>OY986058.1:23959866-24559866 GCA_963920205.1 Stenodema calcarata
AATCGTCGACTCAAATACTTCGTGAAAACGAAAAAAAGTTGACTTCATATCGACTCGACGTGTTTATTTGAGTTCGAATGGACCTTCAAGAAGAGCAATCGTCGACTCAAATAAGTACTTCGTGAAAACGAAAAAAAGTTGACTTCATATCTACTCGACGTGTTTATTTGAGCTCGAATGGACCTTCAAGAAGAGCAATCGTCGACTCAAATACTTCGTGAAAACGAAAAAAAATTGACTTCATATCGACTCGACGTGTTTATTTGAGTTCGAATGGACCTTCAAGAAGAGCAATCGTCGACTAAAATACTTCGTGAAAACGAAAAAAAGTTGACTTCATATCTACTCGAGGTGTTTATTTGAGCTCGAATGGACCTTCAAGAAGAGCAATCGTCGACTCAAATACTTCGTGAAAACGAAAAAAAGTTGACTTCATATCGACTCGACGTGTTTATTTGAGTTCGAATGGACCTTCAAGAAGAGCAATCGTCGACTCAAATACTTCGTGAAAACGAAAAAAAATTGACTTCATATCGACTCGAGGTGTTTATTTGAGTTCGAATGGACCTTCAAGAAGAGCAATCGTCGACTCAAATACTTCGTGAAAACGAAAAAAAATTGACTTCATATCGACTCGACGTGTTTATTTGAGTTCGAATGGACCTTCAAGAAGAGCAATCGTCGACTCAAATACTTCGTGAAAACGAAAAAAAGTTGACTTCATATCGACTCGACGTGTTTACTTGAGTTCGAATGGACCTTCAATAAGAGCAATTGTCGACTCAAATACTTCGTGAAAACGAAAAAAAGTTGACTTCATAACGACTCGACGTGTTTATTTGAGTTCGAATGGACCTTCAAGAAGAGCAATCGTCGACTAAAATACTTCGTGAAAACGAAAAAAAGTTGACTTCATATCTACTCGAGGTGTTTATTTGAGCTCGAATGGACCTTCAAGAAGAGCAATCGTCGACTCAAATACTTCGTGAAAACGAAAAAAAGTTGACTTCATATCGACTCGACGTGTTTATTTGAGTTCGAATGGACCTTCAAGAAGAGCAATCGTCGACTCAAATACTTCGTGAAAACGAAAAAAAATTGACTTCATATCGACTCGAGGTGTTTATTTGAGTTCGAATGGACCTTCAAGAAGAGCAATCGTCGACTCAAATACTTCGTGAAAACGAAAAAAAATTGACTTCATATCGACTCGACGTGTTTATTTGAGTTCGAATGGACCTTCAAGAAGAGCAATCGTCGACTCAAATACTTCGTGAAAACGAAAAAAAGTTGACTTCATATCTACTCGAGGTGTTTATTTGAGCTCGAATGGACCTTCAAGAAGAGCAATCGTCGACTCAAATACTTGGTGAAAACGAAAAAAAGTTGACTTCATATCTACTCGAGGTGTTTATTTGAGCTCGGATGGACCTTCAGGAAGAGCAATCGTCGACTCAAATACTTCGTGAAAACGAAAAAAAGTTGACTTCATATCGACTCGAGGTGTTTATTTGAGCTCGAATGGACCTTCAAAAAGAGCAATCGTCGACTCAAATACTTCGTGAAAACGAAAAAAAGTTGACTTCATGTCTACTCGAGGTGTTTAGTTGAGCTCGAATGGACCTTCAAGAAGAGCAATCGTCGACTCAAATACTTCGTGAAAACGAAAAAAAGTTGACTTCATATCTACTCGAGGTGTTTATTTGAGCTCGAATGGACCTTCAAGAAGAGCAATCGTCGACTCAAATACTTCGTGAAAACGAAAAAAAATTGACTTCATATCGACTCGACGTGTTTATTTGAGTTCGAATGGACCTTCAAGAAGAGCAATCGTCGACTCAAATACTTCGTGAAAACGAAAAAAAGTTGACTTCATATCTACTCGATCTGTTTATTTGAGTTCGAATGGACCTTCAAGAAGAGCAATCGTCGACTCAAATACTTCCTGAAAACGAAAAAAAGTTGACTTCATATCGACTCGACGTGTTTATTTGAGTTCGAATGGACCTTCAAGAAGAGCAATCGTCGACTCAAATACTTCCTGAAAACGAAAAAAAGTTGACTTCATATCGACTCGACGTGTTTATTTGAGTTCGAATGGACCTTCAAGAAGAGCAATCGTCGACTCAAATACTTCGTGAAAACGAAAAAAAGGTGACTTCATATCGACTCGACGTGTTTATTTGAGTTCGAATGGACCTTCAAGAAGAGCAATCGTCGACTCAAATACTTCGTGAAAACGAAAAAAAGTTGACTTCATATCGACTCGACGTGTTTATTTGAGTTCGAATGGACCTTCAAGAAGAGCAATCGTCGACTCAAATACTTCGTGAAAACGAAAAAAAGTTGACTTCATATCTACTCGAGGTGTTTATTTGAGCTCGAATGGACCTTCAAGAAGAGCAATCGTCGACTCAAATACTTCGTGAAAACGAAAAAAAATTGACTTCATATCGACTCGACGTGTTTATTTGAGTTCGAATGGACCTTCAAGAAGAGCAATCGTCGACTCAAATACTTCGTGAAAACGAAAAAAAGTTGACTTCATATCTACTCGATCTGTTTATTTGAGTTCGAATGGACCTTCAAGAAGAGCAATCGTCGACTCAAATACTTCCTGAAAACGAAAAAAAGTTGACTTCATATCGACTCGACGTGTTTATTTGAGTTCGAATGGACCTTCAAGAAGAGCAATCGTCGACTCAAATACTTCCTGAAAACGAAAAAAAGTTGACTTCATATCGACTCGACGTGTTTATTTGAGTTCGAATGGACCTTCAAGAAGAGCAATCGTCGACTCAAATACTTCCTGAAAACGAAAAAAAGTTGACTTCATATCTACTCGAGGTGTTTATTTGAGCTCGAATGGACCTTCAAGAAGAGCAATCGTCGACTCAAATACTTCCTGAAAACGAAAAAAAGTTGACTTCATATCGACTCGACGTGTTTATTTGAGTTCGAATGGACCTTCAAGAAGAGCAATCGTCGACTCAAATACTTCGTGAAAACGAAAAAAAGGTGACTTCATATCGACTCGACGTGTTTATTTGAGTTCGAATGGACCTTCAAGAAGAGCAATCGTCGACTCAAATACTTCGTGAAAACGAAAAAAAGGTGACTTCATATCGACTCGACGTGTTTATTTGAGTTCGAATGGACCTTCAAGAAGAGCAATCGTCGACTCAAATACTTCGTGAAAACGAAAAAAAGTTGACTTCATATCGACTCGACGTGTTTATTTGAGTTCGAATGGACCTTCAAGAAGAGCAATCGTCGACTCAAATACTTCGTGAAAACGAAAAAAAGTTGACTTCATATCTACTCGAGGTGTTTATTTGAGCTCGAATGGACCTTCAAGAAGAGCAATCGTCGACTCAAATACTTCGTGAAAACGAAAAAAAATTGACTTCATATCGACTCGACGTGTTTATTTGAGTTCGAATGGACCTTCAAGAAGAGCAATCGTCGACTCAAATACTTCGTGAAAACGAAAAAAAGTTGACTTCATATCGACTCGACGTGTTTATTTGAGTTCGATTGGACCTTCAAGAAGAGCAATTGTCGACTCAAATACTTCGTGAAAACGAAAAAAAGTTGACTACATATCGACTCGACGTGTTTATTTGAGTTCGAATGGACCTGCAAGAAGAGCAATCGTCGACTCAAATACTTCGTGAAAACGAAAAAAAATTGACTTCATATCGACTCGACGTGTTTATTTGAGTTCGAATGGACCTTCAAGAAGAGCAATTGTCGACTCAAATACTTCGTGAAAACGAAAAAAAAAGTTGACTTCATATCGACTCGAGGTGTTTATTTGAGTTCGAATGGACCTTCAAGAAGAGCAATCGTCGACTCAAATACTTCGTGAAAACGAAAAAAAGTTGACTTCATATCGACTCGACGTGTGTATTTGAGTTCGAATGGACCTTCAAGAAGAGCAATCGTCGACTCAAATACTTCGTGAAAACGAAAAAAAGTTGACTTCATATCGACTCGACGTGTTTATTTGAGTTCGAATGGACCTTCAAGAAGAGCAATCGTCGACACAAATACTTCGTGAAAACGAAAAAAAGTTGACTTCATATCGACTCGACGTGTTTATTTGAGTTCGAATGGACCTTCAAGAAGAGCAATCGTCGACTCAAATACTTCGTGAAAACGAAAAAAAGTTCACTTCATATCTACTCGACGTGTTTATTTGAGCTCGAATGGACCTTCAAGAAGAGCAATCGTCGACTCAAATACTTCGTGAAAACGAAAAAAAGTTGACTTCATATCGACTCGACGTGTTTATTTGAGCTCGAATGGACCTTCAAGAAGAGCAATCGTCGACTCAAATACTTCGTGAAAACGAAAAAAAGTTGACTTCATATCTACTCGACGTGTTTATTTGAGTTCGAATGGACCTTCAAGAAGAGCAATCGTCGACTCAAATACTTCGTGAAAACGAAAAAAAGTTGACTTCATATCTACTCGACGTGTTTATTTGAGTTCGAATGGACCTTCAAGAAGAGCAATCGTCGACTCAAATACTTCGTGAAAACGAAAAAAAGTTGACTTCATATCTACTCGACGTGTTTATTTGAGTTCGAATGGACCTTCAAGAAGAGCAATCGTCGACTCAACACTTCGTGAAAACGAAAAAAAGTTGACTTCATATCTACTCGACGTGTTTATTTGAGCTCGAATGGACCTTCAAGAAGAGCAATCGTCGACTCAAATACTTCGTGAATACGAAAAAAAGTTGACTTCATATCGACTCGAGGTGTTTATTTGAGTTCGAATGGACCTTCAAGAAGAGCAATCGTCGACTCAAATACTTCGTGAAAACGAAAAAAAGTGTACTTCATAACGACTCGACGTGTTTATTTGAGTTCGAATGGACCTTCAAGAAGAGCAATCGTCGACTCAAATACTTCGTGAAAACGAAAAAAAGTTGACTTCATATCGACTCGACGTGTTTATTTGAGTTCGAATGGACCTTCAAGAAGAGCAATCGTCGACTCAAATACTTCGTGAAAACGAAAAAAAGTTTACTTCATATCGACTCGACGTGTTTATTTGAGTTCGAATGGACCTTCAAGAAGAGCAATCGTCGACACAAATACTTAGTGAAAACGAAAAAAAGTTGACTTCATATCGACTCGACGTGTTTATTTGAGTTCGAATGGACCTTCAAGAAGAGCAATCGTCGACTCAAATACTTCGTGAAAACGAAAAAAAGTTGACTTCATATCTACTCGACGTGTTTATTTGAGCTCGAATGGACCTTCAAGAAGAGCAATCGTCGACTCAAATACTTCGTGAAAACGAAAAAAAATTGACTTCATATCGACTCGACGTGTTTATTTGAGTTCGAATGGACCTTCAAGAAGAGCAATCGTCGACTAAAATACTTCGTGAAAACGAAAAAAAGTTGACTTCATATCTACTCGAGGTGTTTATTTGAGCTCGAATGGACCTTCAAGAAGAGCAATCGTCGACTCAAATACTTCGTGAAAACGATAAAAAGTTGACTTCATATCGACTCGACGTGTTTATTTGAGTTCGAATGGACCTTCAAGAAGAGCAATCGTCGACTCAAATACTTCGTGAAAACGAAAAAAAATTGACTTCATATCGACTCGAGATGTTTATTTGAGCTCGAATGGACCTTCAAGAAGAGCAATCGTCGACTCAAATACTTCGTGAAAACGAAAAAAAATTGACTTCATATCGACTCGACGTGTTTATTTGAGTTCGAATGGACCTTCAAGAAGAGCAATCGTCGACTCAAATACTTCGTGAAAACGAAAATAAGTTGACTTCATATCTACTCGAGGTGTTTATTTGAGCTCGAATGGACCTTCAAGAAGAGCAATCGTCGACTCAAATACTTGGTGAAAACGAAAAAAAGTTGACTTCATATCTACTCGAGGTGTTTATTTGAGCTCGGATGGACCTTCAGGAAGAGCAATCGTCGACTCAAATACTTCGTGAAAACGAAAAAAAGTTGACTACATATCGACTCGAGGTGTTTATTTGAGCTCGAATGGACCTTCAAAAAGAGCAATCGTCGACTCAAATACTTCGTGAAAACGAAAAAAAGTTGACTTCATGTCTACTCGAGGTGTTTAGTTGAGTTCGAATGGACCTTCAAGAAGAGCAATCGTCGACTCAAATACTTCGTGAAAACGAAAAAAAGTTGACTTCATATCGACTCGACGTGTTTATTTGAGTTCGAATGGACCTTCAAGAAGAGCAATCGTCGACTCAAATACTTCGTGAAAACGAAAAAAAGTTTACTTCATATCGACTCGACGTGTTTATTTGAGTTCGAATGGACCTTCAAGAAGAGCAATCGTCGACACAAATACTTCGTGAAAACGAAAAAAAGTTGACTTCATATCGACTCGACGTGTTTATTTGAGTTCGAATGGACCTTCAAGAAGAGCAATCGTCGACTCAAATACTTCGTGAAAACGAAAAAAAGTTGACTTCATATCTACTCGACGTGTTTATTTGAGCTCGAATGGACCTTCAAGAAGAGCAATCGTCGACTCAAATACTTCGTGAAAACGAAAAAAAATTGACTTCATATCGACTCGACGTGTTTATTTGAGTTCGAATGGACCTTCAAGAAGAGCAATCGTCGACTAAAATACTTCGTGAAAACGAAAAAAAGTTGACTTCATATCTACTCGAGGTGTTTATTTGAGCTCGAATGGACCTTCAAGAAGAGCAATCGTCGACTCAAATACTTCGTGAAAACGAAAAAAAGTTGACTTCATATCGACTCGACGTGTTTATTTGAGTTCGAATGGACCTTCAGGAAGAGCAATCGTCGACTCAAATACTTGGTGAAAACGAAAAAAAGTTGACTTCATATCTACTCGAGGTGTTTATTTGAGCTCGGATGGACCTTCAGGAAGAGCAATCGTCGACTCAAATACTTCGTGAAAACGAAAAAAAGTTGACTTCATATCGACTCGAGGTGTTTATTTGAGCTCGAATGGACCTTCAAAAAGAGCAATCGTCGACTCAAATACTTCGTGAAAACGAAAAAAAGTTGACTTCATGTCTACTCGAGGTGTTTAGTTGAGTTCGAATGGACCTTCAAGAAGAGCAATCGTCGACTCAAATACTTCGTGAAAACGAAAAAAAGTTGACTTCATATCGACTCGACGTGTTTATTTGAGTTCGAATGGACCTTCAAGAAGAGCAATCGTCGACTCAAATACTTCGTGAAAACGAAAAAAAGTTTACTTCATATCGACTCGACGTGTTTATTTGAGTTCGAATGGACCTTCAAGAAGAGCAATCGTCGACACAAATACTTCGTGAAAACGAAAAAAAGTTGACTTCATATCGACTCGACGTGTTTATTTGAGTTCGAATGGACCTTCAAGAAGAGCAATCGTCGACTCAAATAAGTACTTCGTGAAAACGAAAAAAAGTTGACTTCATATCTACTCGACGTGTTTATTTGAGCTCGAATGGACCTTCAAGAAGAGCAATCGTCGACTCAAATACTTCGTGAAAACGAAAACAAATTGACTTCATATCGACTCGACGTGTTTATTTGAGTTCGAATGGACCTTCAAGAAGAGCAATCGTCGACTAAAATACTTCGTGAAAACGAAAAAAAGTTGACTTCATATCTACTCGAGGTGTTTATTTGAGCTCGAATGGACCTTCAAGAAGAGCAATCGTCGACTCAAATACTTCGTGAAAACGAAAAAAAGTTGACTTCATATCGACTCGACGTGTTTATTTGAGTTCGAATGGACCTTCAAGAAGAGCAATCGTCGACTCAAATACTTCGTGAAAACGAAAAAAAATTGACTTCATATCGACTCGAGGTGTTTATTTGAGTTCGAATGGACCTTCAAGAAGAGCAATCGTCGACTCAAATACTTCGTGAAAACGAAAAAAAATTGACTTCATATCGACTCGACGTGTTTATTTGAGTTCGAATGGACCTTCAAGAAGAGCAATCGTCGACTCAAATACTTCGTGAAAACGAAAAAAAGTTGACTTCATATCTACTCGAGGTGTTTATTTGAGCTCGAATGGACCTTCAAGAAGAGCAATCGTCGACTCAAATACTTCGTGAAAACGAAAAAAAGTTGACTTCATATCTACTCGAGGTGTTTATTTGAGCTCGGATGGACCTTCAGGAAGAGCAATCGTCGACTCAAATACTTCGTGAAAACGAAAAAAAGTTGACTTCATATCGACTCGAGGTGTTTATTTGAGCTCGAATGGACCTTCAAAAAGAGCAATCGTCGACTCAAATACTTCGTGAAAACGAAAAAAAGTTGACTTCATGTCTACTCGAGGTGTTTAGTTGAGCTCGAATGGACCTTCAAGAAGAGCAATCGTCGACTCAAATACTTCGTGAAAACGAAAAAAAGTTGACTTCATATCTACTCGAGGTGTTTATTTGAGCTCGAATGGACCTTCAAGAAGAGCAATCGTCGACTCAAATACTTCGTGAAAACGAAAAAAAATTGACTTCATATCGACTCGACGTGTTTATTTGAGTTCGAATGGACCTTCAAGAAGAGCAATCGTCGACTCAAATACTTCGTGAAAACGAAAAAAAGTTGACTTCATATCTACTCGATCTGTTTATTTGAGTTCGAATGGACCTTCAAGAAGAGCAATCGTCGACTCAAATACTTCCTGAAAACGAAAAAAAGTTGACTTCATATCGACTCGACGTGTTTATTTGAGTTCGAATGGACCTTCAAGAAGAGCAATCGTCGACTCAAATACTTCCTGAAAACGAAAAAAAGTTGACTTCATATCGACTCGACGTGTTTATTTGAGTTCGAATGGACCTTCAAGAAGAGCAATCGTCGACTCAAATACTTCGTGAAAACGAAAAAAAGGTGACTTCATATCGACTCGACGTGTTTATTTGAGTTCGAATGGACCTTCAAGAAGAGCAATCGTCGACTCAAATACTTCGTGAAAACGAAAAAAAGTTGACTTCATATCGACTCGACGTGTTTATTTGAGTTCGAATGGACCTTCAAGAAGAGCAATCGTCGACTCAAATACTTCGTGAAAACGAAAAAAAGTTGACTTCATATCTACTCGAGGTGTTTATTTGAGCTCGAATGGACCTTCAAGAAGAGCAATCGTCGACTCAAATACTTCGTGAAAACGAAAAAAAATTGACTTCATATCGACTCGACGTGTTTATTTGAGTTCGAATGGACCTTCAAGAAGAGCAATCGTCGACTCAAATACTTCGTGAAAACGAAAAAAAGTTGACTTCATATCTACTCGATCTGTTTATTTGAGTTCGAATGGACCTTCAAGAAGAGCAATCGTCGACTCAAATACTTCCTGAAAACGAAAAAAAGTTGACTTCATATCGACTCGACGTGTTTATTTGAGTTCGAATGGACCTTCAAGAAGAGCAATCGTCGACTCAAATACTTCGTGAAAACGAAAAAAAGTTGACTTCATATCGACTCGACGTGTTTATTTGAGTTCGAATGGACCTTCAAGAAGAGCAATCGTCGACTCAAATACTTCGTGAAAACGAAAAAAAGGTGACTTCATATCGACTCGACGTGTTTATTTGAGTTCGAATGGACCTTCAAGAAGAGCAATCGTCGACTCAAATACTTCGTGAAAACGAAAAAAAGTTGACTTCATATCGACTCGACGTGTTTATTTGAGTTCGAATGGACCTTCAAGAAGAGCAATCGTCGACTCAAATACTTCGTGAAAACGAAAAAAAGGTGACTTCATATCGACTCGACGTGTTTATTTGAGTTCGAATGGACCTTCAAGAAGAGCAATCGTCGACTCAAATACTTCGTGAAAACGAAAAAAAGTTGACTTCATATCGACTCGACGTGTTTATTTGAGTTCGAATGGACCTTCAAGAAGAGCAATCGTCGACTCAAATAAGTACTTCGTGAAAACGAAAAAAAGTTGACTTCATATCTACTCGACGTGTTTATTTGAGCTCGAATGGACCTTCAAGAAGAGCAATCGTCGACTCAAATACTTCGTGAAAACGAAAAAAAATTGACTTCATATCGACTCGACGTGTTTATTTGAGTTCGAATGGACCTTCAAGAAGAGCAATCGTCGACTAAAATACTTCGTGAAAACGAAAAAAAGTTGACTTCATATCTACTCGAGGTGTTTATTTGAGCTCGAATGGACCTTCAAGAAGAGCAATCGTCGACTCAAATACTTCGTGAAAACGAAAAAAAGTTGACTTCATATCGACTCGACGTGTTTATTTGAGTTCGAATGGACCTTCAAGAAGAGCAATCGTCGACTCAAATACTTCGTGAAAACGAAAAAAAATTGACTTCATATCGACTCGAGGTGTTTATTTGAGTTCGAATGGACCTTCAAGAAGAGCAATCGTCGACTCAAATACTTCGTGAAAACGAAAAAAAATTGACTTCATATCGACTCGACGTGTTTATTTGAGTTCGAATGGACCTTCAAGAAGAGCAATCGTCGACTCAAATACTTCGTGAAAACGAAAAAAAGTTGACTTCATATCGACTCGACGTGTTTACTTGAGTTCGAATGGACCTTCAATAAGAGCAATTGTCGACTCAAATACTTCGTGAAAACGAAAAAAAGTTGACTTCATAACGACTCGACGTGTTTATTTGAGTTCGAATGGACCTTCAAGAAGAGCAATCGTCGACTAAAATACTTCGTGAAAACGAAAAAAAGTTGACTTCATATCTACTCGAGGTGTTTATTTGAGCTCGAATGGACCTTCAAGAAGAGCAATCGTCGACTCAAATACTTCGTGAAAACGAAAAAAAGTTGACTTCATATCGACTCGACGTGTTTATTTGAGTTCGAATGGACCTTCAAGAAGAGCAATCGTCGACTCAAATACTTCGTGAAAACGAAAAAAAATTGACTTCATATCGACTCGAGGTGTTTATTTGAGTTCGAATGGACCTTCAAGAAGAGCAATCGTCGACTCAAATACTTCGTGAAAACGAAAAAAAATTGACTTCATATCGACTCGACGTGTTTATTTGAGTTCGAATGGACCTTCAAGAAGAGCAATCGTCGACTCAAATACTTCGTGAAAACGAAAAAAAGTTGACTTCATATCTACTCGAGGTGTTTATTTGAGCTCGAATGGACCTTCAAGAAGAGCAATCGTCGACTCAAATACTTGGTGAAAACGAAAAAAAGTTGACTTCATATCTACTCGAGGTGTTTATTTGAGCTCGGATGGACCTTCAGGAAGAGCAATCGTCGACTCAAATACTTCGTGAAAACGAAAAAAAGTTGACTTCATATCGACTCGAGGTGTTTATTTGAGCTCGAATGGACCTTCAAAAAGAGCAATCGTCGACTCAAATACTTCGTGAAAACGAAAAAAAGTTGACTTCATGTCTACTCGAGGTGTTTAGTTGAGCTCGAATGGACCTTCAAGAAGAGCAATCGTCGACTCAAATACTTCGTGAAAACGAAAAAAAGTTGACTTCATATCTACTCGAGGTGTTTATTTGAGCTCGAATGGACCTTCAAGAAGAGCAATCGTCGACTCAAATACTTCGTGAAAACGAAAAAAAATTGACTTCATATCGACTCGACGTGTTTATTTGAGTTCGAATGGACCTTCAAGAAGAGCAATCGTCGACTCAAATACTTCGTGAAAACGAAAAAAAGTTGACTTCATATCTACTCGATCTGTTTATTTGAGTTCGAATGGACCTTCAAGAAGAGCAATCGTCGACTCAAATACTTCCTGAAAACGAAAAAAAGTTGACTTCATATCGACTCGACGTGTTTATTTGAGTTCGAATGGACCTTCAAGAAGAGCAATCGTCGACTCAAATACTTCCTGAAAACGAAAAAAAGTTGACTTCATATCGACTCGACGTGTTTATTTGAGTTCGAATGGACCTTCAAGAAGAGCAATCGTCGACTCAAATACTTCGTGAAAACGAAAAAAAGGTGACTTCATATCGACTCGACGTGTTTATTTGAGTTCGAATGGACCTTCAAGAAGAGCAATCGTCGACTCAAATACTTCGTGAAAACGAAAAAAAGTTGACTTCATATCGACTCGACGTGTTTATTTGAGTTCGAATGGACCTTCAAGAAGAGCAATCGTCGACTCAAATACTTCGTGAAAACGAAAAAAAGTTGACTTCATATCTACTCGAGGTGTTTATTTGAGCTCGAATGGACCTTCAAGAAGAGCAATCGTCGACTCAAATACTTCGTGAAAACGAAAAAAAATTGACTTCATATCGACTCGACGTGTTTATTTGAGTTCGAATGGACCTTCAAGAAGAGCAATCGTCGACTCAAATACTTCGTGAAAACGAAAAAAAGTTGACTTCATATCTACTCGATCTGTTTATTTGAGTTCGAATGGACCTTCAAGAAGAGCAATCGTCGACTCAAATACTTCCTGAAAACGAAAAAAAGTTGACTTCATATCGACTCGACGTGTTTATTTGAGTTCGAATGGACCTTCAAGAAGAGCAATCGTCGACTCAAATACTTCCTGAAAACGAAAAAAAGTTGACTTCATATCGACTCGACGTGTTTATTTGAGTTCGAATGGACCTTCAAGAAGAGCAATCGTCGACTCAAATACTTCCTGAAAACGAAAAAAAGTTGACTTCATATCTACTCGAGGTGTTTATTTGAGCTCGAATGGACCTTCAAGAAGAGCAATCGTCGACTCAAATACTTCCTGAAAACGAAAAAAAGTTGACTTCATATCGACTCGACGTGTTTATTTGAGTTCGAATGGACCTTCAAGAAGAGCAATCGTCGACTCAAATACTTCGTGAAAACGAAAAAAAGGTGACTTCATATCGACTCGACGTGTTTATTTGAGTTCGAATGGACCTTCAAGAAGAGCAATCGTCGACTCAAATACTTCGTGAAAACGAAAAAAAGGTGACTTCATATCGACTCGACGTGTTTATTTGAGTTCGAATGGACCTTCAAGAAGAGCAATCGTCGACTCAAATACTTCGTGAAAACGAAAAAAAGTTGACTTCATATCGACTCGACGTGTTTATTTGAGTTCGAATGGACCTTCAAGAAGAGCAATCGTCGACTCAAATACTTCGTGAAAACGAAAAAAAGTTGACTTCATATCTACTCGAGGTGTTTATTTGAGCTCGAATGGACCTTCAAGAAGAGCAATCGTCGACTCAAATACTTCGTGAAAACGAAAAAAAATTGACTTCATATCGACTCGACGTGTTTATTTGAGTTCGAATGGACCTTCAAGAAGAGCAATCGTCGACTCAAATACTTCGTGAAAACGAAAAAAAGTTGACTTCATATCTACTCGATCTGTTTATTTGAGTTCGAATGGACCTTCAAGAAGAGCAATCGTCGACTCAAATACTTCCTGAAAACGAAAAAAAGTTGACTTCATATCGACTCGACGTGTTTATTTGAGTTCGAATGGACCTTCAAGAAGAGCAATCGTCGACTCAAATACTTCCTGAAAACGAAAAAAAGTTGACTTCATATCGACTCGACGTGTTTATTTGAGTTCGAATGGACCTTCAAGAAGAGCAATCGTCGACTCAAATACTTCGTGAAAACGAAAAAAAGGTGACTTCATATCGACTCGACGTGTTTATTTGAGTTCGAATGGACCTTCAAGAAGAGCAATCGTCGACTCAAATACTTCGTGAAAACGAAAAAAAGTTGACTTCATATCGACTCGACGTGTTTATTTGAGTTCGAATGGACCTTCAAGAAGAGCAATCGTCGATAGGGATGGGATATCGAGGGCTCGATATCGATATCGGTATCGATATTGACATCGAAGGAGTGGTATCGATTCCAGGTAGATATCGGCTTCATAATATCGATATCAACCGATATATCGATATCGGTTATAAAAACTCCTACTTCGTTTTTTTTAATTTCACCGACTTATTTTAATTTTATTTCCTTTTCTCCTAACATTTTTGCACTTGCAGTTCCTACCTAAGATACCAACTGGTCAATAATTTACCGTGGACAAAGTAGGTGATTCCATGGTAGAATAAATACGATGGACTTGGAAATACGAAGTGGTTCAAAGTAGTGACATCTAGTGCTGATACCTACCTACAGCCTGTTGGTTCAAAATTCCTTTCTAAAAAAAAAAAATTCTTCTGATTATTTTTCAGTCAGATCTTTATTTTTATTTATTTATTCATTTATTTTTTGTTCCCGCCTTGATAGGAAAGTTAAATTATACACATGAATATGTAATACGGAATTTTTATTTCAATATGTTTCTAAACGAAAATTGGACAGAATACAAGAACGGCAAAATCATAAAAGAATTACAGGTAAATTTCGGGATTCAAAAAAAGAAGCGCTCATCGAGGCTCTCCAGGAAAAGTAACTTGGAGAGAGTTTCCCCCTTCAGCCTGTTCCGGTCCGAGGTGAGAATATTCCCCGCCCTTGAAAATAGCCTCTCTGATGGTACTCAGGTTGAGACTGACTTCATGGTCAATTTAAGTTTCAATTTCAACAGGGGCTCAACACAACACAAAAACGCGGATACTAGTAGAGAGTTTTTGTTCTTTGCGTTTTTCTTTTTAGCCAACAACAGCACGGAAACGGAATGATGCCCACAAGAAGAACTTCGCGGTTCGCCAGTGAAAGATAACAGTGAATCACAGTTTGTGATATCGACCCGATATCGGTTGTCAGAATATCGATATATCGATATTATCGCCAGTGCTGATATCGATATCAGAATATCGGATATCGGACGCTAGATATCGATATTTCGATACTATCGGATATCGATATCCCATCCCTAATCGTCGACTCAAATACTTCGTGAAAACGAAAAAAAGTTGACTTCATATCGACTCGACGTGTTTATTTGAGTTCGAATGGACCTTCAAGAAGAGCAATTGTCGACACAAATACTTCGTGAAAACGAAAAAAGGGTTGACTTCATATCGACTCGAGGTGTTTATTTGAGTTCGAATGGACCTTCAAGAAGAGCAATCGTCGACTCAAATACTTCGTGAAAACGAAAAAAAGTTGACTTCATATCGACTCGACGTGTTTATTTGAGTCCGAATGGACCTTCAAGAAGAGCAATCGTCGACTCAACTACTTCGTGACAACGAAAAAAAGTTGACTTCATATCGACTCGACGTGTTTATTTGAGTTCGAATGGACCTTCAAGAAGAGCAATCGTCGACTCAAATACTTCGTGAAAACGAAAAAAAGTTGACTTCATATCGACTCGACGTGTTTATTTGAGTTCGAATGGACCTTCAAGAAGAGCAATCGTCGACTCAAATACTTCGTGAAAACGAAAAAAAGTTGACTTCATATCGACTCGACGTGTTTATTTGAGTTCGAATGGACCTTCAAGAAGAGCAATCGTAGACTCAAATACTTCGTGAAAACGAAAAAAAGTTGACTTCATATCGACTCGACGTGTTTATTTGAGTTCGAATGGACCTTCAAGAAGAGCAATTGTCGACACAAATACTTCGTGAAAACGAAAAAAAGTTGACTTCATATCGACTCGACGTGTTTATTTGAGTTCGAATGGACCTTCAAGAAGAGCAATCGTCAACTCAAATACTTCGTGAAAACGAAAAAAAGTTGACTTCATATCGACTCGAGGTGTTTATTTGAGTTCGAATGGACCTTCAAGAAGAGCAATCGTCGACTCAAATACTTCGTGAAAACGAAAAAAAAGTTGACTTTTCACGAAGTATTTGAGTCGTCAATTGCTCAGAAGACGTTGGATTCCGGCCTGCTGTGCCACTCCACTAGCGCTACCTCGCGGCCTGGAGGTCAACTTGTACCAACTCCTTTCTTCGCGGTTCGTTTCAAACCATGCAATTCAACCTAAATGCCCAATGATGATCACACTTCTTCGGTGTGACCGACGGTGCGCCCAGTCAACTCGATTATCGAGATAATCGAATGTTGCGATTATATATCGATTTCACTTGTTTCTCCCAGTTTCTCCCAAACTGACATATTATTATTTTCATTTTTACAATGCAATATACCTATGACTTTAGATTGATCTATATGTCCAACTAATCTATATGCTACTAATCAGTTGTTTGGGGGATGTTTTTATTCTAGATTAGTTCAACTAATTTAGTTGGACACATAGATCAAGTGGACGGGGTTGCGGAATACAAACATCCCCCAAACAACTGATTAGTACCATATAGATTAGTTGGACATATAGATCAAGTGGACGGGGTTGCGGAATAAAACCATCCCCCAAACAACTGATTAGTACACAACTGTTACCATCGAATGTTGACATCATCGATATATAATCGACTTCATCATCGATATATAATCGAGGTTGAATTGCACGGTTTGAAACGAACCGCGAAGAAAGGAGTTGGTACAAGTTGACCTTCAGGCCGCGAGGTAGCGCTAGTAGAGTGGCACAGCAGGCCGGAATCCAACGTCTACTCATATAGTAGGGTTTTCTGTGATCTTGCCTATCGTTTTTCGTGTGTTGGACCAACACTGTTGGTTGTCTGACATCTGTCTTTGTCGTACATTGGGTACCTATTAGAAATATTAGGTATTGGGATATTTTGAATGATTTTGAATTTGCTCAAGTGATTTGAACGGTGAATCGTATTCGAGTATTCTGATTATTGAAGAAAAGTGTGTACCTACGCTCTACAATGGAGTCTTATTGATACATGGGCTTGACACCTTCTAGAACTACCATGTCGTCTCATGGACGTGTCGAAGAAGAGGATTCGGAAAGTTCGGACAATGATGCGGATCTCGCCACAATTCTCCAATATTTGATCCGAAGGTACAGTAGATTTGATCGTTACAAATCCATTTAAACGCCCTCGCTGAGTCTTTAAATTTCTTGAAAAAACTTGAAGGTCCAGTGATCGGAACAGACCTTTTACGGTATTTAGATGTTGTCAAATTTTAGAGAATAATTTCTGTTGAAGTCATTCACTACACCGGCAATTTGGTTTCTCTATTAACTAACTTATCTAACTGGCCTATATACACTATTCCAACTATGCGAAATAATGTCACCTCGCTAATTTCCAATCTGTTCAGTAAAGTATTTCTATCACTTCTGTTTTCTGTTACTTGTTTGATGATATCAACGTACAATTGAAAGGCTGGTTGTATTCAAGTCACTATTGTTTACGTACAGACTGCTGCCAAATGTTTTAGTAATTACACAATCGATACCAAGGGCATCTCAAGTGCATTTCAATCTCATCAAACTACGATTCGCCGACCTATCGCAATGTTTCATTTTGATATGATCATACACGCTCTACTGACGAAGATGTTCAACGTTCACTTTGAACACCGTTGGGGCGTTCGTTAAATTTCATCGTGATTTATCTCGTCTTGTCCATCCACTAAGTTGGAGATTGCGCAACATTCGCACCCGTATTCGGTTGCTAAACTTTTGACTGTCCTAAATAGCAGTTGGCTGCTTTTCGTAACAGCTCAGGGGAAATCATTGTGGTCATTATTGATATAAAATAAAAGAAAGGAGGTTAAAATCGACCTGATTTCTCATCTTTGAGCCCACATTGACGTACACCAATTAATTATTGACGGAATCTCGATTTTTTCTTATTAAGATCTTGTGTAGGTACATACTCAACTGTACGTTTGCAAAAATCGTTACACAACCTCTAAACATTCGATTAAAGCGAAATCACTGACAGTGAGAGTGAATGATCGTATGATTGTGCATCTAGAGGGAAGAAGAACCTAGGGTGACCCTATTATCGGCACATTAAGGAAGATTTTAAGCCATTTTCACCAGAACTCTCTTATTTTTCAACATATCGGCCTCTTTCAACGGGTTTTATACTCATTTCGATCTGTAGAATCGATTCAGCCTATAATTTGAATCAACATAAGATATTAGGTATTTTTTGCCAATTTTATGAGGGTAAGTTATTTTGTACCAATTATTGACAGGCAAACTCTAGTTATTGACGGAAGGAACCGATTATTGACACTATTTCAACGAACGAGTTACCATCCAATATATTATCTATATGTATTTTCAAATTTCTATGTGTTATCTTAGTAAATTCATTTTAGTAGGGTAACTGGGAGGCTTTCTGAAAGTTTTCTTGTAAAAAAGTAAGCTTACTACTTTGTAAGGTCCAAATGAATCCTTATTAAGGCAACACAGCAAAATTGCAACAGCCAAATACGAGATCATTTGAGATATTTTAATAATAGGTATACGTAATTAGTTCAGTCTCATTAAATGGGTGAGGGAACAACACTTTTCCTGTTTCATGTGAGCCAAATATCAGAGGCTTTTTCTCGTCATTATTTACAGTTAGGTCGCCATTTGGAGCCAAGACTTTCTTTTCTTGCCTTTGGGGTTGAGGAAAAAGGCAGTCTCATCCCCATTAAATATTCTTCTGGGTTCCTTCAATACTTCGAATAATTCATTTTCTTGCTAGTAGTTTTCTGTCATTTTGAACCAAGATTCTATATGTGTCCTCGCTACAGAGGCTCTGCTCAGTGTCAAGATTTCCGCTACCCTATGAGATATCCATCGAGCCACTTTCTTCCGGGACGGTCACTTACAAATGGGAATTCCCTTTTCATATTTTGGATGGTCTTTTGGACACTGTCTTGCAGTTGGTGACTGGTGACAGGGAACCCTCTCCTTGCCAATTTGTTGATCTATTGAACTAGGTGTCCTTCATTTAATTGATTAATTTTGGTGACGTTTTTCGTTTGCAGTGGTCAAGTACGGATTCTGAGTGACCAGCCTGACTATGTCGCCGGGCCGTACCATCGCCCGCCGCGAACTTCCAGGTCTAACCTCGACAATTTTCACGTAAGTAGACCTTTTTATAAATGGCAGGAATTGTCACTTCATCAGTAGTTGTTGATATTTGTTGTTATACAGTCAATCCCTCACTTTAGTGTTAGCGGAAAAGAGCTGTAGCGTTCTCTTCTGTTCTCCCAGAAGAACTCTGTGGTTCAAACCTACTTAATTAGCTGGCATTTGGTGAAGTACACAATACAGGTGATGGACGATACGTTTGACTCGCTCGGCAAATATTTTCAATGAACAACGGATAATGGATTGCTGTTGCAATATCCACATATCACCATTGATCCAGTTATTTCTCGACCGAATCCGAACAAGAAATACCTTGACGTGTGTACCATACCGTAATTCGGCTACGTCCTTCCTCTGACAACTGGGATGTCATTTGTTGAATTCCACGACGCTTGGCAGAATTGTATGTGTGTTAGACCCTCTGCCTAGTTTTGCAATTGAGCAAGTTGATACCTGCCTAGACCCTCTGAAAATTGTGTTAAATTGTAACAATTCGGCGTCCGTGTATCCTGGTTAGCATGGTGGTGGTTTGTGTTCCTGCTCTTTAAACGACTAAACAAACCATCCCGGAATTCTATGTTTGACCACAGCAGTCTTTTTGTAGAACTCGATTGATTTGTATGTGTGATTTTACAGAAAACTGAAGTTTCAAACTTTACTGAATATGCCAGTGGCGGCCGAGTCCCTCCATCCATCACAGAGATGATTCTGAAACGAGAAGTACGATTTTTAATTATTTTACCATAATATTATGCTGTCAATGATTAGTAGGATGCGATAAGTGCTTTGTTGTCTTTACTTCCATCCATCATAGGGCCTAAACCAAAATAAAGTCCTCCCAATATAAATGTTATAACTTGTGTTGCAATCAGGTATAGTGGGGAATTTTAGCAATCTGTTCCGATAGCCAATCCGCATCGGAGGCATTGGCCTCTCTAGTGGTGGACTGCAAGAATGCCCTTGACAGCATATCGGACTGGAACAATGTCTCTTTAGTATGGGTATCAGGGCACTCGGAGCTGAAGGTGAGCGAGGAAGCGGATACACTGGCCGAAGGGTCGGAGACCGCCATCATCGGACCTGAACCCTATTGTGGGGTATCCAAAAGACTCAGGAGAAGCACCGTAAAAGAGTGGTTGCTATCAGAAACTCAAGCCACATGGAATAGATCCACAGGCCAGAGGCATGCGAAAAAAAATCATAAAGAACCTTCGCATGTCGCCACTGCAGACCTACTAAACCTCAGTCGCACCATGCTGAGGATAACGGCAGGCCTGCTGACTGGACACTGCCGCAAGCATCTTTGCAGGATCGTGGTGGCCGAGGACAGCGAGTGCTGGTTCTGCCTCGAAGAGGAGGAAACGGCAGAACACGCCCTATGCCACTGTGAAAGGACTAGCCAGGTCCCGGTTTCTGTGCCTGGGCAATGAAAACCCTGTCCCAAAAATCTACATGGGGGATCTTAATAGCCTCTGGAAGTTGGTAAAACAACTGGAGCTCACAAAGGAGCTCTAATTACAGGGAGGGTACGATAGATCTAATTAGGTCGAGGTGCTTTACTTTTAGCAAGCCTCCCAACATCTTATCTTGTCTGTGAAGAATTTGCGTCAACAAGCTAGGAGAATAACGAAAATGAAGGTCAGCTGCCTGTCAAGTTTTCCCAAAAATTTAGGGAATTTAGAGAAGCTGGCCGCTCAAACGGGGTTTTCGTCCTTTTTGTGATGTCATACGGTCCCCTCGATTTTCGTGGCTTCATTCAATCTGCGCTCGGCGTTTTTGAAGTTTCTCCTCAAATTTTTTTAAATTAAATTTGCTGGAAATGCACTCTACTTTACGGCCGTACTATGCAGCAGGAGGATGATATTCGGAATCTACAATTGAATCGAAAAACTCGAGGGGAGTTTTTCGATTCAACAGATAAAACATACTGCTACCACTTTCGAACATTTCATACGTTTCTTAGTTTGATAGTGTTCCTATTTAGCTGTAATGGTTTCCAAGTATTTTTTTATTTAGGTCAATTTCCTTGACAGCCATCATTATTACCCTGTACAGCATTCCATTTCTTGTCCGAGCACTGCGCTTGAAATGTGTAACTGTCATCCTCAACACGTTTGAAAAACCAATTCCGTTTTCCGTTACAGGGAGGTCGCCTGAGGACCGGTCGCGGTTTCTCTACGAAAGAGCGGTGCGGCATCAACAATCGGAAACTCCCCGTCAACATGCAGGTTATCGACAACTACGAGAGCAAAGCTTTTAGTGTTGTCTACAACAAGACGGGCGATCGCCTTCTCACAGCTTCTCAAGGTATAGTCACAATACATCTTAGAGCATGACTGGGAGCGCCAATTTTGAAGTAACCTACAACTGTAGTCCAAGCAAATAAGTGCTCTATCCTCCAAAAATTGCTCGAGAGCTGGAAATCTTTTTAATCCCTCTTAGGGATCCTGAATAACATTTTTGCACTCGTTTTAGTTTTTCGCGTATAACTCGAGAAGTACATATCGTACAGAAATTATCACTCTATTCTTTTTTAAAGAGCATTAAATTTCGAGTTGAGTGGCGTTTTAAACATCGAAATCGGTCCAGCTTTTCAGCAGCTATCGCCCATCAATGATAGCCGATTTTTACCAACTTCGCTAAAACGTTGACAACCCTGAACTTGTAACGTCTCTAGGACGAAAATGACTGCTCCGATTAAAAAATATCATAAGTCCAAAACTGAAGGAAATTTAATTCTAAATCAGATGCTCTTTTAAATTTGAAATCCAGTGCTGAGATATGAATTTTAAACCAACAAAGGTCTTCAGGAAACTCCGTCTGAACTGGAAACTTTTCACTTGAAAATTTTAGGATTGTAAACTGTCTAAACAGTGAAGAATTAGTTGGGAGAAACTCCCAAAGATCATTTTGGTTGGTAGTAGGGCTCATATTTTTCGCTGAAACTGACTGCCACAAAGCTTATGAAAAGGGGATGAAAATTATAGATACCATGGAAGGGAATAACTTGAGGGGTGCAAATCTGCAGAATCCCTTTCAATACGAAATCACCACAGCAGCTCGAATTCTATTTCTCATTTGAATTAGTCTCTGTCCATTAGGGCGCTGGTTGGACATTGACAAAATTTATTCTTTATTTAATACAATCATCTGAAGATACAGACCAAAAAATAATGAAGTTCTAAGATCGATTCAGAAACTATATCAAACACCTCTTTTTCTTTGGCAACAACCATTATCTTGTAATTTGCGACTTTTCTCACAGAAAACTCAAATTGTGGGAGAGGTCAAATCCAAGTTTTATCATTTTTCTGAAGACATAACCAACATCTACTATTTAGATATGAAGATATTTTACTCATTATTAAGTAATTGATTCATTTTATTCTAAACCTTTATTACCAGATCATTTCATGAGGCTGTATGACAGCTCTGATGGTTGTCATTTCCGTCCCTTGTCTGAAATACAAGGACGCGACGTCGGCTGGTCAATACTCAGTGCTGAGTTCTCACCTGACTCCCGCTCGATTGCATACTCCAGTTGGTCGACGAAATGTAAGTTATAGCAGTATAAGTCTCATTTTGTAGGTTAAACTTCTACACACCTATAGGTATTGAAAAAACAAATTCTGTCCAATTGCTGACGTCGAAGGTTCGTCTATTGAAAGATTTTAATGGAAATTGTAGGGAAATACAGTTGAAGGGGATTGTTTATAGACTGGCGAAAGAAAACAAAAACACAGTAAACACGTTACGTATACAAGGCAACATAAATAATGGAGTTTTTACAAAATTATCAGTCATGGTTGCCAATTAATAGAGAAAAAGACCCACCTACGTCGCCACCTCGTTCAGGATGCCAGACCTCAGGTTCCCTATTCTCCTGTAGAGCGCAGGGTCGGAAGGCAATATTCTAAATGACAGACCACGAGTATAATAATTATTGTAGCCGCCTGTCAAGTAGTTTTCTTACTAACTATTGAGGCATTTTCTGGTTGTGTAGTACGAACTTATCTGCCCCTTTGAGAAAATTAACAGATTTCGGTTCCTTCTTGTAGGTTTTTTTTCTTAACTGCAATCACACTGACGTGAGCTGTTTCAGCATCCTTTAATTCTAGAAACCAAAAAATGAGACAATCTTTAGTTCAAGTCGATCGATTTCGACGGTTCTGAATTCAACATGAATCGATTATTTTTAATTTTTTTAAATTTAATCAAAGTGAAATAAGACTCTTCTGGTCCTACAATTCAGAAACCACAGGATGTTAAAATCTAGTTCATATCAACGGATTTCAAGCTCGAAGAAAAGCTTCTCTGATGGAGGCGATGGGAGACCTTCTTTCCAATGCTTGAATCATTCACCCATGGATATTTTACTTGTCAAATTTCACTTATAGCCATGGTTTAATAGTTTCCTCAACGACTGGGCTAGAATTTTTTTTTTATATATATATATGGACCCTAATATGTAAGCAGTATGCAGAAGAGATTCATCGAGGTTGTATAATATTGATAGAAAATTATCGATATTTTCAGGGTTAATATCGAAACTCATCCCTATCAAACACATATCTGTACTCCCCGATACTTCCACGTATGTTGCTGCTTTACACCTCTGGTTTGTGATTTCAGTGCACTTGGTGAACCTCGACTCTCATATGACGTCCCACACTGCTCTCACCCTCGTCCCGCTCGAGAGGAAGTTCTGCATTTTCTCACTCAAATTTTCGTCTTGTGGGGACGAGATCCTCTGCGGTGCTAATGATGGTCACATGCACATCTACAATCTTCAAACCAATAGTCGCACACAGAAGGTTTGTATCAGAATTCAGCTTAAAATAACCATTCTGTAATTACTCCGTTTTAACAAAAAACGTCCACATCAATTCTAAAAGATCAGTTCATTCGGGAACGAATGGCACTTACACACGAACAATATTTGACTCTGAAAATAAGAAAATTTGTTTGTGGGTTTGAGGGTTGAAGTAGTTTTGGCTCACTTCTGGTTCGTCTTCTCTTTTATTTTATTCAACATGTTTCGCAACATAGTGTCGCCTCATCATCTACAAGTAATTGTTAGGGGTGGGTTTAGCGGGATGGTCCGCCTTCGTCGTTCTGCTAATAAAAAGGCTCTTCTCAGGTACCTACTGTGTATGGCTACCAGTCATCGTTTATGAGAGTGATGAATTTCCAGAATGAATGAATGGTCATCAGGAGTTGTAAAATTTAAAATTTGAAAGAATTCGATGAGAGCTACGATCCCAAGTATACTCGTACCCCGTTGAAGTGAAGAAACGTGTAGCGTTTTCTTGGAGACGGGTGACTACAGTAGAAGTGATGCGCAGGTTTTAAAAATATGCTCAATTCTTGGACCTAAACATCCCAAAGACAAGAGGTGGCCGTAAAAAGTGTCAAGTTATAAGAGTAGTTATAAGACCTAAAATGTACAAACGTGATAGTGTAGTCCACAATAAAGTTAATATAAAGTACAAAAACATTCATATGGAACAAAATGGTTTCTCGATACTACCTACCAATATTTGGAAGACGGGGAAAAAACGATACCCCATATTAATACGGATTGAGATTTTTCGATGGGTTTTGTCTAATTTTCGGATCCTAGTCGACTTGGGAGGTCGGCGTTCGAACAGCATTTCAAAAGAAAGTACATATTAAATTTAAGATAGACATATCTCCTATGGACATTTTTCCAACTACCCAAGGTTTGAACTTCCAAGTGGAACTGTCATTGTGTTGTCGTACTTTTCACGATCCATCTTCCTCTTTTTCAGGTTGAGGCTCATGACGAAGACGTCAACACGGTGGCCTTTGCCGACGAAACCTCCAAAATCCTTTTCAGTGGAAGTGACGACGGCCTCGTTAAAGTTAGTGCAATAGTCGAATTCCGTTGAATTTGCTGGTAGGGCGTGATGTAATGCATGCGAGAATTTATCATCAAGATTACAATGGTCTGCATGTCGCTAGCATTTTGCTTAGTGGATGGTGTCCAAACCTACTGAGCAAATTTATGAAGTGATCAACAAACTGTTGTTATAGCGGCGGTCGTCATTTTAAGCTTAAATGCATTGTAGGTCGCAAAGCCTTATTTGATATGCTGGCTCGAAGGCCAATTAAGGAGGCAGTCTCGAAACGATTGGAATTGGTACAGCACTGTCATACATGAACTTGAATCAGGAAACTTACTAGAAATGCAACAATAAGGAGGAAATAATTGATGTTTTGAATCCTACTTTATCCTAAAATACCATGTCTAATTATTGACAGGAAACTAGGGTGTCTGGTAGTGAAGAATGTTTGATCTACTAACTCACTTCTCAGTGGGTCTGAGACAACCCCACATCACTCCCCGATTAGAACAATCTTCCATATAATGACAATCCCATATAATTGAATTTACTATATGTAATCACTACGTTCCGTTCATCAATATGTGACCTATTTGGATCAGGTGTGGGACAGGAGAAGTCTGAATGAGCACTCGCCTAAACCGGTCGGCATCCTTGCCGGACATTTGGACGGAGTTGTCTACATTGACTCGCGCAAGGACGGCCGCCATCTCATCTCAAACAGTAAAGATCAGTCCATCAAGCTTTGGGACATACGGAAGTTTTCTCCAGAGGAAGCTCAGGTTAGAATACAACCTACATACTGTACCTAATGTCAGATTTTTTTAATTTTTTTATTTACATGGCTTTTATCGTCGGATTTATGTTTGGGGAGGACGAAAATTGATATCCAAATATTTTTTATTTGCATTTGAATATAACGCGGCTGTACCACGATTTTTCAGTTAACGAGTATTAACCAAAGAAAAAGATATTTTTGGGGTAAAGAATCTGGTCCCAAACCAGTTATTTTGCTGCAAATTATTCGTCATGTACGCCATCTTCAGCCATTCAACAAAAGTGGTCTACGATTTATCCAGGACGTTTATCTTCTATCGGGAGTTATTGACTCGATAGGCTTCTATGTCTCGTTTTCGGTTTTATATCACAATTTATTATTCACAGGAAAAGACCCGGAAAGCTGTGAGCCTTAGCAGATGGGACTACCGGTGGCAGACAGCTCCTAGAAAACGTAAGTACTTGAACTGACTACCCTGTAATAGTTGTCATTCTCACTCATCTCGGCACTGATCTCTGCTGAACCTTTTGGATAATCCCAGTGAACTTGAATGGACTTATCTGCATCCATAATCGGTAGCATTAACGTGTCTGCATTGTTCACAATGACGTTTTCATCACCAAGGAAAACAAGAGTATTTGAAAAAATCGTCTATTTCCACTGAAATATGAGTACACTGTTGGACCGGTTTCGGCGATTGAACCATCGTCAGTAACGAAACAATACTATAGTATGTTTTAATTGACGATCACCGAAACCAATCTAACAGTAAACTCATGTTTCAGTGGAAATAGACGATTTTAGCGAATTTTCGAAGAAACACAAGTCGGACAAGTGACACCTCATTTTGAAGGTTTTTATTATGCTGAACACGATGGCGACTTCAGAATTGCGATACCTAAGTCCGTTCTCAAACTGGAGCACTTTGAAGATGAAGAAACGTGGTTGTGACTTGATATGATCTTCATGGTTAGTCTGCTGTAATCTGATGACGGAATGCGATATCGCCATTCTGATTTCTCCGTCGTGTTCAGCTTTGGAATGTCCAAAAGCTGAGGGGAGTTTGGGGGGGGGGGGGGGGGGTTTCACCCAAAAATTCAAAAAAATGAAACGGTCTGTCAAGTGACAACTCATTTTAAAGGTTTTGATTGAAGGTTGTGAAAGGCACCATGCATGACTGTGGATTTTATTTCTAATACTCTTGTTTTCCTTAACATGGGTTTCCACGATTTCCTCGCGAGTAATTTAGTTCGTATTATTCATCACCCTTTGTATCTTTCAGTGTTAAACAGGAAGACCAATCTGAAAGGGGACACGTCTTTGGCCACATATCGAGGTCACTCAGTCCTCCAAACTCAAATCCGCTGCCACTTTTCGCCAGCTTTCACTACCGGCCAGCGCTACATTTACACTGGTTGTGCTTTCGGCTTCGTTGTCAGTAAGTTTCCGAACGTTTCAAGAAACCCAAATATTCAGAGTCATATCTCAAAACCCTCATATTTTTTGATCTTTTGCTCCTGGGCATTTTGTGATAAAACACTTTTTGCACGCCATGTTCGCAAGACGTCCATGTTCGAACTCAGCCTTAGTATGGACTTATTGAGCAACACCTCGAAATTTGAGAGGTGCTACCCTCTTGAAAATCGAGATTCTATCCTGCCGAAAAGTTAGCGGCAATAAGGCTGAACTCAGAGAACTTTTATAATATTGCCGATTTTTGGCTCCGGGTGGGGGGGGGGTCATGACCCCCTTGAAATCTCTTACCACTGAGGCTGTGGGTTTAGGAGGTGCCAACGCATCATCAGAAAATATAGAGTCCTGCAATTTCTGTTCGGTTGTGCGTGGTGGTTTTTGTGACCTTTTACTTATTGGTTCGTACATCGTACAATCATCATCCCCATCATAATGTCGTACATCGTACAATCATCATCCCCATCATAATGTCGTACATCGTACAATCATCATAATCCCCTGAAATGTAGTATTCAAATGGCCACTGTTCGTTTCAAGAAACTATGGTATTTGACCTCGTAATTTAACGTTATGCCTTCTCGTTTCAGTTTACGATGTTCTCACTGGGGAACAGGTGGCCAAGAACAAGGGGCATTCTTCTGTCGTGCGAGATGTCGCTTGGCATCCTTATCGAAACGAGATGGTCAGCGTTTCCGTAAGTAAAAACCCTTTGCCTGGAGATCGTCATCTTATTTATGAGCGTGAGAGCCACCTATCTGCGTGTATCGATCCAATTGGCAATCTAGAGATTGTGACATATAATATAACATATTATATCATGGGTGAAACCATGGCGTCAGAGCGTTCCCTTGTAAAATTACTAGGCTGACACTTTTGGCATCAGATCGAATAGTGAATCTAGATCCTATTCTTGCGAATATCCTTCAAATGTCTGCACCTAAAATTGCTAATTTGCTGCAAAATCCGTTTGAACCTTGAAAAATCTCGTTTGCCTCCATTTTTGTCGCGATTTTCAACATTAACTTTGTATTTGTGTGAGAGTTAGTAACATGAAGACAACTTTTCTACTAAGATACAACCAAAATCATTGTTACTCAGAGCATTGATTGTACACAACTTTTGGTTATGTATGTAAACCAGTTAGGTCGATTTAAATGAACACAACAGTGAATGTTCATGGTCTTGAGAGGAGTTGTCAGCTAATAAGCTATTTTAGGTATTTATTGAAACATTGGGTACAGTTATTGTGGATATTTGCCCTCGCAAAACTCAGATACCTAACAAGTATTTTTGACATTTTATGTCTTTGCTATGGCACACAACCAAATTTTCGTTATGTCACGTTACGTTGCGTAACGAAATATGCTCAATGATTATTATGATTCGTAGAAGTGGGGTAGGTAGGTACCTATATGATTATAGCTGAAATTTGGCTATATGATTATTATGATTTGGCTGGTAGCCTCCTTAGGACGTGAACAATAAGGTGCACAGGGTTTTGATCAGCTGAGTGGCTCCTGAAGCTAACTTCTTTCCTATCAACCGTAGGAAGCTGAAATTTGGCTGGTAGCCTCCTTAGGACGTGAACAATAAGGTGCACAGGGTCTTGATCAGCTGAGTGGCTCATGAAGCTAACTTCTTTCCTATCAACCGTAGGAAACTGAAATTTGGCTGGTAGCCTCCTTAGGACGTGAACAATAAGGTGCAGAGGGTTTTGATCAGCTGAGTGGCTCCTGAAGCTAACTTCTTTCCTATCAACCGTAGGAAGCTGAAATTTGGCTGGTAGCCTCCTTAGGACGTGAACAATATGGTGCACAGGGTCTTGATCAGCTGAGTGGCTCATGAAGCTAACTTCTTTCCTATCAACCGTAGGAAACTGAAATTTGGCTGGTAGCCTCCTTAGGACGTGAACAATAAGGTGCAGAGGGTTTTGATCAGCTGAGTGGCTCCTGAAGCTAACTTCTTTCCTATCAACCGTAGGAAGCTGAAATTTGGCTGGTAGCCTCCTTAGGACGTGAACAATAAGGTGCACAGGGTCTTGATCAGCTGAGTGGCTCATGAAGCTAACTTCTTTCCTATCAACCGTAGGAAACTGAAATTTGGCTGGTAGCCTCCTTAGGACGTGAACAATAAGGTGCAGAGGGTTTTGATCAGCTGAGTGGCTCCTGAAGCTAACTTCTTTCCTATCAACTGTGGAAAGCTGAAATTTGGCTGGTAGCCTCCTTAGGACGTGAACAATAAGGTGCAGAGGGTTTTGATCAGCTGAGTGGCTCCTGAAGCTAACTTCTTTCCTATCAACTGTGGAAAGCTGAAATTTGGCTGGTAGCCTCCTTAGGACGTGAACAATAAGGTGCACAGGTTTTTGATCAGCTGAGTGGCTCCTGAAGCTAACTTCTTTCCTATCAACCGTAGGAAGCTGAAATTTGGCTGGTAGCCTCCTTAGGACGTGAACAATAAGGTGCACAGGGTTTTGATCAGCTGAGTGGCTCCTGAAGCTAACTTCTTTCCTATCAACCGTAGGAAGCTGAAATTTGGCTGGTAGCCTCCTTAGGACGTGAACAATAAGGTGCACAGGGTCTTGATCAGCTGAGTGGCTCCTGAAGCTAACTTCTTTCCTATCAACCGTAGGAAGCTGAAATTTGGCTGGTAGCCTCCTTAGGACGTGAACAATAAGGTGCAGAGGGTCTTGATCAGCTGAGTGGCTCATGAAGCTAACTTCTTTCCTATCAACCGTAGGAAACTGAAATTTGGCTGGTAGCCTCCTTAGGACGTGAACAATAAGGTGCAGAGGGTTTTGATCAGCTGAGTGACTCCTGAAGCTAACTTCTTTCCTATCAACCGTAGGAAGCTGAAATTTGGCTGGTAGCCTCCTTAGGACGTGAACAATATGGTGCACAGGGTCTTGATCAGCTGAGTGGCTCATGAAGCTAACTTCTTTCCTATCAACCGTAGGAAACTGAAATTTGGCTGGTAGCCTCCTTAGGACGTGAACAATAAGGTGCAGAGGGTTTTGATCAGCTGAGTGGCTCCTGAAGCTAACTTCTTTCCTATCAACCGTAGGAAGCTGAAATTTGGCTGGTAGCCTCCTTAGGACGTGAACAATAAGGTGCACAGGGTCTTGATCAGCTGAGTGGCTCATGAAGCTAACTTCTTTCCTATCAACCGTAGGAAACTGAAATTTGGCTGGTAGCCTCCTTAGGACGTGAACAATAAGGTGCAGAGGGTTTTGATCAGCTGAGTGGCTCCTGAAGCTAACTTCTTTCCTATCAACTGTGGAAAGCTGAAATTTGGCTGGTAGCCTCCTTAGGACGTGAACAATAAGGTGCAGAGGGTTTTGATCAGCTGAGTGGCTCCTGAAGCTAACTTCTTTCATATCAACTGTGGAAAGCTGAAATTTGGCTGGTAGCCTCCTTAGGACGTGAACAATAAGGTGCACAGGGTTTTGATCAGCTGAGTGGCTCCTGAAGCTAACTTCTTTCCTATCAACCGTAGGAAGCTGAAATTTGGCTGGTAGCCTCCTTAGGACGTGAACAATAAGGTGCACAGGGTCTTGATCAGCTGAGTGGCTCATGAAGCTAACTTCTTTCCTATCAACCGTAGGAAGCTGAAATTTGGCTGGTAGCCTCCTTAGGACGTGAACAATAAGGTGCACAGGGTCTTGATCAGCTGAGTGGCTCCTGAAGCTAACTTCTTTCCTATCAACCGTAGGAAGCTGAAATTTGGCTGGTAGCCTCCTTAGGACGTGAACAATAAGGTGCACAGGGTCTTGATCAGCTGAGTGGCTCATGAAGCTAACTTCTTTCCTATCAACCGTAGGAAACTGAAATTTGGCTGGTAGCCTCCTTAGGACGTGAACAATAAGGTGCAGAGGGTTTTGATCAGCTGAGTGGCTCCTGAAGCTAACTTCTTTCCTATCAACCGTAGGAAGCTGAAATTTGGCTGGTAGCCTCCTTAGGACGTGAACAATATGGTGCACAGGGTCTTGATCAGCTGAGTGGCTCATGAAGCTAACTTCTTTCCTATCAACCGTAGGAAACTGAAATTTGGCTGGTAGCCTCCTTAGGACGTGAACAATAAGGTGCAGAGGGTTTTGATCAGCTGAGTGGCTCCTGAAGCTAACTTCTTTCCTATCAACCGTAGGAAGCTGAAATTTGGCTGGTAGCCTCCTTAGGACGTGAACAATAAGGTGCACAGGGTCTTGATCAGCTGAGTGGCTCATGAAGCTAACTTCTTTCCTATCAACCGTAGGAAACTGAAATTTGGCTGGTAGCCTCCTTAGGACGTGAACAATAAGGTGCAGAGGGTTTTGATCAGCTGAGTGGCTCCTGAAGCTAACTTCTTTCCTATCAACTGTGGAAAGCTGAAATTTGGCTGGTAGCCTCCTTAGGACGTGAACAATAAGGTGCAGAGGGTTTTGATCAGCTGAGTGGCTCCTGAAGCTAACTTCTTTCCTATCAACTGTGGAAAGCTGAAATTTGGCTGGTAGCCTCCTTAGGACGTGAACAATAAGGTGCACAGGGTTTTGATCAGCTGAGTGGCTCCTGAAGCTAACTTCTTTCCTATCAACCGTAGGAAGCTGAAATTTGGCTGGTAGCCTCCTTAGGACGTGAACAATAAGGTGCACAGGGTCTTGATCAGCTGAGTGGCTCATGAAGCTAACTTCTTTCCTATCAACCGTAGGAAGCTGAAATTTGGCTGGTAGCCTCCTTAGGACGTGAACAATAAGGTGCACAGGGTTTTGATCAGCTGAGTGGCTCCTGAAGCTAACTTCTTTCCTATCAACCGTAGGAAGCTGAAATTTGGCTGGTAGCCTCCTTAGGACATGAACAATAAGGTGTACAGGGTCTTGATCAGCAGAGTGGCTCCTGAAGCTAACTTCTTCCCTATCAACCGTAGGAAGCTGAAATTTGGCTGGTAGCCTCCTTAGGACGTGAACAATAAGTTGCACAGGGTTTTGATCAGCTGAGTGGCTACTGAAGCTAACTTCTTTCCAATCAACCGTAGGAAGCTGAAATTTGTCTCGTTAGGACATGAACAACAACGCTACTGGAGTAGGTGATGTAGTCTGGCTCGAAAACACAGAAGAAAAGGTCCCAATGTGTTGCAGACTCGTATGCAAGCATGTATGATTCTTAGAAGTGAGGTTTCGTTCGCTGTCGCATGACGTGTAAGTTTTTTGTGTCTCTGTTGTGTCTTGATTGCCTAAAAATTATGGAAAAGAGGAGATGAGCATACATTTTTCAAAAACTGAAGAGATGTTGGCGGAATGGCATACCGTCGAAAATGGCGAGTAGGAAATGCGGGTTATTGTAAATTTACAAAGGCGCCCGTTTTCAAAGAAAGGATCAGTTATTTGGAAGTGTACGACGATGTAGATCACGGATAAAGTGATATAACTCCTTTTTCTCTGAGGTAGGTCCATAATTCGTTCTTTACGTACAAATATCGTGCCTAGTGAATTCATCATAGTGTGATACGTACCTACCTGTACTCAGATTCTATAGAGACGACAAAACTGAATTGAAATTTCCTGATTTCAAAAATAGAGCAATACGTGCAGCATCCAAGCTGTACATGTCTCTCATATACCTGGCCACCAGTTCGTTTTTGTTGTCAGCGGACAACTTTGCTGGTGTTATCATCCGCTTGTCGATTTGTTCACCAAGTTTGTGGAGCTATCGCAAGGCTAAGGCCAAGATTCATCTCATTTCATACAACTGCTGATGACTGCAAGAGTGTAGCTGTTGAGTTTTATGATCGAATCAGATTTCTCCGAGTGATGGGATATAACCGAATTTCCTCCTCATCATCGAATTTAAGTCGACAGTACGCCATTCCCGAAAATTTTCAATCAGAAAGAACGGCAAAGAGGAAAATAAATGCAACAGACGACACAAAACGGACAATACACATCGAGACAAAACAAAAAACGTTCATTACACCTACGGTAACACTCGGTGTTAACGAGGATGAGTACGGATCAAAATCTGGGAGTTAGCGTCCTCGGTAATCCTAGGATTACGACTAAATCGGAGTGTTGAAATCCACCATTAGAGTCTGCGTCTTGTACGTTCCGTAAAAGTGGTGGATAAAGCTCTGCTGGATGGAGGAGAGCCGTTTGCCCCGGATCTGTTTTCTCCGTTTGCTGGGCCTAGCGAAGACAGGCGAGCGTATGAAGTTAAACTGGGCTACGTATTTGGGAAATTTTTTCGTATAATGTGGGTGCTTAGCTTTGTGGCTGTGGCAGGACTAGGTTCCTACGTTCGTTTGGGTGCCGGTCGTACATTTCTTTGATTTACTCCTTTAATGATTATTTCAGAATTTCGTTTTCCATTAGAGAACATTTTTCATATCTATTGTACGAGTATTTGAAGATGAGAAAGCTTACAAGGTTTATCCAGTAAATTTCATGTGGTTGAAATTTGTATTTGGCTTAGAAAAGCTCCTCTCCTGTCCCCTTTGCAATATCCCCTCTTGGTCTATGTGCACCTCCTGAGTTTCAGGGCAGGAGCCGCCACTGGTCGGACTTATATTGTATGTGTAACACATGAACATGAATAAATACTGCACTGTTTGTTCTTTCTATTTTGGTCCACTTTGGGATATGTTCACAAATCGTCGTTCTGTTACAGTGGGACTTCTCGGTGGTGGCCTGGAGCCAGCTTTCTGCTGCTCCTCCAACTGAAGAAGAGGAAGAGCCCAAAGACAAGCCAGCACCCGAGCAACCGGTGGAAACCAACAACACGAACGAGGGCACCGCCTGGAACACCGCAGGGCGCAGGAGGTCCTGCAGACTCGCCTCCGCTCTTCAGAACTGGCTGCACGATTGACGAGGCTGCTGCTCTGCTTTCTAAATAGTTAAATAGTTTATGTCGATTCTAACGGTATTACCTCGTTTAATATCGTGAAGTGCCCTGTTGGGGGAGGTCAGTGGTAATGGGAAAATGTTATTACGGATATACTCGTATTTCTATGGCAGCTAGTGGATCGTAAACCTAACACAATAGGGTATGACAGTTATTACGATTAGCATTTCTACGGCTGCTCGTGAAAAATTAACCTACGATTTCACTCAGTTTGCCATTGTACATCGTCCGCTCGACTTGTAGGTACGATGTCTTTTTTGTAGTTTTTTTTTTTTTTAGTTATGGCAGATAATTCGGTCAAGCAAACTCCTCGAGAGTTTTTATGTGTGTTTGTCGAACTATATAGGAGTTTTCTTTGTTTGTGGAACGTTAAAAGTAGAGAGTACTTAGACCGGAACAAAAAATATCAGGCGTACATTGAACTTATTAAAAAGTACGGGGAGTTTGATTCGTCGGTCGACAGAAACACTGTCGTAAAGAAATTAATGCTTTGCGCACAGTTTATAAAAAGCAAGTGACAAAAGGTAAACAAGTGATAAGCAGTACTCAACTCTTTCGATTTGTTGGAGCAACCACATTGTTACAATTTATCGTAGCGTGTAAACCCGCCTTAACACAATGGGGTATGCGCATGAACTGAAAAAAACCGATCCGTTTTGTTATTTGAGTTGCACATGAACACTAGTTTCATGTCAACAAAAACTTCACAGAGATCGATTTGTACAATAATTGTACAAATCGATCTCTGTGAAGTTATTGTTGACAAGTTTCAAATCAATCAGATTTCAATTATTGAAATCTGATTGATTTGAAACTTGGCCTTAAAATGGCGCGCGGTTGTGACGTCACTCATCTTACAAGGGTGGATGCTGCATAGTATCCACAGAGACCTGACAGGGTTTTGTGTTGAACTCCGGTTCTACTATTTGGTCATTAGCCGCAAGGTGCACCCCGACCAATCAGATCCTTCAGCGGTTTTGATGTCATCGTGCGCTTTTATGAACTTATTTCTCTATCCATAAAAAATAAGGGTAAACTAATTTTGACGAGTGGTTCCCATTTCCACGGTTTTGACGCGATTCTCTATCAATAAAAATTCTAAAAGAAAATTATGCGCGGACCCCATGCAATGACCAGTGATTAGCTCGTCTCTCACTTACCTTTCAATTGTGTTATTTTCTTCAAATTTAATAATATGTCATCGGCTAATGTTTTCTCGGTGGAGAATCACCTCCCAAAAAGTCGACACAACACGATAACATCATTAATAAGTAAAATAGTCCAATATTATAAAGTAAAATAGTCCAAACTGTTATAATCTGGCTACTCTGACATTTTCAAATAAGCCCAGCTGATTTTGTGATTGATCTAAAATCCTTTTTACATCTTCTTTACTCTTCCACAAGTTATGGTTTTCGAATATTATTTTGAGCAGCAATAGAAAGATTGAGATACTTCGTTTAATTAATCGTGGTGCATGGCATTTTATTTTTAACGCTTCTAGAATATGTTATTGTTCAACTGCTATCAACGGCTGTAAATATTATACCTAAAAATGTCGTTATTTTCGGATTGAAATATCGATGATACAAGAATATCTACATCCTTAGGTCTGGTTTTACTTCCCATAATCACAGCATGGACTCATTTGGACAGCAAGGATAATAGGGTGATTTCCTACCAGTAGTACAATCATACAAAAATCCACGTACTGAATCTAAACTGAATCAATGGTTCATTATCTAAGATTAAAAATCAAACCAAACCAAAAATCGACATCCCAAAAACCATGTGATGTTCCGTGCCTTAGTATGAACATTGCTTTTCGTATGAACATCGTTATGAATCTCTTCCCTCTGGCCTAGGGTTATGAAAAGCTTCGAGGATCATTGTGGGGTTGGTCCGAATCCATAAACCAAATTTCGTAAGTTTAGCAAAACGCGGCGGACGGACGGTTTTTTTTTTTTTTTTTAAATTCGATTTCTGAATCTACGTATCTTGAAACGTAAACCAACAAATTTTGAGGGGGGTTAAAAACTTTTTTCTTTGGTCGATTCCAATGGTTCATTATCGAAAAACCAAAATTGGTGTTTCACAATTGGTAATATCCAAATTTTCTCATCAATAAGTGTTGATTACAAAGCAGTTACAAGCGTTAATCCTAATTAGGTGGTGCTTTTTCTAACTTCGTATTGACATTGACAGGCATAAATATTGTTACGGTATCTTCCTTCTTCTAGTCCAGTTATTCAAAGCTTCTGTGTTATTTTTGTCCTATCTACACTTCGCATTCTCAAAAAAAAAAAAAAAATAGAATCTTCCAGTAGAATGATCGATTTTACTTGCTGAAGAGGTTTGAAATTCCTGTTTTTGTTCAAAATATCATGCGCGCCGACTAATGAAAATTATAGGGGGGGGGGGGATAGAATCACGGGTTACGGGCCTGGGAGGGTCGGCATGTTGTTTGGAATAGACGAAAATTCCGATGAACGAGGGATTTGGATTTTGAAGTTTTCCAGGTTCTACTGAATTTCCATCCATTCAATTTATATGCAGTGCTAACGGGGGCCTTTCTAACCTAATTGAAAAGTTTAAATGGAATCGAGGCTTTTTGAAAAAATTAACGAAACATCCGAGGTCATGACGTCACAGCCAAGCCGCCTCATATAAAATGGCGCCTAACTGTTTTGGTAAAATATTTGAATTACAAAACTTTTGATAAAAAATAAAATTTTGACATTTCACACTTGGTTTTGTTACCTAATTTAAAAACTCTGCAAATTCTTGACACAACGGTTCATTATCTTCTTTGTACAGATCACCCTTCTGTCTAGATCACTAGGTCTAAATGTCTAGATCCTAAATGTTAGATTAATTATTATTATCAATTATCACTAATTATTAACAATTTTATCAAGTACCTACTGAAAATTATTATAATTTATTGTTAGGTAATAATAATTCGTATTTATTATTAATAATAATAATTATTAATTATGATTAATTAATACGATATAATTCTGGGGTTTTTAATACTACGTCGGTAATAATTTTTCTATAAAAGAAGTACCTACCAACAAACATTCGAAATTACCTTCATTTCGAAACGCACCTCTGAACAACAAACTCGACATCACTTAAGCCATATGATGTTCCAAAGAGCTTGTTAGTATGAAAATGGACCTGTATTTCAACAGTTTGATACACGATCGTGTTGTGAGGCACAATCTTTGAGCCCTCATTGTGAACGAACGGCTGGTCGTACAAAGCTGCGGATGGTCTTAAAAAATTCTACGGAACAAACTCTATCTAAATATGAAATAAAAAACATACCGTTCTATATGAATTTTTCGAGATATGAGATTTTCAAATTTTCAAAATTCGTTTTGAACCCCTTCCCCTTGACCTAGGGTTATGAAAAGTTTCGAGGACCATTGTGGGGTTGGTCGAAACCCATAAAAAAAATTTCGTAATTTTAACTCAACGCTAACTGGGCAAAGTGGCGCGGACGGCGTACGGCGGACGGACGGATTTTTTTTTATTCGATTTTCTGAATCTACGTATCTTGAAACGTAAACCAACAAATTTTGAGGGGGGGTTAAAAAAAATTTTTCTTTGGGCGATTCCAATGGTTCATTATCGAAGATAATAAACCAAAAATTGAAATTTTGTACTGCAAATTGTACATTCTCACTACCGATGTTCCCCCACCATGACAGCATGGGGGGGGGGGGACTTCTAAATATTATGGGTTTATGCTGTCAAGTTAGTTGATCAAATAGTGAGGGAAGGTACGTCCTGAGATTTCCACAATCCGAAATACTCGAGTTCTTTTTATTAAGGTGGGGGTGGCTTTGAAATGTTTTTGTATCAATATGAATAATAACGTTATCAGTGTATTTATGATGTATTCTTAGAAATTAAGTCGCAAGAACTTGAATCCTGTGGCAGTTCTTGACTGTAGCTGTAGGTATTTGGCCCGTTTGGGACCAATTCAAATTTAGACCAAATAGAGCACTCACTAAATATTTCTTTGTTTTATTCTGTGGGCAACCTACACGAGTACCGATCTGTAAATATTGTTACCTTTCCCCCAATTATAACTTATTTCGCTAATTATACTTTTTTTCTTCTCTTTTATCCCTTACAGAGCGAGTTTACAAGCAGATAGCTGGCGAGTTGGGAGAGGGGGGAGTGAGATAGTTGGCGAGTGTCGATGACACACAAAACTGTCCACTCGCTACTCGCTCCTACTATGTCTTCCGACATTTCGTGAAGTCACCAGCACTCGATTCCCGAGTCGCATCCAATACTGGCCGCTTTTGCACCCACTCGCCGCTAGTAGGCCTTGACACACGACTAGTTTACCAGCCAACAAGCTCACTAGCTAGCGAGCAGCGAGTAAAGTAGCCGGGTCTTCAACTTTTCCCGCCGCTTGTCCGCTAGTCAGATAGTAAACCGATGACACAGGGCGAGTTTACAAGCTGCTAGCGAACTCGCTGGCTAGTAGCTTGTAAACTCGCCCTGTGTAATCGAGGCTTTAGGATGAATTTTACGACTACCAATTTTGGAATACGAAAGTTGGGTCAATGGAAAAGTGTTCACGTGAACGTGAACAAGTTGAAGTTGGTGATCGACAATACCAGTTCGCTATATTCAACAATACTTAGTAGAAATCTACTGGTTTTTAACGTAGAGGTTTTAACTTCAATCTTATTAAGAAACTGAACAAAATATTGTATACAGTACCGTGAACGTGAACAAGTTGAAGTTGGTGATCGACAATACCAGTTCGCTATATTCAACAATACTTAGTAGAAATCTACTGGTTTTTAACGTAGAGGTTTTAACTTCAATAAGAAACTGAACAAAATATTGTATACAGTACCGTGAACGTGAACAAGTTGAAGTTGGTGATCGACAATACCAGTTCGCTATATTCAACAATACTTAGTAGAAATCTACTGGTTTTTAACGTAGAGGTTTTAACTTCAATAAGAAACTGAACAAAATATTGTATACAGTACCGTGAACGTGAACAAGTTGAAGTTGGTGATCGACAATACCAGTTCGCTACATTCAACAATACTTAGTAGAAATCTACTGGTTTTTAACGTAGAGGTTTTAACTTCAATAAGAAACAGAACAAAATATTGTATACAGTACCATGAACGTTAACAAGTTGAAGTTGGTGATCGACAATACCAGTTCGCAATATTCAACAATACTTAGTAGAAATCTACTGGTTTTTAACGTAGAGGTTTTAACTTCAATAAGAAACAGAACAAAATATTGTATACAGTACCATGTATTATTCAGAACATGATAAACCGTTGTGGCAGAATTGGCTCTGTCTTGGCGCCGTTCCTGTTCCAAGTTTTTACCTAGGACATGCCACAGATAATTCAGCTCTGTTTTAACATCTTTCTGCAGAAGACTTACAAAAACAGTCAAAATGGCACCATCTGTCCAACTCAATCGCCCAAGTCAACCTCGACTCCTCGTCAATCAAGAACTGATGAAAGGGCAATGGATTGGTGATTAATCCATCAGTCAGACAATTGTTATGTACGTGGGATCCTGATTAGGATTACTCTGGGGAGGAGTAATCCCAATTGTACAGGAGGATCTTACATTTTGAGATATTGTGAATATGGATATTACGATTCACGTACCTTTAGTATTGGATGCTCGGGTGTAGTCAAAGATGACGAAAAGTAAAGGGGGGGAAAACTGGGTTTATTAATACAATTAATAACTGATGTTATAAAAATGTACAATCTCTCAGCAAGGGGGTACGGGACGAAGTGGCGTCTTGAATTCTCTCTCTCCTCTTCCTGAGGAGAGGGGGGACGAGGAGGAAGGGTTTGGGGGGCATTGGACGGTCACTCCTCAGATCCTGTGTATACGTGACATTCATGTCACACTCCCCCTCCGTTGAAAAAGGGCGGAAGGGTGTTTTGGGCTGCATGTTTTAAAATTTTTATGGTTTGAGGGACATACCTATCACTAGGGAAAAACCGTCCCTGCTCGTTCGAGTGTGCTGGAAAACCTTCAGCATTGGAGGCGGTTGACGGGGTATAAAACAAATATGTCGAAAATAATAAGAAAATAAATGTACCTGAGGCCGGAGTTTCCTCTGTGGGGGGGAATGCTTGGGTCGGTGGTTGAACGAGCAGAGTGGGGGAAAAAACCCTAGTAAATTCAATAAAATATGAAGAGCAGATGTAGTGACTGTTAGTCCCAAGTGCCTGAAGGGCCTGTGTGTTTTCGGAGAGGGAGCCGCTGATGAGGTATCTGTGAGCCGGAATTGAGGAATGGGAGGCGGCCAGGATGGTTAGTATTGGTTAATATTGGTGAGGGGGGAACGGCACATTCAAATAAATTGGGCCATGAGAAATGATGACCATCCCTGGCTGGTTGGTCATGGGTGGGGTCGTCTGGATGGGGTGTGGGTGTCTTGGGGGCGGGTGTCGTCTGTCCTGTGAGGGGGGGTGTCGGTGCGGGTGAGTGTCGTGGTGATGGTCGTTGGGGGTGGGATTGTAACGGCGGTTGTCGTGGGCGTCGGTGGTTCTGCGTGGGCGGGCGTACGGGTTATGCCTCCGCGTTGGAGGATGAGGTGGGTCGTGGTGTCCGTACTGTCGCATGTCGGGGAAACGGGGGGGCCTACGGAAGTACTGTCGGCGCCTCGGATTGCGTACATTCAACCGCGGGCGCGCTAATTGCAGTTGCATCAGTGGTGGGATGGGTCGTGGTGGTTGGGGCGGTGGGGTTAGAGAGGTTGGTGGGGGTTGAGGTGTTAGTGAGGTGGGGGGGGTGTGTAGGCGGCAGCGGTCCATCGCTGAGGCCAGGTTTTCGGGGGGGGTTGGGGTGGTCGGTGGCGGCGAGGGTGTCGCCCACACGAGGGGAGGCGTAGGGCTGCGAGCGCTGTCCCGGGGGGTGGTCATGGCGTACCTGCAACAAGAAAAGGGGTCTGCGGGCAGTATTTAGGAATCTGAATGGCTTTACGGGTTAGCCATAGGGGTTAGTGCACAAAAGGGCTTTAATTGGCTTACATGCTGGGTCTTGACGTCGGCAGGGTCGGCCACGCTAGTAAGGGCATAGGTAACCGGAGACAGGACGGCTGTGACCGTATATGGTTGGGAATATTTGTAGGCTAGTTTTGAGTTAACCTTATCTATGCGTGAACTAATTATATACTCCTTAATAAGGACAGTTTCCCCAACGGTAAATGACTTGGCCTTATGCCTTTGATCATAGTGGTGTTTTCGTGTTGACCGAGCGTTTTCCATATTAACCAGCGCTTGTTCCCACAGGGCAGTTGTTTGTTGAGGAGTAGTGGGTGGGTGGGTAGGTGGTATGTCCCATGCCAACTGTAAGGGTGTCGCGATTTCGTGACCTAGGAATAGACGAGCCGGAGTGTATTTCGTACTCGTGTGACGCACTGAATTAAATCCCATTTGAAAAAAGGGAAGATGCGTATCCCAATCTTGATGGCGTTGGGCATGGAAGGCTGTTATTGCCGACTTGAGCGTACGTATCTGTCGCTCTGCGATGTTGGGGTTAGGGTAATAGCGGGGGGTGTATTTTGGGGTCATACCATGCGTTCTTAGGAATTCTGTGAAAAGGTTGGATTTGAACACCGATGCATTGTCGGTGCATACAACCTGCCAGTACCCCACCGTTGCACATACAACCGTTTGGAGGGACTGGATGATCGCCGCACTTGTGTGTTTGCGGAGAGGTATGAAATATGTAAAACGTGTAAATCCATCTACGGCTATCAAGATGTGTGTGTGGTTATTCTTTGAACGCGGTAGGGGGCCTGCAACGTCTAAAAAGAGGGTCTGCATAGGGTACTGTGGGTTTGCGGATGATAATTCCCCATATGTTATTTGGGCGTGTTTACTACGTGCGCACGTGAGGCACGCTCGAATACAGGAACGTACCCGAGAGTCGGCCTGGGGGCAATGGAACTGATCTTTCAAACGAGAGACAGTTCGGTTTACTCCCGCGTGAGCGCCTAAGGGGGACTCATGACAGAACCGGAAGACCGTGTCAAAAAGATGATTTGGTAGGACAGGACGTGGGGAACCTCTGCGGTTGTTATAGACCAAAATACCGTTCTGCATGGAATAGTTTGGGCAGTGGATGTCTGCAGCCAGCTTGCGGATAATTTGGTGTAAGGTGGGGTCTTGGGCTTGGTGGGTTGCCAAATTGGTGGTAATGGCAGGAAAGTTCTGGAGGATATTGACGGAGGCCGAGGGAGGTGGTGGGGAGATTGGCCCGTCCTCCAGGTCAGTAGGTGGGAGGGTGAGGATATTGCGGGATAAATAATCAGCAATACTGTTTTGCTTACCGGGGAGGTGGTGGAGTGTGAAATTGAACTGTTGTAACTTGGCCACCCACCGAGTCACCCGGGGGGAAGCATCCTCCAACTTAGTCAAAGCAGCAACTGCTTTGGCATCTGTGTACAGGTGAAAGTGGGCGTGCCCGAGATATGGCTTAAACTTAAGGACTGCATGAAGGGCCGCTGCAAACTCCAGTTCATACATTGAATATTTTTTTTCCGGTTCCTGTAATTTCCTGCCTGCGTATGCTATGGGGTGGAAACGCAAATCGTGTTCTTGCGCTAACATGTAGCCCAAGGCATGTGCGCTAGCATCTGCAAAAATGTGGAATGGATGTTTGAAGTCGGGGAGGCGAAGAAGGGGGGGTTCGGTTAACCGTTTACGTAAAGCCTCGTATGCTGCTTGGCACTCAGAGGACCATAGGAACGGGACGTTTTTCTTGCGGAGGTGGTTCAAGGGAGCTGCAATATGTGCTATATCCGCAATGAACGGAGCGAAAAAATTCACAGCCCCAATGAATTGAGCAACTTGTTTTGCGGTGGTAGGTGGGGGGATTGCTAATAATTCCTGTATGCGATCTGCCCCAATGGTGACTGACCCGTCTTGAACTATGTGGCCGAGGAATTCCAAACGGCGGGTTGCTATTTTGCACTTAGCCGGGTTTACTGTCAATCCAGCTACCTGCAAACGTCTCATCACTTCTCTCACATGGCCCGCATGCTCCTCCATGGAGGTGCTGTACACCAGGAGGTCGTCTAAAAACCAAATGAGGTAGACGCCGTGCAAATCACCAAAAACGCGCTCCATGAGTGAACTTAACAGGTGGCCACCCACTTTTAAGCCAAAGGGAATACGCTGGAAGGCGTAGCAACCAAAGGGGCATTTAAAGGTTAAGAGGGGTAGGCTATCCTGTGTAACCGGAATTTGGTGGTATGCTTGGTTGAAATCGATGAGGGTAAAGATAGTGGCCCCGTTAAGCTGGGCCAACAATGACTGGATAGTAGGTAAGGGATAATCCATTGAAGGAATTAGTTGGTTAAGCTTCCTTAGATCTACCACTAATCTCCAAGCGGGGGGGTCTGTGGGGGAAGCTCGTTTCTTAGGAACTAGGAAACAAGGGGCAACACTTGGGGACGTGCTGGGAACAATGACTTGTGCATCGAGTAGCTTTTTAATCTCGTTCCGCATGACCTGTTGGAGGGGTGGTGAAACCTGATATGTGGGGGGTGGTTTGGGTGGAAGGACATCAGGTAATAAGCGCACCTGGTGCTTCATGAGGGTGGTGCAGCCTAATGCCGCTGTAAGGACGGCTGGGAACTCGCATATGAGCTGATCAGCTAACGATGTGCAAGGTTCACCTACTACACATAGGCGTTGGCGGGGGATGGAGTGTAGGGGGGGTTGCTTTACGAGGGGTATGGGAAGTTTCTGGGACCGAATTGTGATGACTTCCTCCGCTGCATGATAACTCATGCCAATTCGTTGGAGAACATCCATTCCTAAAATCACATCCTGAGGGAGCCCAGGGAGTATATGCAGGGTTGTTTTCCAGGTCCCCGAACCAATCACCATTGGGAGGACTATGCTCTGGGACGTGAAGACTGTATCGCCATTTCCCACAACGAGAGAAAGTGGGGTGCCTTTAGTGATTTTAACCCCTAACCTTTTTAAATTGACATTATAAAATTCGTCATTTATTGCTGAGATACTGGCGCCTGTATCGACAAGAGCATATGTGGGGTGGTCAACAAGTAGGATGGGCAGTAAGGGGTGGAGGTCCTTGGTTACGTGTGAAAACAGAGACGTCATGGAGGGGAGCGGTGGGGGGTTGGGTTTGGGTTGGTAGGTGGTGGTGTCGTGCAAGGTTAACCCCTTTGCACTACCAGACTCCTTGCAAGTCGGTAGTGTACTTAGTTTTTTGAATTTGACTCATTTGGCGTCTGTGGACCAAAGGGGGGGGTAAGAGAACGAATTTGCATAAGTGGTCGTGGTCTGTTCGTATACCCACGGTTAGAACGATAGGGTGGTTGGCTACGATAGGGTTGTGGGCTTTCTCGGGGAGGGGGGGCGGCTGTGCGGGACGGTGACGGCATCTCTAATGCGGTTTGCAACCGAGAGAGTCTCGTTTCTTCCTCCAATTCGGCGACCAAGATCTCCAGTTGTTGTTTTGTTACGGGTTTGTCGCGGAAAACAAATCTGGAACGTATCTCATTTGTAACCCGGGGTAGTAGGATATTAATGAGTTCCAGTTCTGTGTACGCATCCAATACCACGTTTGCCCTGAATAAATCATTAACAAAGGACCGAAAAGATTCTGAAGGATGCTGGGAACGATGGAGGAATTTCATTTTCAAGAACATCATAGTGTCAGGTGAGAAAAAGCTGTCAATAATTCGTCTCCGGAAAGCCGTATAGGTGTCTGATGCAGGATCAGGTACCATTAGGTACGCTCGTACCTGGTCAAATCTACTTTGGAGGGCTAGGTTCCGCAAAAGGTTAGGGAAAATCTCTGGTGCCACCTCACAAATTCTATACACAGCTACCAAAAATGAAAAAATGCTTAACACGTTGTCAGGGTAAAATGTAGGGATGTTCTGGGCCTGTTGGTTTATCACCTCGGGGAGTTGGAATGATGTGACGGGGGGCGGTAGGGGGGCTGGTGGGTAATGTTTTGTAAAGGACGGTGTGGGTTTCCTGCAAAAAGTACAATTGAAGGTCTCTTTTCTGGCAAGTGGCATCTTTTTCCAATTTACATAATCAATCTCCGCGCACTCCGCATCATAAGAAGAACAACAACCTGGGCAAAAAACGGGATTATCCATTTCCTCTTCAGGAATAGGTTTTTGACACTGTCCACATTTGAACACATGTCGTGAAGTCCCTGGCTTCGACATCGTGGGTAATCTTTAGTTGAGTGTGTTTAATAAACGATTTGACACTCCAGGAACTCGTATGTGTAATGTACGATCGTAGACGACGGCAGGGGGGTGGCGGGAGGTGCGTTGCTGGTTTGCAGCGGGGTTGATAGAGGACGCGGGGGGAAGGGCAGTGGAAGGGGCGGGGGTTACGACGGGCGATGCGTGGCAGGGGGAGGCGAAGAAGCAAAGAGGCGAAGAGGCGAAGAGCGGGGGAATTGAAGGTGTGGAAGGTGCGGCGAGCGGGGGGTTCTCCAGTTGGGGGACACGGTGTAGCGGGAGTAGACGGCGTGGCGGGGACGTGCGCAGAAGTCGCTGATGGGCGGGGGGGGTGAGGTTCTGCCAGGTGCGGTCGGGAGGTGGGGTCGGTGAAAGGGAGTGGGACAGTGCCGTCGGTGGGAGGAGGCGGAGAGGTGAGGGGTTGGCGAAGGGGAATTTGATCGAAGGGGGGGTGCTGACTGACGGTGGGGCGTGCGGAATTCGCCGTGGATTGGGCGGGGGGTGGTTTGGTTCGTCAATGGCCGTCCGTTGTAGCGAATATTCGCGATGTTTTCAACGAACGACGGCCGGAAAAGGTGGGAAAACAAAAACGTGTGGGGCCCAAAAAACACTGCTGGTGGTCAAGAATTGTGAAACAAGCAACTGCTCGTGATGCAAGGGGAATGTGGGGGTCTGGTTATTGGTTATACAGAGGGAAAGCCGGGGGACGCATGCAATATAAGTTAGGCGTGAATCGAACGTTTTGCTCTGCTACCATGAGATATTGTGAATATGGATATTACGATTCACGTACCTTTAGTATTGGATGCTCGGGTGTAGTCAAAGATGACGAAAAGTAAAGGGGGGGAAAACTGGGTTTATTAATACAATTAATAACTGATGTTATAAAAATGTACAATCTCTCAGCAAGGGGGTACGGGACGAAGTGGCGTCTTGAATTCTCTCTCTCCTCTTCCTGAGGAGAGGGGGGACGAGGAGGAAGGGTTTGGGGGGCATTGGACGGTCACTCCTCAGATCCTGTGTATACGTGACATTCATGTCACAATTTGTCGTAAAACTATTCAAAGAAATCGGTAGTGACCATTCACGAATCATGTCCCAGGAGGAAGACTTTGACTGCAGAGATTGTCTGTCACATTGAAACACTTAGCACTTAACACTTTGAGCGAACGAGCACGTGCGCCTCAGACTCTGGAGTTCATCATAATGGAAACTTGGTCCGCAATTACGAAGGCATCAAAGGAAAACATTCAGGTAATTATTTTCCAAATGAATCTAAAGAATTAGATACAATGCGCACTCCTTCCCTTGTCAAGGTGCCCATTTCTGCTTCAAACAGCGTGTCGTTTATGATTTTTTCCGCGAAGCGTCGTTGGTCCGGCGATAACTTTTGAAATTTCCTTGCCCACCCCTTAGCCAGAATATACTCTTCAGTCTCTGGTCGTTTGATATATGCATCCGATGGCCCCACTAATTTTTCAGTGCTGTCAGGCCCACCTTTCCTTTTCCTATCCGGCGTTTCAGGAGGGGCTGGTTTGGCAGAAGGCGTTGCAACTAGGCTAGAAGGAGACGCCGCAGTATCGGAATCTAGTGGTGACTGCGAATCGTCATCAGGAATCGGTGGCTGTAACAAAAAATAAAATACATTAATTAAAATAAAGTCTAAAATCCAAATCCCCCCCCCCCATTAAAATTCTAAAATAAGTGGCAAAATACGAATTAGCTAGGATTTTCAAGAAAAAAAATTCGCTTAAACAAATGGGGGGGGGGGGAGAAGGTGAGTCACGTAGCGCATAACCCAACCAGCGAGTGTATAGAGGGTGTATCGCAAGTAGGTAGATGACAGTACGCAAGATGGGGAAACTAGATCAGAAATATAGTTTAAATGTAGGAACTAGATTAAAAAAATTAGCGACAAGATGAAGGATTTTTCAACGTGAAGATGTAAATGAATGCAAAATGAAGGCGCGGAATTCCAGAGGCTTATTAAAACCCAATCACCTAGCCAGCCAGCCCTCTGACGTCATAGGCTCTTACGGCATAGGCTGTGACGTACTAGTTGGCCTCCTGCCAGCCGTCTGTCGTCATAGGCTCTGACGTACTAGTTGGACTCCGGCCAGCCGTCTGACGTCATACGCTCGTGCGTCATAGGTGCGTCTGACGTAGTGGCCCGCCTGTCGCTTGTGTTCTGACGTGATCTGAGGGAAAGGGTGAATCAAGGAAACAAATTTTTCCCGTTTCAGTTTATGTGCCAAAGCAAAGACATGAAAATGTCAAAAGAAGGTCAACTCCATCCTGTTGTTGATACAGTCGAGAATGAAATGCTTGCATACGAGTCTGCAACACATTGGGACATTTTATGTCTTTAAAGAAGTGATTCAAGAACCTTCGAACAATGCTACATCACCTACCCCAGTAGCGTAGTTGTTATACTTAATTGTAGGATTCATCATAAATTATGAAGCTTCGTATAGACAATATAAATTATTGAGAATGATCACCTGTGTGTAAACAATTATTTAAACAATCACGGTCATACCGCAGCTTGTCGGCCACGCACACCGCAGTGGTTAACGTAATATGGTTAGGTAAATCGAGAGCTATCCAACGAGTGGTGAACGATTTTTGTACGATGATAACTGGCGAAGATAAAGTTCCGTAGCAACGAATCGGTTGTAAGCGAAAATCATCAGAAATTTTCGTGACGATTTCGTGTGACGCTTTTGTGTAACGTTTTTCGAGTTATGTGCCAGAGTAAAGACATAAAATGTCAAAAAAACACCGCCAACCGCATGTTTCTATCTCATTCCGTTCCACAAATATGCCCTTTCGAGAAAACCGTGTTTTTTTTTTCTTGGAAACCTCCATTTTCTCTGCTTTCCCACATTTTTTTTCAACGTTCCATCACAGTTTTGAAATCAGCATTAAATTTTAAAATCATTAAATGAAAATACACGTTTTTTCGCATGCAAACTCAATTTTCTCAAAAAGTTCCACCTAAAATATAAAAACTAATTATACCTTTGGAAAGCTGATATTCCGGGCAAGTTTTTCCTAAGACGTGCCCGCCGAATGACCTCCGTAATAACAAAGTGAACAACTAAAGAAAAAACGTGATTTTAAGAAAATCTTCAGATTTTTACATTTTGCCAGTCTATAAAACTCGGATTCTGTATCAAAGAGACAGAAAATTTAACGCTCTTTCCTCTCTAACGCCCTTTCAAATAATAATTTAAGGGAGTGAGGTCCGTTTTACAGGGACAAGATCGAGAACACGAAAAAAATCGTAAAAGTTAAAAAAGTCGGATTTTTAGTTGAGTAAGAAAAAACTCTACGAGGCATTTTTTGTTGCACATTAGCTGTAAAATCGATTCCCTTAGTTCAGCGGTTCCCAACCTTTTTTCACATTCGCACCCCCCAGCAACTCAGTTTCAGTCGGCGCACCCCCGACTTACGTAAATACCAAATAGATAGGTATAGTAAAGGCGCTGTGTCAGATGTTGATTATTAACAGACTTGAACAAAAAAAAAAAGTATACACACATTTTATTTTATAAGTATATATATAAAAGTATAAAAATTTTATATTTAATATAGTGTATAAGTACCGACAGATTTTTTAAAAAAGTTTGTAGTAAAAACAATGCACATGAGCATCAAGGTAAAAGTGACACAGGTAGGTAACTAAAGAGATAGAAAGAGTAGGAGTTGCATACTATGTAACTATAATATAATTATATGTTTTAATATTACGTTGATGGTATTCCTTCAGACAAGGATCCGAAATCTAGTAGTGTTCGGGTTCAAGCTTGGGAAAGTACTCCTCGAACGATTGACTGAAACCCTCCAAATGCTCCAAAATCCTGTCACCGTAAGAAAGTGTAAGCTTCGATTCTGATAAAAAATCATGGAGGGTCTCAAAAACTTCAAGTTGGCCGTTTTTTACACATATGTAAGCAATATTGCTTCCAAAATGTAAGTTGTAAATATTGACTCTATTTTGTCGTCGACGTAAAAGATGCTGGTATTGTTTTAAAGAGACAGGTTGAGGTCATTACCTTTGTTGAAGATGTCACTTAAATAAGAGAGGATTTGCAGCCACTGAGCATCATGAAATTTTGACAATGTAAATGGATAGTCCTCTGAAAAAAGTGCTACTTCTTGCCGAAGTTGAAATAGTCGTGTCAAAACGTTTCCGCGAGAAAGCCAGCGAACAGGTGGTGTGGAAAAAGAACGAAAAATATTAATCAAAATCTTTCCCAAAAATTTCCGCCATTACTCTATTTTTTCCACGCACCCCCAAAGGGGCTCCCGCGCACCCCAGGTTGGGAATCGCTTAGGCTTAGTTTGTTACATAGTTACACGAGTCGCCCTGTATATTCTTGTATGTGACACTCCGGCCGATAACTCTAGATAGATAAAAATATCAAATTTGCACAAAAAATCCGTCTTGGCAATCGAAAGGCTATGTTCGTAGATGGGCAGAATCGGCCCACTCTAAGGGGGAGTTTTCGGGTGGGGGGGGGGGGGGATTACCCATAAATTCCCAAAATGAAACATTCTGACCAGTGACCCGTGGTCGTTTTAAAAGTTTTTTTTTAATGCTAAACCCGATGGTGAAATCAGAATTGTGATATCTTATTCCGTTCTTAAACTGGAGCTTTGAAGATGAAGAAACGTGGTTGATACTTGTGATATTCCTTCTTCACGGACATCAAGCCCTTCAATGGAGACATTTTACATAAAAGCAGATATTCATTCGAAAATCCGCTCTTATAGCCATGCTCCATGATTGTGGATTCTTCTTTGGTTAGTCTGAGACCAGTCTCGGTATCGAGCGCAAAGTATCGACACCAAAAGTAACGGTATCGGACAATGTCAAGTATCGATACCGTAGTCATATCGACCGGTATCGTTTATCCCAAGTTGGGACCCCCATGAAACCCTCGCTTGCCCACGTCTTTGATTTACGACGGCTGAATCGGACCATGAATTATTCGATTTTACTTACCAAATTACTCGTTGTTTTCTCTTCGCTGCTGGTCGGAACCAAGAATTGTAGGGAGTCGAAAAACTGCCATCTGCTTTGGTAAATGTCGCCCTCATCTCCACTGTTTTTCTTTTTCACTTTCCTCAGCTCGGAATTCAGCTGCGTCCTCAAATTGTGAAGTTTCCTCGCAATCTCCTTGCTGTCAGTACTAAACTCATTCGCCAGATCCGCGATGGACTGCGCTCTCTTCACTCGATTTTTATATATTTCGGACGATACGTCCCACAGTTCAGGACAAGTTTCGATCCGGAAAATGAAATGTTTCGTCTCCGTCTTTGTCCACTGCCGCCCGGAAGTCATCGTGCTCTACCAAGAAGTTTCGCGTTGTGGCAACTTCCAGAGACTGATCTCCGAGAGAGGTTGCACGACTGTCTGCAATCAGACACTTGTGGGTGGAGGGGGTGTCGCTAGAGTGGGAGAGCAAGCGAGAGCACCTCTCGCAACTCATCAGATGATTCTAAAGTACAGATGTGTAACTCCCGTTCAGTTGTGGGACTCAGCTCGATCACTATAAGGAGCCGCTCCCCAAGATCCGTTCACTCGCTCGTTGGGGGATTCTCAAGCACCGGATACTACACTTGATTATTGATACCTAACCGGTGTTCGCCACTAAGAGAAATAAATGGGTAAAACTAGACTGAAAATGGAGTAGAACGCCGCCAACCGCATCTTTCTATTTCAATCCGTTCCCAAGATATGATTTTTGAGGGGTTTTTTAATTCAGAAAACCACGTTTTTTCCCATAAAACCCACATTTCTTTACTTTAAAACAACTGTTTTCCACTTTTGACAACATTTTCGGATTCAAACGCTTTATTTATTTCAAACGCGTTATTTTCTACATACGCCAAATGCACATTCGTATTCAAAAACCGCAATCGCCGTTCAAACATTGACAATTTTAAAAAATTGTACCTACATTAACCGCATTTCCAAAAACCGTGCTGGAAGCTGGCAATCTCATGAAAACTTGCAAATTTATTCAGCTTTCTACTTATCGATTCTTCAACTTTGCGATTCCTTATCGATTTCATGGAGAAATTCAAGTTTGAATGCGGAATCACAGTAGGCACCTACAAAAATACGAGTACCTACCAGAAAATTAACAAACGGATTCTCAATTTTTTTGTGTTTGCCGTTGTAGTGATATGATTCAGATTGATAATTTCAATTATATCAGGGCAAAATGAAATTCTCGTAATGAAGTTTGATAAATTGTTTAATAATAATTTGATGAGTTTGATAATAATTATCATTATTGTGAGGCGGTTAAAATGAAACAAGGTAAATAAAAAGTACCAGTTTCCATGAGATTTGCCAGCTTCCAGCATATTTTTTTTAAATGCAGTTAACGTACAAGTATTTTCAAAAATTTAATTTCTTTAAAAATTGTCAATGTTTGAACTGCGATTGCGGTCCTTAGGATAGTTTTTGATAACGCTGAATCCGAAAATAACGCAAAAACGTGGTTTTCTGAAGAAAAACCTTTAAAAAATCATAATATTATTTTCTTCTCGGGCTGACGACGCTGTACAGCGAAAATTTCCACTTTTTCCAAATGTAAGTGTTTTCTATAATTTTCATCCTCCTGTTCGTGCATTCAAGTTCATAATATTATTTTAGTATGATATTATTATCTTAGGAACGGATTGACATAGAAAGATGCGGTTGGCGGCGTTCTGCTCCATTTTCAGTCTAGTTTTACCCATTTTTTTCTTTTACACCAAGTGGCGAAAACACCCTGTATTTTTCGACGTTTTTGATCTTCAGAAGGTCGATTTCATCCTAAATTAACCCGTCAATTACATTCAACCTCAACCTTTTTCAAGTCAATCTAACTCAATTTTCTTTCTTTATCCGAATCGATTGTGATAATTTTGCGACGTTTTTGGTCTTCAGGAGGACGATTTCATCATAAATTAACCCCTCAATTCGATTCAAACTCAACCTTTTTCAAGTTTTTCGCCGTTTTCGAGTCGAATTTCGGAATTTCCAATGAGTCAATCTAACTCAATTTCCTTTCTTTATCCGAATCGATTATAACAATTTTTCGAAGTTTTTGAGTCAAACATTGGTCTTGCAAAAAGTCGATTCGTTCCCAAAATGCACACGATAATGGTAGTTTTGTACTTATAGGTACCTATAACCCCTCAATGCGATTCAAACTGTTATTGAGTTTTGAGACGTTTTCTAGTCGAATTTCGTGAATCTCGATGAGACAATCTAACTCAACTTTCTTCCAATTCTCCAGCAAAAATCCTATGAGTTTTTGAAAAATTAAAAACAAAAAATTATTTTGCTTTTATGATTTAATCATTATCATAGCTTGTTAGGATCAAATTTAGCAGTTTTTTGCAGTTTACTCAGTTTCTTTTGAAATTCTTTTAGTGCGTTTTGCAAATGGTCCACTCATTTGTTCATGACGCAGGAAAGTGCCTCGAAGTGTCCACGGAACGTCCTTGAATCGGTCACATATCACCACTACTCACTTCACGCGATTCATACAAGAAAAGGGTACTTAGGTGGTTTATTGAGCTTGGTAGCAGGGAAGCCGTGAGCATCATACGTAGTTTATATGTATAGGAGTATATAAACATATGAATGTGCAGATGCAGCGTGAGTTTTTATTTTTATTTCTATGAGGCTTGTTTTTCTTTTTTCCTTTGTTGGTTATGACTGATTTAATTTGATAACTAATTATTATACTACTATATTTCGGTAGCTCAACCCGCTTGACACATCGCTTGTGGGGCGGTAAGGCATCACAATAATGCTATTATGCACACGATAATGGTATTTTTGTACTTATAGGTACCTATAATATGATTTATATTTCACTACTTGTCAACGAGTAACATAAATTTAAAAAAAATTAAACTCGTATCCATCACCTCACACTCAATTTGTTCAGGTGACACCAACAGGAGTACGGCCGCTTCTTCCCTCGTCGCCTTCCCTTCGTCCGCCAGTTTTCTCTTCGATCTTTTCTCAACGAGGTGGGGATTAATATCCACTTCCACCTTGAGGTCGGACGCCTCTTGAAGGAGTAGCTCCATCTGATCCCACCCTGATGAATATAATTTACATAAATATTTTAGTAACACAGGTAAGTAATTAGGTAACAGTGATAACGCTCGGTGGACCCAAGTCGTCTTCTGTATCTTAGTAAAGCACTTACTTTCTTCTTTCCCAGAAGTGAGTTGGTCTTTCATATCCTTTTCTCTGAATCGATCTACCAACTTGTTCACCCTTTGCCTCGCAGTTTTGATTGCGAAGTGCTTCCCTCTTCTCTCCGTCAGGACTTGACAAATGTGATCCCACCTGCGGATGCGGAAAGAACGAAGAAAATTTGCAGCCATCCAGCATTGCTATAAGAGAGAATTGTCGAAGAAATAACAGGTTTTATGTGAAATGTCTCCCTTGAAGAACATCTGAAGTATCAACCACGTTTCTTCCTATTCAAAGTGCTCCGGTTTTAGAACGAAATATGATACTGACTTCACCATCGTGTTAGCGTAAAAAAACCTTTAAAATGAGGTGTCACTTGGGAGACCATTTTGAGAATTTATGGATCCCCCCCCCCCCCCCCCCCCCGCTTAGCAAATAGATTTTTCAACGCTGAACAAGATGGTGAAGTCGGACCTGCGATACCTCATTCTGTTATCCGATTAGAGCAGACTAACCATGAAGAACGTCCCAAGTATCAACCAAGTTGACAATAATTATTGTGTTCAGCGTTAAATAATCCTTAAAATGAGGTGTCACTTGTTAGACTGTTTTATTTTGGAATTTATGGGAAATCCTCACCCCCCCCCCCCTAAACCCCCTTCGAGTGGCCCGATTCTGCTCATCTAAGAACTTAGCCTTTCGATTGTCAAGACAGATTTTTTGTGCAAATTTGAACTTTTTATCTCAATTCTATTGAGAGTTATCTTCTGGAGTGACACATATATATTAATATGTAGATATGTGTCACCCCAGACATTAACTATCGATTATGATGTTACATGTTATGTAACATATAATTTTTCGTGTCTTTTGGCAGAGGATTCAGGATGGTCTGAAACGGATTTTGATATAGGTAAACATTTTTTCGAAAATTCGAGTTTTAAATATTTTGGACCGAGAACATAATATGTTCTTATATTATAAGTAGCTTCCTTTTCTTCGAAAATTCGCTAAAATTTTATAGTAGGTACCTTTGTATAGTATTCTGTATTAGTATATGTATTCTGGGTTTATGAAACAACGAACTGTCAATGAGTGTAGCTTCAGCTAATATAAATACATGACATTTATTTATGCTAGCTGAAGCTACATGTTCTCTACATTGTATACTGACCTGCCATGGTACTTGAAGGGATTCTCGCTGACCACAACTCTCATCATCTCCAAGTCGTCCTCCTTGGAGAACCAGACTCTCCTCTTAGCAGCCTCGACTTCCATAACCTGAAGTAATATGATCAGAATAGGTATATCCATAAATATAGCTTTTACGAAGTTGCATAGTTTACATAGTTCGCCGAATGTTGATACCCAATAGTTGAGTTTTTAGGTAAATAACAGCGGCAGATGAGTTCATTTTACACACAACAAAACACATAGCTACTCACTACCAACTACATTTTGTCGACAAGTAAGTATGTGTACTTACGATAAGTAGGTCTTGTAGAATGTAGATACACTTCGTATGTACTTGTAATTTAATTCGGAGCTTAATAATAACAGCTGAGGATGGCGACTACATTGTCACTACAAGCGATGGATACGATACGCGGCAAAAGGCGCTGCACTGTTATCCCGGAGTAAGGTTCCCTAGTATACATACAAAACGATCCATCCAATACGATCCATGATGAAGGTGGTCTGGTAATTTTTTGTCTTCTCTCAGAGAAGACAGAGAAGTTCTCTGTCAGATGTCAGCTGTTTCTGTTTTGACTTGCTAACCGTCTGACCCTGATCCAACTTCATTGTCCTCTCATCTTTTGTTCGTCGTTGGATTTTGAGTTCTTATCTTTCGATTTTCGAGTTTTCACGAATGTTTTTCGTATTCTTCTCCTGTTTCAGACCCCCGTCATGGGTCTTGTGCGCCTCGTACGAACCTTCAGCCAACAATTCTTCAAACTCTCTTTCCCGCAACTGAGTTTCCATTTTACGTAGTTCACTTTTCAGTTTCGAATATTTTTTTTTCTTTTCACACAATAATGATGGGTACTTTTGAAACTGGGTACCAACAATTCGGTGTCGACGATGCTGAAGAAACTCCACAGGGCATGATTCACATAGTTCCTGAATCTGGGAAAGGTAAGCTTTGAAAACTCGATAGTCAATAAACCCGTTGATGTTACAACGTTGAACAGAGTGCTATTATTGCAATATCATTCACCCTGAATGACTGCGGTGATCGGAAATGACCGTATATATCGTATTCGCAAACACAGTGAATAATATTATGTCAATTTGATGTATTCTCAACTAAAGGCTTTGTGGGATATTTTACCTTCGGCTTTACATCAACAAGATTTGACATGATGGCTAAAGAAACTTTTGAAATTGTGATATTTCAGCAACGAGATGGAATCACATAGTCGATTTGGACAATTTCTTCACTCGTGTGTACAAGTATCACCAGAGGCATGGATTCGTGTGCATGATGCTCCAAGAAGTTTTGGAACTGTTTCAATTCGTTTTCATCGTCATTTTTTCGATCTTCTTATTCAACTGCATCGATTATCCTGTTTTATTTAGGTGAGTTGTTTGGATAATTCGGTCTTTAGGTATTTTATATTCAACGATAAACACAATGAAAACTCGTCCCGTGAACAAATTTCACGCCAGTCATTCACTTATATGAGGAATCAGACGTGGTCACTCAATAAATGTGTGGATACACGCCTGAATCGTCTACATGATCTTAACGTGTATAACGTTGGTTACATTTTCCAGGGACGAAATCAAAGGTAATAAAACCAAATTAACGATTTCCGATGTAGTCTACCCGACAGACGTGTGCGTGTCGCACATGGGACTTACCTCGTGGTGCATCATCATCGTCGGCACGATATTCTGGATGCTCAGAGCTATCAAGATGGTGTATCATCTATTTCAATACTGGGACGTGAAAGCTTTCTTTGAGACTGCCTTGAAAATTAGCGACGTAAGTACGAAACCGGGGTAACTAATGCGTATCTTATCGATTCCATGGGTATTTTTTGACGTTCCTCCGTTGACATTTCAGAATGACTTGGAAAATGTCACTTGGCACGAAGTGCAGAAACGCCTCAGGGAGGTCCAGCTTGAACAGCAAATGTGTATCCATAAGAGAGAGCTCACAGAGCTCGATATTTATCATCGAATTCTCAGGTAATATGCGTTATTACTTGCTTTGCCTGTAGACCCTTTAGGAGAAGAACTTCTGGTGCAGGAAGATCAAAATGAACGCGACTGGATATTGGTGCGAGATTGGAAGTTGTATTAATATTTTGCTGGAATCCATGTTGACGTTGGCCTATAAAACTGTACAAGAAGTACGCATAGTTCAACTGGATTGTTATCAAATTTTAGCTCTAGGAATCGAATTGAACGTTTATTTTCTGAATGGTCGCGCACCTTCCAAATCCATTCAAACACCTCTTCATTGAGTTTTTGAGTTTTACCTCTCTTTTCGAGTCCGATAAAAAGCGCCCCAAATCATTGACCTAATAGTCGAAAACCTTGAAGCCTAATAGTGAAAGTACAGGTTTCTTCATCTATTTACTCAAGTGTCTACTCTGTAATAATTGCCATGTCTTTTCAGGTTTAAAAATTACATGGTAGCAATGGTCAACAAGAGCCTTCTGCCTCCAAGATTCAGAGTGCCATTTGTAGGTGAAGTCGTTTACTTGAGCCACGGTTTGAAGTACAACATAGAACTACTGCTATTCTGTAAGTTACTTGTATTTTCCGTGTTACTGGAACAACTAAAACAGAACAACGTAATCTGATTACGAATTCAAGGATAACTTTTGTTTGTTTCTTCTGTTCGAGCCAATTAAGATTGTGCCAATCAAAACTCAGTTATCGATTCTTAGCTCACCACATCTCACTCAGAACTTGCCTTGTGTTGTAATGCGGAATTTGCGTCAATTGTCGATCGCAAATACATTCTCCTGTTGTGGCCTTTATGGCCATAGAGTAACGTGTATTGCCAGCGATATTAATTTAAAAAAATTTCTTGAGGAGAAAACTTCAAAAACGCCGAGTGCAGATTGAATGAAGCCGCGAAAATCGAGTTGGCCGTTTGACGTCACAAACAAGGCGCTGACGTCGACGAATTTTGTAAAAAGAGATGGTGGGTCCGCGGTCTTTTTCAAATGCGGCCAGCTTTTCTAAATTCTTTTCTGGCAGCTGACCATCATTTTCGTTATTCTCCTACCAACTTCGTTTGAAATGTGCACATTTTTTAGGGGGACCTTGGTCGCCGTTTGAAAATAACTGGCACTTGAAGGAGGACTATAAGAAAGTTGCCAAAAGGCAAGAATTGGCTGCTGCTCTGGCAAAGAACATTACGTACGTCGCATTGGCAAATTTGATACTTTGCCCTGTGATAATGCTGTGGCAGATCCTCTACTCTTTCTTCAGTTATGCCGAGGTAAACACTTCATAACTCCTACTCATCATAATCTGGTTTGGACATATCTGTCTACCTATTTCTTCTGGGGTAGATCCAAGCCATACACTTCGTTTAACCGATTCTATTTTACGTAGATGTTAAAACGAGAGCCTGGAACGCTCGGAGTACGCCGGTGGTCTCTTTACGGGCGATTGTATTTGCGACATTTTAACGAGCTCGACCACGAGTTGAATTCAAGACTTAACAGAGCTTATCGCCCTGCAACCAAGTACATGAGCATCTTCACTTCACCAGTTATGACGGTGATTGCCAAGTAAGAACACCCGAATCCTGCTGAGGTTTGATTTTTCTTGAGTGTCCCAACATTCATCCAAGACTTTAGGAACTATATTTAATTGTGTCATGTTTTCCAATAACATGGAGCGAGGAAAAAATAATAGGTACATTCAAAATTACTACATATCATATTCATTTAAAATATTCTCTGTTTCACTGTCTCCAAAAAATTGTAATTTTTTCACCTGTTTATTTTTATTTATTTATTTATTATTATTATTTTTTTTTAGTTTATCCATTTTTTTACCTCTACTTGATTTCACGTTTTTTTTCTTCTCAGGAACATCGTATTTGTTTGTGGGGCCTGTCTGGCGGCTCTCCTAGCCCTCTCAGTGTACGATGAGGATGTTCTGACAGTTGAACACATTCTGTCTTCTATTACCATCCTGGGAGCAATCGTTGCAGGGTTCAGGTCGGTCACTTACTTATAAACCTGTAGTTGTAAAGAAATCCTAAATTCAGTAGTTTACAAAAACCACTTCAGCCTAAACGCGAGAGGCGTCTAATGGTTGTAGGGTTGGCGAATGTTGTATGTGTATCAGTAGCAGTGAATGACGATTCCTCTGCTTATTTGAAATTATTTCGGCACTAGTTTCGGGCCACCTGTACAAGGACAACCTGAGGTAGGTAAATATCTTACAATACAGTTAACATCTTTAACACACAGTTAACATCGAGTAGGATACTCCTCGTCATTCGCTATTCTCAATTAGATCGCTCGTCCACTCTATTATTAGCATTAAGTAAATACTTTTAATTGTTGCTATGGTAATTCATACCCTGAAACATAACCGCACAAAGAAGTTTTGAGAGGAAGGTCGTCAAATTTGATGGTAACTTTATTGTGGAACATCGAGGCGCACTAGAAGAAGAAGAACCATCTGAACTGTAACTCACAATTACACAACATTAACCTTCAGTGCGAAAACTATTTTATTTATTTATTTAATTCCCGCCTAAATATTGTGTAATCGCCCAAGGTGCACTGACACAAGTTACGCACTATAATATTTTTCAGGGTCCTGATACCCGATGAACATCTCATCTGGTGGCCTGAACATCTCATGAATGCTGTGCTAGCCCATGTTCATTACCTACCTTCCCGCTGGAGGGGCCTCGCGCATACCCAAGCTGTTCGAGCTGAGTTTACTCAATTGTTTCAATACACCGCGGTTCGTATATTTTTGTACTTGACTTCTTCATGTTTATTTTTGCTCTAATTTTGGTGTGTTACTGCAGTTTTATGAGCGGTTCTGTTGGTGGTGTTCGTTCAGCTTGAATAGTTGCACAACTTGAACTAGCACAATATGTCATATTGAACCCAAACCATGGGATGAGTCGAGTAATGCATGTGTGGCAAATCATTGGATACTGTGCTTCACAGAACAATCCACACGTGGGCTGGGTTCAATATTCACCGGGCCTTGAGCTTCCTCGCTACAGGGTTTGCCGAAGGAACCTGAGGGTGCGGGTTGTCCCGTTCTAGAACTTGGAATCAGGGTTTTCTCTCAGTTTGGTGCCCTGGCTTTCCATGGGAATAGTCCACATTAGGAATTACTCGAGCTTCCTCCATTCTAATCCATACGCACATCATTTGTTGAACTAACGCGTTGGGCGTGTATTTTTTTTTCTTTTACAGACGTACTTATTGATCGAACTCATATCCCCAATTGCAACCCCTCTGGTATTATTGTTTTACATGAAGCACAAAGCGCTGGATCTCGTCGATTTTTACAGAAGCTTTACCGTGGAGGTGTGTATACATCGTTTATACCCTCAACTCTTCAAATATTTTATGATGACTCTCTGAACCTAAGAATATAGAGTTAAACAATTATTAAAATTGTTTCAATTTTTTCAGGTTGCGGGAGTTGGAGATGTTTGCTCTTTTGCTCAAATGGACGTCAGACAACATGGTGATCCCACTTGGAATCATTTACCACCTTCAGCTCCAGTGAAAGAAACTCAGGCTGCTTTTCAAAATTACCGACAGGTGAGATGAAGGGATTTTTGTAGCTTTTGGTTGACTTGGAGCCGATTACAATTACGTACTTGGTGGTGAAGATACTCGTTGACTAAACAAAACGGTTTGCAGGCAGAAGAAGGCAAGACGGAATTGTCTCTAATGCATTTCACATTGACCAATCCCGAATGGACACCGCCCGAAGAATGTAATGGCTTTGTGTCCGGTATCAAGGAGCAAGTGAAGCGACAACTGATACAAGATCACCCTCTTGCCTCAACTATGTCGGATGAACAATCGCTCGGAATGCCGCACCCAGGAGTAAGTCATTAGTGCTCCGTAACGGAAGGAGGATCATGATCAACAATCTGCAGGTTGTTGTCCATTATAGGGATTTTGAGATTAATTGACGTCTTCCCAAGAAATACGCGCGATAAGCTTCCTATGAACTGATGTTGTGATATCTAGCTGTGCATTTTGTGACGTATTGGCACAGCTCTTCACTACTGCCCCACAGTGGTTCCAAAACAAATTAAACTCTTCTGTTAGGTTCTGGAGATATGTAGTAAGTATACTTTCTCAGAAGAATAATAAGGGACTCCAAACCCTGTAGTGTCTACGTAAACGTCAAGTTATGTACAAGTGCCCAAATTGTTGTATAGGTTACTTCGAACCAATTTTTTTTTTTAATTTATGGTCAGAAATAGATTTTTCATTGGTTGCTACTTGTATTACCTTCCAAGAAAGACTTCAATCCTCGATATTAAGTGGCCAGTAACTAAAAAACCGCTCATGCCAGCCACGATCTGTTCCATTGAACGTAAGGTTGAAATTCATTGGTTCCTACTATTTTCAGATCAGCACAATCATGAGTATGATGGAGCAGAGTAGAATTGCTCCGACTGGAGCAGCAGGAAATCACATGATGCACACAAGCAGAAACGAAGGTCCTATTATGGAACGATTTTATGCTCAAGGGTACGTCAATATTCTGTATGGTCCACTTCATGATTTGATGGAGTTGGTTCAGTTGGTTACTGCTGTAATAAATGACAGACGGATAGTTGTTCAGAGGGATTGTCTCGCCATCGTTGGATTTTTTCATTTTCATTACTATTATTAAACCACATTTTTCTAGTACTACTAATATTACACAATAGGACCGTTTTCTAGTCATATTAACGGATTTATGTTTTGAACCCACAGAGGACTGCCACTCGCTCCTTCCATAGGTGCCTCTGTGTTCACTCTGAACGATCGAACTGGTCTTCCGCCTCCAATCGACGTGTTGGAGTCCAACGCGATGGATATGAGCATAAACGCTTTGTATCTTCACCAAATGCATCACAGGTGAGCCCATGGACCATCCGCTTGTACAGAATTCTCTAATCTAGTGTAATCGACTCCTGCAAAGTTGCCCACAGTGGTTTATGATTTTCAGTATAATCACTTGTGGATTTTTTCGACGTTTCTTTATTTTAATCCAGTTTGGATGACGCCGGGGGTACTGCCAAAATACGGGGTCCAATAAAATATTAATTGGTGGCAATACAGAATAGTGACGTTTCCCTCGATGGTAACTTGTTGGCCGTATTGTTTGTTATGCTTTCAACGCTTCAAATGTTTGCAGAACGCTCCAGAGACGAGGAGTTAGTAGTATGGGGCCGAGTGGGTCTCAGAGACCGCCTGGTGGCTCACTCTACTCTCAGGAACGCACACCACTTCTTCGATCGCCTAGCCACCTATCATGACAGAGGTAAGAACCTGTGGCCAATGACATATTTGGCTTTCGAAATGCTTTAGGATTTCCTTTTTTTCCTATTTGTATGATTCCCATGACTCCCTGCTTGTACAGTGAAACCTGGCTATAAGGAATCGAAAGGGGATTTTTTCCTTATGTAGGGGTTTTCCTTATAAACAGGTATGTACTAGTGAAATTCCTTATGTAGAGGTTCTCTGAAGTTTGAAAGAAAATGCCATCCTGAAAGGATGCAATTGTAATTCGGAGTACGCAAATGTACACAGCGTCAAAATATACTGTGTAAAAAAATTCAAGAAAAGGCAAAATTCAGATGGACGTTATTGCGTGGGCTGCCCGAAAAAATCGGAATTTTTGTTTGTTTGAATAATTGGAAATTTGTCGCTGTTGGATAGGAACATGCGTTTAGGCATCGTGCCACGAGAAGAGAACGCTTGCAGACAGAACAACTTGAATAACAACACTGACAAGGTCGAATCAACACTGACTATCGAATAACACAATCAATATTGACACTTGAAAACTTGCTTACACAGAGGTCTGAGCTGGTTTGTCTTTCTTATGTGGAGGTCCCTCTTCCTTATATCCAGGTTCTCCTCAATCATCTTCCTCACACAGAGGTAACGAGTGGCCAAATCGAATTCCTTACATGGTGGCAAAAAACTTCCTTACATGAAGGTTTTTGGCTTCCGAGAGGAAGGGAAGGCGAAAATTCTTGCTTACATAGAGTTTTTCCTTATAGCCAGGTGTCACTGTATATTGACCAAAAAAGCCGTCACTATAGCTCTACCCATATTTGTGCGATTCTCTGAAAACTTAGTTCTCCTGTTTTTGTTAGGTACATGAAATCATTTTACTGGAAAAACTTGGATTGCCGGATTCACAGGAGTTTTACTGTGTAATTCACAGAGGTTTTACTATACTGTAGGGGTTTTGATTGCGTGATTCATAGGAGTTATACTGGGAATTGATTGGGGGATTCACAGGAGTTATACTGGGAATTGATTGCGGGATTTACACTGTGATTTGATTGAGGGATTTGTAGGAGTTATACTGTGATTTGATTGCGTGATTCACGGGGTCTTACTGAACTTTGACTGCGTGATTCACTGGAGTTTTACTATGCTTTGACTGCGTGTTTCAAAGGAGTTATACTGATTTGATTGCAAGATTCACAGGAATGTTACTGTGCTTTGACTGAGTGATTTCCAGGAGTTTTACTGTTATTTGATTACGCGATTCACATTAGTTATACTGTTTCTGTCGGTAGGTAGCTGTTTCGGTTTGTTTCATACAATTTAGTAGAGTAACGCAAATGGCAGCGACTGAATGCCTCAAGGTAACATCTAATCACAGCTCATTTCCTTTGTTGTAGCCCACTCCACCTGTAGGAGTCGATTGGAAGCTCTGTTAAACCATTGTGATCTCATCGTGAAGAAAAGAAACTTCGTTTAACCCTCGTTATTTGGCGCATGATCGGGGTTCACTAAGGTCATCAAGTACCTGTGGTCCCAAAATCGCTTTGTACAGTTTAACTATTTTTTACTTTTACTTGGAAACTATCCCATTCTATTCTTCTAGAATGCTTATGTCTAATTGAACCTACCTCTATTTAATACTATTCTTTCCTCCTAATACTTTGATTAGGTCTCGGTGTCGTGTCTGTGTTTAGTGTCCCTGAAGGGATAGCTTGAGCTAAAACAATTCTGTAAGTACCAGCTTCAGGTGGTAAAGGTTCCATTATTCACTTTGTGTACAGGAATGACTAATGTAGCTCATGATTTTATTTCTAAGGAACTACGAATTCTGAGATGCTGCTAATCTGTAAAAACATATTTTTGTTCAAAATTACTTTTTGGGGCCTTACCAGTTTGTTCTGAGTGGTTCTAGCATGTTTTTTTTTTTCTTTTTTTTTTTTTTTTTAATTATACCAACGTGTCAAGTCATTATTTAGATTGTCGGAGAACCGATTAATACGTTCGTAACATTGTAGCGTGTTGTGGGATACAAGACAAATTTTATCTAAGTCAACTCGAGGTTTATTTACTTTAGAACCTTGTTAATGTTAATTTACTAATGGTTTTTTTGAAAATGTTACACCCAGTTGTTGAAGGATCGTTTTGTGTAATAGATTAATCTTATTTGTATGAACTCTTACGAGTTGGACTCGATTTGATAGTCGGTCATCACTTGTAAATAAAATACTAAAAAGCGTTTGTTCTGAAATTATCAACACACCTGGGTATCCTGTTGAGTGACATAAACTGCTGGTTACAGGATAACCAAAACAATTTGCAAACTGATTTGCAAATGTTGAACAAGTTAAGTGAGTTTTCACCAGGCCTATTGGCTGGTGAGCTTAGTACATTGTCGAGCTATGGCCTTCGTATGGGGAAACCAATACTGCACGCTCACCTTAACACAGGGTTTTAGGTTGTAAACACGAGGTATGTTGGTTGCAAGAGTACTCTACTTGAAAGTGATGTGGGGAATATTCAATTAATTTGAGAGGAGCTCTTCAACTTATTTTGAGTAATAAATTGATGTGATGGTGGAATTTTGAGAGTATTTTCGACTTTTTGAGGTGGAGATCATTTTCTAGAGACGCCTAGCTCCTTCGTTCTAATTACTGTTGTAACAGAGACGCTCCTACGAGATGTATGGTCGTTTTGACAAGGCAACCATTCGAGATGAAAAGTAGAGCTCCTTTTTATGTTGGAGTGGACCTTGGGCGGCTGTGAACTGGGCTGTAAGTTCCAGATCATATACCAACAGTTACCGGGATGACAACTCTGCCTCATGCTACGCCCATTAGCTTTATTTTAACAGGTTGAGTGTCTTGGAACCAATTATGAGCTCCAAGTTCCACAACGTTAGGGAGCAATTGGCGCATGCACAGATCAAACTCTCCTTCGTACGAAATTCTGAAGCTCGTTGATGTACCAACTAACCGAAAACTCCCAATTTTTAAGTGAAGCCAGTGTTGCAGGAGATGGCCCTGCTCCTTAAGTATATTTATATCACAATGTATACCGATGTATTTGAAGCCCGAGCAGGTACGTAACCAAACCGCTCCCTTATAGGTTTTTTTCCATACTTCTCGCGGTAGGCCCTAGTTTGCCACCCTCCCCAATCGAAATTCTGGCTACGTCACTGGTCCTAGAGATTCCATTAGAAAAATTTGTATGCTCACGTTTTCCAGTCCGGCGACGAAATGCACAACTAGACAGATTATTGCGTCAAACAGCCTAATCACTACGAAAATCGACAGAGGATTGAGGCGTATTTGGATTCAGGGCAGCCTGAAACCTCGGATTTGTATGACATATAATTGGGATACCATTGTGGTTTTTTCCTCTCAGTTCAGTGTCCCTGTACCGTTCAAAATCATTCTGAAAAGTGAACATTGTATAAAAAGGAGCCCAACTTGAGGTAAAAATGCAGTTTTCACAGAGTCACCATAATATGATCCTGCATACAAATGTCATCACCCATTTCAGTGGGAAATGTGTACGATTCATTCAACGTCAGAATGGAATGTGCTTACTCAAATCCCAGTTTATAATTTTATATTGTATATATAACATCCCCCCAAAAAACACTCCGTGTAAAAATCACCCCGCCTCGCAAATATCATTCTTCAGAGGCCGGAAAAAGTTATGATATCCACTTTCCCCGCCCGCCCTTTTCCTCATTAAGGAGCTAAGTATAATGAAAAGCTTAACCACTTCACAAGCACCGTACCCCTTTCGAAATCTCCCCTTGGCGCTATTGCGAGACGTTTTTATTACTTCCACAAGCAACTGACTTTCGTAATTTTAGCTCAACGTTAACTGGGAAAAGTGGCGCGGACGGCGGACAGACAGATTTTGGTCTATTATCTTCGATAATGAACCATTGGAATCGCCCAAAGAAAAAAAATTTTTAACCCCCCCTCAAAATTTGTTGGTTTACGTTTCAAGATACGTAGATTCAGAAAATCGAATTAAAAAAAATCCGTCCGTACGCCGTCCGCGCCACATTGCCCAGTTAGCGTTGAGCTAAAATTACGAAATTTGGTTTCTGGGTTTGGACCAACCCCACAATGATCCTCGAAACTTTTCATAACCCTAGGTTAAGGGGAAGGGGTTCATAACGAATTTAGAAAATTCCATATCTCGAAAAATTCATATAGAACGGTATGTTTTTTATTTCATATTCAGATAGAGTTTGTTCCGTAGAATTTTTTAAGACCATCCGCAGCTTTGTACGACCAGCCGTTCGTTCACAATGACGGCTCAAAGATTGTCCCTCACAACACGATCGTGAATCAAACTGTTGAAATACAGGTCCATTTTCATACTAACAAGCTCTTTGGAACATCATATGGCTTAAGTGATGTCGAGTTTGTTGTTCTGAGGTGCGTTTCGTGCTACGGAAATGAAAGTAATTTCGAATGTTTGTTGGTAGGTACTTCTTTTATAGAAAAATTATTACCGATGTAGTAATTAAAACCCCAGAATTATATCGTATTAATTAATCATAATTAATAATAATAATTATTAATAATAAATACAAATTATTAATACCTAACAATAAATTATAATAATTTTCACTAGGTACTTGATAAAATTGATAATAATAATTAATCTAACATTTAGGATCTAGACATTTAGACCTAGTGTTTCATCTTCCAGGTAAACTACAGTGATGTTGAAGGATGTCGAGGGTCGGTCAAATGAAAATTGATTTATGTGCCAACGTTTCGAAGAATATATTTTTTCATCTTCAGGGCAGTGGGAAGTTCTTTCCTCCAGGGCACCGGAGTTACTTACGAGTACCGGAGTTAGTTAGAAGTTGTAACTCCGGTGCCCTGGAGGAAGAACTTCCCACTGCCCTGAAGATGAAGAAATATATTCTTCGAAACGTTGGCACATAAATCAATTTTCATTTGACCGACCCTCGACATCCTTCAACATCATTGTTACTGACGGTCAACAAAACCACACACACTTATGGCAGAGGTAGCAAAAGAAGTTGTAACTCCGGTGCCCTGGAGGAAAGAACTTCCCACTGCCCTGAAGATGAAGAAATATATTCTTCGAAACGTTGGCACATAAATCAATTTTCATTTGACCGACCCTCGACATCCTTCAACATCATTGTTACTGACGGTCAACAAAACCACACACACTTATGGCAGAGGTAGCAAAAGAAGTTGTAACTCCGGTGCCCTGGAGGAAAGAACTTCCCACTGCCCTGAAGATGAAGAAATATATTCTTCGAAACGTTGGCACATAAATCAATTTTCATTTGACCGACCCTCGACATCCTTCAACATCATTGTTACTGACGGTCAACAAAACCACACACACTTATGGCAGAGGTAGCAAAAGAAGTTGTAACTCCGGTGCCCTGGAGGAAAGAACTTCCCACTGCCCTGAAGATGAAGAAATATATTCTTCGAAACGTTGGCACATAAATCAATTTTCATTTGACCGACCCTCGACATCCTTCAACATCATTGTTACTGACGGTCAACAAAACCACACACACTTATGGCAGAGGTAGCAAAAGAAGTTGTAACTCCGGTGCCCTGGAGGAAAGAACTTCCCACTGCCCTGAAGATGAAGAAATATATTCTTCGAAACGTTGGCACATAAATCAATTTTCATTTGACCGACCCTCGACATCCTTCAACATCATTGTTACTGACGGTCAACAAAACCACACACACCCGTAAACTACAGTCTAGAAATTTTAACCGTCAGTCGGGGATAGAACACATTGCAATATTCACTCGGTTTCTCATCTGTAAAATTGTTTAAATAATACCTTTTTGTAATAATACAAATTAAATTTTGATGCTGAGCTATTGACTTGAAATTTTAAAAATAGGTCAGAACTGGATCACAATGCAATATTCACTCGGTTTCTTGTCTGTAAAATTGTTTAAATAATACCTATTTGTTTAAACAAATTAAATTTTGATGATGAGCCAGATACTTGACATTTTAAATATAGGTCAGAAATGGATGACATTTCAATATTCACTCGGTTTTTTTCTCATTGCAAACCTGTTCATTGTGTACCCTAGATCCTTCCCTAAAAGACCTGGCAGCGGGAAATATTATTCAACATGGTTTGAAAAGGGAAAAACAAGTTTTGTAAAAAATCCCAATGCTCTAGTAGTCGACACCAGTGACCAACATTTTCCTCAGTAGTCGACATGGTTTTGCACTAGTAGTCGACCTACATGTGTTAGAAGTCGACAGTATCACTTGAGTCAGTAGTCGACAGGTTTCGTCATTCCATCGTTTTCGAATTTTACGACATCTAAATACATTCAACTGTGAATCGGAACTTGAAAATAGATTAATAAGATGTAATAAAGTAGTTATCAGACAGTAGTTTTTATTTGCAAACAGCTCATTATCAGTCTCAAATTGCAATAAGTACTTAAGTAAAAAGGTATGAAAACTATAGTCGAAAACTCATTGTCAGAAAATTGACATTACAGTTGGGCTTAGGTACCTATTTACACATTTTTTTGACATTTTCATGTCATTGCTTTGGCACATAAACTGAAACGGGAAAAATTTGTTCCCTTGATTCACCCTTTCCCTCAGATCACGTCAGAACACAAGCGACCGGCGGGCCATTACGTCAGAACCTATGACGCACGAGCGTATGACGTAAGACGGCTGGCAGGAGGCCAACTAGTACGTCAGAGACTATGACGCACGAGCGTATAACGTAAGACGGCTGGCAGGAGGCCAACAAGTACGTCAGAGCCTATGACGCACGAGCGTATGACGTAAGACGGCTGGCAGGAGGCCAACAAGTACGTCAGAGCCTATGACGCACAAGCATATGACGTAAGACGGCTGGCAGGAGGCCAACAAGTACGTCGGAGCGTATGACGTAAGACGGCTGGCAGGAGGCCAACAAGTGCGTCAGAGCCTATGACGCACGAGCGTATGACGTTAGACGGCTGGCAGGTGGCCAACAAGTACGTCGGAGACTATGACGCACGAGCGTATGACGTAAGACGGCTGGCAGGAGACCAACAAGTGCGTCAGAGCCTATGACGCACGAGCGTATGACGTAAGACGGCTGGCTGGAGGCCAACAAGTACGTCAGAGCCTATGACGCACGAGCGTATGACGTAATACGGCTGGCAGGAGGCCAACAAGTACGTCAGAGCCTATGTCGAGTTTGTTGTTCTGAGGTGCGTTTCGTGCTACGGAAATGAAGGTAATTTCGAATGTTTGTTGGCAACCAAACAAGACCGACAATTTCCGATCTGTTGTGACTCATCACGCGAATCGCTGCTCGACTTGTAATGACTCATTTCATTTTAACTTTGCAGACAGGTGGGTTACAACTGAGCATTACGGGGGGTTACAACTGAGCATTACGGGGGGTTACAACTGAGCATTACGGGGGGGGTTACAGTACGGGGGGTTACAACTGAGCATTACGGGGGGTTACAACTGAGCATTACGGGGGGGGGGGGGTTACAACTGAGCATTACGGGGGGTTACAACTGAGCATTACGGGGGGTTACAATTGAGCATTACGGGGGGTTACAGTAAGGGGGGTTACAACTGAGCATTACGGGGGGTTACGGTTCCCACAGATCCGTCACAGAACGTTATGCCTTCGTCTTCGGACCCAACGGCGCGCCCAATGTAGTATAGTAGGGTTTTCTTTGGCCGCGGCGCCCGTACACAACCTTGACGGCCTCCAAGTCCTGACTTGAAACGTCCGATTCGCTTTGACTCGAAAAATGGAAGGTTGAGGTCATCACGGTTTTCCTTCGGGATTTTGTCAGATTTCAGCGTATGTTGCGGTTTTTTCGATTATTTTCGAATATAATCGAATAATCGCGTCGAATTTCGATCGCGCTTCGAACATCAGCTTCGACCAGAGTTCGATATTCGAAAATCGAATAATCGTTTCGATCCAACAAACCTAGTAGACAGAGAAATAAAAATACTTGTAACTTAATGTCTTGCAGCGCTCTCACCGGATTTCCCACTTATCAGGTTTTTTACTCCATCAAACAGTGAAGGCCTCGGGCTTCCATGCTTTTCCATGGATCGAGCGACCCGTCATGGATGCTACAACGTTTCTGCCCTTATCGCAGCCTGCGATTCGCATGGGAAAGTGGGGGATCGGCCATTTTGGAGTGTTAGCTACTTCTGACTGAATCTTTCTGCAACGTGAGTTGATAACTTTATTATTTTATATTATTTATCCTAATGAATTCAAATATTTGATATTGTTTACACTTAGGTCTACAACTGAAGCTCAAGTTACATTAAATTCAAGTGGTTTTTTCGTGACGAGCCTCGGTTATTCACGATATTTTCTCTGGCGTTTTGACGGCTGTCATGGCCTTGAGGTTTCGAAGAAATAGTTCCGGTCTTGCATGCTTTTATCCTCATTTCCCGTAGGTAGTCTTGTTTTCTTCGCCATTCAAATGTCTGTACCATCTGAACAATGTAGTTACTTACACACGGGAATATCAGTCATCTTTGGCTGTGATTTATGACCATGTCCTCAACTCGCACTAAATATTCTAGAGGCTGAATTTTTTTTTCTTTTCGTTTCTTTTCAAATTGACCATCATATTTTCCCACTGCTCTCGCTTGGTGTCGACAGCCACCGAGCATTTTATTACATTACTCACAAGATCTCATCTTCTTCTTAGTTATTTGATCATCTTACTTATCCGTGAGTAATTTAGAATGGGGTTAGTTCCTATATAGGTAACTGTTCATTATTACCCAATCTTCGTACACCTATGTCGGTCGGTACCTTCTGTCTGGGATTTGATATTCCATCCCAACAAATGATAAGATATTGTCCCCCACAAATACCTACACCGATGAATCGTTTTCAGTTCGTAAACTCTCTTCTGTTGCCAGTATCATACTCACTAGGTACCTAATCATCGATTTGAAGGTTCCCACCTCCAATCGACTGTATTGTTCTCGTTTTGTTATTTTCCTATTAAGGTTCAAGATTGAAAGTAACAAACCCATAAATCAGTCGTCATACGGTCATCAACTTGGTGCTTCGCCATTGGTGATACATGCATCCAATATTCAGTTGTTCATAATATGAACATAATATTATTATAAACCTTACAAAAAATGGTGTCAAGCATCAAATGAACTGAACAAACTTGGTACACTTTCAATTATCAAGGATCTGCCTGAGGAAAAGGGATTCTCTCCTTCTGTACTATAAATCTGGATGATAAGGCAGGTTCAGTAACGATTACGTCGCTCCGCTCGTGTCATCGCCTATTTGCCTCCAATCTTCTCGTTGTTTGATCTTTCGAATCTTGACAGCTGTTTCAGGTACCCACTTATCTATGCCCTTTGTTGAACTATTCCGTAGAATGATCTGCCTACTAAAGCCTGTAATATCTTGTATAAGCTTGGACATTTAGCTATGTCGACCGAGATAACGGTGCACCCGCGTAAAATCTTGAAAAGAAAAGTGAGCCCCCCTACATGGCCCAAAATAGCTAAAGTTCAAGACTACCGATCAGTCTTGTCGCCTTATAGTTTTCTGTAATGAATCATTGGAATCGATCCGCTGAGTCTGCTGACCTGGATAGATAGAAAATTCTCTAATCAACTGTTGTCATACCTTTGTGGATTACTAATTGAAATGGTTCGCCAATGGCCATTAGAAGTATTCAATCTAAGTGCCTTTAAATATTCTTCTGTCTGCGTCACTGCTGCCTATTATTTGTTTTCATTGATTTGTTTTGCTCTCGTATTTTTGTGGCATTGCTGTCTCAATGATCGAATGCGAACCAACATTATCAGTCGTTTAATGAACGGCGTAAAAACTCAATTTCATATTCGCAACAATCTTATCTTCAATCTCAAACCTCAAATTGGTCTTCTTCGTATCTCTGCCCCTTATACATTCAATCACTCGGGAATCAGTGTATTTGGCGCGTCTAGACAGTGTCGTGAGTGAGCAAGTTAAGCTGCGTGAGTAAGTTTTATGACATAGTGTGAAAAGGTGTATCTGTTCTTGTGTAATTTGTAGATATTTTGGCTGCTCTGTGTCGAAGAAAACTGTACAGTTTCCATCTCCGCTCACGAGGGTTTTAGCGTATAAGTACAGGCATTTCAAGGAAAGCTTGTTTTTCGAAAATTACAGTCGGATTTTGATGAAAATCATGTAGGGACCATGTAGGGACCACCTCGTGTTGTTGGGCCGTTAAATGGTCCCCTATAATCTCTGGGCGATCAGAACAACAGTAATGGTCCGGGCATAAAATAAATCGTATGTATAATCACTCATTGCGTCCGATATCGTCATCGTAATGTCGTGCCAAGTTCGACCGAAAATCAGGAAGTGGTTCAAACTGTTATTCATGGTTTGTCTTGGAGGTTCCTCCCTGCTATACGCTCATGTAACGATAGTTCAGTAGAACGTCGATACAAAAATCAATTAGACTTTTTTTAAGAGTCCTGACAATGTATAGAGTGTGTCATATTCTATAACTTCGTACTGTACAATTTTTTATTGTACTTAACATTTTGTGCTGTATTGTTTCAGTTTCATTAAGTACAGTATGCAGTAGGTACTAAGTAATACAAAACAGTTTTAATTTTTACCTATTTACGTACTGTACTTGTTTACTTTCATACATATTTAAGTGAATTCTCAAGGTTTCAGTTAAGTTACTGTCATTTAAAAGCATAAAAACAGCCTATTTTCGAGCACCCGGATTTTTTGATTATCCGGATGAGGTCTGGTCCCAATTAATCTGGATTATCGACGCTCTACTGTAGGTATCTTTACTTCTCACCCACTTGGTAGACGTGTTGCAACCCATGGGCGTATGTTTTATTATCCGTCTCTACTTCTCATCTTCATAATGCACCTACTGTTTTTGCACATAGTCGACCTTGCCCACTAAAATATTCCCAAATCTCTCGTAACGACCCTCTGCGAGGAATTTATTTTCGGATGAGTACTAAAGGCGAATTAACGCGGGCAAAACGTTGAAAATGTTGGGCACGCCGCCAGGCGCCAGCTCCCTCCCCTCCGGACGTTCACGCGTCAAAAATTCAAGTTGAAGGAGATCAGTTGATACGCATCAACCCGGCTAGAGGTCTGCTCCATGTGCTCAACTTGTCTGTATGTGGTTTTCTATGAGTGTATTTACGTGTGCTGATCATAATTCGCTGTATGTAGCTACACTGTTACCTACAAGATCTATCGTGGTTTACTCCCGCCTGTATCAGCCTTATGAGAAGGGTTTATCGCAGACTCCCTCTTCTACACCCATGAGCTCAGGACTTGATTTTAGTAGGTTAAAACCTCGATGGTGCCATGTGGAATTAACATCAAAAATACGAATTGAATGATCAAAACTTTGTTAAATTCTTCGATGTCTTTGGCGAGGTTCGATGTAAGTCCGTTGTGCCGTTCCCTCTGTACGAAGTCAGCCTGTGAGAAAACCCTCCCTGATTGCACATCTGAAGACCAGTTTTCCATGATTTGTTGGATTTTTCAATTGTGGATAATTTACCAGTAAACTTCCACTTGGTTACTAACATTTTCTATTACTCCACTTTTTAATATACCAATATTTTGGGGCAAAAATATCGAGAATGAGTTTCCGATGTATCATCCACCTTCATCAAATCTTTACCTACAATAGCCAGGTTCACGTGAATTCACAATTCCGGATGGCAAATCACATGGCACAATCATGACCTTCTCCTTGGTTAACAATATTGTTTGGAGCCGATGTCCACTCTTCATCTGGTTTGCCTGCTTGCATCATTTTCGATTTGTTTAAAATTTGTTTGAACAAAAATTGGTTCAACTCAGGAATTGCGCCTCCATGTAACCCTAGGTTTACTGTAGTCCGGTGTGACGTAAAGGAAATATCACGTTATATCAGGATGTTTGTAATCAGTCTGACCCGTACCGCTGCCTCAGGTCAGCTTGGTCATCTCTATATTATGCATTTTTATCAAAATTTGTCTCATTTACACGACTCATTCGTAGCTGCAGACCAGGTAGGTCCTTTCTTGCTGTTCTCAACATGTACATACACCTCGATTAAATGTCATTTAGTAGGTTTGTTTATACCACATTCTTTTTGTACAAAACCGTATCCACATCTCACGCATTTATTGGGCTCTGATGCAGTGGGTTCTGATTGCCAAAAAAAAAAAAAAAAAAAAAACTATGACAATCGGACTTATTACATTGAAATAATAAGGCTTGATAATTTATATACTGATGAAATTGGGGATCTTCTGTTGATCCTAATACCAAGAAACTTGATCAGTATTTTCTTGGGCGTTTACAGAATTTTATGATTGATCTTGAGCGGACGGTACAATTGTTCCAATTGTGATTTTGGTCAAATGTGATCAAATTTTGATCAAATGTGATCGCATAAGGGAGAAGGATGTGACTACAATCCAGGGGAGACTCCAGGACATTTTCTTCGGGAGGGGGAGGGGGGGGTGATACTTTTAGCCTCCCCCCCCCCCCCACAATTGTTATATATAAGTGAATATTATACAGGGTGTTCGCCACTCGGTGTTAAAGAAAAAAAAAAATTGGGTAAAACTAGACTGAAAATGGAGTAGAACGCCGCCAACCACACCGCACGCGAGCCACATACCTACTCATAACGTATTTTCGAAACGGCCCCAATGGTTTCGTACACAAGCACACCGCCCCCCCGCACCGCATCGCTCTTTTTCGCATGGATCTAACATTGTACGTGAGACCTTGTTGCAGTGTAGCGGTTGCTTCCAAGATCCTTCTCCTAGAGAAATTCCATTACGAAATGGCTTTCCCGACATAGCTCATAAATAATTTTTATAGTTTGAATTACGAAAAAAGAATTTTTCGGATTTCTCGGGGGGTGGTCCCATCTCTTCCACCTGGGTCCGCCATTGCTACAAACAGACCGACACGCATAGAAATTTGGCATTTGGACAGCATCACGGTTTCGTGCTTCTTGCCAAATTAAACCTGTTGAATATGTAACTGCGACCTGACCAACGGGCTGTGACAATCTGACGAATCTCCCGTCCGATTTCGCTTGGATGGGTAGAAAGTAATGAACTATTCACACCCTAACGTTCCGCATTTCCTCCCATTTTCATTTTTTACACACAAATGTCGAGCAAAGCGATTCCATTTACTAATATTTATTTGATTCGTCACTATTTGACCCATCCACTACATGATTTTGTGCCGTGATCTATGTGACAAACAAATCTATCAAGCCCGTGATGCAGCATTCAGCTCATTATTCAATCAACTGCCTTCTACGCGGATCCTCTCGTCTTTCGAACAGGCTGAGGCCGGTGTTCGGTGTTATTACGCAACCTCCCGATTTAGCTATGTAGGTAAATGAAATTCCGTTCTACTCTTTTCTGTCCTCATTCAGAGTGGTTTCATTCGAATTTTGGTTTTTTGGGTTGTTTCAGGTCTTGTTGAAATCGCCGCCTTAATCTAATATGCAATTGTCCAGAGTGAGCAACTACGCATTGAGGCTGTCATTCCAGGTATGTCTTGTTCGTTGTATATTGTGTGAAACGTCCTATTTCTGTGTTTGTTATTTTAAATACTCTTACTGTAGAATAGAATTTACTGTAATTTAGAGTAAAAATTTGATTGTGGAACTGAAGTCCTTTTCAACCTACTCACATGATAATGGAGTTCCACAAACTCAGCGCTTCCACCATAAAAACTATAAAAATTTGAACTAATTTGCTGTCCCTGTACGGAGTTACTGCAATACAGCGTAGTAATATGAATCCATTTGTCCAGCTAAGATTCAGTATCCGCCAGCCCCATTAGAAGGGTTCAAAAATGCCATTTTTTATACCATGGTGATTCAGCCGTCTACTAAGGAGCATGTAGTCCTTCTCTTATAGAGAAAAGAAGGTTTTTCAAAGTCGGCGTGGTTTGACGTTTCTGGAGTTACTGCAATTCACCTTAGGAGGGCAGTATAAGGGATGGCAGTACTACCCAATTACTCATTATCCTCTACTGACACTCCCCTTGAGACAACTAGGAGTCATAACACAACGGCTCTCAATTCAATTACAATCTGTTCTTTCTTATCAAAATCTTCTTTTTTCTTCTATTTTTCAGCATAATGTTGCCGGCGTGAAGAACCAGTCGGATAAAGTAGTTGGCAAGTCCGCTCTCCTGATGGCTGCCATGGGCATCACCTTGTCCACCTTCAGCGTCAAACAGATGCTGGCCACCACACGGAGGAGGTTCTAAACTCCACATTCAACCCCCCCCCCCCCCTAGGAACAACAAAATCATCCCCAAATATTTTCCGTCATTCAAAAAAATGAATTCGCGTTTTCTTTTCAAAGTCTTGATAAAATCTGTGTACGTGTGCGCAACGCTTCATCATTTGCTATGAAAATCTCCCTGACTTAGAAGGGCTTGTTTGTAGCACAAAAGCGCTCAAAACCTTATTGTATGTGTTGATGACAATACTGATGTGTAATAAGAATGGATGAGGAAAAAATAATGTAATATTTATGGAATAAGGCTGTATAAATTTTTAGTTTCTTTTGTAAGATTCCTCGTTCGCTATAATTTTTATTTTGAGTTGTCTTAAATGTTACATTATTTAGTCTGTATGATTCTCTACTTAATAATGAATGTTGATTAGGAAATCTTATTAGTTTGACAATTTAGTAGAAAAACAAATGTCAAATAAATTTAGATTTGACCTCCATCCTAAGTTTATTAAGTGAGCCCCACCATCTCTTGATGTTAAGTATTATCTCATTCAATTTGTTTAGTCCTTATCAAGGTGAACCTAATTTTCAAAATAACTGTTTCGAGCTTTCCGGGCCGAAGGTAATGCCCTAGTAAAGTAAAGTGTATTAATTCAGGTATATTATATTAGTATAATGGTTGTCAGTATTAAGAAAAACAAGAGTATTTGAAAAATCGTCTATTCCCACTGAAATATGAGTTCACTGTCAGACCGGTTTCGGCGATTAAGCAATCGTCAGTAACAAAACAATACTTGTTTTTGCTCGTCAGTATTGTAGTTTAACAGTGTACTCATATTTCAGTGGATATTGGGGATTTTTCAATAACTCTCGTTTTTCTTAACATGGGGTTCGACGATTTCGTCGCGAGTGATTTAGTTCGTTGTGAGTATTGATGTACACCCAACAATTTTAGTGGTAGTTCGGTACCATCTACCAAGCATATTGAGAGGAGTTCTGGTCTTTTTTTCCCCCGGAAAACGGAATGTCATGTCGATTTTAGTAGGTTCATGACAACTTTCGAACAGGAGAAATTTTGTTTGATACGGAACATACCTAAGACTAAAAAGGGGAAATAATGGACTTTTCTATGTTAATAGTGGGCACAATCGGAGGGATTTTCGGAACGTTGAACCTCGCTGACCGTGAAGATCTCGGCAGGTAACAACGTCTTATGACTCAATATATTATTACAGGTAGAGGTTCAACTTGGCTCGTTTTTAGACTTGAGAGGCTAAAAATACCCCTGACCTCTTGCCAAGTCTCCTTAGCCAACTTCGGTGCAGTGTTGGTTTTGATATTTGTGCCAAGAATTAGTTGCCACAGGACAATACCTAGACGTGGGAACTGAGTAGTTTTATACTGAAACGAAATTATTTGCAACAATTTTGGTTTATTGTCTTCGATAATGAACCATCGGAATCGACCAAAGAAGAAAGTTTTTTTAAACATGGCTGAAACATCGTCCGTTCTTTACGGAGGCGCCATCCTCTCACCCGACGCTAATTCCCGTGGTGGTGGAGACTTGAAATTCGGTATGTCGATTCCTTAGGACTTACACTTTAAGCAGAATAGGCCCGGGATCAGCTGAGTGGCTCCTAAATCTAATTTATATGCTATTCACACTATGAAGCTGTAGTTTGGTATGTAGACTCCTTAGAACTTAGCATATGTCCAGGATCAGCTGAGTGGCTCCTAAAGCCCCACACTTGAGCATTCGAAACAAATTTGGATTCTCGAGCAGTTGCGAATTCTTCCTCGCGCTCTATCCACACTAGAGCATCTGTGACGAACATTTCGGGAAAATTGTTGGGTGTTCCCACTTTTCAACACTGGTCTCTAGTGGTAGTGGTTCACTGTGCCTCCCGGAAATGGCCGTGTACTGGAGTTATTTTATTGAACCTCCTTCGGAAAAAAAAATCCAAAACAAGAAAAAAGGAGATTATGGCAGGCGAGCTTCCTCAAATCGACGGGAAACTCGAGGTTCTTCAGGATATTGGAGACGACGACGGTGTTGGATTGTTCCCCAATTTCTGTCGTGTCAAAGTCTGATTTTAATTGGTTGAAGGAACGGGTTCTAGAAAAAATAAGTAAAAACTCTGCAAATTCTTGACACAACGGTTCATTATCTTCTTTGTACAGATCACCATTCTGTCTAGATCCTAAATGTTAGATTAATTATTATTATCAATTATCACTAATTATTAACAATTCCATCAAGTACCTAGTGAAAATAATTATAATTTATTGTTAGGTATTAATAATTCGTATTTATTATTAATAATAATTATTATTAACTATGAATAATTAATACGATATAATTCTGGGGTTTTTAATACTACGTCGGTAATAATTTTTCTATAAAAGAAGTCCCTACCAACAAACATTCGAAATTACCTTCATTTCCGTAGCACGAAACGCACCTCAGAACAACAAACTCGACCTCACTTAAGCCATATGATGTTCCAAAGAGCTTGTTAGTATGAAAATGGACCTGTATTTCAACAGTTTGAGTCACGATCGTGTTGTGAGGCACAATCTTTGAGCCGTCATTGTGAACGAACGGCTGGTCGTACAAAGCTGCGGATGGTCTTAAAAAATTCTACGGAACAAACGCTATCTAAATATGAAATAAAAAACATACCGTTCTATATGAATTTTTCGAGATATGAGATTTTCAAATTTTCAAAATTCGTTTTGAACCCCTTCCCCTTGACCTAGGGTTATGAAAAGTTTCGAGGACCATTGTGGGGTTGGTCGAAACCCATAAAAAAAATTTCGTAATTTTAACTCAACGCTAACTGGGCAAAGTGGCGCGGACGGCGGACGGCGTACGGCGGACGGACGGATTTTTTTTTATTCGATTTTCGGAATCTACGTATCTTGAAACGTAAACCAACAAATTTTGAGGGGGGGTTAAAATTTTTTTTTCTTTGGGCGATTCCAATGGTTCATTATCGAAGATAATAAACCAAAATCTAGAAAAAATATTTTTGGGAATCCACTTCACCAGACGTCGGACTGGCGATATGTCTGCGCTACTTGTTTCGGTTATCTACTCAAGAAATGAATTGCAAGCCACTTTCCTATTAAGACAACAAAACTACAAGTTTGAAAAAGTAAATTATTGCTACTCCTCACTGATAATTACAAACTTGTGCTGTGGAGAGGAGTTGTATCATATTATTATTAATTACAATTTACGTTCAAGTTCGAAAATTATTCTGCATTGTCGCTAAAGATTTTACATAGAACAATTCATTAGGTACCTGTGAGGGCCTACTTTCTGTGATGCAGTATGGTATCTCACTATTTAAACTTTTCGTTCCAGTGAGGAAGGTACTAGTTGGATTTTTGGTTCAGTAGGTTTGGAGAAAGGTTTTTGAGATAGCGTGATGATTATTCTGTGTTACCGGGGTATTGAGCCCCGCACTCGAGATTAGAGGTAAGAGTTATGTGTATCAAAGTGTTACCAGATGCGTACATCCGCACGCCTCGTTACACATAAGAGAAGTTAAACAGAAGGTGGTAAAAGTGTGTTACCTCCGCATTCCAGATCGTAGGAAAAAAAGATTTTAGGAGATGTTATCCTAGGAAATATTTAGGAGATGAGCTACTTATTGGGATTTTGTGTTAGGGATGGGATATCGATATCCGATAGTATCGAAATATCGATATCTAGCGTCCGATATCCGATATTCTGATATCGATATCAGCACTGGCGCTAATATCGATATATCGATATTCTGACAACCGATATCGGGTCGATATCACAAACTGTGATTCACTGTTATCTTTCACTGGCGAACCGCGAAGTTCTTCTTGTGGGCATCATTCCGTTTCCGTGCTGTTGTTGGCTAAAAAGTATCCGCGTTTTTGTGTTGTGTTGAGCCCCTGTTGAAATTGAAACTTAAATTGACCAGGAAGTCAGCCTCAACCTCAGTACCATCAGAGAGGCTATTTTCAAGGGCGGGGAATATTCTCACCTCGGACCGGAACAGGCTGAAGGGGGAAACTCTCTCCAAGTTACTTTTCCTGGAGAGCCTCGATGAGCGCTTCTTTTTTTGAATCCCGAAATTTACCTGTAATTCTTTTATGATTTTGCCGTTCTTGTATTCTGTCCAATTTTCGTTTAGAAACATATTGAAATAAAAATTTCGTATTACATATTCATGTGTATAATTTAACCCTTTAACGCACAACGTATCTCTCCAGATACGTAAAGTTTATGAGCATGAAAATCCTAAAACATGCCGTTGATCCTCTTGGAAACGAATCCTTTACCCACTTGGGATAATAGTTGGTCACAATGCAACATTCGGAAGAGATTGAACCTCCCAGTATGATAACAGAGATAGTAAAGATAGGAAGTCCTCACTTCGTCGCCTCGTTGTGTTCTAGTGACATGTGCCAGTTTTCGCCAGCATTTTTCTAATAGTTTTTCGAAGAAAATCAAGGTAAGAAAATTATGTTGTGATTTTTGGGAGCTTGATGTTTGGTTTGAAGCGTTTGGAATGCTGTTTCGTTGATTATTACCTTTAGAAGACCCGATAAAAGATCTGTATCCTCTCAGATACATCGTGAGATTTGCCAGGCATCCCTTCCTGACCAAAACATGGAGTTGGGCACGGCCTACTGCACTATGTATCTCGTGAGATACAAATTTATTTTCTTACAATTTCTTGGGAATTTCACTATTTCCCGTTTTTTTCCTTTTTCAGATGTACACAAGCAGAGGGAAAAGAATTTTGGCTTTAGTCCCAAAAAATAATGTGCCATCGGAGGATGAAGGCGACGATGGATTGGAAGAGGAGAATGTTGTGTCAGTTGGGTTTGGTGGGTTGGAAAGGGAGGAACAGAATTTCGAAGACCAGTTTGAGATTTTAGAATATTTTGACGATAACACCATCAACCTGGAGGATGAAGGAAGATTGCACTTTGTAGATAGCGAGACAGAAGCTTGGGAACGTCATCAAAATATCCAATCCGTAGAATCGCCAAATCAATCAGACTCAATCCTTATGCCAGAAAACAAAACTTCAACTCCTTTTTCTTCAACTCCGACAACGTCAAACACTTTTCCGACAACTCCGATCACTTTTTCTTCAACTCCAAGTTCTTCAACTGCGACAAAACAACCTAAAAAGCGAAGGCATCCAAAGAAAAATACCCGTTCCAAAGCAAAACTCAAGGTTCGAAGGGAAGTTGTCACATGGATTTGGGAGAGAGGAGTCAGACCAACGTTTCTCGTCCAGCCCCCTGAGGAAACAAGCTTGAAAGGACCAGAGGTGCTCACAAAGCTGGAGTATTTTCAGCAGTTTTTTCCTGAAAAAGCAATTGACCTGATCGTTGAACGAACGAACACCAACTCCATCCAAAAGACTGGTAAATGTATAAACACTAATTCCATGGAAATCAGAGACCTGTTGGCCGTAGAACTGCTCATGAGTATTATTGTGATGCCATCAGTGCGAGATTATTGGAGCACCTCGTTGAGAAATGAGAAAATCGCCAGTGTCATGACTCTCAACCGATATATTATATCGTTGAAACGCTTTTTACACTTCAATGACAACTCGAAATTGCCCAGTGAAGACAGGTACTACAAAATCCGACCTCTTTCCGAAATAGTCAGGAAACAGTGCATGTCTGTCCCTCACGAGAATGCCTTCAGTATTGATGAGATGATGGCTCCATACAAAGGCAAAAGAGCTGGAAGCAGAAGGCAGTATAACAAGGACAAACCCAAGAAGTGGGGATTCAAACTTTTTGTGCGTGCTGGAGTTAGTGGGATAGTGTACGATTTTTATTTTAAACTGGTGCCTCGGAAAATATTGAAGTGTAAACGAGTTCAAAAACAAAAAATCCCGGAAGGAGTAAGATTTGATAAACTTGATCACTCGCCAACTTTTGAAGTAAAAGGGCGGTGTGTCCATTGCAAGAATGGACAAACAGCGGTGACATGTGATAAGTGCAAGGTGAGATTGTGCTTCGTTCCGACCCGGAACTATTTCCTGAGTTATCATGAGAAGTGATTTTTTATTTAATCGAAACTCTTTTGGTAACTCAGTAAAACAGGCGAGTTTTGGAAGCATAATCTCACCTCGCATGTCAATACTAGACACTTCTCATTTTCTTGTACTTTTATAGGGGTATTTTCACCCGTCCAATTTCCGTTCATGTTTACTGTTTTTGTAAAATAAACCAAGTACATTTATATGAAAGTATCTTTATTCTGAATCACTTACCCGACAATCAAATTGGTGAATTTTTTTTTAGGATAAATGATGGCACGGAGTTGCTCACATTGTATCCGACAAGATACCAATTCGTAGTGCAAGGCTATCCGCAAAACAGCACAATGTATCTGACAAGATACAATTTTCCCAATTTTCCAATTTCGGGTAAATTCACGATTGTTATTGGTTTTTGATCATAGGAGACCGAAAATAAGATGAAAAGCACAAAAAATATTTTTTTTTCGACGTGGTTCTGATCTTGTGCGTTAAGGGGTTAACTTTCCTATCAAGGCGGGAACAAAAAATAAATGAATAAATAAATAAAAATAAAGATCTGACTGAAAAATAATCAGAAGAATTTTTTTTTTTTTTTAGAAAGGAATTTTGAACCAACAGGCTGTAGGTAGGTATCAACACTAGATGTCACTACTTTGAACCACTTCGTATTTCCAAGTCCTTCGTATTTATTCTACCATGGAATCACCTACTTTGTCCACGGTAAATTATTGACCAGTTGGTATCTTAGGTGGGAACTGCAAGTGCAAAAATGTTCGTAGAAAAGGAAATAAAATTAAAATAAGTAGGTGAAATAAAAAAAAAAAAAAACGAAGTAGGAATTTTTATAACCGATATCGATATATATCGGTTGATATCGATATTATGAAGCCGATATCTACCTGGTATCGATACCACTCTTCCGATGTCAATATCGATATCGATATCGAGCCCTCGATATCCCATCCCTATTTTGTGTGGTGGGTAGGTACAGGATGGGAAATGGATTCAAAATCGAATTTAAAAGATCGATTTACCGAAAAATCGACACAAAAGTATCGATCTTTTATAAAATTGACTGCAAAATCGGTTTCTAAAAAGTTATTATTTTTCTAATGAGATCTCATTATTATCATTACGATAATTATTTAAAAAAAATACCTTCGATACTATTTCTTTTAAATAATTATCGTAATGACAATAATAACAGCATGTTCAAGGTAGGTAGGTTGTAAGGATGGGAAATCTGTACAAGTGTCTATTTAAACAAAAAATTCAAAATCGAAACCTAAATCAATTTTTCTAAAAATTGTAGGCGTAAAGTTTATTATTATGCCATAAACTCGATTTTTTTTATTGATTTTTTTTTTTTTTTTTTTTCATTGTTTTGAAAAAATAGAAAGTGAAAAAGGTGTCCTATTTCTAGAGAGAAAAAAAACCTTTTTTGTATTGGTAATGGATGGATGCATGGATGAATTGCGTGAAATTTGAATAAATGAAAGTTCCTACTTCCATGGATTCGTCCATGTCCAAAACCATTTACATCCAATTTACATTCCAATTTCCTGTTTTACGATGGAGAACAAAAAATAAATTTTCCTTTTGAGAAAATTCGCCGATTTTTAATAAATCATTATTAAATAATAAAGAATTGATTCAGATAAAAATCGACAACAAGAGTATCGATTCCAAAAAATCTTTTAACAATAAAAATCGATTTTTTTTTAAAGTTGGTAAATCGTCCAGATCCCTAGGTAGGTACAGGTTGATAGGAACCCCCAAGAAGGGAAATCATTTATTTTATTCATTTTGAAGAAAATTATTATTCTTTTTCTTATTTATTTGTCGATAATTTTTTTTTTTTTCATCTTTGAGAAGGATTTATTTTTAAACCCGCCACAGCCGGTTCCAAGCCCGAGTTTCGAAAGGGTGAGGAAAAATAAATCCACAGCCAAAGATGGTAAGTACTTTCCAAAAAAATTTGTGACTTTCACTGAAAAAAAAGTCCAAATGGTCGAGAGACTACTGTTTCTACCAGACACCATTGGCACCATTGGGAGAAGAGGAATGTACTCCCGCACCGTCCGAAGCACCATTCAACGAAGCTATCGACCCCAGCGTCGAAGGTGGAGATATCAACGGCTTATCTGAAGCCTTAGAAGGACCTACGCCACCAACGCCAACCCCCTTGACACCGCCTACCCCTCTGACCATGGTTGCAACCACCCGGGGCTTACCCCAGGAACGCCTGAGACCTGTCAGGAGTTCCCTACTGTTCGAAGGAGTACCAGAGCAAGGAATCCCCCAGGATACCTGGCTGACTAAGGGGCGGGGTGAATGAAATATTAATTTGTCACATGTTTGCATCGTATCCATGAACGCGTTTGAATTTACAATTTCTATAATTTCTATTCAGTTTGATTCCGACCAATAAATTGTAGTATAGATCATAAGAGAATGTAGGCTTTATTGGTCGGAATCAAACTGAATAGAAATTATGGAAATTGTAAATTCAAACGCGTTCATGGATACGATGCAAACATGTGACAAATTAATATTTCACAGGGTGTCTGTTTAGTGGTGGATCACCCTCCCTCATTTCCTTATTTTTGCAGTAAAATACTTTCACTTTTTTTTATTGCAGATTCAGATTCTACGGCAAATTTCATATGATATCTGTATATGAGCCCGTTAAAGCACAAGTGGTGTAACTCCACTTTTTTGTTCTTTTGAGTTAGGTATGATACCTTGTCAAGAAGATTATGTTCTGTTTAAAGCACAGATGGTGCAAATCCTGGTTCTCCTAGTAACCGCATAGGTAGCAGCACTCGTTTATGTAGTCAGTGGCGCTACCTCTAGGCTGAAAGCACAACTGGTGCATTGGGGATTTACACCATTTGTGCAGTAACTTTTGCTGAAAAGTGATCACCACGTGTTGTGTGCTTCGTGTGTTTTTACATTGAAATCATTCAAAACCTGGTGTTAAAGTTCTAAAATACTATTTTGCTTGATTCAATATGGACTCTGACGAAGATAGTATTGGTGTGCCAAGTATTTTGGCTGATATCCATGCGCCTCATAAGGATACCTGTGTAAAGTGTGATAAATTTGCCAACAAAATCAAACACACAGACGACGATGAAGATAAAAGAAAGCTACAACAAGAACATGAACTTCATTTGCGAAAGGCAGAGAAAGCTAGAGATGCAATGATAGCAGACACTGAAAAGGCAGCTAATGATAATAGCTTCTATGCATTAACATTTGATTTGGAGAAGTCTCTCTCTTTTCCAAAATTGGTCTGTCAGCAGGCGTATTACAAACGGAACATGTACGTTTACAATATGGGCTGCCATGAGCTTTCATCCAAAATGGGGTTCATGTACTGCTGGGACGAAGTAAATGGTTCTAAGGGGTCCCAAGAAATTGCAGCCTGTTTAGTTAGACACATGGAAACAAGAGCTGCAGCTGCCAGACATGTAGTGATGTACAGTGACACGTGTACTGGACAGAACAGAAACTGGAAAGTTGCCATGACAATGATAAAATATGTGCAAAGTCCACTCAACAACACTGAAATCATTTATCAAAAATTCATGCAAAGCGGTCATTCTTATCTTCCAAATGATTGTGACTTTGCATCTATTGAAAACTTCAGCAGGTCACAGCAGATATTCATTCCCGATGACTGGTTCAGGACTATTGCCAAGTCCAGGAAGAAGAAAGCCTTTCATGTCACAGTCATGACGGTCGAAGACTTTTTGTCTGTGGACAATATCCTTGCAAAAATCACTAAAAGAAAAAAAGACTCAGACGGTCATCCAGTGTCATGGTTAAAAATGCAATGGATACGCTATACGAAGAGTGAACCATTCAAAATCTTTTTCAAGGACACCATCAGTGAAGAGATGCCGTTTTCAACTCTGGACTTCAAGCCATCGGCACAAAGAGGACGACCGATTAACATTTGCAACATCGATCAGAGTCGGCTATACAGAGGCCTGAGACCCGTAACAAGAGAAAAGAAGAGGGACATGATGGATCTTCTGCCGTACATCCCTCCGATTCATCACAACTACTTCCAAGGCCTTGTTACTAGTGAGGATGCTGTAGATGTTGGCCCACTGATGGATTCAGATAATGAAAATGCTGATTAGTAAAAAATGTGTCATAATCATGTAATTTACTATAGTAAAGTATTTTTTCTGCTCATAACTTAGTTTTATTGTCAATACCAACCTCACTCCATTTACAACACAAATGGTGTAACTACTTTTTAACGATTAAAAGTATGTAAAAAAATAAAAATAATTTTACCGAACCTAAACTATAGTTAAAAGTGACATTTTAAAAGAGTTTAAATAAGAAATCATGAAAGAATTTTTAAACGTGATTTTTGTACGGCATTTTTGGCAAAGCTTTAAATATCTCAAATCAGGGAAAATGTGATTTACACCACTTGTGCTTTAACGGGCTCATATATGTATATACACATATGAGGAGCCATATTATGTGTATATGTCAAATGGGCCTATATAATATATATATATATAAGTGGATATATTATATCCACTTATAACTTTTTTGGGGAAAATGAAAAAAAAACAATAAATGACACGGTGCAAGTTTTTCAAGGTTCCCAAATTGTTTTTATAGTTTCTACATATAATACATTTTCATAAGGCAATACATTTTCAAACATCTACCTCACATTTTGGAGGTGATACGACCATTCTTCCATGCTCCTGAAACTTCTTGCCGCATGAAATGTAGGGTTGGGCAATACTGCCTCGATATTTTGAAGTATCGATACTTTTGATTCAATACATCGAATATTTAGTATCGATACTGCTCAAAAGCAATACTAGGGAGTATCGATACTTTTTTAGAAAAATATCGAGTATTGAACACGGGATACTTCTATAATTACTGTGTTGTGTACGATTGAACAAACTCGTACACAACTGCGTGCCTTCCTTGACCGTCCTCCAGTGCCAAGGTCGGCAAACCCTCTAACTGTGTGGGTGAGCATTAAACCGGAGTACCCTGAACTATACAAATTGGCTCGTAGGTACCTTACCATTCTAGCTGTGTCGGTGCCGTCCGAACGCTTGTTTTCCCTGTGTGGCCGAATAATGGATGATTATGGTAACAGGTTGACGCCAACACATTTATCTCAAAGAGTTTTCTTAGCATCTGTTAAAACTAGTCTGTGGGAAAAAAATTCATTTTAGATTATATTTATTTGACTTTGAATAAATGACTTGTAATAATATAATATATTATTACAAGTCATTTATTCAAAGTCATTTATTCACATATTATGTGTCGGTGCCGTCCGAACTGTTAAAACTAGTCTATGGGGAAAAATCATTTTAGATTTTATTTATTTGACTTATATCATACACATAATATATTATTACATGTGAAATGTATGTATGATAAAATATACATATTAATAAATACATTTTGAATTTAACCCGCGGTTTTTCCATTTTACCTTGTCAGTACCTTTGGGTTACCCGGGAATTCTTCGATTCAATACTTTCAATATTGTTCAGTATCGATATTTTTTAACCAATATATCGATACCTGGTATTGAAACAAAAAACGAGTATCGATACCGTTAGTATCGATACTAGAGTTTGCGGTTCCCATCCCTAATGAAATGGAAGAACGATTTTTTGTGCGGAAGAAACGTCCGTTACCTAACTCAATTTGCTCAAAAATTGGAGTTGACTCGTTCCTGCTGCAAACCCTCAATTCTATACCTATCAAATAATATTATTATAACGAATACTATATTACCTATAGTGGTCCCCCACAGTACCAATTCATTTTATGGATACTCACATTAGAACTAAATCATCAAAATTAATTAGTTAAAAATTAAATCATATTTTCATAGTTTATTTTTTAAGACCATCTGGAGGCCTGTACGACCAGCCGTTCGTTCACAATAAGGGCTAAAAGTCGGAGCAGATCGAAAATCGTCAACATGTGAGTGAATCGAGAGGCAGCCGGTCTGTTAACTTATTAATAACTAACAATAAATAATAATAATTTTCACTACTTGATAACAATTATTAATTAATGATGATTCATAATAATAGTTAATCTATCATTTAGTGCTCCACATAGAATAGTGTGAGTGTATTTCGTGTACCTATTACAAAAATTAAATATTCCTTTACATTCTCGCTGTTTTCCATTTTTCTCCCTTTGACCACATGGATCATGGAAGAACTTCCAGTTCTTCCCTGACTTGGATCAGCTTCATGGATACTACACGAGGTGACAGTTGACATCACTGATTTCTCTTTCTTTCGTGCAATACACACTACACCAAACGACAACACTGTTCGAATTGTGGTTTCAAGTTGTGTTGAGTTTTGTTGTGTGGTGTACATTTTGTATTTTTTAATTTATAATAGTGTAAATAATGATTAGAAATGAATTATTTTTATGAACGCAATAGATCGTCGAACCCAATGACGCAGAGGTCATCCCTAGTTATTCTCGGTAATTGTTTCACCGCTCCTAGGAACGGTATTTGTTAGTTGATTACGTATCCGACTCAGGTATGAATTTGAGATTCAGTTGATATCTTTGAGTGTTTTCAAATTTCATCATTAAGACCATGAAGGGATTCTCCTATGAAAAGCGGTATTTGAAAAGGCCAAAATTGGGGCCCCCGGACGTCTATCCGCAAGAACCTAAACAGAAAGAGGTACGTACATCTAATGGAACTATCAACGTCACACACCAAATAATTGTGTTTATTTTCTAGTCAAGCGAACATTTCTATTTATCATATTGTGAAACCAGAATTGATTATCATTATATTGGAAAGTAGTGTGTCAAACGACTTTGAAGTTTGGGACCTGGATCGATGTGTCATCGTCTGCGAATCTACATACCCTACATTCAAAAACTTCTTTGTTGACCTGATTTATTCAAAACATTAGGCTACTCCGAAGGTACAGGTAGTTTGTGTTCAACTTTATTGGGACGTTTTTGAAAGCTCCTGTTATAGATCAAATTAATTAAACAACCTTGATAAGTAAGATGTAATGTTGTTTTCTACTTGTATGACAGGAATATTTCTTACCGTGTCCCATTTGAAAATATGGTCTGCATTTCATGCAGTTCCCATCTAAGGTCCCTCTAGATGGGGAAAACTTGACGAATATACATTGGGGTGTATCAAGTGATCAAATCCCAATTAGGTAGGTACCTCACTATTTTTTATAGGGTTGATATTTTTTCATTAGATACGCCTGAAAATATGAAAAGAAATAATTTTTTATCTCTTCTAGTTTTAAAAAAATCCTATTTCAAAGTTTACAAAAATGTGTTTTTGCGCTTATGTGAATTTACGTTTTATCAACATCTCAGGCTAGTATCAGGAGAGAAAGAGAGAGGCAAAATAAAACTCATTCTGTTGAGAATTAAATTGGCTTCAATTTGATATACAGCATGACATTATTTCAAGACAGGACCTACTTAAATTAGACATCCCCCAACTCAAATTTTAAACGTGAATTCAAAAAATGCACGTTCGAAAATTTGCCAAAAAATACGGTATGAGGTCCCAATGTCATTACTACAACAAGTTTTGACTTGGAGTTCCCGCTGCTTAGAGCCCTCAATTGATTTCTACTATTTTCAGGATGAACTTACCATCACTAACGTCAAACATGGATTCACATACCCTCAACTTGCTGAAGAGTTCGGATCAGCCAGGAATTACAATGTCACTGCGTCTAAAGTAAGATCAGATTGGATTTTACTCGTGCATCTACTTCGGTTGCCAACAACTTTACGTTGAGTGATAATTTTTAGTTCCTAATATGTATAATATACACGAGTGTAGTATAATACATATTACTTTGTCCTTAAACTCTTCAAAATTGGTTAAAAATTGGCTTATTGTGAAGGTTGGGGCGTATTTCAACGCCATCATGGAGAAGAAAGATGAGTTCAACACTCTGCCCGATTCGGGACGAAAAAGGCAGCAGATCAACCACAAGGATAATTTCTGGCCAGCCACTGCCAGGACGAAGTCGATGGTTGAATCCTGGTTCAAGGACTTGGCAGGAAATAAAGCCCTCGTTTCCTTGTCTAAGAAGGTGACAAAACATTAATGAAATATTACTGAATTAAAATAGTCTCCTCCACGTCTTTGTATTTGAACCCTTCAAAGTCTATATTCACATTAGCAAGTCTCTATCCAGTTAATATTGGACAAAGCTGTAAGTGCAAAAATCGACTGATTTTTTCTAATTTTCTGGAGGATTTTTTCTTTTGACAGTTCTTGCTCTTCCTCTTTTAATCTCGTCATAACTTTGAATACCGCCAGATTTCCACACTTGTCACCTGATAATCGCAATTGAACTGCAACGCGTGAAGTGTACATTTTCACATAATGGGCAATTTCTTTTTTATTTTTTGAAAGTACAAGCGAGGAGATTGGCGAAAATGATGATCAGATGCCTGACAAGTCTTCCCAAAATGTGCGGAATTTAGAGAAGTTGGACGCGTTTGAAAAAGACCGCGGGAGCGATAAGGCCGTATGACTCCACAAGCAGGACGAAACCTCCGGTTGGAGCTCTGAGCTCGAAGCCCGGCGATGTCAGCGGCCCGACCGGAGGTTTCGTCCTGTTTGTGACGTCATACGGCAACCTCGATTTTTGCAGCTTCACTCTATCTACGCTTGGCATTTTTGAAATTTTCTCGTCATGTTAATTTTTTTAAATGAATATCACTGGCAATACACGTTACTCTATGGCCGTACTAAGCAACAGGAGGAGCGAAATCCACAATACGCAAAATCCCATTAGCTGGGTTTTCATTAGCACTGTTGTAATTGAGCAGTTTGAAGGTACACGCCTAAATTTTCGTGCTGTCCTTCTGTCAATCACAACTCTTCAATTCCTGTTTAAAATAACCCCCTTGCGAGAGTCTATAGCCGCCGGATACTCACATATTCAACCTCCATCAATGATTCTATTAACTGATTACCCCTAAAACTGTACTAATTCAAACTATAACGATTTTTTTCCAGGCTCCAAATTTCAACAAGAAAGAAGACATTTATCAACTCCTGTGTGAATTCCAAGTTCCGATGTTGAGGGCAGCGTGGTTCATTAAGCTGAGTTCTGCCTACACTGTGGCCGTTACTGAGGCAAAAGGGAAAAAGAGGCAACTTCCTGACCCCACTCAAGGTGAAATTTCCATCAAATAATTTTTATTACATTTTCATTTTGGTTAAATATTGTTATTACGTTTATAAAATGGGGAATTTCAGCTCATTTGTTTATTAAACATTCATCTAGGAACAGAATATGTTCTACATAATCATGATTAACCATAATTAATAAGTAATTAATCATAATAAGAAATAAAGAAATTTTGGTTTGGAACATAAGAAAACAGAGTTATCCAATATTATCATCATACATTGAAAGATACTGTTCATGGGGAGATTTCTCTCTTACTGTATCAATAACGTATTCTGTCGTTTCGGATGCCGAAACTCGATCCAGTTCAAACGTGACTGAACTAGGAACAAGAAGACATTGACCTGCTGTACTCAATGTCACCGTTTCGGTTATTTGGAATACTTCTGGAGTTTTTGAAGGGGCATATTGCCGCTCTCTGTCGCTAACAACTGATACCTCGCAACAATCTCCTGTAAATATTGATCAGCCATCTTGGACAGGTGTGGTTTCGAGGTGACCTGATGGTCTAGAATCTGCCTATTAAATCATGGAAGACATTTGCAGATACATAACTGCAATCTCAATCCCAAACCAGTGCTTACTTGATTGAATGCTTCTATCCTGAACTCACTTTCTCTTAAATTATAAAAATTATATCTTAAATTCATGGATACAATCAAAATAGTAGTATGTAATTGGACAGTTGAAGAGATTTAACAGGAAATGAACTGCGAGCGGTGGCACAGGTGCCATTTTGTGTCTTTCCCTATTTTGTTGTCAACCAAGCTAACATGAAGTAGATATTGAAATTCGAGTGTTTGTCTGACTAATCCCTCATGTTTTGCCCTCTGGATTACAGAATGGACGCAGTCACTGTTGAAGTACATGAAGGAACATATTACAAAACTTCAAGAATTTTATCAAAACAGCAACCAGTTGGTTATGTCGGATGAATCAAAGATGTCGTTGAAGCTCTGGCACTACACACAGCAATTGACTCGGTATCTTTACCAGGTGCGTTGTTCGAATTTCGAGTTATAACACGTTGTGTTTAATGTGCACCTGCGAGTTAGATCCTATTCTAAATCTGAGAGCTGCTCCATTTATCCACTTCTTCGACATGCTCCGTCAATAATTACTTATTAATTGCGGTGCTTCTGAACTGTATTTTCCACTATCGAACGACTCATAGAAATATTATGTTGACTATAACAGGAAGGGCTGATGGATCGCCAAGAGACGCTCCAGTGGATTCTCGATCTCCTCGAAAGGTATAAGAATTGGCCGCCCTCTGAAGATGGTCCACTACGTCTCATTCTCCCCGTTGCTCTGCAGTATTTAGAAGAATTCGTTCAGAATGAGCTCCTCGCTCGAAAGTTGGGCTATTTCTGTGTAGGACGTCTAACGCAGCTTTGTGTCAACCAGACAGGAAGCGTCTCACCCAACAGCCCAAACCATAACAAGTATGTTGGATATATTCAGTGAACTTCCTACAGATAGTTTTTGATTCTTGATTATTAGTAACTTCTATTTCATGAAATAAGATTTTTGATCAATTTCTCGCTAAAGCTTTTCACTTTTTTCAGTGCACCAATGATAGCCAACAACAACGCTGTTGCGGCTCCTAACGCTGTAACCTTTTCCGAATTTTTAAATTGTGTTCATCATAAAGACATTATCCTGTCGCTTAGTGTAATAATTCAAGTAAGTATTTTATATGTATGTTGTGTAATACCATCTATGTATGACGTATCAGAAATATAAGATCCCCGAATTGCATTTCATTTCATTTCAGGTTATAACTCTAGACTGCCCATCCGCTCTTGTGTGGAACAGTATCGGAGAAGGGAAATCGCCTTCGATAATCAATGGTTCGCCGTTAGACCATTTACCTTGCACTCCGCTCTCACTGCCAATGCCGCAGCGCAATACTAATCCTCATATAAGGTGATTGACTTTGTTATTTTGTTTATCTGTTAATGTAGATGTCGCCTTCCGATCTATCAAGTATTGCCAATTGCCATCTCTTTTTTTTTTATTTTTTTTATTTTTTTACCAATTTTACATTTTTCTTTCAGAAATCAATTGAAAGCACACGAAGAGATGATAAAACACAGGAGTACAGCTGCTGAAAACAAATGGTCGTGCGATAAGTGGCAGCAATCGTGCGCCGGCGTTACGACTCAACGGGTTTTGGCTGCTTTAGATGCTTTGGATCGCCATTCATTTTACAAAATTGACACAAACAACTCACTTAGTACGCTTTACACGAAAATCTTCCCCGATCCCCCGGACAAAAACAACTATGTAAGTTGAATTACCAAACTTACATCAGTGTGATATTCCAGTCAAGATGTACATCCGAGCATGCAAAAGGTTTGGTCATGATGCATTTTTTACATGTTGTTGGGACCCAACTGAATAGTAAAAAACCAGAAAAGCAGCTTCCAAAGCCCTGTGCGACTAGAGTTATAGCCAAAAAACCACTAAATATTCCCACTTTTCGGTTTTTGCTCAATATTTCATTGAACGAAGGGTCTGACGGTTATGGTACACTCTAAAACTAGACTACATTTGCTACAATTTGAGACCAGAGTAAGCTCTGTAAAACCATTAGTTCAAAAAACAGGCCTTATTTTCCAAAAAGTGAAAAATGGTTGATATGGTCACTTATTTTGTGAAATATCATAAATCATCAAATGTCATATGGAAACCAGTTGTATTGAATGCAATTAGCTTTAAATTTACTAGACTATAACCTCAATATTGAATGTTTCAGGGTTATTCCGTATTTTTGATCCGCCTCGAATCATTCCATTTTCACTATGCATTTCAGTGCTGTACATTTGGCTTTGTAGTTTATCATAATAACGGGTTTTATCTATTTATACAGCAGATCGACAAGGATGAGCCGATCGTGAATGTTCTGTGTTGGTGGGCCGTGAGCGGTAACCGGTATGGCGAGCATAGGGCCATAGCGGTGGCCAAACTCCTGGAGCGCAGGAACAATCAGGTCGTGCAAGGACAAGACAGCGACAACACCGATGACAAAGACTCAGTCACATCAGTCACCCCAGGACTTCCAGTCTATCAACCCCTTCTGATGAAGTTTCTGGACCACGACGCTCCTATACTTGGTGAGTGTCGTTTGTTGTACAGAACAGACCTCGATTTAGCATCAATCAAAATGTCATATTTTATTTGTCATGATGTTGGTAGTTGAATAGTTGCTTAGCATCAAACGCTCTCGCGGTCATAATAGTAATATTATTATTATGAGGTTACATGGAGGGATGACACCCCCCGAGAGCCAAAAACTCGGCGGTATTGTAGTAGTTGACTGAGCAAAGCCCAATAGCCACGTATCGGCAGGATATCCCGATTTTCAAGATAGTGACACCTCCCAAACTTCGAAGGGTTACTGAATAGGTCCATACTAAGGCTGAGTACGAACATGGACGTCTTTGGCGTGCAAAAAGTGTTTTATAAAAAAGATGCAACAAGCAAAGTCGCTCAAAACATTGATTTGGCCATGTACAAGCAGGGATTTGGTAGAAATTCAGTTATTGTCAGTGATTCCCTAAACGCTCTATTGCATATTATAGAAAGAATTGAATTGATAAAAAAAAACGTAAGGTATGTTAGGTTATGAACCTCATGACACCCCCCCCCCCCCATTCTAACCGAAATCAAAGTCTGGATCCGCCCCTGGGCCAACAACACCTTCCACCCTCAAATTTGCAGTAGTTTTTCACATTAACGTTCTGTGGTCTTTCAGAGGAAAGTAACAATGCTGCCGCCAATACCGCCAATCGCATCATGTTCACCAACTTGGTTCATCTGTTTTCTGAATTGGTGAGGCACGACGTGTTTTCACATGATGCTTACATGTGCACCCTCATTTCTCGTGGTGACTTACTCCAAGTGACTGGGCAAGTCGGTATGTAACTCCTATCAACTTTTCATTCGCATCTAATTGATTTTCTGAAGAAGGATTTTCTATATTCTTAGACTTTTTGTGTGACTAATTTCTCAGTAGGATCGAATCCGGGGAGCACTACTCGCCCCAATAGCAATAAACCGATGGAGACGCCAACTACTCAAATTCATCTGGACAGCGATCCTGCTGCTTTGTTTGATCTCAAGCCGAGCAAGTTGCAGGTGAGATTGATCAATCTTACTATTTCTAATTGAACCGTATCCACTTGGCAAATAGTTGAAGTTGAGCTGATCCGTCAACTTAGAAGTTCTAACGTCTGTTTTGATTCTGCAGGATCACAACCGAATGGAGATCGATGATCGAAACATTGACGACGATTTAGTGAGCCTACTTCAAACCATCAAAGAAGAGCACGGGAATTCTATGGTTTGTGATCATACCAAAAAATATTTGTACACAGGCACTTGCTTAATGAAATCGTTTAAACTTTCTCCATTTTTTATGCTTTTGGAATTGTCTAATGATAATTGACTCATTTGGATATTCTAGGATGCACCGGATTCGCCCAAAGATGTTGGGATCCGCGATCATGACCATGCGATAGATCATATTCGAGGCAAGCCATCCAGACACCTATTGTACACCACTCACTTCCCTTTACCGCAGGTTAGTGTTACCCGCATCTTATTGCTCATTATACTCTGTTTCAAACTGCTTTAGTATTGAGGGCACTTGCCCTCGGATACTGGAGGAGGGCGTTTGCCGCAGCGTTGCCACATCTCGGAAAAGTGACTACAGATCAACAGTATGGCAACAGTGTCCGCCCCACCAAACTAAAGCAGTTTGAAATACACTACATCTGTTCATTATATCAGATAGTATTGTGTGTAATAATGTTATTTTTTCAATAGGACGAAAGCTGTTCACATGAATGCAATCAAAGGCACGTCCTGCTGTATGGTGTCGGTCGCATTCGGGATGAAGCCAGGCATGCTGTCCGCAAGGTGGCTAAAGACGTGTGCAAATTATTTTCAAAAAAGTTTAGCATTGACGTGGCTGAAGGTAAACAAAAAATAAATAAAATGAATAATATATATTTAAACTTTATTGATCAGTAACGGGTTACAACACAGGACACTAGTACCTCTTAGCGTTGAACAAAATGAACAAGGTATGTGACCGGATCGAGGTAGGAAGCATCTTGGACCGACCTGAGTGTAACTATTTACCTAACAGCACAAAATTGGAAAACAAGAAAACAACCACACGAAATTTGAAAGAAATACATCGAAGTTATCCTACAGAGACAAGTGGCCCCTGGATTCCTCGTTCGAACGTTTATTGAAATAGTTAACTTCCTCAGAGAGAGCATACATGCAATGTCAGATGTCGAACAACTGAGATGTCTTGATGAGGTAGAACTGTAGATTTTGGGGCGTATAATAGCTTCAAACGCTTCTGGATATAAATAATGTTGCTTGTAAATTTGTCTACAAATCTCGCCAAAGTAGCTTTTCCCAGACTAATCATGAATCCCAACTTCTTCTCTGTACAGCTGTACGGAATGACAGAATTAACCAGCTTCATAGGTGGGTGTCCTTTTGTTCACACCATAACAATATTGCAGATCGCTATTGATAACAATATTGCACTGAATATTAACTGGATGTCGTCAGCAAAAATAATTTATAAACAGTCAGAAATCTCCTTATTAATGTACCGTTCAACTTGGCCATTAAATATAAAATTCAAATTTGCAGGTGGAAAAGTGAAGAAACATTCTAGGAGTGAATTCAATTTTGAAGCCACAACTGCCAGAGTCCAAAGTCTGTCTTTTTTTGACCAACACGTTGTAACGTGTACTTGCAGCACCACCATATATGAAATGATCAGTGCCTTCGGAGCTGGTAGGTCTCATGTTCAAATCGAGTTGAAATTCACTTTCTACGGCTTTTGTTGTATGTGCGCTACAAGATTTCGTCTTTTTCAGGGACCACTAGTTATTTGCCTGTTCAAGAACACGTTGCTTTCCTTTTTGACCTGATGGAATTGGCGTTGAACATCCACGGGTTGATCGATATATGTATTCAGGTAACTGTTCAATCACGATGACACGTCTTGTTGGTTTAAAAAGTTACAATTGAATGTCTCGTCTATGGAATGAATTGGATCTTAATTTCATTTCAGATTCTTAAAGAGATTCCAGAAGTTGAGGCCCAGCTTCAAGCTAAAGGGTCGCATTTGGTGAGGTCATACACCACCAGTCTGGTTCTCTACATAGTTGGCGTCCTCAGGCGGTATCATTGCTGTTTGTTGTGTAAGTACCTAGTGTTGTGTAAGCTAGTAATAATGGTCAGCTGCCTGGAAATTCTTCCCTAGAATTTAGGGAATTTAGAGAAGCTGGCCGCGTTAGAAAAAGACCGTGGGAGCGAGAGGCGCGAGCAACGTCACGCGGTCAGGTCCAGTTGAAGGCTTGTCCCAAATTACCGGTTCCAACCAGAACGCCGAATGAATACTGAAGGTTCCCTGCTTGAAGGAACGCACAAACATTCCTTTGATCCTCTGGTTTTGGAAGTGTGAAAATCGGAATTTAAAAAAAAATGAAGGCATGAGAAAGTATCGACTAACGGGATATTTTCATTTGTCCCCACTTGTAAACCTTCGTCCACTTGCTGAACGTTCTGCCGCATCTTGTTAGGCAGTCGTTGTTTCAGTTGTTTGAATGAAAACGGCGAGAATTTCAAAATTCGAATCCAAATAAAGGCGATCAAGTAAAATAAATCACAAAACCAATAATAAACGATGCAAAATGCTACAGTACGCGAGAGTTGCCACCCCTTTCAATCAGTGCGGCCACCCCTTTCAATCAGTGCGGCCACTTGGACAGTTCCGCCGATTTCAGCGCTCCAACCAGGGGTTTCGTCCTGTTTGTGACGTCATGCGAGCCATTCCGATTCCCTAAATCTTTGCTCAGCGTTTTTAAGTTTTCTCGTCAAGTAAATTTTTTTAAACGAATATCGCTGGCAATACACGTTACTCTATGGACGTACTAAGCAACAGGAGGATGATATTCGGAATTCACAATTGACACAATCCCCATTCCTGCTTTTGGTTGCTACTCCGTAGAAATCTATTGATACAAACTTACAGTGTGTACTTAATTTTACAGTATCGGGAGAACAGACCGTCGCCGTCTTCGAAGGACTTTGCCGCGTCGTCATCAACGTCTCAAACCCTGGTGATTGCTCCAGTGCCGAGCGCTGCGTGTTATCCCACCTCCACGACTTGTACGCGTCCTGCAACCTTCTCAAGACTCGACCTCACGGAGCCGAACCCTTCAGCAACGCTTATCCCAAAATCCGGACAGCTCTTTACTCATCCCTGACTCCAAGTCAACTCGGGAATCAGACTGCCACACAGTTCCTGGCTGATGTCATCAAATCATGTCGCAAAGCCAGTAAGTAGTGACGATCTTCCCCCCGCGTGTCTGTCTGTGGGATTTGCCTCATGCAGTATAGAAGCAGCGTTTTTCTGTTCGTGGTTTAGACTATTCATTCAGATTTCGAGGTGTTTGAGGCCAATCAGACCGGATATTAATGAGATATTTTGTTAACAGATCGCACCAAGATCGAGGTAAAAGTAGAATATAATTTCGACAACGCTTTTTAGTCGAAAATTGTAATACATAGCAATAGTATATATAATATACAACAATTCTCCCTCAATATTCGACTAAAATTTAAAAATGGCAATGCAACAACTTTGAGAATATCGAACTAATGATACGTTCGAGTTTTGAATTCGTGTAGGGTGAGATGGTCCTGGAATTGAATAGAGATATGTAATTAGGATGAAATGGACCTTATAACAAAACACCAACAAAACGCGAAAAATCGCTAAAAAAGTTGATTTTGAATCAAGTCGAGGTATTTATTGAGGATGAACTGGACCTTAACAAAACCTAGTAAACGACGAACAAAGTTTTCTAGTACGATTGTACCAAAATAGATTTGGTAAGTACTTTTAAATGGATTTTAATAATAGAATTTAACTTCAATACTCGACTGTATCATTAATTCTACATTCTCATAGAGTGCGTGGTCGAAATTGAATATCGCCCGAGAATTGCAAGAGAATTGTTTAGTATAAATATTACTCATATTGAAGCGCAGGTTTGTGAGCCTTTAGATCGGATTGGACTTAATTTTCCAAAATTGGCCAAATAAACTCGGATTTTCAGACCTAGTGGAATTTCTAATTGTGATCTCATATTGGACACAATTGTAAATAAGGCTCACCCCAATATTAAATAGGCTCAACTACGCTGTACCACTGGATTCTAAACTTATTCGTTTACTAAATTTCCAGTGAAAATCGAGCCAGCTTGGGTACGTCAGCTGAACGACAGCTCTAGCAATCGCTATTCCTTCGTTTGGAATGCCGTCATGTCCGTGTGTTCGACGTCAGATGTCGACCGACTGAACGATCTCGGTCACCTCTGCGCAGAGTTGACTGCCTACTGTAATATGCTGTCTGCTGAATGGCTCGGTATTTTGACGATTTGACTATTGACGTTCAGTGCAATATGATGCAAAAATCGTAACCTTGTTTTGATTGTACTTTCTTTTCTAGGGGTATTGACTGCGTTATGTTACTCTTCCAAAAACTCCTCGTACATCAACCTTTTGGACCAAATAGATATCCACGAACTCTCTATTCATAATTCTTTGGCCGTTTTCACATCGATTCTTGTTGGTAAGCATCCTCTTGTGTATTGTCAAAATATATCTGATGGTGACTCTGCTTCAAGTTTGTCATACGTCGCTTCACATTTCAGCAAGACACTGCTTCTCTCTTGAGGACTTCGTAGTGCACGCCGCCCTTCCATCATTGATGACTATGTGTAATGAAGGTAATGTAAGCAATCTTATTATTAAGTACAATAATTATATTGTACTTACTTACATCTCATACCTCATACCTGGCATGTTGAACGTGAGATTCCTAGTTGCCCACCACGATCAACTTTGACATGTGTTGTCTCATAAGAAGTTGCTTGACCCCCAGAAGAGCAAAATATTTGTTTGAGCTCCTGATGAGGGCTAATCAGCCCTTACTACACTTGTGCAGTCTCGTCTGAACATAATTATTATTCTTAAGTGGATTGCCTTTGTGGAAACACTACCTGAGTTCAGCTCAAAACTATGGTTTCTCGTTCTACGGCTCTTTGACGATTACTTCGGACATCGTTAATGCCATTTACAATCGATCAAATATCTCATCTTTTCGATCAACAGGTCGTGGTGATGATATTGACGCCGAAGCCGGTGCAAGACTCACCTGTCATCTTCTTCTCAGACTTTTCAAGACCAGTGAAGTCCCTCAACCCGCTATGTACTCAGTCGGTAAGCTGTGCATGTTCAATAAACCATTAGAATCGACCCAGAGAAGAAGAAAATCATTAATAAAATTATTTCCTATAGTTCAGTTTACAAGGATCTTGTATACAGTACAGTGATCTATACAAAAGAAGTTCCATATAGTAAATAATAAACCATTGTGGGAACATTTGTAGCGTTTTCATGTGTACACTTGTAATACCTCTGTTTCAATTTATGAACGAAATTTGTATTTCGATTTTCTGTCGTTACATTTCAGCTACTTCCCCTCACCCATTGCCCTCAAATGCTGCCTCGAGTATTAAATTGAGCTGTGACCGACACCTCTTGGCTGCAGCGCATAACAACATCAAAGTTGGGCCAGTTTTGGCTGTCTTGAAGGTAACTGTGGATCTTTCGTCCTAAACTTAACCTTACCCACTGTTTGTATTTAATCCAAAGTGTTAGTTTCGATGGTGATAGAAATACGTTGTCCCTACCTTCCGGAGGAATCGTCCTAGCGGCTGGAGTGCAGGAGGCAAATGCTGACGTCGGTTGGTTCGTATTCATATGGACGAAGGGATAAGTAAAGGGAGGTGAAGGCTGATTCTGAAGAGTTTTGTCCGTTAGATAATCCCTTCACTCCCTTCAGTTTTCCCTTAGACCATGTAAATACGAACCGAATTACTGCCTGACTCTAGTACTCTCTCAAAGGCCTGATGATGGTGTGCTCTACATTGAGAGCGCTCACCTCCCGTACTTGGTTTCATAGTCACGACTGATTCACACCGAATGATTGTTTGTTGATTGATTGTGCAACCAGTGACTGAATCGGAAATAATTAATTTTACTAAAGAACTTGAAAATACTGCATCCTATAATATAGGATTAATCACTAATACAATTCTCAAGAAGACAATTAATATCATCAGTACTCCTTTGTCCTTTGTGTTTAATTTGGTATTTGTAAAAGGTCATTACCCTACTATATTCAAAAAAGCTGTTATTGTTCCTCTTCACAAAAGTGGTGATAGAACCATGTTGAGCAATTATAGACCAATAGCCCTTACCCTCTCAATCTCGAAAATTCTTGAAAAATGCATTAAATTAAGGTTAATTGCTTTTATTGAAAAAAATAAGCTGTTGTCTGTAAATCAGTATGGATTTCGTGAAGGGTTAGGTACCAACCATGCACTGTATAACTTGCACAAACTTGTATCCTCTAAACTGGATCAGGGTTTGCATGTTATTGGAGTGTTCTTGGATATCAAAAAAGCATTTGACTCTATTCAGCATGAGGTGTGGTTGGATAAGCTCTACAATTTTGGTATAAGAGGATTGCCATTAGAGTTAATTAGGTCATACTTAACTGATCGTTCCCAAGTGACTCGATGTGATGCTCATACTAGTACTGAAACCTTAGTGCATAGTGGAGTGCCCCAAGGCACGGTTTTGGGTCCAATGTTGTTTCTCCTATATGTAAACAGTTTGTTAGACCTTCCAATTAAGGGTAAGATGTTTGGTTTCGCAGATGATACTGCTATTGTTTTTTGGGGCAGGGATTTCGAGAAATTGATCAATTCAATTAATGGAGAACTCTTGTTTATTAAATATTGGATGGATTCAAACTTTCTTAGATTAAATATTGACAAAACATCCGTTCTAAGGTTTACTCTTTCAAATAGATATATGGTTCCTGAATGCCAAGTCAAATTCCACAACTACGATTGTTCTCAGTCCTTAGGTTGCTCTTGCGTTGCAGTTCCATTTAGTGACAAATGTAGGTACTTGGGCATTATCTTTGATGATCGTTTGAAATTTATAAATCATATTGAGTCTTTGGTTGAGAAGTTGCGAAAGTTGTTGTGTTTTCAGGGTTGCTAGGGGATTTTTGTCCTTAGAACTGTTACGCAACATTTATTTCGGCCTTGCATTCTCTTTGTTGAAATATGGGATATTAGTTTGGGGTAGTACTTGTAAATCTCATCTAAGACGTGTGCAAGTTATACAGAACTCGATAATTAAAATAATATTGAATAAGCCAGCTAGGTACTCTACGTTTCTTTTATACAATGAATTTAATGTGTTCAATATAAAACAAATATTCCTCTTAGAATCCTGTGTACATGTCTATAATACTGAAATCGATGTGAATGATCTGTGTACGGATTCGTGCACAAGATCGGCCATGTTGACTAATGTAAGACAGCCTAGATGCAACACTGAATTTTTCAGGCGCGTCTCGTACAACAGAGCTCTAAACTATCTTTATGAGAATAGGATTAATGTGAATAAATTTGAAAGCCTTCATAAATTTAAAAGCCATATTAAACAATGTCTTAAGGTTAGAAGTTAATGTTTTGCTTTTTTTTTCTTCATATTTTGATGTAGGTATATAGTAATTAATTTGACGATATTGTAGATTACTGGTCTCGATTTTCATTTGTAGGTATAATTTTTATTGGAGTGTCTTGCTTTATTTGCTTTATTTGATGATTTTCCCATGGTGTGATGAACTCCACCCGAGAGCGCAAGTTCTATGAACTTATTCTCGTGGTGGGCAAAATCAGAATATTATCTATGTTACAATTATTAATTGCTCTGTTTGAGGAAATGTTTTATTTTATATTCATTGAAGAAATGTTTTATTTTATATTCATTGAAGAAATGTTTTATTTTATATTCATTACATTTTATTTTCATTTTTGAAGTTGCTTGAGTTTATTTTGGAATTTTTGTTTACTTAATTCATGTGCAAGTGTACCTTTGTATTATCTGATTTTTGCTGAATAAATCTTATCTTATCTATCTTATCTTATCTTGTTGTTCACATTTCACTAACACTCTTCCGCTCTTCCAGGCCATCTTGGTCGTCGGGGACATCACAGCTGGCAGAGGTAGCAGAGGGAAAATTAAACCGCACAAAATGACGCCCCCTAGCGGTCAAAGTGAGCTGAGTATTAGTCATATATTGGGAACCTCCGACTGCCTTGGCGGAGCTAGAGATGAACTCCTCATGGATCTTGGGTTTGTGAATTCCTTTCCCTTCGCCCTTCTTCTTAAGAGAACCCTGGGAGGTTAAAAAACTTGAGTTTCAATGGGAAATCATGCTGTGACATCTTAGAGGGTATGACACAAATATAACACCTAAGTGAACGAACTTTTCCGAACCTTTATTTTGAACGGGTTCTGGGTCCCCTTAATTCTGCTGAATAATATTCATATATTATATTGGTTTTCATGCGACACCTGCTTTGAATTAACTCCAAAATATGTTAGGGTTTTAGTACGTAAAGTATTATGGTTCGATTAGTTTCATTTAAATGATATTCGTGTTAGTGGCAGCATATCGAATAATGGAGGCTTGTCGGAGCTTGCGCAGTACGTCCTAAAGGAGATGTGCAGTGAAGAATGGGTGCTGGAAAGGTGTTTAGAAAAACCTGAGGAGTTGTGCACTCAAGATATGATGCTGGACAGCATGCTGTCTCCGAAACAAGTAAATTCACGTTTTATTTCGCTCGATGATACGGCAACCCTACGGACTTACTTAAGTTATGATATATTTTGTTATTATCTATTTTAGGCTCAGAGACTCCTGCATATGATTTGTTACCCGGATCGACCTGTATCGACCGAAGCCAGTATGGACCAAAAAGCTATGATCACCAGTATATTAGAGGTACGTGGAAACGCCAATTTTCATATTGACTTGTTCTTTATCACTTTCATTTGAAGTTGAGTCTGAAAAGTAAATTTGGAATGAAAACGGACGAAGAGTAGGTGAGAATCGGCAGAAGGTAGTACCTACTGGGACTAGCGCCACGTGTCAATATCTTCTGTGTCAAGTAGTTATCTTCTCTGTGCCATGAATAACTTCTTTATGAGCAAACAGCTTTTTTTGTCATATTATTTCTCCTCCCAGAGAACTCGCTATTTGCAATACTCGTATTACACCAAATTAATCAATTTAGTGAACGATTTGAATAGATTCCCCCTACTTGAATGTTGTTCCTAGTTTGATTTATTTTGGCTGCACTTGAGCAATCGTTTCTAGTCAAAATCAAAAACCGTATAGTTTGTAAGAAACCGTAACATCCCATCCAAATGAAACAAGCAGGTCCTGAGTGCGGCGGGCGGTATGAGGTCTAACGTTGTCATGAAGGAGTGACTCACCACAAGTCAGCATTCCTCTCCTTTTGTCCTAGATTTAGTTGTTCAACTTCTTGAGTGTCTCACAGTATGCAGCTGCATTTATGGTGATTCGTTTAGCCATAAAATCGACCAAAAATATCCCTTTCCGGTCCCAAAAGACAGATGCTATAATCTTACTCTCTGAAAATTGGATTTTGAATTTTTTGGTTGATGGTGAATGGGTATGGCGCCAATTTAGAGACTGCCTTTTGACTAAGGAGTATAGTGACACACCCACGTTTCGTCACTAGTCACAATTGAGTCAAGAAAAGTTTCACCCTCACGTTCATACCGTTCAAGCCTACCAGAGCGTATCTCACACCTGTGGTAGGTTGAGCGATTGGAGGACGGTTTGGTGATTTGTTTTGACCGTTAGGAACCTCTCTACCTACCAGTGGTGACAACTCTGAAAAGCAAAATTCCCTTCACCCTACACAGCCCTTGTAACCTTACTTTCTGGACGTCCCTCGTATTATCTTCGATAATGAACCATATTTACGTCTTGCAGAATTTGGAACTCTGGACGTTGCGAGTGTCTTGGCTGGATATGCAACTGATGTTGAAGCAGTTTGCACCCGGATCTTCAGAATTGAACCAGTGGCTCGACATTGTTGCCAAAGCAGCTATCAATCTATTTAACTTGAATTCCTCTAACAGGTAAGCTATTGTAAGCCGTAATATAAAGATGAAAACGCTGACCTCTCCAGCACTGTCCTTCCACTCTTTTGCATCGTCCTCCCTGTTCGTCCGCTTTCTATGTATTCATCATTTCCCCTTTCAAACTCACCGATTTTCGCTGTTTATATTCCATTTAACCCTCTATACAGCTCCCTCAGCACTCCACCAGCGCTTTTGTCTACTGAATGTTTTTTATTTGTTATTTTTGTTTGTCCCAGCTCTCACCCGGATTTCTTTGCATTGTTTCAGCTCAGATACGGTCTTTGGTGTACAGAATTTCTTTTCTGTTTCTAGGGAAGATAACAGCAAAGGAAAAAATCAGTGTATGTGGTTGGTGGCGCCTCTTGTGGCCAAGCTACCAAGCTGTGTCCAAGGGAGGGTGCTAAAAGTTGCTGGTAATGATGCCAGAGATGTATCGCATAAATGTTGTATTTCGTCAATAACGAATTAATGTTCTCAAGTAAAAGAAAAGTATTTAAATTCCCCGAATGTCTTCTTTTTTCTTTTTAGGACAAGTATTGGAGTCTTGCAATTGGTTTACAAGTAGTAGTTCTAGAAATAAAGGGACACCGACCAGACCTCCGAGCGGCCCGCAAATGGGTCACCATCAGCCCTTCCTGGCCCTTGTATTAACATGTCTGAAAGGTCAAGACGACCAGCGGGAAGGTTTGCTCACGTCTCTCCACGCCCAGTTGACGCAGTGCATTCAAATAGCAAAAGAGGTAAATCTTCATCTCTAATGTTTTGTTAAGTCGAAAGAGTGACGTGGGGCTTGGGATGTAATGTAAGAACGTACCAAGATTTGATGAGTGGCGTTTCAATAGTAAGAATTTTCTGCGACTAAGGAAGTTACAAAATTTTACAAGTTACAAACATTTAATGTTCATTGGGTTTTAGGAAGCTTTTTAGAATTTGTTGTTTATCAGTAGCCACGATGTTGCCAGCTCCATGTGACACAGCTAGTTTTTAGGGTATTTCATACTGATGGCACCTCTGAGTGAATGATTCCATTTAGGTGTAGTTCACTGAGCATTGCTTTTTCTTGTCTCTTCTCAAAGTTAGTCCTAAAGGTTGTAAAGCGTTTGATACGAGAGCGTTAATTTTGTTGTTGTGCTATTTAATTTTATTTTATTCAAGGATCGGAATTACGTGTGTGAAAACCATAAAAGTCGAACTGCGATGCAAGACGCTCTCCTGCTCAGATTCTCGCTAATAGGAGGGATGTTCGATACCATTCAGAGGAACACCAATCTCACCACCGATTGGGCCATCCTGTTGGTTCAGCTCGTGATCTACGGCGTAATTGACCTCAACAATAATTGGTAACCCTTCAATTTCATTGGTAATCAATTCATATGACTTTGACAGGTTATAGTAAGTAGTCGAATATTGGCGTAGGTTCATCATATCGTCAGCTGTGAAGGTGAAGGAAGGTTAGGAAAGAAAGTCGCTAGGTTAAACTCCCTCCCTTTGCTATAAAGTTCTATTATAGTATTTGTTTAAAATCGCCTTTGTCCCTCCCAGCCGACCATTTAATGGATTAAATAATAATATTGAATAGTGTTTTGAATCTTATTTTGTTTAACAGGGAGTTATTCAATACTGTGATAGACATGCTGGCCACATTGATACATTCAACTTTGGTATCAGACTCGCAATCCGAGAAATGTGAGGAGAACAGAAAGCATTATCAGAACCTAATGAAGAAATTGAAGAAGGTATGAGCTCATGATTAGATAAGTTATTTCGCGATTTAGTCGGTCGTTAATTGAATTGATGACATGTGGTGTGGATTGGTTTTTAGGAGGTTGGAGAGAGGAGTTCCCCGTCCATTCATTTTGTTCGTCAGCTGCTGCCGCTTCCCAAAAGGCAGACAGAAGTTATCGCTTGCGGGCAGTTAGGTCTGCTAACCGACATGAAGGGAAACAAAATCGATTTTGATTCCAGTGACAAGCTTGTGAGTATTTTCAAGTATAATGCTATGATAATGTAGAAGCGAAGAGATTGATAGAACTAGAGAGACTTTGCAGACCCATAAGGTACTGTGGAGACTCCTCATCTGACATCGCGAGGATGCGTCGTTTCTGGCCTTGAGGATACGTACAAAGTTGAACTTGCTCGCACCGGCGCGCCACAGCACTGCATAACCTTCCCATTTTATAATCGATAACTGAGCCCAGATGCACGAGGAAAGTGGAAAACTATAGCGTCACTACTACTTCGCCTGAATTCAAACTCGAATGGAATCCCCCCCCCCCACCACCACCACCAACCTGCTACGTCGTATCTGTGAAACGGTTACTATCTTAAACTGCTCGCTTTATGCCAACGTCACGTCTCTTGGTCTGCAATATCTCTACTGACTACAAGAGTTATAATACTCATTAGTACGCAAAGAATTACCCAGTGGAACTTCCTTATCTTTTTTTGTTCTTGGTGTTTGTGAGCAGGGAGCGTATGAGCAGAGTAGCTCGTGTGAGAGGTTAGCACCTACCTGTAGCTATTGCTTCATGTGTTCACAGGAAATATGCAAAGGGAAAGAACTAAATTAGCTCAAAGTAGTTGATGATTGATGAATATTTTGAAATTGGCTCCATCACTGTCTGAATTTACGTCATTTCACTCATCCTGTACTCTGTTCCTCTTTAGGGCCTTCAAGTGACTGAAAAACAAAGGATAAGTCCCTGGGACATCCTGGAAGGGCAGAAAAACCCCGCTCCCCTGTCTTGGTCTTGGTTCGGTGCCGTTCGCATCGACAGGAGGCTTCTACCGTTCGAAGAGACCCATCGGCTACTCCAGTGTCACACGCACTCACTCGTCAAATCACCTGACCACTACTTGGAACCCCTTCCGCTGCCCCCAGAAGATATTGATCCTCCTAAACCTGTAATGTTTTTCACTTATCATTCTCAACCAATTCCGTGTTTTTACTCCCTTTTCCTCCCCAGTGGTGTTGGTCATCTCCTGTATGGTTGTTGATTGTATTTTTTTTTTGTGTGGGATTCCTTCTAGCTATAAATGCCTTGTAGGAAGAGTGCCTAGGCGTACCGATTGTAAAGCTGAGTGCTTGCTTTTGTCCCTGTACCTGAGCCAAATCAAATATCAGCTCCTCCGCTCATCCTCCACATTGACATCCTCCAATTAATACTCATGAAACCTCACGATATCGTTGAGTTGGTTTGGACCAGAAAATTGTTTAGAGTCCTCATGTAGTATTAAGTCAGTCTCACCATGTCATTACGTTAATATTTTTAACCTCATATTCAATTCTTTTTCCAGATTTTTCCTCGTTTAAAAGACAACATAATATGTTTAACATGCCTATGCCTAAGCTGTAAGTTGCGATTGTGGGGCGGTGTTGATAAGAATGTCAAATCTTGCTATCTTGTGACTGTACTTTATCGTTTTTCCTTGTGTTAACTACTCACAGGCAAAGATAACTTCCGATTACTTCGAGATCGATTTTTGGTTACTAGGAAAGTCAAAAGGAAAGTCTACCAGTGGTTTGGCTTATATGACTTCATCAATATCACGGAATCAGTTATTTATATATTTGTAACTTACAATATCCACAATTTCCAGAAAACCCCCGTTAGTTTTGTGTATGTGGTTTTCTGCACCAAAGGCACATTGAGTGAGGAGTTGTGATGAAATTCATGGCCTCCGGGAAGTTGTTGCGTATTTGCTCTTTCCACTGATCCTACATTCCCTAACCGAATCTTAGCTAATAAGTGTTTTTTTGTTTTGTTTTTGGGGTGCTCACAATTTGAATTTGAGTTGAGCTATTGTACTGTACATAACACCTCAACAGTTCATCTCATTTTGAATTGTCAAGCGTCCGGCTACTAACCACATCTACTTCACCGCCTCGTTGCTTGTGTTTCCCAACCCCTAACTTACTTCCTGTTTTCGTGTGCTGTTTGAGAGTATTTCGTTAAACCTGATTCGTAGACTATCCATGTATAGTCGATTAAGCACTCAACTTGGAGTACCTATGTGTTCCTTAACCTATTTTGTTTCAGTAATTTGTGTAACTTTACAAACAATACCCTCAATTGAAACACTACTGGGTGTGGCTGTCAAAAACACGACGTTGAAGAGTCCATTTATAATTACATTTGTCGAGGTCTATTATGAGTTTGGAAGATGCCTTCGAGTCGCTGTCCCAAGCGGCCCCTGGGTCTGGAGGTCGAAGTGGAGAAAATCAAGTGTACGGTCACTTGTCAGAAATTGAGCTCATCGCTCCCTGATCCCATAACCATAAATCCCGCTGCAACCATAACCACAAATGACTGCAGATTGTACTGTATTGTAGATACATCCGTATGTTTTGGCATTTCTTGAATACAAAGGTAAGGAGGTAGTAATGCCACTCTGATGGAAACTGATTATAATTGTAAAGTGAGACATGTTTAGTTATTATACAGTATCCGAAGTTTTAGCGAAGCAACTGAGCACCATGTTGGGTCGATGTGGTGAGAAGCCACCAGTTATCTTTTAGTTTGCTGAGCGCTACCAGTTAGAACAGTAGTTGAAACCAACTAATGTAGTGCACATGCGTTTATTGCGCTCAGATGAAGGGGACTAACGGGATGCACGAGAACACTCCGCCGTCTGTAGACAGCCCGCGGGGAGGAAAGAGGCACATGGGGAAAGCAGCTGTGCCGACCAACCGGAAGCGGAAGCAACCACCAAAACCTGGCACTCCCGTCATGCACGTGCAGGTAGGACATGGATGTGTTATTTTTTCAATGGGTTATTCAACGTTTCATCAGCATGTGTGGATGTACGTCCTGGTCCGTTTTCCTCTATAGGAGGAACCCTCCCGTCCTTGGAGTTACCAAATAAGTTGAAATTTGACTCTGAAATCTAGAACATGATGGTGTTCAGCTAATCTACAGTTCATATTGTTACTTCCAGGGAGCACCGCCTGGACCGGGTAGTCAGATGCCTGGTATGGTCGGAGGGTTCCCTCAACAGGGGCAAGGAGGAATGTACCCTGCTGGCCCTCAACCTCCCCAGTGGGGTGGAGCTCCTCCCTACCCTCAACAGCACGCAAGTCTTCAGCAGCAAGTCTACTACCCTCAGCAGACCATGCCACCGCAAGGTTAACTCAGTCAGCATATTCTTTCAAAATCATCATCAATTTTTCGTTTCGAACATTTTTTGGATCTTCTAAATTCAACCCTTAATTTATCATGTTTTCAAATGCATACAGGTATAATTTTCGAGCTGTATACTATGCATCGAGTATTGAGTAATGGCGTTACTGGTACTAGTAACACAAACTCTGTTATCGTTATCTGCTATTTTTTTTCTAAATCTTCGTTTAAGAAAGACCACATATCAAATTACCAGATATCGGTCACCCGATCCACTGCACTTAATGTTCAGAAATTCGGTCATTAGGCCAATCACTGGAACGTTTTCAATTCTTTTCCAATTCACTAACAGAGTTCCGTGGTATTTTCTAGCAGGTGCCAACCCCGGAGGCCCAGGGAGGGTTAGAGGGAAACAAGCTCTCCAAGATATGCTTCGCATGCGATTACCTTCTAGCCAGTATATGAACCAAAATCAACCTCAAATGCAAAACTTCCAACCTATGCAGCGACAGCCAATGTTCAGGTATGGTTCAAGACATGTACCTATTCACTACATAGTGAAAGAAAAGTGTATTATTAATTAATATCTTTCCCTCAATATTTTCAGGCCTTCAATGCAGCCAGGGATGCAACCAAATATGCAAGCTGGACAGCAAAGTGGACAGATGTTCCCCAGCCAGCAGCAGCAAATGTACCAAAACATTCCACAACAAGGTAAGTCGACGTCACTCAATATTTGAACCATCTATTTTGTATTTTGATGGAAAGGGAGCACGGGGCTGACTGAGAAAATGACCAGATCAGGTTTCAGACCTTACAAAAACTAAAATCGCGAAAACATTTCAATGTACGAGTAATAAGTGTAGTATGCTAGTGCTGTATTTTCAATCGATTTTAAAAGGAAGCTTCCGCTTTGTATGATATCCCATGATTTCTTCGTTGAATCGAACATGGTTGGCCCTCACCGTGACTAAGAACAGGATTAGTCTGAGCGAATTTTGACCATCAATGTGTGCCTACACTATGGGGAAAGGGACATCTATTGATTTAAAAGAATCCTTCATGGTTCTTCTAAACGATTCGTGAAGTGAGGACATGTAAAACGTCGAAGTCATACAGTAGGGCCACTATACAGGGTCTGCCGCCGGGAAAGTGGTTTTATGAACCTTAAAAACCTACCTTACCTTAAAAACTTATACGAAACGGAAACTTGACCGAAATGAAATGAAAAATGGTCATCAAAGGGCATCTTGGTTATATCGATTGAGGAGCCTACGTAAGGAAGAAACTGCGTGACCTCGTCGGAAAAATCTTTTTAAATAAAAGAAAACTAACTCACCACTGCAATGGAACAAATAAACATCCCCGATTTTGGACACAAAACAGAAAAGTATTATTAGACTGCTCCTCATCGTCTAGCTCTCCCAACCTGTCCAAATGGCCCCTCAGGCTCCAATCGCCTTATAAATGAGTAAACAATTGAAGCCGGATAAGCTCAAGCTCACCACGTGAGGGCAATCAGAAGCTCGACAGACATGCAAATGAACAAGAAGAAGAAAATGTAGAATCACAAGTTACGAACAAGTTGACCGCCCACCGATGTCCGATTCTTTCACGAGAATTCCGTTTAAATGTACGTTTTTCCCATTTATATGAAAACTTCAAATATCACTGGTTGTCCTCAAGTGGTACTTTAATGTATTGTTTTGTCATCATTGATTGTTTATTTACTCAGGTCCTATTGCCGGTATGAACCAAAACTATGGTGGTTACGGTGGCGGAGGGATGGTCAACAATCCCAACATGTTCCCGGACCAGAGCATGATGAGGACGCCGGAGTACCAACAGAGAATGAGACCTCCGTATATGCAGGTAACCACCACTGACTCTGTAGACAACCAAATATACGAAAGAATTGCTGACACTGAAAGAAATTCTCGAGTTTTCGGTTGTGTTTTTAATCACTTCATGTTGACATTGTTTGTTTCAGGCGCCCAATGTTACTATGACCTCGATGGGTCCCCTGAGCCAAAACCAACCGGCTCCCCCTTACACCCGACCTGGGGCTCCCACTCAGCAGCAGCAGCAGGTCCCGCAAAACCAACAACACAACTTCCAAGTGAGTTGTATTTTTACAATTGTAACTGTCACTGTTTTTCTGGTCATCGTTGCTAATCACCTTAATCTACAAGGGCCTGCCAAAAGTAAGTTTCCCTTTTTAAAAAAATAAAATAAATAAATAAAAATGAAAAACCCACCGTTTCAATTTAAAAAATATAAGTTTTCTGAATTAGCAACATTCTGGCTATTTTCCCACGTAATCAACATTTCTTTTAATGCATTTTTGATACCGCACCAAGAGTTTCTCCAAGCCGGCCTTGTACGCTGGGTGTGCCCACCCTTTAGCTTCGAAAAAAGGAAGAAATCACTGGGTGCGGCGAGATGGGGAGAATATGGGGGATGAGGTCCCAATTGAATTTCAAATCCAATCTTGGGTTTGGCGAGCTTGCCCAGCGGGCACAAACCTTCGAAAGTCCCAATTCATTTTTGATTATTCTCTCAACAGACCTTTTTCAACAGATTGTTAACAACTTCATCGATCGTTAATCGACGATTTTTTTCAAGAACGCCTTCAACAGCATCAACGATTCCAACTCGGGAGGTTGATGGCCTTCCCGCCACAACTTGGATTCCCTCCAGGTTTCAAGCTTCCCGCTCCATTTTGAACGGAGATATGCGATAGGGAAACTTACTTTTGGCGAACCCCTCGTATTTGGATGTGGTAAAAGTATAAGAGCGAATTTTCGAAGAAATAACTGGTTTTATGTAAAATGTCTCCATTTTACTGGTTTTATAACAAATTTTGTCTCCATTTTTTGCCGAGTAACACCTTAGTGTATAGAAACAACATCTCAAGTAACAACCACGTTTCTTCATCTTCAAAGTGCTCCAGTTTGAGAACGGAATAAGATATCGTAATTCTGACTTCACCATCGTGTTCAGCGCAAAAAAGAAGAAAAAAAATTCAACACGAAGTGTAGCACGTCAGACCCACCCCCCTCCATGGAGATTAAAAGTTCAAATTGACACAAAAATCTGTCTTACAAACCAAAAAGGGGAGGTTTTGGGGAGTTAGGGTGCACCCTAACTCCCCAAAACTTCCCTTTTCGGTTTGTAAGACAGATTTTTGTGTCAATTTGAACTTTTAATCTCAATTCTAACCATGATTTTTGTTAGTACCTAAACTCAAGATGGTCTGGAACGGATTTTGGTATACTTAAGCTGTTTTCGCTGTTTTATAAGGTGTTTTCGGAAATTCGAGTTTATAATTTTTGGACCGAGAACAATAGTTACGATTCCTTCGAAAACTCGCTAAACATAATATGTTATATTATTTAAAAAAAAAAAAACAGGTTCAATTAAATTGGAAAACTCTTTCTTTTCAATGGTGTATCAATTTCTGTTTTAATCAATGTCCTATGTGCAAGTACAAGTTACAAGTCTCGTTTTTTGCACGAAACGCTCCCCCGTGACGTTTACAGGCAGTTAGGTCTAAGTTCCATACTAAAATATGTGTGGGAAACTGGTTTTGGATGGGATTAGTCACTTCTGACTTAAAAAAAAAAACAATAATACAAAAATTAACGAGAAGAAATTAATGTGTGTATTGTATCGACTTTCAGCAACAAATGAACCAGCAACGCATGCGTCAACAATTGATGGCTATGCAGCAGCAGCAACAGCAACAACAACAGCAGCAGCAACAACAGCAACACAATCAACAGAACAACACGGCGATCACCGCTCAGCTCCGCCAAATGCAGCAACAACCCAACGCTCAGCCTCACATGTACGGGCAGCAGCCTCCCCCCTACTAGTGGTCTTCCAGCCCCCGCACCATTTTATTTATAGATATTTTAATAAAAGGAAATATAAGATTGATAATGTGTATATTATTGAGTTATCGTAGAGGAATAGGGTGGTCGCGTTTCAACGTGGTACTTTTTCACCCTGCACGATTCCTCTTCATAGATAACGAGAAACGTTTTAGAATTTTTCAAGAATTTTTAGAAGGATTCAAAACAGTTGAATCAATTGAAACTTGATAGTGTTCATCCTTTAGAATCTCCGTCACTACAAAGGCGCATGTGATTAGTGACCATATTTCCTGTGAAACCACGCAATTTTAGTATTTTTTGTTGTACATTTTAATGGGAAATGTCATTTTCCAAGTGATGATTCTAATTGTTACGAATTTGTATTTGATAGTTTATGATTGAAGCATTCATTTTGTAACAATGTTTCTACGCAGAGTTGTCCAGTGTAGTAACAACAAAACGAGTGGAATCGTAAAAGTATCTTTGTGACTAGAGACTTCTGCAGTAGATTTTATTATTAAATTACGTCGTAACGCTCTTATTTATTCACCGCATAAAATCTTATTTATTTCAATGAACTATATTTGAATTTTTCCATAGTGTTAATGGATGGAGAAATAAATTAATATTGTACAAGCAGGTGCATTAAAGGAAGGAATAGATGTTCCAGTGAGAAGACATTCGTTGGTTTTATAACTTCACTTTTTCAGGATGTACAAATAGTGAGACTTTTAAAAATTAATTCTTCACAGATGTATACAGACCGAACTGTTCATAAAACCTTCGTTATTTGAAATTTTCTACTGAGATTAATAATTATGTTTGAATCTTAGCGTTTGTCAATGGTTTGGGAAATGAAAGTGTACAAACAGCCGAAGAATCTGACTGAACACCCTCTGTTTTGGGCCTAGAAAACCAAATTGCATTGAAGGGTATTCCCGTCAAGGGTATACCCTCGTAAACGATATCCACCGAGAAGGAATCATTGATGTTCCAGTGAGAAGACACTCGTTGGTTTTATAACTACCTACCACTTTTCGAAAATATTCGAAAAATAAATTATTATTAATATCCAATTAATAATTTTCCGATGTATACAGGCCGAAATGTTCATGTGTCCGCATAGAACCTTAGTTACTTGAATTTTTCTACTATGAGATGAATCATGTTCGAATCTTACCGATGTCAATGGGTTGGAAAATGAATATTGTATTAACAGTTGATTGAAAACCAAATTTCAATTATGGCGACATCAATGTAATTTTATTTTCATAAATTGCCCCGCAAGGGTAATTCGCATTTTCATTGAAGTTCGAAATGCCCACTTAGAAGATATCCACCGGTAATGAATCGTTGGTTTGATAACTAAAATTTCCCAAGAAACATTAATAGCATAATTTTTTTAATGAATAATTTTCCGTCGTGTTCATGCGTCCTCATAAAACCTAATTTTTTCGAAATTTCCTTCTGTGCAATGCTACAAGTTTGAATCTTTCCTCAGTTAATGCCTTGGGAAATGAACATTGTACCAACGTCAGTTGACTGAACCCTTTGTCAAGGTCTAAAGTACTTACCAATTTTATTCATTCAGTTCTCGCCGCATTTTGATTGGAATACGAACTTCCCGCCTGAATTGTCTCCACCGGGAAAGAATCGTTGATGTTTTAGTGAGATATTACTTGTGGGTTTCACAAACCGACATAACAAGGTTTGAAATGAAACAAATTCATTTTAGAGATAATATCTAAATTGCGTGATTTTGTCAATATATTATATAAACAAGGTTGCCTTGTACTTTCTGATAACGCTTCAGTAATTACTTCTGTAAATCAACTACCTCTTTGATTTGTACTGCAATCACACTGGTAAGCAATACGGGGTTGTGGCTCCGTTTTCTCATAATATTATCGTATTGTCAACTTTTTAATTTTTTTTTTTAAACTAACAGTTTTGGTTCCAGCGTTTAACGTTTAAAAATGACGTTCGTTCACCTTAAATGATGAAAACTCCATGTGGTGTTAATAAATCATTTTACCCCAAGTATTGGTTAAAAAAAAAACCTTTCAAGGAGCCGGGGCGGTCGGTCCTCAGTTATGAAGAGATGTCTGTAATGTGCCTAATATTGTTCCTCTTTTATCCTCAGGCAGCGTTTACGAACATGTAATAATATTCATAATTTATCACTGAAGGCTGATTAATAAAGTTTTGCCTTATGGTTTACAGAAGTGTTGTTCTTTCCCGTTTCCCCTCCACGCCGAGGGGACTTTGAAGGAACTTCGGAATCGAACGAGAAAAACCGGTGAGTTAACGTTTCAAGGTACTTAGAATTCGAAACTCGCTCAAGGAAAATTCATAACACCAGGTCAATAGGAAGCCAATTTAGTCCTTCAGAATCAAAAAATGGATACCTAACTCTATTAAAAAAAAAGATATTGTGTTTTTCGCAAGTTCAGACTAGGAATCGTATGTGCTTAAAGTTTCAGCACCAAAATCTAACCGTGTCTAAACCTCGCACTGACTGAAGCATTCTGCTGTAGGGTGAAGTCGTGTACCTAGGGCCATTTTTTTTTTTTTTTTTTTTTTTCAACCATGATTTATGCGGTAAAAACAATCTCAAATCTGTAAAACCACTTCAAATTCTGATACAGGAATAAGGTGAGACCAAAACGCCTCAAGATTTTTGATTTTAGTACGAAAATTCAAATTATGAGAAATATTTTTCTAAAAAATGAAATTCGGCCCTGGGTCCACTAGTGCTTCAACCTAGGGCAGCCCGCTTGTACCTAAAGCCACACGGTATAACTGGAGAAATGAAGTATAAAAGCCATTGAAAATCGTTATTAACTTTTCTTCAACAGTCTTTATTTTAAACAACTGAATAAAGGTACCTAATTGGAACGAACTGACTTACAAAACATTAAGATTCTGAAACGATATAGGAAATTTTATTTGCCCTCTTCTACAAATTAGTGGCTCAGGTTAAAGTCGAAAAATATGAATTTTGACTTGACAAACATCTAGGCACCTATAAACAATAGGAATACCTTGATAGGTACATAAGGTAATGCGTCAGAAGTCGACACTGCACTAATAGTGGACACCCTCTTCAAAAGTGGGCAAAAACTAAGGATAAAGACATGGTTTGACGTTTTTAGTTGTTGCTTCCTATCATACTATTTCTTCTCAGTGTAGAGAGATAAGGTTGCCTTAGAAACACGCGGGTTTAAAGGACGCCAGAGCGCTCAAAGCTGCTATTGTTCGTTTGACCACGTTTCTATGCTGATTGTTGGCGTTTTGGCTAAGGACGGAAACGTAAGTGTATTTCACTCTTATTACCTGACATTTAATAATCTTTTAAATTTTAGTGTCGTTTATTGCTTCTAGGAAACGTTTATTTGCGTATCCAATGATGTTTTGATTGGTTCGGGGAGGGTGTCGACTACTGACATAAATTTCGGCTCATATTTATTAGTCGACAGGGGGTGTCGACTTCTGAACATTTTCAGAATTTGCTGTGCATCAGTAGTCGACACTAGCTGTATTTTCTTCGAAAATATACCAACTAAGTTTACAGAATGGTCTCAAGGTTTAGAGGATGGAATTTTATTAACTTTGTATTTTCTTGTATAATTGTTTACACACAGGTGATCATTCTCAATAATTTATTTAACAATTAAAAAAAAAAATGAAGTACGAGGTACGTGGTGTGGGTTTGGGAGGGGGCGCAGAGACATAAAATGTCCCTCGTGGTTGCGAACTAGTACGAAAGCTGTACATTTTATGACAGTTTCTTCGAAAATTCGCTCTTATAGTCATGCTGCATGGCTGGGGACTTTTTATCTCAGTTTGATAACCCCGAAACAGAAACACTGTACACCGTTAACCCGCACACAGATAGATGCCAATGCATAAGGGATCTACTAACATTTTCTGGTTTACTCAATCTTTATGTTGCTTATGTATCCCAACCGTTGTATAACGCTATTTACTGAAGTGTTTTCCTCAATAAAGGATTTATTAGATGTCAATAGGCAGACTGACCAATTCGGGTGGACAAAAATCTGAAACTCGGAGATCCTTTAGGAAATTTCATGGAGCTCACGAAAGTAGTGGGGGTTTCAGATATCTGCCTCCCTCTGACGTCATCACCACCGCCCTGCGCTACCACCTGATCACCTAGCCAGCCAGCCCTCTGACGTCATAGGCTCTTACGGCATAGGCCATGACGTCTAGATGGTCTCCTGCCAGCCGTCTGACGTCATAAGCTCGTGCGTCATAGGTTCTGACGTAGTGGCCCGCCGGTCGCTTGTGTTCTGACGTGATCTGAGGGAAAGGGTGAATCAAGGGAACAAATTTTTCCCGTTTCAGTTTATGTGCCAAAGCAAAGACATGAAAATGTCAAAAACTATGTAAATAGGTACCTAAGCCCAACTGTAATATCAATTTTCTGACAATGAGTTTTCGACTATAGTTTTCATACCTTTTTACTCAAGTACTCATTGCAATTTAAGACTGATAATGAGCTGTTTGCAAATAAAAAGTCTGATAACTACTTTATTACATCTTATTAATCTATTTTCAAGTTCCGATTCACAGTTGAATGTATTTTATTTTGATGGAAGTCGAAAAAAGTGATAACGATGGAATGACGAAACGTGTCGACTACTGACTCAAGAGATACTGTCGACTTCTAACACATGTAGGTCGACTACTAGTGCAAAACCATGTCGACTACTGAAGAAAATGTTGGTCACTGGTGTCGACTACTAGAGCATTGGGATTTTTTACAAAACTTGTTTTTCCCTTTTCAAACCATGTTGAATAATATTTCCCGCTGCCCGGTCTTTTAGGGAAGGATCTAGGGTACACAATGAACAGGTTTGCAATGAGAAAAAACTATTTCCCTACGTGAAAGGTAAGCTCAAAGTTCAAACTTCCTTTAACGTGTCGACTTCTGACGCATTACCTTAAATATTAGTAAAAGGACCAAATAACTTCATTATTTGGGCATCACCGAGCAATTATACGAAAAATGGCAGATTTTCCATACAAGCCTCGCTAATTAAATTAATTCAAACTCCAATTTTTCTGTCGATAAAACAATGAACAGTACTTGAGATTGTAAGTATCTTTCCCGGGAATGTACGAGAAAACCAGAACAGATTCGTACCCAGACAAAATCCTGGAATGTGGGGTCGACGTCAAAGGGTTAAATCTCCCCCCACCTGAATCAACAAACTCGACCTGCGATTAGTATTGGGTTTACCGAAATGAGAAGAGTCTACGAATGAGTCACGGCTGTATATTTGCAGTACATTCAATATAAACATTAACCCTACATTATATACACAATTTATTTTCATTGCAGTGCAAACAAGACGCCGTATACATTCTGCGCACAAGTTCGAAAAAATATTCTGGCGAAGTGCACGGACGTATCGTAGAATGTAGCAGAGTTGAACCTGGAATGAAATGAAAATATCAGTAATATACAACTTTAGGCGTGAGTACTCAATAGATTGACTTTCAATTCCAAATTAAACAACATTTATTTCAATTAACTATAATCCAATTTCATTTGCGTTACTATCTGATGGAGTGGAAACATTGGAAGACGTAATCTGTGGTGCTTATCAGCCTGTAACTGATAGGTGCACAGTATAGTTATTGAAAATCGGCAAAGCGTATCACGTGTGTTCTTGCGTATTTTATTATTCACGAAACGTGAACATGGAGATATACGTAAAAATGAGTGAGAGTGAATAAGTGACGTTCTTCAAATACGTCGAAAAATTTGAAAAAAGTTGATTTCGAATCGAATCAGGGTGTTAATTTGATATCGAATGGACCTTCAAGAAGAGCATTGCCAACTTCAATACGTCAAAAAACTTGAGAGAAGTTGATTTCAAATCGAATCGAGGTGTTAATTTGAAATCGAATGGACCTTCAAGAAGATCAATTGTCAACTTCAATACGTAAAAAAACTTGAGAGAAGTTGATTTCAAATCGAATCGAGGTGTTAATTTGAAATCGAATGGACCTTCAAGAAGTGCAATTGTCAACTCAGATACGTCGAAAAACGTGAAAAAAGTTGATATCAGATCGAATCAGGGTGTTAATTTGAAATCGAATGGACCTTCAAGAAGAGGAGAGATTTGCGAATAGCATGTTCTTATCGTACAGTGTCCTTCTCTGTCGTTTTTGTCTTATCATCCTCTTTACCAATGGACCTCCATGCAAGGAAGAGGAAGCAAATCTACCTCCAACGATTCCCTTATCAGGAAAGAGGAGAGAAAAACCACACTGCATAAGTGGCAAATGAGTGGGAATCTGATAACTGGGAGGCCCGGACTTATCCCCATAGCTTATCCCACAGGTGAACCGATGGCTCGACAGGAGGCATTGGGTATTTCAACACTACAATGTTCCTGTAAGGCCATGGATACTTCTGGTCCTATCAACAAACGACGACTACGAGCACACGATCTTTCACTGCACTAGCTGGACCAGAGAAAGTGAGATTCTGGAGGGAGAGGAGGGCAAAATCACACCCACTAACGTGATCAGGGTGATCTACAACCCCGAGAACTTGGGAGAGGATTGAGTCTGACTTAGTCCGATTCTTCAAGGGCTTTCCTTAGATGAACGCGTGACATCGCCCAGTCAAACCCCACTCCCAAGTAATGCTGAACAAGTGATTCCGGGATGGGGGTTAGGAGTTAGTGGGATTTTAGTGAGTGAAACCTCACACAATCTCAGCTACACACTGAAGTTATTTCTTCTCAAGTTGAAAAGGCCCAGTGCCGCCACCAGATACAAATTCGTTTCCTCACACTACGTTAATTACTCTTCATGTTAAACTTAAAAATTGCATATTCTCACGTATGAAGTTGTACGTAGGTATCCACCTACTTTAAATGCTATTCAAGTTTAATTGAAATTAATAACGTTTATTTTGACCTTTAAAAAGTAGTATGTAATTAGCAAAGTTTTATTGGACGGGGATATCTATGCACAGAGATGTTATTGAGTTACTGAAGGGGGACATAAATTAGTAACATTGGGGGATAGATATACTACAATATCGAACCTTGATATAAGTAGAAAATCAACGTCTCCTTTTTCCTTTATCCGCCTTCTTTTCCTTGGCCCGAGCTGCTCTCATTTCCTTCTTCATTCGAGGATCGACGACTTTGAATCTGCCTTTGACACCCGGCGGTCTCCTCATCCTCTTCGTCGCCGTGTGCCTCTTGGCGACAATGTACGTCACCTCTTTCTTGGGCTCCTTCTTGTAAAGTCTGAAAGGAGAATGAAAAAGCGAGTTACTGTGAGTTTATCAAACGGTCATAATATGATACGTGTATTATCAATCAGGACAGAGAACCCTCACGTAGGGGTGTTACGATAGTAGCCTCCTATCGATATTTATTGTATTTTGAACGAAACTTTTCGAGAAATTCTCAGAACTTCTTAGTAAGAACTAGAACACCAGAAGGATAGGTAGTGGAATTGTGACATTCTTGTTATTGAATTGCTTGGAATTGGATCTTTTCCTTTTATTTTCAATATTTGTCAAACTGAGTCAGTTTTTTCAAATTCTCCGACCTGCTCTATTAAAATCTCTTTCTGCTTATCTCTGGTCTCCTCTATTAAAAACTTAAAAGAAATAGCTGCTGGAATTTTGTGATTCATGGGGTTAAATTTCGTTGAATTCGGCTCCCAAGTGGGCAAGTCCCCACTACGCCTATTCCTTGTTTAAACTCCAGTTTTGGTTTCTTATCTGTGAGTTGAAGTTGAATCAGAAGAAATGTTGGATGACGACGAGGGAAATGTTGAGGAAGAGAAGGCGTCGTTGGTTTGGGATCGACAATTAAAATCAGAAGAGCCCGGTGCGCTCCCTTTGCCTTCTTCCTCCTCTACTTCTGCTGATTTTGACAGCGTCACTCTGAGAGTGAACTACGTACACGAATGGAGAGACCCTCGATTTTCTGTGCTTTCTGCGAGCCTTGTTTGTTCTTTTAAATTTGAAATCTCATATTTTCATTCATAGGACCTTGAGAAATCATTAGAGATGAAGAAATTCGTGTAAAAAAATGTGACCGACCTTAGGTACGACTGTGGTAACACAAATTTCTGCGATTATCCCAGTCTCAAAAAAGAAAAAAATTTGTCTTTTAGATGGAAACCTACTGCAATACATTCCTAACAATAGCACTAGTGCTAATAAAAGAGAAAAAAATCAGAACCAAGTTGAAAAGGTGAGAAAACTACATCAAAATAGTTTCTAAAACGTTGATTGTATTTTTCTCAAAAACCATTTTTTTGCAATTCAGAGGTTCAAAAAATGATAACTTTTCAACGGATTAAGATATAGAAAATCTGAAAACGGCATCGTGTTCAGAAGCTTCTCGTCTCTCAGGAATGTCAATAACCCCGATTTCAAAATTCTGAAGCTAAGGTACGTTTTCCTGTGGACGGTCACAAAATTTAATACTGTTTTCTGCTTATTTAGGAAATTGCGGGATCCTGCGGAGTCGGATCATGCTGGGGTCGGAAATCCTGGGGGGTGCATTCCCCAGTAGAAACCAAATATTCCCTTCTAAACTACTTACTTTTTGATCTGTCTCGCTTTCTCCTTTTCAGACACGTCGGGGTTGTCCATCATCCCTTCGAGCTTCTTCTTCGCCTTTTCCATTCGTCTCAGCATCCTCCTCTTCTTTCGGGCTTTGGCTTCGATCACTTTTTTGATCGGCCTCGAGTTGAACTCGTCGAATTTCTTCTTATACTCGCCCAGTAGATTCTGAAACCAGGATATCGATTTTACACAAAACCTGTCCACACGACAAACTCACCAACACTTTTGGAATATTGAAGAAAGAACAACGTAATGAAAGTGGTAGTAGTAAAATATGTACCTCAGGAACAGGGGCTTCTTTCTTCATGTGTTTCTTCTCATCATCCATAAACCAGTCCGGAAGGTTCACATCGTTGAAGGCGTAGCGATTCCAACCTTCGTCCACGAGGTCTCTCTTGGTCTTCTTCGACGTCACCATCATCGCTCCAAGCGCCAGCTCCCTCTCGTTCAGTTTCACTTTCTTCTTTTTCTCTACAAAACAAGAGGTTCGCTCGTTTACACAACACAAATAAAAAACACCGATAACACTGACCAACAAGAAAAAAACTCTGCAAATTCTCCCACAACTGTTCAGTACAGTATCTTCAGTACAGACCACACCCTACTGTTTAGATCACTGCTGTCTTTACAATTACCTTGTGAGACCTACCAATACATATACGAAACAAGTTAGGCAACCCCTAAAATATTTGTTCAAATAGGTGATCAGGTGATCATTTCCGAGATGGGTGGTAGTGTTGTGGGGAGGGGTGGGGGTCGGTAACTAGCTCAGTAATGGTCTATAAATTATTCGTATAAATGACGAATGAATAACTTATATTTTCGGAAACATTGTTTGGAATTAAATTTTATTGATATAATAGGATTTTTACTTGTATCTACCAACATCGCCAACAAATAATAACAAGAAATATGAAATAACAGGAACCGTGAAATATAGGAAATTATAGCCATGCTGCATGACTGTTGGTTTTTTGAGTGTTAAAAATAGCACTTGAAAAAATCCCTATTGACTAAATGCTGACGTCTGATACACAGTAACATTTTGTTTGGTATGGTCTTTCATAAATGAAAATCCATGAATATTGCTGATATTCACAGTAAGCACTAGGTACTCACATAACCATTGAAACCTTGACTGTAATAAGCTTGTTGGTCTTTGTGTGATAATATCACGCAAAGAACAGAATATGTTATAGAATAGTAAAAGATACTATTTTACTTCTTCAACCTTAACCTAGTCATGTCAATGAGAAGATCACTTATTCTAGGTTTTCATCATGGTGGGTTTTAGATTTGGATTCAGCACACCGAAAACCCCCAACACCAACCCTCATCTCATCTGCACCAAACAACACTTTTTTTCTTGTTGGCCAGTGTAAGTTATGACAAATTTTGTCGAATCGCATACCTTTAGGTACGATTTCGAAACCGTCATCATCAACTTTTCTCTTGTTCTTTTTCATTGAAGGAGTTTCGAACTCATAATCCGACCCAGCGTCGTGTTCGCTCTCTCCATCGGAATCATCAGATTCTGAATCGTCGTCGCTGGAATCTGACGTTGTGGCGTCTTCTTCCTTGAGGGCGCCGTCCGGTTGAACTAATTTCGCTTTTGTTTTCTTCTCGTTCTTAATTTTCTTTGTACTATTCTTGTTTGACTCAGTTGAGTCGCGCCCAATAACTTGGCCGCCTTTCTTGGAAAGGGAGTCGGCCATTTGCTCCAGTTCGAATTCCTCGTCTTCATCCTGTGGAATTGAATAGAAACTCGTGAAATACACAATGGTAGGTTGATACTACTTAACAACTCATACTGAAGGCAAAGGATATTTTAATTATTTTCTGTATACAAAATCCTTGGCTATACGAAATAATTGGAGAAATGATCTAAAATAAGATGTTTGTTCGAGAAGGTATACCGCAGCTTGAGAACCTTCTCACTCCTATTGGAATGTCACTGTAATGGGGCAGCATCGCGCATCAATCATTGAGAGCTAGTCATTTTGGCATCTTCGCTAGATACAGAAACCACTGTCAAATTCTTTGGGAAACGAGAATAATTTTGCCAACCAAAATAAAACCAACCTACCCCGCATTTTGACATTTTTGCAAATTTCTAAATAAATTTGGTTGTTTCCAGCTCATATGTCTAACTATATGAAAGGTAGAAAAGTACCTAATAAGATTCGACCAGGCTTCAAGCGTTGGTCGAATGAATTTCGCCAAAATGACAGTAGTGGTAATTCACCAAAGGCAATGGTTTTCATTGGTTGTCCTGCTGTTTACCCACGACCCTCGTTAACAAAAAACAAACTATCGAAATGAACGAACCTTCTCTAAATCTTTGAAAACATCTTTTTTGAACCACAGTTGCGCTTTTTGAAGTCTTCTAGTGGCCGCGTCTCGCGGGTCCAGATCAGTGATCAGTGGGTGTTTCTGGTTTTCATCTTCTTCTTCGTCGGATTCTTGAGCGAAACGAACCGACTTCTTCTTGGGCGTTGACTCGTCTTCGTCTTCAACACCTACAAAGAACGAGAATTGGAAGCATAAATCGCTTAGCGATGAATAAAAACGCAGGATTGCTTTATCAGAATCGAGAATGCATTAATTGTGCGGAACCAACCAAACAATTTTTAAAAGTAGATACCCTTGCCCTTTGGGTTCGGTAAAGAACGAAAACCACACGCAAAATTACTCATTCTGCAAACGCTAAGTATCAAGATTCAAACTTAACCTCAGAGTTGATTGAAGGATCATTCGGGAAATAAAATATACCTGCATCATTATAGTTTTACTTATTGGAGAGACTTCAATTAAAAACCTACCAGAGTCATCGCTCTCGTCCATTTCGAGTTCATCGTCTGATGAGTCATCATCGTCATCCTCACCGTCCATCTCCTCTTCATCAGAATCATTGTAATACCTATAATTCCAAAACAGCTAAATTACAGATGATATGTAAGTGCTCAACCATTACAGAATAACATAGTGATAACAGAATAACCTACAGTGATCTGAATAACATTACACCCAAAGCCAAAATGTTGATTCTTACGATACGAGGCCTCAGCAATAGTAGGCTTAAAAGGCGCATTCGTTACGACTTACTTTCCAGATTTGTCGAGAACACCCTTTTCCTTGGAATAGTTTTGATATGACGATCTAAATCCTTTTTCTTCGTCACTTGAATCTTCATCAGCGCTTTCAGCGAGAACATTTGGAGGTTTATCGCTTACATCATCAATGGCCTGTGGGTAGTATAAATCGATAAGTAATTTTTGGTGAACTATTCAGGTTTTCGAGTTTGGAGCGATTCAAGATATGGGGAGCGTACGATTCATATACCTTTTTTGTTTTGATTTGTTTCAAATTGAACAGAGGCTCTTGTGTGTCCTCTTCAACTGGGCCGTCGTCTCCTTTATGAATCATCTTCAAGTTGAGCTTGTCGTGGAGTTTCGTACGTTCTCTGTTCGCTCTCTTCTTCTTCCTCTTCAACGCTCGTGCTTCTTCGTCCTGTAACCGATCAAACGTGAAAAATCCGAATTTTCTCCGTTGATTTCTCTCGGGAAAATAAAGTAAAAACCAAACTAAGGTCGTAGCTACTGTCAAATTTGGACAATTTTCGACCAAATTGAGCACCTTTCGGGAAATGGAAGCTCATCGAGGGGAAACATCGTACAACAGATTGGGCCCCGCAAATATTCAACGAGGCATCACCTCGTCTACAAATGGTTTTTAGATTTCCTCTGCCTGGCATGACATCATTGTTTGACATCTTATTATTAAACCCTCCTTTCCCTATCTACACAACGGCGAAGTGACCGACAAGGCACCAAGAAATGGATCTTCCGGAAGCTCTCAAAAAGTGGATGAAGTCTAGTGAAATTTTGAGCGTATGACACTCAACCACGTTCCGGCTGGTGCACGTACAGAATAGATGGGGAACGCGCAGGAGTATCGAACAGAGCAGACTCTAAGCTGTAGCTTGTGGAAAGTCTCCTGATTCGCTTATGAATTCGTCAAGGGCTAATTCCTCAACCCAACTATATAAAAAGAAACATTTCTTGCAACTGGCTTCACCAACGCATTCAATCGGCACCACTTTTGGAGACATTCCTGGTTACAGTGCAGTAGAAATCTTTCTTCATGAACCATCCATTTTCCTCATACCCACGCCCTCCTTACTACAGCATCCTTGATAAATAATTCTAATACTTGACAGTTCAAGTTATGAGCAAGTATACTGCACCTCGAGAGAGTGGATTTTGTCTTCTATGGCAGCGAGCTCCTTTTCGTCGTCGGACATGACGATTTCCTCCGCATCTTCGATTTCCTCCTTCACATCTTCTTCGTCAGCCTTGAACAGGCTCTTCAGATTTTTCGCCCATCCGATGAGCGAACGCAAGTCCTTCCTTCCCAATACTTTGATATCTTTGCAGCACTCAACGATTTCAGGGGTTGTGGTTGGATGACTCGCTACTGCTGGGTCGTCCAATTTGATCTGCAATGAGCGATGAGAATTACGTCAATGCTGGGCATAGAAATGAAAGAAATCGGTTTGAAAGTATTACATCAAGAGGGCGTAACACGAGCTTGGTACGAGACTAAGTTGTTTATGCAATCCGAAACAATAATTATTCAATTTAGATGGACAATTTGGCAATAGTTGGCTACAGTTTATCAAAATCTTGATCAACTTGACGAAATTTTTATATTTACCAGAAACTTTTTAATACCAATTAAAAAGTTCCATCATTGAAAATTCAATCAAATTTCATCTAAAAATCTCGAAAAAACCATAAAACAGCAATTTTGTCTGAGAATGGGCAAATCACGAATGTTGATAGAATGGGAACAATTTCACATCTGCTCACCGAAGAAGCGATTTGGAGAACGCTGAGAGGATCTTCCGAGGTTATAAATTCCGAAGCTTTTATCGAATGGTAAACTCCCCGCAAATCGGAGTAACCCTCAGCTTTGAGCTTCTTTTGCTTTTCGGGGTGAAGAAGGTTCAATCTGTTGCTGGGCTCCATGTCCAACTCTTTGAAGACGTACCGCGGGTCCAAAAACCTCCCATCCAATTTGGCCGGAGCCAGGTAGTATTGGCACACGACGAAAATTTCGGCCGATTCATTTCTGGACGCTTGAGGCTTTGTTGCATGCACCTGGGGTATACAAACAGTGGTAACATGTAAACAGGAGGGTCTTCCGCAGAGAACATATTAATATCAAATACCTATAAATATAAATGGAAAAAATTCAACAGACAAATGTTAGGGCGGAGTAGATTCAGGAGCCACAAGCTCTCGAATAGTCGCCACCTTATCTCTAGTATACGTATACTCTATAGCAGAATGTTACCTTCCTGAACAGCTGCTTCAGCACCCAAAGTAGAGGGTTATAATCTTTGGACCGGAACACTTTGGTGACGAACCATCCACCTTGTTTGAGGAAACTGGTAGCTAATTTGAGTGCACTGAGCGTAAGACAGGCTTGCTGGTACGCATCGTGGATCCAATTTTGACCTGGAGGCAAATTCACCAATGTTAATCATGGGCTCGTTATATTAAATATTATGATTTATACATTCTACCAGGATTTTCTACCATAACGCATAAATTATCATTCAATAATTTTCTACCACGAAGACCACTGGTGGTCGCTCTCAGGCATCGACACCTCGCCTGATCAATAATAATTCGAAAGTAAGAACCACTGGGCTAAAATAGTGCTCAGAATTGCCTGGCGAACAAAGGTGACATGTGAAGAGAGCGATTGAGGGAGTGGTGTCTCTGTAACTATGGAACATACGAACCCATAAGGTTTGAACGGTTCCTGACGGCTCTGTCCAGGAATTGTGCCCATAGAATGATTATTGCTAGAACTGATGCACTCCACACAATGGTCATCACTTACCAACATTAGGTGCACCGTCGTTGAGAACCACATCAGCTTTCCAAGTTTGCAGCTCCTTGGCGAGGTCACTTCTGCATTTATCGGTAGTGATATCGCCAATGATTGACAAGCACCCAGGTACTGATTTGATGGGGAACAGATCCACACCTGTAAACAAAATTACTAGATTGGTAGAACAAAAGAAGGGGCCTCCTAGTTGGACATGAACGGCGAAAATCTGTAGGATTTTGATCAAAGCCGATAATGTTAATGGTATATACGTATCAATACTCACTCCAATCGATCAAAGTGGAGTCCCATAGTATGATGTTTTATCAAAAGGGATTTCTTAGGAATATTACTAACCAACCAACCAAAATTGGTAGCAACATGAACAGCAATCGAGGCGTCAATTGAATTTGAAAACTACACAAATATAGGAATTCGAAACTTACCTATCACGATACTGTTGACAGGCATATTCTGTTTGGCTACTTGCATCCATCCTCCGGGGGCGGCGCATAAATCAATCAGAACCTGAGACCGTTGAAGAAATTCAAATTTCCTGTTAAGTTGAATCAATTTGAAAGCAGCTCGAGATCGGAAACCTGAAAAAAAGGAAAAGTTCAAGAATTGACAAGAGCGCGACGCGAAGAACAGGCTGCTACTCATACACAAAATCCCATGCAAAGCACTACTCATTTAATTAACATTAATTTCACACTAATGAGTACTCACCAGTTTCCTTGGCTAACTGGTAGAATTTATCCTTCCTCTGCTTTCCAACTTTGGCCTTCTTCCCCATTTTGGCTCACAGGTGAACACAATGTTCGGACACTAGAACGCAGTTATTTTAATTAAAAACCGTATGAACGTCAAGAAATCTTTTTAAACAATAGATTAGATGTTACATTACCTCTAAAAAGTTGCTTACAATCGAAAAGCCGCAAGGCGAAGTTATGTTTTAAGGGTTACCGCACTTGAAGAAACAATACATGAGTAATTGTGGAACACTACATTCTTAAATCTTCGATAACTGGAATGAACAATGATGTAGATATTAGGTAGTGTAGGTAGGTGTTGTACCTAATACATAAGTTAAGAATTATTCTAGCACTCAAATATACCTAGGAATTATTCGACAGGCAAAGAAGCATGGTTCAATCAAAATCCACGTGTTTACAAAATTACATGGATACTCCTAAATTCTCCATTATTCTCTTTTCTTATTGTCCAGTCTTTTGTTTGGCGGACATGGGTCTATTTGGCCGACTCCACTCCCTTGAATCAGCGAGAGAACGTCAAAATATTATTCAATTCTGGAAAGAAAACGTCAAAATATTATTCAATTCTGGAAAGAAAACGTCAAAATTGGCTTTGATTCTCTAAAATTGATGAAAATGCATTCGGATTTCATCAAATCCATACTCAAAGTGTAGCATCCATGATGAACCCCAGAGACCACTCTCGAGCATGGATGTTTCCTTTATGATAAGGATCGAGTTGATAACAAATCGGGGAGTTTCAACTTTTCTTCACAATTTATCGTGATTATTCGATGTAATTCTGTTCTGCTAATTGGTGAATTATCGTTTATTGCTGATTCCGTGTAAAGTAAGTAAGTGTCATTATACTTTACTCGAGGTGTTGAATACAGAATGTAAACATCGACGTACCGTAAGGTGAAAGGGATGTACGATGGTGGGGTTAGGTTCGGTTGTATGGTGTCAGTTATTTTAACAAACCACTCAAAGATGTAGCACATATTTAAATATACCTACCTACTAGGTACTCGTCACATCAGGGTCTTGATGACATTCGTTGGGGACGATGTGGTTCTCTTAAGTTGGATATTTGATCGGCCGGCGGTACTTTCAAAGCAAAGAAGCTGAGTGAGGCACTTGAATGAGTTTGTTGGATATTGAATTAGTACTGCAAAATTTGTGGTATAATTGTAGTAGATAGGTACAATAATTCAATATCCATAAAACTCCATATATCCAATATCTATAATATAGATATTATGGATATATTGGATAATATCTATTATCTTATATCAATATCCATAAACATGCATTTAATGCTGTCCATATTTGTTCCAGGTAGCTATGAATATATTCCAGAGATTGACATCAGGGATAAGCAACTTGGTGGGAACAGCTTCTCCGTTTATGTGTGAGTTTTATTTTGTTCATCTGAGGAATTATTTAGGCGTAGCAGAAAATGTCCTGGATTAATTGATATCAAAACTCCGGGATTGGCCAACACATTGAATGATGGTTTCTTAAAAGAAGTTCTAATCCTTGTTTCCACTCCTTCTGGAAGTTGATGAGCTTCTGGGGTTGAAAAGCCCATCCCCTTTCTAAGCAGATTGCTTCCCGGTGGTACCTAACATTAATTTCCTATACATTTTCGTAAATTGTCATTGTGTAAACCAGATGTTGAAATGCCAATACATAATATGTTGAGACATATATCAACAATGTTGATGTCATCAACAATATGTCATATTTTCGTATCATTTTCCTCCAGTTCTCTCCTGCGTGTTGGTACGATCTTGTTTCCCGTGAAACTTCATCTGAAACCCCCTACAATTTGTCATTTGTGGATCAGTTCAACTAAATGCTGAACTGAACCTTGTATTCCACAAAAAGTACGTGTCAAATTTAATGGTTGATGGGGGAACTTGGAATGCTGATCGTACGTTTTACCTGTAGGGTATGAGGAAGGTGTACGTTCTACACCGTTGCCGTTATAAGTTTTATTTCATAATGATGTTGGAAAATAGATCTAATTTAATGGTGACCTCGAGTACTGGTGTACTCACTTGAATTGAGACCTTGGGAGAAGTAGCCACAAAAAAAAAATGTGTTATTAAAGGAATATCTGATCATCAAAAATTATTCTAAAACATTTACAAGTTGTCCATCGCCTAACTGAGACTATCAGCGCCATCATGTTCTGACGTCATGTCCTCCACCCACCTGTTAGATGGTCTAACCAAACCGATATTCAGGCTGAAAATTGTTTTTTCTGACCAAACGTGACTTTGGTAACTAAGCTTGAGATACCTGACACGTGCTCTTGAGCAGCTTTTGGAATGCGATATGTTTTGATCACCATCTCAAGTGATTATGACGTCATGAATTTGTAGCAGAGATTCAGGATGGGACTAGTTATGTAGGTACTATGACCTCAAAGATCTCATTAAATCACGAAGATGAGCTTTATTGTAGATCATTTGTCTAGAAGCTCACTTGGGCTCGCTTCTCAAATACAAAAAATAACATCTTCTCATAAATCCTCTTTGAAAAATAGATACCAAAATATGAGTCTCCATCATCGAGGTTACTATAAAATCGATATTGTACACTATTGTGTGATGAATAAGAAAGTTACGATAATTGGCTGGAGACAAGCCACCAAATTGAAGAAGCACATGCGTATACAAACATATTCAATGTTTGACAATGTCAACATGTCATGTTTCATGTGTGTTAGCGATGGACCCAAAAATTGTCACGGTTCTGACGAACAAAATCCAAAATGAATACAAAGTTTCTAGAGACGATCTTTATTTGTCAGATTGGTTTCTGATATATTTTGTGCTTGGAACTCCTTACATCGCAAAGTCACTGAAAACTACTTTTTTGTTTTTCACTTTGTCCGTTTCCAGCATTCAATCGGAACATGGCCTCGCTTCTCCAAATGCACAAAACGGGTCCTCACTTCAAGACCCGTCCCAATAAGAACCCTCTGGACGGCAAACCCTTCGCCAAAGGCGTCGTCCTCAAAACGCTCATCAAAAAACCCAAGAAGCCGAACTCGGCGAACCGCAAATGCGTTTTGGTTCGGCTGAGCACCGGGAAGGAGATGGTCGCTTACGTACCGGGCATCGGCCACAACCTCCAGGAACACAACATCGTCCTCTGTCGGGTCGGAAGGCTCAAGGACGTCCCCGGTGTCAAAATCAAGTGCGTGCGCGGGAAATACGATTTGGGACACGTTGTCAAAAAGTAGATAGTCGGCTACATTTAACTGTAAATACTATATTCTGTACTACACCTAATGTTTTCATCGTGATTAATAAACTAGATATTTAGAAAAGTCATTTTTTCGTTCGGATCACCTCGACACACTTGATTCTGGGCTACAGGGCACTCAGGGAAAGAGTTGTGGGGCATCTCAACCCTGAAGTTGCTGCCCTTCAAGTTCTTGGGCTCTCAACCAACCGGAAGTCGCAGGCTGAAGAGGAGACAGCTGGGGGTCAACAAATCAGATGCAACATTGCCATAAACACACACATCATCAAGACATACTGAATAATATTCAATATGTCTTGATGACTGACATTGATGTAGTCTACATAAAATATTTAATAGTATGATTAACAGAGTATGATTAAGAATACTAAGAATGATTAAAGAATAATCAGTGATTAAGAAATTATTATCAACATACTCTGTGAATAAGATTTTAATCGTATTCTTATGATTAATCTTAATCTTATGATCAAAGAAGAATATTCCTATGATTAAAAAACCTAATCTGATTTCTGATTAAGATTTTGCCCAACTCTGGGTAATCTAATTCTTGATTTGAAGTCTAAGGATGTTTTCAAACATCATTTTCTACCTATTTATATTTTGTTACTTTGAAGATGTTTAATGAGTTTCCTAAGTTTATAATTTAGCTTCGCTTAGCTAGTACAGTTTTTAGTAACAATGATGATAGTCATTACAAGGTGTTCCTACAGAGCGGTTGCCTTCTACCGTCGCTCTCTTTCGCTGAAAGTGAGGCTTGTGATTGAAGATGAAAAACAATGTCTTTAAAGAAAATTTCTTCTATTAATGAAGGCTGTACCTAACAATTTGGATTAAAAAAAAACTTTTGTGTAGGAAAATTATATTTACTGATGTTGAGGGATGTCGAGGGTCGGTCAAATGATATTTACTTATAACATTTTGAGATGAGGAGATTTTCCCGAATTATTTTAACCCTTAGACTGTCCCTTAGAAAACGAATTTTTTAAAATATATATTTTTTTTGGTGAAGATTTTCTCGTTGAAATCGATAGTAGTGAGCTTTGAGGTACAACTCAAATTTGGAGTAACTAGGATCATTTGGGTGAATTTTAGAAGGCGGGACAACCATTGTCCCGGTGGTGGAGTATGAACCAAATGTCGTCCCGGTTGCTCACTAATGATGTCCCAGAACTGTACCATTTGTTTGACTATGCTGGCCCGCACGAATCCCATATTTAGTCATTCATTCATTCATGTACCTAATTTACCTTGAAAACAAAAGAAATTGAAAGGAAAACACTAATTACTTCTAAAAATGTATTACAATGTGTTTTAATACAAAATTACAGGTAAAACATAATACAGTAAAGCGTCGATAATCCGAAATAGTTGGGACCTGACCTCATCCTGATTATCAAGAAATCCTGATTTTCAAACATAGGCTGTTTTTATGCTTTAAAATGATAGAAAATTAACTGTAACCATGAGAATCCACTTAAATATGTATGTATGTGAACAAGTAGGTACAGTAGGTAAATACAGTTAAAGCTGTTGTGTATTACTTAGTACTGCACTTTAATGAAACTTAAGAACCTTCCAATACTGGCACAATGCTCAAACAACCTTTTGGAAGGAGAACCACGTCGTAACCATACCGCTAGGAATTTTTTTTAGAGAAATGTCCCGATTTGTCCCATTGGGAGTCTAAGGGTTAATAAACTGTTGTTGAAGGGTGTTTCATGAAAAAGTATGATGTATCTTACTTCCTCATCACTGATTAGTTAACTTGTGCCCCATCAAACTGCAAATATCCCCGTTATAACGGGCACAACTGCCGAAACCTGTGGATTTGGCAGAATGAAAAGGGCACATCAACGTTTTTTACCAAATTTATGGGATTTCCCCCTTCTTAGCTTACGATTATTCGGGACACCTTCTAATAAGTAAAAACTAGAGCCTTTTACCTATCGAAGGGTTCTCCGATACCCAATCCTCACTGAAACTTGACGATGAAGATTGTTAATAAGATAAAGAGTGTGAATAAGGTGAAACTAGTTCAAGGCACATTTAAACATTGAGGTTGATCGAGGTGCAGCAATGGCTCCTATTAACGGAACTCCGTACTATTTTTACTCAACAGAGGATTGAAAAAAAACCTAGTCATGCGGCGTGGCTGCATGAGCGAATTTTTAGAATAAATAAAACCGATTTTATGACATGAAACCAAATTTTACATTGTAAAATGTGATGTTCGGAACATCTCATTCAACCATTTTTTGCCTATTAACACCTCAGTTTATATATAGATTCTTCTTTTGGCAGTGAATTCAGGATGGTCTGAAACGGATTTTGGTATACAAGTTTATTGGAAATTTTGGACCGAGAACAATAGCTTCCTTTTCTTCGAGAATTCACTAAAAAGGAGTAGCATTGGGGCATCAGAGGGATTTCTTATATTGAATATCGTAATAAATGCACTGTTACGTTGTAATGTTACAAAATGTGGTATTGTAAACAATAGACGTCTTGAGCGGTTCATGTCCTCTAGCTTAATGTTTCAAAAATTTTACATTCGAACAACCAGAGCATGGGGTTGTTAGCGACCCCATTGTGTATTCGGAGGGCCAACCTTTAAAAATTTATTTATTCTCGCGTTTGGTAAAAAATAAAAGGGGTGATTTTCCCCTCACGTTATTGGTGGCTCATTGTATGTTGTCGTTATATTCAAGGGGGTTTCGCTGTCTCCTCGAAGGAGCTGCTATGCGAAACGTTTTGTGATGAAGGGGGTGTCTGATATTTTTGTTAACTGGGTCAGGGGATCGTGTGGCGGGCACGTGTGGTTTCGCCTTGTGGCCTTTTGTATTGGGACCACTTTATGCCCTCCAAGAGGGTTGATGGCGTCTGCCAACACCGTTCCCCCTTCATCACCTCTTTCCTTCTTACATTTTTCTCATAAATATAATAATTAGTCTCACATACATATTATGGGCCACCTTTACTAGTTTTACGTATTATCGGCCCCTTAGAAGCGATCTAAACCTTAGTAGGTGTGCAATTTTCAACATTTTAATCAAGCTTCTAATTTTGGTCGATCCCCATTTTTCACCACCCTGAACACTAATCTGAAGATGAATATCCCATATTCTAACTCTTTTAGATGCCAAATCGTTCAAACAATACTGTTCAAAATGTTTAAAACTGGAACTTCCGAAAACCTATTACTTAAGTAAGTATACCAAAATCCTGAATTCAGACCATCCTGAATTCATGCCAAAAACACCACATGTACCTATATGTGTCATTTTAGGAAATAACCCTCGATAGAATTGAGATCAAAAGTTCAAATTTGCACAAAAAGTTCGTTGATGGGGGGGGGGGGGAAATTACCCAAAAATTCATTACCAAAATTTGATTCACTCATGACCATTTAATGTTCACTAATGTACAATTAATATTACGTTCATGAGTCAATCAATTAGGATGCAGGAAGATTTGAATGATGAAGAAGAGATTTTTACTCCTTTTGGTTTCAAAAGAACTTGATGAGCTCTGATTTGAAATTTGACAGCCACTAACCTTTGGCCCACAAGAACTTGATGGACTATTTTTGGTATCACCATGGTGCCAGAAACCGTATCTTGGATGTTTACAGTTAATTTCAGGTCGTAATCCTTGAGATTCTGAGGGGATATTCTCTGGGCATCAAAATCACTCAGAAACTGGCATATCATGATGGGCACATCACGAGGTTTCCTGTAATGCAATGTTTCTGGAACAGAATCGTTTCCATAATGGAAAAGAAGTACTTGGCAAAATGGTGATGGGTGTTTCAAGGAGGCCATTTTGGTAAATATCATCAACGTCAATAGGAACTTTTATTTCGGGATCATGAGTTGCTCAGAGGGATTTCGATGAAATTAACATGGCATCATCAAGTAAATGCCATTAAACGCTGTTAAATACTTTCAGAAATTGGCGTTTGGATCAGATTTGTGGACGCGCAGACTGTCACGGAACCAAAATCGTTCGTCAAGCTCCTCATAGAAGATGACACTTCCGCTTCTCTGGTAGCCTCTTGAACGTTTGAGACAGGAAATGGTACTGTTAACCGTCTTCTTATAACATACTCGTAATATTGTACAAATACTGATACAAGAAATGCCTTAGTTCTTGGTCATTTGTGATACGTTTCTCATATAATATATTATCGACAATGACAATGGTCTTAATTTTTCCGGTACTACGTGCCACCACTTGCTGGGGGTCTACATCTACTACATCGTGTGAACCCTCGTTGATCATTTAGAGCTACGTGCAATTACGTAAATGATCTTATTGGTAACACATGGTAGATGGTCGATAGGTACCCTTTTCTTCTTATTGCACGCTTCAGGCAGTTGCGGCGTTGGATGAATTGAATTGAGACCAATTGGTTCAGAGTCAGGGGCGGCTCGTGGGCTCAGAAACTGGTGGGGCACCAGGGCAATATTTAGGTGCATACCTACCTATTAGGTACTCACTATAGGAACTAAACTCAAACTACCCTTACAGCTAAACTGCTTCATAATTAATGGTATGCAGCTCTTAGCAAGTCAGGAAACATCGTTCTCCAAAGAGTTCTCTTGAGGAGAGGGAAGATTACTGACCAGTATCCAGGATTACCGACGAGGAGGTGGCTGCAAGGCAATCCCACCTACCCACCCAAATAATTATCTTCAAAATGATAGGAAGAATAAAAGATAAATTGTGACTGTACGAGTACTATTCAAAGAGTACATTATAAAGGTAGTCAAAAAATTATATTATTGGAGTTTCTATTACTGGGGTTTTTAAAAATTAGCAATCGCGACCATCTGCTTCCTAGCCGAGTGGTACCTTGAAAACCCCCTCTAAAAATGTCCTCTTATGCCCAGATTGCACATACGTTTTCTTATCCAATCGTATCAAAACATTTTGAGCGATCACAGAACAGCAAGATTGATTTCAACTAGCTTTTAAGCCTGGTTTCCACTGAGCGCGCATCGTTCGCGAACGTTTGCAGTTGTTCGCAAACAGGTAAACGCCGCGCAAAACGTTCGCGAACGCGTAGAGAAGGGTACTGTTTCCACTGCCCGCGCACGGCCAAACTATCAGTTGTTCTCGAGCATTCGCGAGTGATCCGAGTGAAGAAGAAGAAGAAGAAATATATTCAGATAAACAAATGAAACACACTTTCAAGCAACATACATGATTGAATATTATTGTCTGGCATTAGGCAGAGCCCGTGTCTCCAGACAAGAGTATTGATCGCGCTTCACGAAATACAAACAAAAAAAAGAAATTTCACGCTCTCGATAAGAACACTCTCAATTGTTATTGAAGTAGGTAACTTAATATAAAATTAGCATAATGTAAAATTAACATAGTATAAATTTGACATATGACCCCTGGAAACATTTCAGCAAAATACTCAAAACATCTTACGTTAAATAGGTGCTACGCAGTAAGTTGCCACACTTTTCAGTACCTAGGTGAATGAGCCAAGAGTATATTCGTTTCTTGTACATCGTACGGGAGTAACTGTTCGGTAATTTCATATCAGCAGGTAGAGAATTATAAATAAGAAATATCAGGTAATGAGGACTTCTAGTTGTGAGGGTTAGCGCTGGTCTCGGATTTACAACTCTTTGTTCAAGAGTAAACCTAGTTGGGTACTGGTGGTACGAGTACATCGGAAAGGAAATAATACTGGGTTTTCTATGAAAAATTAAAAGAAGTTCTTTAACAAAAAGTTGCTTAATCGTAAATGTTTTGGTTTCCTCGTGGAGTAAATTTGATGGATGACGTGGGGGCTTAACATACATAACCTTCAGTATGCTCCTGTGCAAACTATTCAGCTTCGCCATTGTAGTCTTACACGCACTACCCCAAATAGAAATTGCATACTGGAGAACAGACTGCACAAAAGAAACATGTACCAGCCTCAATCGCTCCCTGGAGACTGCGGTTCTAATATTTTTTAATATTGGGATAAATTGTCTAAGTCTCCCATACAGGTATTTAACGTGATCCGACCAACTCAGAGATGTATCTAGCATTACGCCTAGGTATTTATACGACGAGACGCTTTCTAAGCACGCACAGTTGCATTGGCTGGTGTTAGGACAAGCGGAGTGTAGTTTCAACACAAGGGAGGGAGGGAGGGTGGAAACATTTCCAAAAATCATATATTTAGTTTTATTTCCATTGACAGTTAGGAAGCTGCTGACCATCCAACCACTCACCCTATTTAGAAGAGCTTGAGTTCTTGAAAACAGTTCGTGCCAGTTCGAACCCCGGATGAGGAGGGCTGTATCATCCGCGAAAAGAAAAATCTTTTCTGAATCGATAACAGCGGATATAGAGTTTATATAAATAAGGAATAGAGATGGACCTAACGTGCTGCCCTGAATGACCCCGAAATCTATATTCCTAAGATCTCCTATATAGTTTCCAATAGAAACGACCTGTCTACGCTCCTTCAGGTAACTAGAAAACCAGGCAAGACTAGAACCACGTACACCAATTAATTCCATGCGTTGGAGAAGAACACCTCTATCTATCGAATCAAACGCTTTACAAATATCCAGGCAGATAAGTATGGCCTTTGACTTTTCGCCCTTTTAGGCCTTTTAGGACTTTTAGGCCTTTGAGTGATTCGTTCGTCCGATTCCAACCATGGCACCCGCACTATCTAAGGTAGCCATATGTGCTGCTTCAATAGTACTTCTCTCCGAACTTAGTATCCAATAGTATCCAGCATTTTGAACGATTTGAAATGTTACTATTTTCTTGGATTTTTATTGATTTCGAAATTGAAATTGAAATAAATTGTATTGTACATAGGACTAGTCCCTCATAGTGTACATCAAATGACTTAAGATTGATGACGTTATAAAAATACAATAAAATATAGAAAAAAAGAAGGAAGGAAGGACTTCTGCCATAAATATCGGAATATCGAAGTAGGAAGTATTGATGTTTGATTCCCGATAAATATCAAGTATCGACATCAGGTTCCGATACTATCGACCATCGATATATCGATATTTTATCGTCGATATCCCATCCCTTCTAGAACCATCTAGAACTGGAAGAACCCCCAACCCTTTCGAGGAAGAACAAAATTCGTCGCGAACGAAAGAACATGCGCGTGGGCATGTTTCCACTGGGCGCTCAACGAATGCAAATCCCTTTGATGATTCGCGGAAAAACCGACAGCCGTCGGATCAACCCCGCGCACGAACGAACAGTGTTTGGGAACAATGTTCGGCGCGGGTGAGTGTTTCAACTGCACGCGCATCACGATCGCAAACGTTTGCAAACCCTGTTCGCGAACGATGCGCGCTCAGTGGAAACCAGGCTTAAGAGTTCGTTGGTTAGCTCAAACAAAGCTCGAGTCAACGAAGTCACCATCAGTTTCAGGGATAACAAATAAAACAGTATTCTCAACGGTTGGCTGAACTACATAATAATATTATGTATATTACTGTTATTAACGGTTATTAACTGTTATTAACTTACAGAATGTAGAAATCAACAAATGAGATTCCCTTGGGCGAATAGTGATCCACGTAGTATAGTAGGGTTTTCTGTGGATCCACTTCAGTCTTGACTACTAGCAAAGCGTTCACGCGTTGCACGTGAGATATTAAATTTCAATGTTTAGTTGATTAATATTATGGAGACAATAATTCACTTTTACTATAATGAGTAAATACGAAGCTAAAAACCACCAGTCAATGCATTCAAAATAATATTATAACGTCAGGCAACGTTTTGATATCATTCTTATCAAACATGGAAGAAAGCATGGAAGAATGAAACTCCGTTGTTCCTTGACAAGGAACGATTCAACGATCGATTGTTTTCGGCGTTCAACTTGATACGATATTTTGGCCACCGCCCGGAACGCCTCCTATCTCGGAACACAGAGTGCCTTCCCCCACCCCAGGAAGCGCCTATACCTTCAACATTGAGACTGGGGCACTTCTGGTCGATCCGATAATCGACTTTTTTAATCGATAAATCGAAACAAAATGCGACTCAGTGGAAGTGGGTAGTCATGGAGGAAGGGAGATCTCCCTTCTTCCATGGTGGGTAGTAGTAGGTAAGATTTTTTTCTCCTTGTTCTATGTTTTTTCTGTTTTCCTTTGCAAATTTTTGGGTGGGGCGAGGGCCAAGGTGGCCTTATGGACGAGCCGCCACTGTTCAGAGTGGCATAATTTGGATGCTGCGGTGGGGAAGTGATGGAGATCCGATGGCCATCTGCAGTCATCGAGGAAGGGGTGCATCGGCTTCCCATTGGACGGTTGCGTGATATGAGAAGATGGCGCCCCATCTCCTGGTTACCGCCTCTCTGTGCTTAGTTACACCGTAATATCCTTCACAAGATGTATTAATTTTCTCTTTCCTCGATATTGATGCCAATTGTACGGTGTGGCAATATTTCGAGGGTGAAGTGGCAACAAGGCCTACAGGCCTCACAGGTGTCTGGAAGCCCATAAAAGTTTTTTTTTTTACTATGACGATCGAAAAAACCTGGAGAACATGAACTTGTATCGTGCAAGGATACGGAAAAACCTTGGCCCCCAAATCATAAGGGTTCATGGTGGTCATATTTCCTACTTTTTGAAAAATCATTTTCGCGGTTTTATAAATAGGTAAAATTTGAAGTTCAATTGTAAATTTGTTTTAGACTAGCTGTCGGTCCCGTCGCTGACGGGTAGAACTCGGGATGTGTCCATCTACCTCTGTTACCTGTCGCTTTACGGATTATACCTCTTACATGTCCCTTTACAAACCCACATAATCTTAAATACCAAAAGTAATATTCATCTGTCTCACGGGAAGGAAGAATTGAAGATTTTTACATTTCGGCTTCCCTATAAACCCCCACCCCTATGCATCAGATCCGGAAGTGAACCCCCCGATGTCCTTCCCCGGTCACAGAAACATTTAAATTCGGGAGAAGGGTTCGATCCATAGAGCCGTTTTTGCGTGATTGAAGGACAGACAAACAGACAGACACCAAATTCAAAATTGGCATGGTTCGACTCCATTTCACGCGAAACGAATAAATGTAGTTAAATTGTTCGAAAATACCCAAGGAACACGAATATCGTCTCTAAATTTAGTTATATAGATTGGCTTCTATTCGAGAAAGGGGGTAGGTATACATATAATATACAGGGTGTAACCCTTAAGGTCGTACCTTGAAAAGTGTCCTATAAAAAAATTCAGTCAAAATTCAAATGTGATTATACCGTTGGAAAGAGCGTTAAATTCCCTATCTCCCTAGTGCTGAAATGAAACTTTTTGAAGAAAATTGAGATATTGAAAAATGAGCCCGAATAGGAACGTCTCCAAAATTTAGGAAATGTACAGTTTTTTCGTAAGCCCCACTAAATCTGCCGGTTACACGCATACTGTAACCCTTAAAGTCGGCCCAAAAGCTCAGCTTTCAAAAAAATCATTGATCAATGATAAAAAAAATGGTTTACAACGGACTCATGAAAAACCGTGGAAAAGGCAGGATTTTCAACATTTTGAAAATGGTCACAATGGGGAGCTGACCCCGAAACTGCATTGTTGTTTCACAGAACTACTGTCAGAGCCATTACAGACTACGGAGGAATGTTCTATGGAAACGCGAATGACACGAATCTCTTGAAAATATCAAGAATGCAAAACAAATGTATTCGTGTATACATGGGGTTCCTCCGATCAACGCCGGTGAATGCCATTTTGGCTGAATCCGGAGATCTCCCACTAAATCTCCGATTCCAAATGCTTTTGGACAGTTATACCTTGAGATTAAGATCACACAAAGTAGTGTAAATTATTAATATTTATTGTTGGATATTAATAATTTGTATGCTTCATTATTAATCATTATTAATGAATATTATTTATTAACTCGATATTTGAAAACCATGACATCGTGATGTTCGAATCAGCTGAGCCAGTTTGAAAATTGACCCGACAGGCTGCCTCACGATTCACTCTCATGTTGACGATTTTCGATCTGCCCCAACTTTGATCCCTCATTGTGGACGAACGACTGGTCGTACAAAGCTGCGGATTGTCTTGAAAAATTCTAAAAAATAAAGTCTGTAAAAATGTGGACTGAAAACTATGCCGTTTTACATGAATTTTTCGAGTTTTGAAATTTTGGAATTGAGGGGAGAGGAGAGAAGAGAAGAGGAGATGAAAGGAGGGGAGGGGAGAGGAGTTACTCGCTTGAGATCACGTTATTCGCTTCAAATCTCGTAATCCCTTGATATCTCAATAGAGAGTTCCAGGTTACCACGGTGGCGGTTAGCACGTTACCGTGGTGGGCGTTCCAGTAGTGTCAACTGGTCCGAAGACGACGTTCCAGTAGTGTCAACTGATCCGAAGACGGCCGAAAGTTCACGAATTTTAACGAAGATCATGGGTATGTCGAACCACCGCGGATCGACAACCGCAAGAGCATCGCGACAACATCAAGAAACAAGATGAAACACCTCCCCCCCCCCCCGTTGTGGCTCGGCGGGTGCAGTTATGGCGGGGGGGGGGGGAGATGATGCGAGGGGGGGAGAGGGAGAGCATAAGGAAGATAACTCCCGCCTCCCCCTCACCAATCACCTCTCCCCCCCATTCTCGAATCTCATCACCTCACCATCCACCCACATCTGCCCGCTTTCCACTGTCTCACCCACTTCCACATTCATATTCACCCACAATTTAAATTTAAGCAGTTATTGCGCGGGGGGGGGAGAGGGAGAGCATAAGGAAGATAACTCCCGCCTCCCCCTCACCAAACACCTCCCCCCCATTCTCGAATCTCATCACCTCACCATCCACCCACATCTGCCCGCTTTCCTCTTTCTACCCACTCCCACATTCACATACAATGTAATTTAAGCAGTTGTGGCGGGGGGTGGGTGGAGAGGGAGAGACTGTTTGACTGTTTATTTTGTTGACCTGCACAGAAATTAGGGCCATAAGTCCCTCTCTACCACTCTGGCAGGAAACGTGATTACACAAATACAAAGAAACAAACTTTCTTATAACTAAATGCTTGCATACGAGTCTGCAACACATTGGGACATTTTATGTCAATATTAATAATATTGACCAACCCTCGGTACTCACAACATCACTCCTTAATATTAATAATATCCAATCTTGATAAACCGTTCAGTAACAAATTACCTCAAGCAATTGATCACAAAACAAGCGGCAGTGTTCACTATATCTATTTATAACATAAAAATATATATAAGTCTGACATAAATACCAAGAACAAATACGCTAGAAATCCGTTATAATTCGAGAGCTTTCGAGAACGATTTTTGTCCGATGAAAACTACAGAAGTTTCATTTCCCTAGCAACGGCTTGGTTGTAAGTGAGAATTATCGTAAAATGTAGGTAACGCTTTTCGAGGACACTTTCGTGACAGTTTGTTATTTTAATGTGCCAAAGCAAAAGACATAAAATGTCAAAATGGCGTAATTTTAGCTCAATGCTAACTGGGCCAAGGGCCGCGGACGGACGGATTTTTTTTATTCGATTTTCTGAATCTACGAATCTTGAAACGTAAACCAACAAATTTTGAGGGCGGGTTAAAAAAAAGTTTTCTTTGATAGATTCCAATAGTTCATTATCGAAGATAATAAACCAAAAAGTACCACAAAATTTCGATAATTTTTATGAATCCCAATTAATTCTTGTGGACTCAATCATCATGGCAGATTCAGGCAGATTCAATTCGTCGAACTTTGCTGTTTTGAAGTCAATGGAATCGGAACACTTTATTTATTTATTTATTTAATCATTACGGGCAAGCCCAATAACACAGCGTAACAATTACGAGTCAGCACACAGATCAGAGAGACATTAAAAAAATAAAAATAAAAATAAAATAGGAAAGAAAAATATACACTTCAAACGCTTTGAATAAACAGACAAATTTGTCTACATTTATCTACATTTAGCTACATTTATGTAGCTGGGGAAAAAATAATTAAATACTGGCACATACCAACTTAAGTTTGGAAAGAGTCCGAAAAAAAAATCAAAATCTGGACAGACAGTAAGGAGATGGTTGGCTGCGCGAGGAAGACGATGGAGAGGCCGGTGGAATTGGTAAGTCGTTGGAGAAAATGACACTCCAAACAGATTGTGACTACGCGAGGATGAGCGAGGGGTCATCAGAGCTATGCAGGAGAGCAAGGCGGCAACTTGATTCCCTGTTCGAAAAAATGATATTTAGAAGTTTAATGAGCGAACTCCGAGCACGTGCTGACGTGCTTCGTATTATTGGATCCTCCGAATATCTGGGCAGTTAAGGTAAATATGGGGGACAAAAAAATAATATTATAAGAGATCGACATGGCACGAGCTGGGCCCCGCAATCCTTCCGCGATGATATTTTTGTTTGTTCCATGTGGGAGGAAGTTGAAAGGGCAGATGTGACTCTGAGAGCTCAAGTCCAATGATGGACGCCCGTCAGTACAATGCGATGGGCTCAACTGACCGACCCGAATCCTATTAGGTCTAGCGATATTTCCTTTCTTTTCGATCCCTCGCCGTTTTCGCCAATATCCCTCCGAACAGCTTAGTCACCAAACTTGCCCTAATAACGCTTCCGCAGTGACGTTTCGAAATACGGAAGGGTTACGAACGAACTCATTTCGAGTTGGGCGCTCACGTTCAGCTTCCCCTCGTTCGATTTGTAAGACCCCCCCCCAACAATCACAGTTTTGGGGTCCAACCGGTCTGGTGACGCTGTGATTCGTCTGGTGGCCAATATCAGAACACACGTACTCGGTAACTAACTTCAACGAACACTCAGACTCAGGAAAAGCCAAAAACCGACTGCCACGGCTTAGGGTTGCCAACATTTATTCGGCAAAAAGAACTACTTTTCAGAAAATTATTTTAAAAAAAAGTATTTTCTTTAAAAAAAAGTATCTACGGCCCAAAAGAAAATTTTGAATTCCTCGGTTCATCATCACCACCTCAACATGCGGAAATGAGCAGCGCCTTATTAGGTACCTAGAATATCTACTGTTCATCAACAATTTCTATAACTTTGTTTCCATACTTGGCTATTGGTTTAAAAAACTCAATACAACGATCTCATAAAAGAAAAGCAACAAATGCACATTTATTTATTTACTTGTCTCTTCAGTGGCGAACACTGAAATCCTAGTGTAGTAACGACCTCCTCTCGGTGGGGTTGCTAGTTGCTAGGTAAGGAAATAAAATTATTATTACTAAAATTCAGTTTAAAGACGATAAATGAGCCAGATGATGAAAAGAAGGATTTTAGGGTACTTTTGGTTTATTTTAACTTGGGAAAGTACAAAGTACAAATCATCAAAAAGAAGTACATGATAGGATTCATATTCATAGTTAACATTTATCAGAGTAAACTGTATGAAACATCATAGTAAATTTGGTGTTTATTAAGTATTTAAAAATAAAGTGTTTTTTTTTCTTGCGTTTATTCAGATAATAGGTATAACAACTAGTTACGATAATAAATCAGGTAACTATATTTAGTTCACAAATTAACACTTTTTGCGGTGAGAGACCATTAACTTCTTCTAGTCACTCAATGTCAGCACAGAAGGTCCAGGGGCTTGTTTCTCTTCAGGCACGAATTTGTTGAGAGTTGTCAAGTAGGAGGACACCAGCTGGATTTGGATGTTTAAGAAGCCTGCGGTCATATCTCATAATTAGCTTTTTTATGGCATCGGTGACTGTCTCAACTTTAACGTCTTTGTGGAGGTCATCATTCCTTACATACCAAGAAGCGTTTACTATGCCTTTTTCCTTCCAACTAAAGAGATGTCCTGAACACTTCACACGCACCGTACCCGTTTCGAAATCTCCCCTTGGCGCCATGGCGAGAATATCGTTTACCTTATTATACCAGCTAAAATTGTTGTATAAAGTGTTATAGCTTTTGGTTTATTATCTTCGATAATGAACCATTGGAATCGCCCAAAGAAAAAAAAATTTTAACCCCCCCTCAAAATTTGTTGGTTTACGTTTCAAAATACGTAGATTCAGAAAATCGAATAAAAAGAAAATCCGTCCGTCACCCGTACGTCCGCCGTCCTCGCCACTTTGCCCAGTTAGCGTTGAGTTAAAATTACGAAATTTTTTTATGGGTTTCGACCAACCCCACAATGATCCACGAAACTTTTCATAACCCTAGGTCAAGGGGAAGGGGTTCAAAACGAATTTTGGTACGACATGGTATGAGTATGGTATGGTATATTATTGTATGATGATTGTATGTATGATTTAGTATAGTACAGTACGGTATGATAGGAAAGAAATGGTATGAGTACGGTGAGAATATGGTATGGTGCCGATTTGCAACACAGTCTGGTATAGACAGAAGGGTGATCTGCACAAGGAAGATAATGAACCGTTGTGTCAAGAATTTGCAGAGTTTTTAGGATTCAACTCACATTTTAGCTTGTATAATATGGTAAACGATCTTCTCGCCATGGCGCCAACAGAGATTTCGAAATTGGTACGGTGCTTGTGAAGTGGTTAGGACATCTCGGGGAGATCATAACTTTTTCCGGTTGGTGTAGTAAGATATTTGCGATGTATGGTAGTATGGTGTGTGATTTTTACACGGAGTGTGTTTTAGGGGGTTATGGTAGGTACTATCTTTCAATACCAACTGATGAGGAAAGTGTAGGTTGGTGCATGTCATATCACGTCTAATATCGAGTTCGACTGGAATAAGAGGAGTCCTCTTCTTATGATGTAAAACGTAGAAATCTAAACTTGGGGTAGGCCTATACATTTCAAGCCTGCACTGGTGAATGGACTACATTTCAGAGAGTCGACAATACTAACGACAACTAGAAGGTAGAACTGATCTTCAGACAAGATTATTCAAACATCCACCGTCATTCTACAACCGTCTAAGATGAACATAATAGACTTACGAATAATGAAGTGTAGGCGTGTCTCCGTATTTCTTCCTCATTCACAATATTGAGCCTCTCAAGACCTTTTTCACCCTCTTCCGCCATCTGCATCATTTCGGATTTCGCACTGGATCTACGCTTGATTCGATTCACTCGTCTTTTTTATTCGTTCTTTGGTCGTTCGAAAACCCTCGCAGAAAACCTCCGAAAGATGGAGATCCGATGCTTTGGAGATTGGACACAGGTAAATGCCGCAGGTGCCGCAGCTCTTTTGTCTGGTTGGACTTCCTGCTGCAAACGAGCTTCTTCCCTTTTGGCGAATTGGACCTGAGGATTCGGCCAAATCGTTAGCGCCTTGTTTTCGGGCAACGGATCAACCGTAAAATCAAAGACACTACATTCGATTCTTGTTTTTTTTTTTCTGTACGGTAAACACTTCGGTATGTCCCGTAACTGTAACCCAATTGTAACCCAAATTTTGATTGTCCTGTGATCCATCAAACCAAAGCATTAGATACCTGGGAGTTCAAATGGACCAAACTATTTCATAGGAACTCCATTCGAAACTGTAAACCTTTGGCGCAATCTCAGTTAAATCACGGAATTGTTGCGTGGGATAATGCATAGACACGATCGCGAATCAAACGGTTGAAATACTAAGAAATGCTATCAAACGGTTCAATGTTCATACTAACGAGCTGTTTGGAACATCATATTATGGTTTTAGTGATGTCGAGTTTTTTGTTCTGAGGTACGTTTCGTGCTACGGAAATGAAGGTAATTTCGAATGGTTGTTGGTAGGTACTTCTTTTATAGGAGAATTATTGCTGACATAGTATTAAAAACCCCTGAATTATATCGGTACATTTTACTTGTAATTAATTCATCATCTCTATCATTCAGGTTCTACACAAAGCAACCCAGGCGATTCCAACAGCCGGATTTGGTAATGCAGTTAACGTACAGTATTTTGGTTTATTATCTTGGATATTGAACCATTGGAATCGACCAAAGAAAAATTTTAGCCCCCCTCAAAAGTTTCAAGATATTTTACGGTTCGGATTCAGAAAATCCGTCCATACGCCGTCCGCGGCACTTTGCGCAGTTAGCGTTGTGCTAAAATTACGAAATTTGGTTTACGGGTGCACCCCCCCCCCCCTTCACGCTGGGGGTTCTAGATTTTACGATTATAATCTTCAGACTCAAGTGAAATTTGTTGACGAGGAGATAATATACATTCAAAATCGGCCTGCGTATTTTAAATAGTAATAATCAATCTACCATTTAGTGATCTAGACAGAAGGGTGATCTGCACATAGAAGATAATAAATCGTTGTGTCAAGAATTTGCAGAATTTTGCGATAAAACCGGGTTGTAGCGCTCTGTGGAAAATATTCAAGATCACGTTGGATTCGTAATGTTCGTGGAACGGCGCGCCGTGGGAGTGGCGAAAAGGGAGGGAAGTCGTGAAGGCCACTTTCTACCCCACTTCTGCGTCCACCCACACTTGCCCGCTTTTCTCTTTCTCATCCACCCCCACATTCAAATTCACCCACAATTTAAATTTAAGCGGATGTTGGGAAAGAGGGAGAGCGTGGAGAGGGAGAGGGAGAGACAACCCCCGCCTCCCGCTCATCAATCACCCACATCTGCTGCTTTCCTCCTTCTCACCCACAATTTATGTTTAGCGGTAGTGGCGGGGGTGGAGAGGGTGGGGAGTGGAGAGAGCGTAATGATTAAGAGACAACCCCCGCCTCCCCCTCATCAACCACCCACACCCACCCGCTTTCCTCTTTCCCACCCACTCACAATTCCAATTAATGTCGACAGACGTTAATAATACACATTTCTGCCCCCCCCCCCCCACAATCCTTCCCTTCCCACCTACGATTTCAATTCATTTATCCATTGATAAATAATATTCAATAATAATTTGATCTATAGATTAGGTAATAATTTCCATTTACATTATTCACTAGTGGCTAGTGACAAGCCCACAAAGTGGTCCTCGACGATGTCCTTTAGAGCTGCGTATTGCGCATAATGAATATTTCACTCATAATTTATAACAATAATTTATAGGCCATGCCTGAGCGAGTTACGCCTAATTAAACCATTGCCCATTCCTCCAATCCCGGATATTGTATGCAGATCAGTGTGATGTACACAGAAAGATGATCTGTACAAAGAAGACAATAAACCGTTGTGTCAAGAATTTGCAGAGTTTTTCCTCTTATGTACCCAGCGAGATTTAATAATCCTAGTAAAAATTATCTAGGTAGGTACCTAAGTAATCATACTTTCACAGCACATCAATCATAGTATTCATAAAACTAGATCGGTAACTCACAATATACCTAAGTGTACCTCCTATAAGAAGAAGTGCATAATATCTACGACTTTCCAAAGACATAAGGAACTTTCTTTTTGAACACATCATGATTGACAGTCTCCCCATCATGATACACCTAATATGATAATATACGTCAAAACATCCTAATTGAATACATGATGTTGATAATAATGTTTATAATCCGGATCTGTGTCTGGATCATCTTCTTCGTTATCAAGTGCAAGTGAGTCAGTCGTCGTCGTCTACTTCTATCTCCCCCTCAGCATAAAATTCGGAAAATTGACAAAGACGAAATTCGTCCAGAATTTCCTCGTCGGACACTATTTTTCGTTTCCGATCCATTTCCTGAAGAAAAAAAAGCAACACTGAATGATATCATAAGAAAAACGCTGGGGGAGCTGCAGTGAGGGGAAAAAATTAACAGCATGCTTCGTAGATCAGTGAACTTCGAAGATCAGGCGCTTAGAGCTGATCACCTGTAGTTTCGACGTACGTAGATCAGGCACTTAGAGCTACTCACACTTCGTTTCGACGTATGTAGATCTGCTCCTTACAGCTACCCACACGTATTTCCGACGTACGTAGATCTGCTCCTTGCAGCTACCCACACGTCTTTTCGACGTACGTAGATCTGCCCCTTACAGCTACTCACACGCCGTTTCGACGTACATAGATCAGGTAACTGATGTTGCAGCAGTTACTGTATCCACCAATGGAGAAACTACCTCGAAAGACGTTTGCACTTCGTCACTTGTACTTTCGTACAAAAAGACACGTTTCTTTTTGCGAATTCTTTTTTCAGGGAAGATTGGTTGTATTTCTAGCTCTTCTGCAATTTCCTTTGCGGAAATTACTTTATTAATCCATTACCTAATTAATCCATTTTCTCTAATCCAGCTTCTCAATTTTGATAAAATACTCAATTTTGGAATGTCAATTGACCTGTAGTGGGTCAATCGCAATATGCTCTAAAAGCAGATGGTAGAACATTACGATTGAGTTTTGGGGTGCTCAGTAGAAGAGAACTCTCCAAGGTCCAAGTAATTGTACACAACCTCTCGAGAAAAAAAATGTAAGCACATAACTCATACATAATTAATGAGTGCCTTAATGATAGTGCCTGATCATCACTGAAAGCAGTAGCTTTGTTGTTTTTTGATGATGTGTTCGTCGCGTTAATAAGTGCTTGAGAGTGCATAGAATCTATATCTGATATGAGCTCGTGGATTTTGTACTTCTTCGCTCTTTCTGTACATTCTTCAAAACTTTTTTTTCGGTCTTGTCCCTTGACGAGGGGAACAGACTTTTCTGGTGCATCCTTGTCATCTGGAAAATTTATAATGAACTCACCTTCCGTCCAATCCTGAAATTTCTTTCGAAAAACATTCTTGTTGCGACTGACGCTTTTTAATTTTCTCTGAAAATGGCCTAAGAATCGCTTCTGTAATTCACGGCACACTATGTTTAATTTTGTTTCATCCTACTTCCTGCCGAATTTTTCTGTAATTGAATAATAATGAAATGATTTTTTAAATTATTTGCCAATTATTTAGGGCTGCGGAGTAAACTTCCTCATGTTATCTCGCCGAAAACCTTGTTTTTCACTCTAAAATCAATCCTACGTCCAGTTTCAAAAATTTTTGCAGCTGAAATTTTTACAAGAGCTTCCCTAGGGTGTCTAGAATCGAAAAATTGCCCAGACAGAGCGCAGCAAGGTGGAGCATTTTTTGAAAGCTTAGAAGCTCGAGATCACTCGTTAAAATCACGGTTAATTACTGAATAATTCAGTCTCCATGAACAGGATGGTATTTCGAACGGGTTGAAGGTTCAGATTTCTATTTCCTATTAGATGTACGAGTACAAGTGCGATGTTTTCGTTTTACTTAGTGTCGAGCTGTAAGATTCGATAGGTATCTATAGAAAGGTCGTGGTTGAGTTGTAGATCTCGAATCCTTTCTCGATAGTCATCGTCCCCCGAGATTCTCTTCGTCCATCAGATCGAACCAAAGGGGTGCCTACGAGGTACGACCTGTCCACGACCCCGAAGACATGTGCCAGGAACAGTATCATAAGTGTGCCAAGCCCACCTGTGTTTGTATGGTACGTCTCTGACCCAGTTCCTTCCTGCAGCTGCTCTTTCATCCCTTCATCTCGCAGCTTCCCTCCTCCAATAACGGGATGACACGAGACCTAGCGGACCCAGGTACAGTTTAAGACTCCCCTCCGGACCTTTTTCGTCCATAGTGAACATCGTGCACCCACACCCTCGTTCCCTTTGCCAATAATAACCCGGAAGGATTTTTATATGAGAGATACCCATAAAAAATATTAATAATAATAATAGACTTCCCGGTTTTTTTCTCCATACATAAGAACTACTCGAAAACGGTTCCTATTTATTAAAACCGTTTTATACTAACTAGCAGGTGTTATCACGCCTTCTCTCTCCAACGATCGCGAATAGGGACGACGAAGAGGAGGAAGTTGTTACCGTCTTTTGTTGTGCGAACCAACCCAACAGTCTTGAGGTTGTTCGAGGTATGAATATGCTTGATTTCGAATGATGGCCTTTTTATGGAGACGTGCCTGAATGAGGGTTAACCCACATTATCATTCATCAACCTCTAATTCCCATTCACGAGACTACAGTAGCGTGCAAGCCGCGCCTTCCTGAAGGTTATTGTTCTACCGTTTTTTGTCTATTTCCTTCGGCGAATGATTTTTGAAGAGAATAAGTAAAAATTTTAACATAGAATTATTTATTTATTTATTTATTTATTTGACACATCAAATAACAATCTTATGAAAAGAAAAACGTCAGAACGAAAGAATTACGTTTTTCCCACTCGAAAAATGTCAATATTTTAAAAATTGACACAATGAACCCAGAGACATTTAAATGGTGGGTTTTCCCCTTCCGCCAGCAGCCATACTGCCGAGTCCCTCTTGCAAGACCAAATCTCGGGCAAATCGTAAATCACGTAGGCTGCAGCACGGTAGGGGGAATGAGAGTCAGAAAGGAGTACGTTAGGGGGAATTATTTGTGCACGTTAGTGGGAATTATTTGTGCACGTTAGGGGGCGTGAATCCGGATATTCGGGCAAAAGGCACGACAGGGGAGACGAGACGTTCGGGGGGAGCGAGCGAATTTTCCTTCCCACTTGACCAGACTTAGGACTGGCTACGATCGTAGGTGTGGTTAAAAATTGCTGGCCTCCCAGTAGGGATGGTTATGGATATATCAAATATCGATATTATCGATATTTTCCCTCAAAATATCGATAATGTTTTATCGATATTGAACGAGCCCGATATACCTACTGATCGGATATCGATATTTTTCCTACGATATATCGGTTTTTTCACCAGAAATATTTCAATTCAAAATGATATTACATTACCTAAATAAAAAATCCACAGTCATGCAGCATGGCTATAAGAGCGAATTTTCGAAGAAATAATTGGTTTTATGTAAAATGTCTCCATTGAAGAACAAACATCTCAAGTATCAACCACCATATAAAACTGTGACGATTATACATAAATATTGTCACAGTAGGCAGTGCTAAATAACAAAATCGTGATTTTATTCCAATTCTTTCAATCCATTTTCAATTTCTTTAGGTATCTATATGTTCTATCAATATTCAACTATTGACAATGTAGGTATCTCATAATGTCACTTTTTTTTAAATCTTAATTCTATTTTAATGTATAATCCGTTGCATATTTGTCAATAAATTACAATTTTCTTCTTTTATATATTTATGATACATTTTTAGTTTTTGAAACATAATGCCATATTATGGCTTACGACCTTTTTTTCTCCACACCGAGCTATTTATATAATTCTTATTGATTTTTGGGTCAATGTCCGATAAACTACTTTTTTTAAGAATTGAATCAATTTTTTAGAAGTACTGTACTTCTTTTTGATGATTTGTACTTTGTACTTTCTTAAGTTAAAAAAGTACGCTAAAATACTTTTTTTCTTCATTTGGGTCATTGATCGTCTTAAAATAATTAATAATAATAAAGTAATTAATAAAGTAATTTTATTTCTCTACCTAGCAACTAACGACCCCGACATAGAGGAGGTCGTTACTGCACTAGGATTTCAGTGTCCGCCACTGAAGAGACGAGTAAATAAATCAATATGTAGTTGCTGCAATAAAAAATTCTATTATGAAATCGATGTATTGAGTTTTTTTTTTTTACCAATAGCCAAGTATGGAAACAAAGTTATAGAAATTGTTGATGAACAGTAGGTATTTTGTATACAGCGTTTTTGTCCGATTAGCCGAGCAGTAGTCATCTCAGGCAATGAGTTTCACACTCATGTTAGCAATTAATTCAGAATAATCTTCAAGGAACATGATGGGGAAAATGCAATCATTAGTAGCTGACCGTCACATTTTAGTTTATTCTCATCAATAATGAACCAATTGAATCTATAAAGAAGACAATCTTCTATGTATACAGGGTGTCCCAGAAACAGTAGGTACCTAATAAGGTGCTGCTCATTTCCTCACGCTGAGGTGGTGATTATGAACCGAGGAATTCAACATTTTCTTTTGGACCGTACTTTTTTTTAAAGAGAATACTTTTTTTCAATATTTCCTGAAAAGTACCAGAATATTTTCAATATTTCCTGAAAAGTACCAGAATATTTTCAATATTTCCTGAAAAGTACCAGAATATTTTCAATATTTCCTGAAAAGCACCAGAATATTTTCAATATTTCCTCAAAAGTACCTACCAGAATATTTTCAATATTTCCTGAAAAGGTACTTCTTTTATCCTAATTAAAGCTGGCAACCCTATTGTCAGCTAATGTTTGAGATCGCTATTTTAAGCTACCAAAAACAGTCACACAATGGATTTTCAATACCAAAACAGAGATAATCACTTGTGCTGTAACTGCAATTCCTAAATGTGATTTTTGGGATAATTAAAACAAAACATTTTCATTCAAAGATAAAATATATTGGAATACAGATAGATTAATAGTAATTATTACCATTCGACTGAAAAATTGCAATAAAAACAAACTATTTTCAATATAAAATATTATGTATATGGGGCCTAATAAGATAGGAGATGATCTCCTGGAGATCTTAAGAATATCATAAACATATCGCGATTGTCGGGACCAAAAACTGTATTTTTGTCAAAATACTTACTACTAACTAATACTACTACTAAATACTACTAACTAAATACGACTAACTACTAAAATAAAACTAATAAACTAATAAAATACAATATCGAAAGCCGATATTCACCATAATCTTTCGATATCACGATAATATCGCATTTCCAATATCGATATACCTAATATCGGAAATATCGAAACACAAATATCGATGATACCGGAACATCCCAACTCACAGGCCCTATTCCGCCGATCTCACGTTTGTCGTAGCCCATACACGAGCGGATCGATCCGTGAGATATCCGTCAACACGTCGAGTCGGTGGATTGGGGGAAACCCGCGGATATCCGACGTAAGATCCGCAGATCCCGATCTGTCCAGCATGTCGTACGGATCAGAGAATCGGACGGTGGATTGGGGGAAACCCGCGGATATCCGACGTAAGATCCGCAGATCCCGATCTGTCCAGCATGTCGGACGGATCAGAGGATCGGAGGGTGGATTGGGGGAAACCCGCGGATATCCGACGTAAGATCCGCAGATCCCGATCTGTCCAGCATGTCGGACGGATCAGAGGATCGGACAGCGGATTTGCCACTCCGTGCGATCTTGAAAACTACACAAGTAAGTACCTACACAACGTTAGCTTTGTGTAGTTAGGACGTTTTGATTATTTCAAATTTCAATTTCCATCCTATCAGCGAATTTTCGAAGAAAAGCAAGCTATTGTTCTCGGCCAATTAATCGATTAATCGGGCCAAATAATCGATTAATCTATCGCAATCCTAGACTCTGCTTTCCAAAATTCCTCGAGAGCAGGAAATCGTTTTAATCCCACTTGGGGGACCTAATAAAAAGCATATGAGCTTGCGAGGTTTCTAGGAAATTTTGACACTTTTTTGAATTTTTCGCGTAACAGTACGCATCCTGCAGAAGATGTCCCGAGTTCTTGTTCAAAGAGCTAAGCTAAAACTAGCTAAACTAAGCTAAAAAGTTGAACAACCCTCAACTTCTAATGCCCGTAGGTGCCTCGGATTGAAAAATCCCACGGGAGCAAAGCTGTTGGAAATCTGATTCTCTATCTGATGCGTTTTAAAATTTGAAATTCACTCACTCCAGTGCTAAGCTATGGATTATAAACCAGAAAAGTTTCAATAAGTTTGGAATTGATTCCAGGTAGAATGTACGGCACCTGGAATATCGAATTGGGGTAGCTTCTCGAATGCATGGCCAGCTGCATAGTAGAGAACCGCACATGATCAACCAAATTAATACATAAACTGAATACCAATGTATATAACCAAAGTGACATAGCACTTGTCGACTTTTCGTAGTTTGTTCTCGTAACTGCGGTTGATTAAAAAAAAAAATATTATAAGTTGGAGCAATAGACACCGTATTATGATTCAATTATATTTTAGCAAATTTTCTATGAAAAAGAAGCTATTGTTCTCGGTCCAAAACTTTTAAAACTCGAATTTCCGAAAAATTTTGATACCAAAATCTGTTTCAGACCATCCTGAATCCACTGAGGGAATTGGGATAAAAATTTCAAATTTGCCAACGAGAATCTGTTCGTAGATGGACAGACTCAGGCCACACTAAGGGGGATTTTGGGGAGTTTTAAGGGGGGGGGGATTACCCATAAATTCCAAAAATGAAACAATCTGACAAGTGACACCTCATTTTAAAGGTTTTTTCACGCAGAACACGGTGGAATAGTCAGACGCTTAGAGCCACTCACACGTCGTTTCGACGTACATAGATCAGACGATTAGAGCTGCTCACGTGAGGTCTCGATGTATGTAGATCAGGCGCTTAGAGCTACTCACACGTCGTTTCGACGTACATAGATCAGACAATTAGAGCTGCTCACGTGAGGTTTCGATGTGTGTAGATCAGATGCTTAGAGCTACTCACAAGTCGTTTCGACGTACATACTGGTAGATCAGACAATTAGAGCTGCTCACGTGAGGTTTCGATGTGTGTAGATCAGATGCTTAGAGCTACTCACAAGTCGTTTCGATGTACATAGATCAGACAATTAGAGCTGCTCACGTGAGGTTTCGATGTGTGTAGATCAGATGCTTAGAGCTACTCACAAGTCGTTTCGACGTACATAGATCAGACAATTAGAGCTGCTCACATGAGGTTTCGATGTACGTAGATCAGGCGCTTAGAGCTACTCACACGTCGTTTCAACGTACATACTGGTAGATCAGACAATTAGAGCTGCTCACGCGTCGTTTCGACGTACGTAGATCAGGCGCTTGGGCCTACTCAAACGTTCGTTCGACGTAGGTACATAGATCAGACAATTAGAGTTGCTTACGTGAGGTTTCGATGTGTGTAGATCAGATGCTTAGAGCTACTCACAAGTCGTTTCGACGTACATAGATCAGACTATTAGAGCTGCTTACATGAGGTTTCGATGTACGTAGATCAGGCGCTTAGAGCTACTCACACGTCGTTTCGACGTACATACTGGTAGATCAGACAATTAGAGCTGCTCACGCGTCGTTTCGACGTACATAGATCAGACAATTAGAGCTGCTCACGTAAGGTTTCGACGTATGTAATCAGACGCTTAGAGCTACGCAAACGTTGTTTCTTGCGAGGGGTGGGGGGGGGGGGATGATACAATCTACAAGTGATAACTCATTTTAAAGGTTTTTTCGCGCTGAACACGACCGTGACGTCATAATTGCTATATCTCCTTCCGTTCTCAAACTGCACCAGTATCTGTGCCAACCTGACCGACCTCCTTCACAACTTCGCAGGAGAATATTTTGGTGACACGTTGTCTGCTCACTCCATTCGTCGTGGGATTCTCAGTAACGAATATTCCTGTTATTCAAAAAAAGAAGGAAACCCCCTTCACCTCCACGAGAGTAAACTGTGAAGGACGGAATCGGACAATACGCCACACGAAAAATAGGGCGCTTGTTACCTCTTGGGGAAGAGTTAAGGTTTTGTGGATAAAGACGAAAAACTCCAAGTTTGGGAACTTCCATACACGACTTCCTTTTCAAAATTCATTGAAACCTCAGCTCCCTTGTCCGAATTTTTCATGAATGGGAGTGAAACGAGCGAATCGCCTAAGTGAAACCTGAAGTTCTCGGTTCTCGGTTCCCGTTAGTCGAGAGCTTCGTCTCACCTTCCTCTGGTCCTTGTTAAGTTGACGTTGACGATATCTTTTGTTGACATCTCTCCATTCCTTCGCAGCAAAACGTGCTCGAATCTCAGGATCGCAGATTACCTTCAGGTAAAAACGGTTGCAAAAAGGAAAATGATTGTTTTCGTCAAAAACGCCCCGTCATTATGTAAGAGCGACCTCAAAACGTATTTTTATAACCTGTAGGTGGAGGGTAACATCGAGGTTTTATTTGTTCGAAGTGGATATTCATCGACCAACTACGCTCTGGTGAGCTCAAGTAGTCGCTACAACGCCAATTCTGTGACAACAGCTTCCACGTATTAGACCAGGAAAGTTAGTGCTCAAAAGGACGTAGAGATGCAACATCGGAACCAAATAGTCGATTATAACATTAAATGATTAATCGTAAGATAATAACTATTTATTTATTATATTAACTACATACGTATTTCAAGCGCATAATTATTTGCTTTCTCACTATCCAAAAGTCCGATGGTTTTCATCATCTGTAGGTGACAGCCTATTGTTAAATTATATACAGGGTGTACGCCACTTGGTGTAAAAGAAACAATTGGGTAAAACTAGACTGAAAATGGAGTAGAACGCCGCCAACCGCACCTTTTCTATCTCAATCCGTTCCCAAGATATGATTTTTTAAAGGTTTTTTTCAGAAAACCACGTTTTTTGCTATAAAACCGTCGTTTCTTCACTTTGAAATAACTTTTTTCCACTTTTAACCACATTTTCGGATTCAGCGTTATTTCCTACATACGCCTATAACGTTTGTGAATTCTTTGCGATTCCTTATCGATTTCATGGAGAAATTCACGTTTGAATGCGGAAAAACAGTTGGCACCTAAAACAAATACGAGTACCTACCAGTAAATTAACAAACGGATTCTCATAGAATCATACCATTAGAAAGCTGATTAAATTTGCAAGTTTTCCTGAGATTTGCCAGCTTCCAGCACGTTTTTTGAAAACGCAGACAACGTACAAGTATTTTCAAAAATTTATTTATTTTTTTTAAATTGTCTACCCTTGAACTGCAATTGCGTCCTTAGGAGTTGGTTTTTTATTACAAACGTTCATTAGGCGTATGTAGGAAATAACGCTGAATCCGAAAATGTGGTCAAAAGTGGAAAAAACGTTGTTTTAAAGTGAAGAAACTAGGGTTTTTATAGCAAAAAAACGTGGTTTTCTGAAGAAAAAAAGAAACATTAAAAAAATCATATCTTGGGAACGGATTGAGATAGAAAGGTGAGGTTGGCGGCGTTCTACTCCATTTTCAGTCTAGTTTTATACATTTGTTTCTCTTACACCAAGTGGCGAACACCCTGTATAGGAGTCATTCTCCACCTACAGGCGTTAGAAGTTGAAGGTTATCAACTTTTTAGTGAAGTTGGTCAAAATCGCCTATCTTTGACGACCAATGCGGTTGAACGGCTGGACCGATTTCAACGTCTTAAACGCCATCAGACGAGGAGTTTAATGCTATAAAAGAAAAATTGACATTTTCTGTAGGATTTTCTTACGTTTCGTGTTATACGTGAAAAACTGAAAAACGTTCGAAAATTTCGCGGTGTTCTTTTCTCCCCCGTAAAGAGCTCATGGTCCTTGTATTCGAAAACTCAGCAAACATACTCTCTACCATCCCCAAACATTCCCTCAAAGTTCCAATAACGAGGGTATTGCGACGTTTTCGAATCAAACATTGGTATTGCTCATAGAAATAAACTCTTTTTTGACGTTTTCGAGTCAAATTTCGATTTTTCCGATCCACCCCAATTGTTTACTGTATTCAAAACAAAAAAATTTTTTTTTTCGAGTCGAACGTTGGTTTTCTAGAAGATTTATTTCTTCCCAAATGCATATCTCGATTCTATTAGAATTCAATCCCCCCCCCCCCCGTTTTTCGATGAATTTTAGTGGAATTTTGACTCTTTTAAACCCAAATGAATTGCCCTATCCAAATCGAAAACAAAGTTTTTTTCGCGTTCTTTCAACGTTTTCGAGTCGAACATCGGTCTTGTCGAAGGTCCATTTCATCCCAAATGAACGGTTCCATTCGATTAGAACATTCAAGGCATTTCATTAGTAGAGGGAAACATAGAAATTTTGAATATCCGTCCTCTCATGTCGAAATTTCTACTTGCATTTCTTGTACCTGACGTTTCTGAAATTTACTGAAATTTCAGACATTTTGGAAATTGATGAGAAATTTCTTCCAGTCCTCATCTTCGTCCATCTTCATGGAACGCTCATAGCTTTGGTTCTAGTCAACTCATTTTGAACTTTTCACTTGTTTTACTACACAGACGACCTAGTCAGAGATCTGCACAGGGATGCAAATCAATAATCAAATAATCGATTATTTGAATCCATTGAATCGATTAATTTTAATTGATGTAGAGCTACCGATTATTTGGTATCCAAACAGAAGAGCTATTGAAAACGCTTATCGCATCATGAAGATTTGCACGATACTTACAATTATTATTATTTGTAACACAAAGTAGGCAGACGAAGAATGAGAGAGAAACAAACAGTAATGCGAACATAGTCCATATGAAGTAAACAAAAACTTCATTTAAAAAATCATGCCAGACGTCACGATCTTTAAAGATTTATTTATTTCCAATGAATTGTATTTATTTTTATGTAAATTACACTTGTAATTTACATTTAAAAAAAATGAATAACATTTATTGGAAATGAGATCCAACAAAATAAGCATGAAATCAGTTTTTTCCCCTCCCATTCCAATTGTATTCCGAAATTGATAGATAACTGCAGTTTTGAGTATACCATTGGAAAGGTAATTAAATTTAACAACTTTTGTGATATTCGGCAGCTTGCAGGATTGAAAAACAATGTGGGAAAGCAGAGAAAATTGAAGTTTCCAATAAATTAAAAAAACACGGTTTTCTCGAAATAACCTTTGAAAGGGCATATCTGTGGAACGGAATGAGACAGAAAGATGCGGTTGGCGGCGTTTAACAACATTTTTGATCTAGTTTCTCCAACTGGCGTATTGCCATCTACTTGCGATACACTCTGTATACACGAGGAAGTTATTGTTTGTGTTTGTCTCTCAAGTGTAGGTCTTAGGTGCCTTTAGGATCAAACTTCGTAGTATTTCTAGTTCTTGCTTGAGTGTCGTGAAGGAACTCGGGGATCTCAAGTATCGCTCGTAGTAAACAACTGAGTCTGGTTGTGGTCCAGTCGCGCAGCCTGTCATTCATCCCGCTTCCCCCTTTGAAGTTACCTGTACCTCACATAGAGCCAACCGCCCATAACGATTTATGAAAAGACGGGGGTTCTATGACAGTTCTGAAGTGACCGAAAATGTTTCGAACAGGCCGCTTCATTACGAGAAGGCTGAACTGACATACGCGAAAATCCTCCGCTCCAATTTTCCGCCTCTGCGTCTCTCGTTTCATTGTGCGAGGTGTGAGTGAGACCATTTTTGAACATTGGACGATATTAGTGGACACTGCACGGGTGAATGAGCAAAGGGACCTCCGACTGGACCCTTTGACGGAAAAGCCCTCATCCACCTGGTTGCTTCGAGTGATTTTTTCTCCGGCGGCCCTACAGCAAAACGTATAGTCATGTTCCTTTTCTTTCCGAAAGTTGGCTCTGGTGAATGAGAAATTTCGGAGACGCTGGACATTATAACAGTCGGCCACACGGCATAATTACGAGTATTTTCATCTGTCGCCGGAAGTCTGAGAGACCGTTTGCGACCACTCGAGTTTGAATGGTACCCAGGACTAACGAATTCGGTTACCAGAAGCGCTACAATATCAACTGCGCTACAATATGTCACTGAAACCTTAGATGTAAGTTGACTATTTTTCAATGCTAGCTTCAAAAAATATGTTAATTTATAATGAAATTAGTAATTTTATTGCGAAGAATACTTTACACATTTAAGCAGAGACTTTATTTTTATGTATTCATAACTTACACATACCTACTTCAATTACTTAAAACTAATTAGATAGACAAAAAATGGCTGTATACTGAAAGTAATGCCAAATAAATGGATAGGTAAATAAAAAAAGATTGACTGCAACTCATTATAAAGAACCCATTTTTTGGTGAGGTATCGATATGACTTCAACCAATTCAACGGTGAAAAAAAAACTAGTGAGGCGGTACCGTAAACAACTCTATCAAACGGATGTTTCGTTAGGAAAATGTTGTAAATTTTTGTAGGTAAAACGCTCTATCTCAATATTTTGGTGAGTTGAGGCGTTTTATGGTTCATGGTCGGAATTCCCCCACTTCCAGTGCAAATGTTGAAATTTTGACTTCACCATCGAAGAGGCCAGGTCCACAAGAGTGAACATTGGACTTGAGGCGTTTTTATTTAACGGAGCAGAGTTGAGGTTAAAACTCTACATCAGGGGCCTGCAATCTGATTTGCTCGCCTGCGGTGGTGCCCTGCAGCGGTGCAAGTCAAGATGTTTCGGACCGATCCAAATTCGAGATACATAAATATTCATTTGTTTTAAATCTACCAATCAGTGCAGCTTGCGCTCCAAACGTGATTGACGTGGAGGCGTCCACCGGTCAAAGTCTGATTACTCGCACGACCCTCATCTGGCACGACTGCCGTCGAACGGGCGTGAAAAGGCCCAACCAGAGATTTCTATCTCCTCGAGAGGATCCCGCGATAAGTGAGGCGATGAAGACGGTGGCAGATGTTCCTACGCCAAGTGTCAAGAAAACTCCTGATTGTCATCTCCAGTTTGTCAGAGACTTTCAGAAAGAAGGTACAACTCGGAGAACAATCCACTCGGAATTTACCTGTTGGAGCTTCAACTCCTCCTCAACTTGTCTTATCTCATTCATGTTTCAAGTTTTATGGTCAGTCGTTTCCGTTTCTCAAACGTAGTTTACTTGAATCTTTTCTTCTTTAGGTTCATTCAGCTCACAACTTACCATTCAGTTTCACAGAACGGGCGTTGGTGTTTTTTCCCCCCCTTTTTCTTTCCTCCCCCCAACAATTTACCGATTTTTAAAAAAAATCTATTTTTATTGTTACAAAAATCGATTTTTTGAATTGATACTCTTGTTGTCGATTTTTATCTGAATCGATTCTTTGAAAAATCGGCGAACTCTATATCTCTCTGTTGTCCGTTCTAGTGCTTCTCTCTTTTGGTGTATTATCTTCGATAATGAACCATTGGAATCGCCCAAAGAAAAATTTTTTTTTCCTGTTATAGTAAAATCTCGCTTTCTTCTTTTACAAGGTAATTTACAAGGTCTAATGAAGCCGTCTTCAAGTGAAGTGTGGACGTTTAAGTGGCAAGTTTGCATCTAAGCTCATATTCCTGTCATCAATTGATGAAGAGTTTTGGGACATGTAAATATGTCGATAATAATTCAAATTATTTGACCTGATGTTTTTTACCGATACAAAAAAGATTGTTTTTCTCTAGAAATAAGACACCTTTTTCAAAACAAAGAAAAATAGGGTGACCATACCCGTCAGACCAATTCTTCATGGAGATATGGAGCAAACTCATTATAAATCCAAATCAAACTCCATTAAACGCTTGCATACGAGTCTGCAACACATTGGGACATTTTGACATTTTATGTCTTTGCTATGGCACACAAACAAAAAAATCGTCACAAAAATTGTTGACGAAAACTAACTTCCTCATTTTCCAACCCATGAAAATCGTTCACCACTCGTTGGATAGCTCTCGATTTACCTAACCATATTACGTTAACCACTGCGGAGTGCGTGGCCGACAAGCTGCGGTATGAGCGTGATTGTTTAAATAATTGTTTACACACAGGTGATCATTCTCAATAATTTATATTTTCAAGACGAATGCAAGCTTCATAATTTATGATGAACCTTTCAATTAAGTATAACAACTACGCTACTGAGGTAGGTGATGTAGTATAGTTCGAAGGCCCTTGAATCCCTTCTTTAAAGACATAAAATGTCCCAATGTGTTGCAGACTCGTATGCAAGCATTTGATTTAGTTATGAGGTTTTGACATTTTATGTCTTTGCTATGGCACACAAACAAAAAAATCGTCACGAAAACTGTTGACGAAAACTAACTTCCTCATTTTCCAACCCATGAAAATCGTTCACCACTCGTGTACCATTAAATGGTTGAAGTGAATTTTGAAGTGAACCATTAAAGTTCATTTTGAAGTGAATTTTGAAAGTAAACCTTAATTCACAGGATAAAGACATAAATTTTATGTCTTTATCCTGTGAATTAAGGTTTACTTTCAAAATTCACTTCAAAATGAACTCGAAAACACCTCTAACACCCAACTACAATTTCACGTAGCATTCCTATATATACACCCTAATAAACCATGGTACATTAAACACACATGTTGTGATATTACAACTGTTTAGGTTGTAGTATCATTGTCTTCTACAGGGCATGGAAATATTCGATAAATTGAGGGCTTTCCAACGAGTGGTGAACGATTTTCATGGGTTGGAAAATGAGGAAGTTAGTTTTCGTCAACAGTTTTCGTGACGATTTTTTTGTTTGTGTGCCATAGCAAAGACATAAAATGTCAAAAAAATCAATCCATATATGTTTATGCCAACAATTTTGAGAAAAATTGATTTAGGTTTTGATTTTGAATAATAAAACAATAAAAAAATTCGACACATAACGATTTTCCATCCTTACAACCTACCTACCTTGAACATGCTATCATTATTATCACTACGATAATTATTTAAAAAATAGTATCTCATTAGAAAAATAAACACTTTTTAGAAACTGATACTTTTGTGACGATTTTTTGGTAAGCGGATAACGGGATTGTTGATGATGGGGGGGGGGGGTCTTTTGGGACCCTACAGAGCAGTGTGTACCTATTGGCTGCCAATGAATAGTCGGAAGGTGTTAGTAGTAAATTACTACTAGGTACCTTTAGAATAAATGTATCATATTATTCATTTTCTATCTGAGGTCACAGTGTGGTCTCACACCACCTCCCCCCTCCGGCGCCCTACTCCCTCCGCCGCCCTCCTCCCTCCAACATTGGACAGAGTTACAGACAACCCCCCCCCCCCACCTCTTCAAGTATTAAGAGTTACAGACAACCCACTCCCCCTCCCACCAATCACCACAAACCTCCCCACTCCCCCTCCCTTCATTCCTCCCCCGCTCTCCTCTTTCTCTTACGTTACTGGCTGAGCGCCACTGGGTAGCACGACTGATTGTGAAGTCGTCGTGGCCAAAGGAAATGATGTTCTGGTCACATGTACCTATTAGTTTTCTCTTTTAAAAAGTATACAACTATATCTACTCGTATGCAATTTGTAGGTGATTTAGAATAATCAGAGGAGTAATTTGGGGAGGTTTAACCTCCAGTTAAAAACATTGTGACACTAATTTTTAATGTATAGGACTGTAAGAGTGGTCGTTTGTTTCTGTTAAATACAAGTATTTTTTACATAGAAAATAATATTTTTCTAAGTATACAGAGTGTAACGCAAGTAGATGACAATACGCAAGTATTCATAATGAATACTTTGCTCAAATGTTCAGTCGGAAAAATAAGATTTTTTTTTTACCCTACGCCGATCAGTAGACTCTTGAGCCATTAGTTGACTTCTGGCAGCCCAATATAATTTTGCAATTTTCGACCAGTTGGTGTCGTCAGCAGTAAAATAAGATGATTGATGAATATTTATAATAAACTTTACTGGTGTCAGATAGATTTATTAGGGTATGGAGAGTTCAAATATACGACCGTCACAATGAAAATTTCTGGAGAAAAATGGGTTTCAATTTGAAGTTTTAAAATGGAAAGAAGTGGACCAAAATTTGCTGGTTTTATGGTATAAAATGAGTTGAATAATATTATTCTGAATCAACAAAGAGTTCGGAGAATCTTATTTTGTGCCACTGTTTGCCCCTATAGCAGTAAGAATTACTTGTCTACGTGTGGAAGTTTTCACTTGATGTGTCATGCATTAGGTGACAGTGAAATCGCTCCTTCGTCCAGAACAGCCCACAAATCACGTGAAACCGTGGAGGTTCTTCTTCACCTTTTGATACGCCATTGACACAACTGTCCGTTTCGTCGACAAATAAAGACTCCTGCGTGACTCAAAGCAGGTAAAATTAAGTGGCAATGGATATCCAGGGAGATTTTACACCTTTTATTCGGCATCTTCTCATAGCAGCCGTTAAGACGTGAGATGGGATGATCCCGGTGAACGAGCGTCAAAAGTACCGCTTCGCCGACGGTCCGAGAAGCGCTCATCCAAAATAAGACCCGTTTTCTCAAAGGTTTCACGGGTGCATCTTCACTTCTTCTTGTGGGTGCCACTGGGCAGGTGTGGTCCCACGCTGTTTGCTTAGAAATTGTCACTGGCCCACGTCCACTTTGGGCTGACGAAAAAATCTATTGACGCCCGAAGGGGGTAGAAGCCTACTTCTGAATTTCACCACCAAACTTCACGGCCTTCACGAACATTTGGACGTTTTTTGCGGACATTTTCGAATAAAATAGACTATCGGAGTGTTTTCAGTAGCACGCTTTGGACAATATACACCTGGCTCAAGACACCCTCAGTAGGTTTCATTTTTTTTTTTTAATTTATTTATTCAATTAATCAATCAATAGTTTATTTGCTGTTATGGGTAACAGCGGCCGTTCCAACAAAGGAGTTTGCAGACATGGTTGTGTACAATATTTTGCCACAGAAACACGAGTAACAAACAGATGAAATTAAACTAAGTACTTCATGAATAAACATAAACTTTCAAAGTGGATTAATAATGTAGTAAGCCTATGTTCACCAGCAATTCTTCTAACAACTTCCAGTGCTTTAAATAAATGTGAAATTATATAGTCCAAAGACAAGGTCCTTATTCAGACAGCATAATAAGCACTTTTCCACATATTCCTCCCTTAACCAGGCCGAACCAAAAATATTAACTCTTTCGTTTTCCATGACATGGAGTAAACTCTTGAGAAAAAGTAAAGGCACCGTGATGCAAAACTTGAAACACGAAAAAACGCTATTTTTATTCAATTATTGAGCAACATAATCGGTAAATTTGAAAAAATACAGTACCTAATAAGTATTTCAATGCATGTTAGTGATCATTAAATTGGTCGTTCACCCAAGATCATTCACGCTCTTTAACTTCACTCATCATCACCGTCATCTTCTTCATCAGTTTTGCCCAGTACAACTGGGAGTTCGTTGTCTTCCACCAGCGTCTGGTAGTCCTGATGCTATTCCATTGGTATGACGATTGTGTCAACCAGCTTGATGAGGTCGTTCTTCTTTGGCGTAGGAATCGGTACATCTTGCGAAGCCACCAAAATGAAATCAAACGTACTTCAAGGAGAGGAAACAGTACGAAATCGGAGGCAGAAATGTGGGATTCGACAATTGTTTGATCAGGTGTCGAACAAAATGATCTTAATAGCTGAACAGCTTTTTGTGGGTTGCGACAAGAACATTGATGAACGATTGCCGAAACCCACCTGAGTATCTTCTGCGTGGGTTACGTGATGATACTAGTGAAACGAGAATTTGTCGAAAGCCACAAAGCTACATTTTTCAACGGAGGTTACTGCAGTAAGGAGATTCGCTACATTTGTTAGAAGCCACACGAATCATGGTGGGTTACGACAAATGCACCTAATAAAATATCATTCTTCAAGTAGTAACCAATAATTCAAGTAATGTTTCTTTGAGGCTTACGACAAATGTTCTTCACTCATTTGAATTTGAACAACTTTCTTATGTAAAGTAAAACTTGATTTTATGGTACTTGACGTAGTCAGATCTCGAGGAAATTCACAAGTGATTATACCCAAGACCTTATTGTACACGTTAGTACAAATAACTCATTTCTCGCCTTTTTGTGGGTTATGACAAGTGCGCTCTGTAGAGTCGAAATATACGATATAATTAAAGACCGGATTTTTATGCAGTAAAAACTAATGAAATATGCGACAAATATGCATAAAAAAATATTGTAAATTCGTACTTAACAAAATCTCACAATCGGTGACAATGACTACTCATGTTACTTTCACCATATTATCATTTTGAAGTAACACGAGTGGGAATATCCACAGTTGGAAATGAGTATCTTTTAACTTTCCTGTACACCTATAGAAGTATACCTACTTCTTTCAATTAAACTCAACCTTATGTAATCAAACTTACCTGGCTCAAATTCTTCTATTTTCGTGGCATAGAACTAAAAGTACAACTTACAAAATGGAACACAACAGTTTCAAAATAATTTTCTATCTTTTTCATCTTCTTTACAGATTTGCCAATTGTTCGTAATTAATATATAATGGTGTTTCGACGTCTGAGGTCTAGGGTGAAATAAAGACAAATTTGCGTTGCTCTGTGAACAAGAGAAACAACATTTAGAGCCCTTAATTCACTTTATAATAACTTTCTAACTATTTTTTAATAATTGGTAATATCCAGTTCACTGATACCATCATAATATGATATCTCGCTCCCAGCTGTCCATCATATCACGTACGGTGCGGCTAATTAAAAAGGAAGGAAATGTAAATGGGAATGAAGTATTTTCTTTTCTTTTCCCCTTGGAAAAGAACAATTTTGAATTTTGAGGTACAAATTGTTCATCTTCTGTCGAACAGTGGATACAGTTTTGTGATGTGATAGAGGTTTGATTCTTCTTTGTTGTGTCCGGTGTCTACTTCATAGATTGAATCTGAGATCCTGTTCACGATTCGGAGTTCGTCCAATTTCTTCCTGTTGAGTCGATATCCGTTCTCCCACTTCCAGCTTATGATATTTTCTATGTTTGTCGAATATGCGTTTATTATAATTTTGTGATTTCATCGTATTTACGAAAGCTTGTTCTGTGTCTCTTTTCAGGTCTCCCTTTGTACATGCTGATTTCAATTCAGGTGGTAGAATGTCCACTGTGTCGCCTTCCAAAAGGTATTTTGGAGCGAACTTGGTGTCTGTTTCGTTATATTTGTCTACACACTTATGTGCAATGGTAGTCCAAGCTTGTGTTTGTTCACTCTCATTTATTCGACATCTTATCTTATTGACCAAAGTTTGGTTCAGTCTTTCATTTAGTCCGTTTGAAAATGGTGTATCGACGCCGTGGAAACCAGTCTTATATTCTCCCTCTCCAAACATTGTTTAAATTCCTTGGAATTTATTCCTGGATATCGGTCCGTCAGTACCATTTCAATGTTGTAGCTTTTTTCCACATTTTTTATTAGTTTTATAAAATCACTTGCACTGTGGTTTCTCGATGTGAGAATAAAAATTTAAAAAAATACACATTTCAAGGTTGTCTTGAATGAAGTTGTGATGACGGTTCGAGAGAATGTGTTTGTGGACGGAAACTTGCTTGAAATAACCGGGCAAGAATCCTCCGTCAGTTCACTGGGTGCATCCTCTCCCATTAATGTTTCTAGACCATTATTTTTCTGTAAGAGTGGACCAGTTCTCTTGTGATTTTATCCCGTTTGTACCAGGAGTTCCCTGCATTTTTGCGGAGCTTTCCTCGATCAACTCCAAACTTTGTCTCCACTCAACACCACCTTCCTTTAACCTATTTAGTACTTTTTAATCGTACGAACGATTTGTGGGCTTTGATGAAGGCTAAGGCGTGAGAAACGCGGAGATTTCTGAATAAATCCAAGACTTTTTTAACACTGTGATCCGACTCAAGTGATCAAAATCAATCTCTCCGTCTGATTTTGGTACTTAGGAACTTTATTTTTCTGTTCTTCCCGTCACTAAAAATCGTCAAACGTTATTGATTATTTATAAAATGTGCAGCATTACGATTTTTTCCCCGAATATGCTGCAACGTCCGAATATGCAAAGGTACTAGTGCATTATAGGTACGCCCGGTGAACTAGATAATCGAGATAATCGAATGTTGCGATTATATATCGATTTCACTTGTTTCTCCCAGTTTCTCCCAAACTGACATATTTTCATTTTTACAATGCATTATACCTACGACTTTAGATTGATCTATATGTCCAACTAATCTACATGGTACTAACCAGTTGTTTGGGGGATGTTTTTATACTAGATTAGTTGGACACATAGATCAAGTGGACGGGGTTGCGGAATAAAAACATCCCCCAAACAACTGATTAGTACCATATAGATTAGTTGGACATATTATGTATGAAAATATATATTATATGGAAATCTGTTCGGAAGGCTACACAACTGTTACCATCGAATGTTGACATCATCGATATATAATCGCAACTTTCGATTATCTCGATAATCGACTTCACCGGGCGTATAATGCACTAGTACCTATGCAAATATATGCCGAATAAAATTAAACCCAGAGCATCTACAGGAGGCAACTCAGATAAAGGAAGAATTTGCGCTCAACTTACATGAAGCGAAATGGATATGCAATACCATAGAAATCCGGTCTTTAGATATAACATAGGATAAAAAACCCACAGTCATACAGCATGACTGTAAGAGGGAGTTTTCGAAGAAATAACTAGTTTTATGTAAAATGTGGAAATAATAGGTGCTTTCGATATTACGAGGAACTCGGTCAAAGACCCGATAAGTCAGTTGGTCGCTCAACACACCAGTCGACCCAGTTTGACGACATCTTCTCTACAATGACGGCAGATATTGCGGGTAATTGTATCGATCGGTCATCCAATGCCCGTCATCCTCCTCGAAACAAGATGGACGAATTTCCGCAGACGAGGAAGATGTCGGGGACAGAGCTCCGATACAGTAGCCGTTCACTGGGGATGGAAAGATGCGGAAGGGAACAATAGAAGTTGACGAACATATGGCGAAAAGTGAGGGCCGTGAACCGTACTGTTAAATGTTCAGGTAGTCGGCAACGGCAGATGCGCGGCACCGTTACCGCCGCCTCTAACCCTTCCGCAAATACGATTCACAAATAACACAAAATAGAAGAGATGCTGCGCGAGAGCCCACTTTTTCCCATAGAAAAGTGCAGTTTGTGGTTCTCAGGGTCCCGAAACGTCAGATGTCACCCGAGAACGGTTCGGTGTTTCTTAACAACGTTTTGGCGCAAATAAGTGGTGGTCATTACGTTTCAAATAGTTGGGCGTGGGAAGGATATTGAAGGAAATGTTAACATGGAAAACGTGTGTTGTGGTAGCCTTCACCTAACTGGCTCAAACCGTCCGTCCCTTCGTTACGTCATCGCAATCATTAGTTCCTAAAGCTAATTTCTACGCTATTCACACCATGAAGCTGTAATTTGTCATGTAGGCTCATTAGGACCTTAACTTGACGTTGCTCGGGCCCTGGATCAGCTGAGTTTCTCCTAAAGCTAATTTCTATGTTGTTCACTCTATGAAGCTGTAGCTATTCTGGGCCTATGCTGGTTAAAGTAATTTGCTTATACCAAATTATATATATTTTTTGGTACGTACCCTCCTTCGGACTTAAACTTTAAGCAGAATAGGCCCAGAATAGACACCACAATTTACATTATGGCCTCAGGTGTCTGTAGACATTAAAAACCTCATAAAAACTGTCAAACTTGTCAAAAATACTATAGTTGCAGAAATAAGGACGAACCATTAAATCCTCACGAGGTGCCTTCCCTACTTTGGCAAAAACTCGGGACAGATGTTCTTAACTTTAATGGTCAAAAGTATAATTAGTTGTCACGGATTATTTCTCAACATTTATTTCGGTTTGCCAAGTTTCGTCGAACAAAGCCTCCTATGTAATCTCAATTCTGAAAGCCATATGGCTAACCTATGGCTAACATAATATGTTTAACCTAAATATCTGAAACTAACTCAGTGTTGGTCATACATTCATTTCTTATTTTCTCGTGAAGCTCTTGAATACACTAGGCCAAATGATTTTCAAGTGCGCAGGTACCTAACAAGTAAAGACGGTAATTTCGAATGCTGTTGTTAGTAACGACAGCATTCGAAATTACCGTCTTTACCGGAACAGGAAACTCGATTTGATTGTAATTTGCAGATTGAGCTGGAATTTAGCCAACTGCGTGTCCCTTTGAATTGAAAATCTTAAACAACGGTTGAGATACATACAACTTTCCTCTTCGCATTTACACAATGGAATCAAACGTCAGTAAGTGGACAGAACGTCTAAGATGCAAAACAAGGTTTTCAAACGCTTGAGGTAGGTATCTGGGTCAGTACTCACCAAGTTTTACAGCACGTCCGTTAAAATTAGTGACGTCACGAACCCTTTAGTTCCTTCACACTGCCATCACTGACCGCTCAGGGGGAGGTTTCGTGAAGAATTGCAAGGAGGGCATTGGTCCAATTTTATGGGCACCGCAACTCCACTAACGGGAACGGACTCATTCGCAACCCTTGCAAAAATAACGTTTTTCGCATCATCCTAACGGAAAGGGTCGGTCCGTGACCCCGAGGGACTCGTAAATCTTCTTCAGCGAAGGCTCCAACTCATTTTTCCTGTCCCTTCACCAGCTGAGACGCTTTTTCGGGGCGGAAACGTCCGTACATAGGAGACTGAATGAAGTGAAAGCTGAACGTACTCGTACCAATAATGGAACTTGAAAGTCACTCTTTTTTAAATTGTATAACTGTTTCTGTACACCGTCTGTGTCATGAACAAAATCGCTCAATGTAATTTGTGAGATTTGTTAATTGAGGACTGAACATGCACGGACAGACAAAAGAACAAGTTGAAATCTGATTGAAAACACCTGAAATGCGAAGGTACGACCATTCAGAATCGGCCCAGGAATTTCGGAAAGGACAAAAGCTTCATCGTAGAGTTCGCTAATCCATCTTCAATCGAGCCAAATTGCATTTTTTCGTCATACTACTATGCCCATAAATCACTCAATAATAGTAAAAATTAAGATGCCGAACTAGAGTAGGCATCCTGAAGAGTAGGCATCCGACCTACTGAAGGTCGGAAATATTTCCCGAAAAATTGCAAATAGTTCCGAGACCTAATATTGGAAAATTGGAAATATTGGAAAGATGGCTTTAAACGCTCCAACTTGGCTCGCTGCGAAGTTTGTAGGCCATGCGCTGTCTTCTCTTGCCTTCTGGCGGCGCACAGTGGTCGGAAACCCGATTTTATGGGAGCGAAATTTTCTGAATGCGGATTCTTTCAGGAAATTTTATGCTGAACAAACAATTTCTATAAACATGGGGTCTAAAATCGACCCCATAATATTCATCCATAATGTATCAATCAGAATTTCATTAAAAGGTGCTCCTTGTTGGCAATGCAAGGGGTAGATGCAAACAAATGTTATTTGCTGTTGCAAATAGTGTAATATACATGGTAATGAGACATTAAATATATAGTTCAGCAGTGTAATTACGCAATAGGTGAAACACCGTTTTGCAGCACTGAAACAGTCAAAAAAGAAAAAGTTGCTGGTCGTAGCAGCTGATTTTGATTTTAATCCTCTACAGGAACATTACTGAAAACATTATTCGGACGGATAAAATGTAAAACTAAACAATATTTTTTGGCAAAGGGATCGAACGCAAACACGACGCGGGTCGCGGGTAGCCATTTTCTCGTCGATTTTGGTAGAAAAACGTGAAACGGGGAGTCTAAATACAATTTTTCGCGTTTGTGGGATTTTTTGGTGTGGAAAGGGATTTTTCAACCCTGACTGTGGGAAAAGGGGTGAGGGCAGTCTTGCAACACTGCTCCTCTTCTACGGTTCCCGCGACCACCGCGCACGACGCTCGGTCTTTAATAAATTTGCAATGCTTTTTGCTCTAAAATGATATTTTATCTACTTTATTATCGTACGTCCTCAAAATATCTCCCCAAGACCAGTTTATATGATCATAACAGTCCGTTAAATTTTTTTTTTTTTTTTTAGCTCCTCATGTTCAATTTCTGTAAAAAACGGCAATCTTTCCCATTTTTCCAACCTTTCGGAAATAATTCACGAAATATTTCCACGATTTTATCTTTCCGGAAAAATAAGTACCTACTCTAAGCCGAACCATCGAGGCTGCCGAATTATTGAGGTCTTAATCAGTGGCGGCTCGTCCATAAGGCCACCTTGGCCCTCGCCCCACCCAAAAATTTGCAAAGGAAAACAGAAAAAACATAGAACAAGGAGAAAAAAAATCTTACCTACTACTACCCACCATGGAAGAAGGGAGATCTCCCTTCCTCCATGACTACCCACTTCCACTGAGTCGCATTTTGTTTCGATTTATCGATTAAAAAAGTCGATTATCGGATCGACCAGAAGTGCCCCAGTCTCAATGTTGAAGGTATAGGCGCTTCCTGGGGTGGGGGAAGGCACTCTGTGTTGCGAGATAGGAGGCGTTCCGGGCGGTGGCCAAAATATCGTATCAAGTTGAACGCCGAAAACAATCGATCGTTGAATCGTTCCTTGTCAAGGAAGAACGAGTTTCATTCTTCCATGCTTTCTTCCATGTTTGATAAGAATGATATCAAAACGTTGCCTGACGTTATAATATTATTTTGAATGCATTGACTGGTGGTTTTTAGCTTCGTATTTACTCATCATAGTAAAAGTGAGTTATTGTCTCCATAATATTAATCAACTAAACATTGAAATTTAATATCTCACGTGCAACGCGTGAACGCTTTGCTAGTCGTCAAGACTGAAGTGGATCCACAGAAAACCCTACTATACTACGTGGATCACTATTCGCCCAAGGGAATCTCATTTGTTGATTTCTACATTCTGTAAGTTAATAACAGTTAATAACCGTTAATAACAGTAATATACATAATATTATTATGTAGCTCAGCCAACCGTTGAGAATACTGTTTTATTTGTTATCCCTGAAACTGATGGTGACTTCGTTGACTCGAGCTTTGTTTGAGCTAACCAACGAACTCTAAAAGCTAGTTGAAATCAATCTTGCTGTTCTGTGATCGCTCAAAATGTTTTGATACGATTGGATAAGAAAACGTATGTGCAATCTGGGCATAAGAGGACATTTTTAGAGGGGGTTTTCAACGTACCACTCGGCTAGGAAGCAGATGGTCGCGATTGCTAATTTTTAAAAACCCCAGTAATAGAAACTCCAATAATATAATTTTTTGACTACCTTTATAATGTACTCTTTGAATAGTACTCGTACAGTCACAATTTCTCTTTTATTCTTCCTATAATTTTGAAGATAATTATTTTGGTGGGTAGGTGGGATTGCCTTGCAGCCACCTCCTCGTCGGTAATCCTGGATACTGGTCAGTAACCGACCCTCTCCTCAAGAGAACTCTTTGGAGAACGATGTTTCCTGACTTGCTAAGAGCTGCATACCACTAATTATGAAGCAGTTTAGCTGTAAGGGTAGTTTGAGTTTAGTTCCTATAGTGAGTACCTAATAGGTAGGTATGCACCTAAATATTGCCCTGGTGCCCCACCAGTTTCTGAGCCCACGAGCCGCCCCTGGTCTTAATGTATTCTATTTTGAATTAGAACAACTGAAAGTGAGTAAGATTATATTCTAACATTGTGCTTCACGTTGAGGTTCAAGTTCAACATTTTTATGTGTACAATCACCTCATTTCTATTGAGCTTTCTAAGAAGGTGCCCATATGTTGAGACCAAACAATAAGTTTTGCGGTTGGGTTTGAAAATGGATAGGGGCCCTCGAGCTGAACTCGCTCGGCTGCATGCCTTTGAGTTTGAAGGCCTGTCCAACATTATGGCAAACTCTCATACTCGTATATTACCTGAGTGTAACCGTAATGTTGACTTTTCACGTGTTTGTAATCGCCTCATAGTGACCTAGCTTCGTTCCTGATCAGATTAGCCGGTTAAGCAGACTTTTAGCACCGTACAAGCATCGCACAATGGAATCCAAATTTTCCCAACTCCACCAGCAAAATTAACCAACTTTCAAAAATGAAATCCAAGAGATTGGTTACTATATAATATAATAAATTATAAGATGTTATAAGAAAATAATAATAATATTATATCAGCTAATATTATATTATAATAAATTTTATTCATTTTCTTACTTAGCTATCCTATAGGATATGTAATTTTTTTACTATTATTTGTTTCTATCTTCATGGCCCGAAATTTCCCAACTTATCGAAAAAGCAACGAAAAAAGAAGAGTTTCCACTTCAAAATTTTGATTAATCCAAGTTGGGATAATACAAGGAGGACTGTTTCCTACTTGGGAGCAATCAAACTTTCACCAAATTAATTAGCATTTGTAATTCATTTTCGTCATTAATATTGTAATGCAGTACAAATTTCAATTAATTTTCAATAAAAACTGGAGTTTAAAGCTGAACTTTGATATTTGTTAGGAGCCATGAGGACGCGTCTTCTTGCCCCCCCCCCCCCCCCAAACCTCTCATTTTCTCCACCTTCACACAAATTTATTTAACATTTGTAATTCATTTTCGTCATGCTAATACATTGTGAGTCTATAACCAATCTGTAGGCTGCATTAATCTGTAGGTAGGTACTCAGCGACGTCAAACGTTGACCTTCTTCTACACATTTCCTGTCAGTACTTACCTTCTTTGTGTACAGAAAATAATTAACCATCAATAAAAATCAATTTATACTCTATTTTTACGTATTTATAGATATAAGCTGCAAATTACTACATTAAATGTGAAAATTTGTCACATTCCCTCAATCCTTATATTATGCTACTAATAATAATATTATCATCCCATACAAACCTAGTTTTCTTCTTTCTGTGGATTCTTGTGAAACAATAGTAAAATCCGTTTAATGAATAACTTCTGAGTGGGGAAAATATGAAATTCATCATGAAGCTGACGGGTAAGGTTTCTCTTATGGTTACGTTTACATTACTGGTTCTAATGGACCGTTGTAAAAGTAGTTTTATTGAATCATGTAAAGTTAGAGCACGATCAGCACAATATCATACTGTTTATCAGCTTCTGGGAGCACCGGGATATATGAAGGAGAAAAGCTAGGTTCACATGTGTCCGGCAGTGCGACAATGCGGAAGTCCGACAGTGCGATCGGCCCGCTGATTGGTTGGTATGATTCGGAGTGGGGGGTCAGAGAGTCGATCGGATTGTCGCATTGCCGCACTGCCGGACTGCCGCACACATTCAAAAAATTAGATATTCGGATAATATGGCGGATGTCCCGACGTGCCCAGTTGACTACTGCGCAGTGTTGTGTGTGTGCTTCATTGTGTTCATTTGTTGTGGTCATTTGTTCACCTTCCGTTCACTTTCGTTCTTTCCTTTTGAATATGAACGCATCATATCAAGTGGACGATGAAGTTCTAATTGAAGTAGTGAGAGGAAGGCCACAGTTGTGGAAATTATCCGAAAAGGGTTATCGAAATTCCCAACTGACAGCAAAGAATTGGGAGGAGGTTGCCGTTCTCCTGTCAACGGATGGTAAGTTTTCTCATTTTCTCTTTTTGTTTGTCGAGTGATAAATAAAACCCAAAAGTCGTAATGCAATTGCATTTTAATGAAGAATCATGTGAGTGTTGCTAATTTTGATATATTGATTGTTTCCCAGGAAAGAATGACACCATCTCGACACCTTCTCGATTGTTAATTCATAGTATTTATGTTATTCAGTAGTCATAGTTTTCTTTGTATGAATAAAGTTCCTTGAAAGTATTAACGCGTCGTTATTTCTTTAATCCCAGGATTTCTAGTATGTAAACAGAAAAACTTCCTTTGGAAAGTATTTTTACTTCGATTGATAACGGATTGATAACGGACACAAACGGATTGCCGCACTACCGGACACATTTGAACACTCGACCCGAATCCACCGCACTGCCGGATATCCCCACCACTGTTTTTCCCCGCTGTCGGACTTCCGCATTGTCGCACTGCCGGACACATGTGAACCTAGCTAAAGCCCTGAGTCATCTTCTCGTAAAAAACATACAGAGCGCGTTGCGAAATGCTCAACCTGAATTTTAAGCCATGGATATCGGGTCAGGTTATTACTTGCCCTCTATGCAATTCGGGTGAGGATGAAACAATTTGCTTGCACGCTGTCACATTTTGCGGGGCATTCGTAGGACTCAGTTCGGTTCTCTCTACCTGACTAATGACGAAGCCATTGAATATTTGAACGGTAGAGATTGGTCAGCTCTTGGGTGGTATTTAGTTAAGGCTGTAAGGTACAGGAGTATATTGGTAGAGGAGTTCAACTTTTGAAAATATGAATGGCATAGACCGTAGGTTGTTTTAGTTACCTATGCATGTGATTTGCAAAAACTGAGCACCGGTTCATAGCTTTGCACTGCGCCCGTGTCATGTTTTGTTGTTTGTTTGTTTTTCTGTATTATAATTCGGTGATAGGTTCTGTGATATAAATATAATTTAAAAATAATTGCGATTAGAAGCTACCTATGTGAGTTAAATGTAATGAAAATTATATGTGATTTAAATAGAATGGATAAATAAGGAAAGGCGCTGTAATTTTAGGATAATAATGGCGGAAACCCATCTCCGGCTTATTATAAATAAATATTTCATTCATTCATTACTGGTTCTATGAGTTATGTTTATTCAAATACACTGTCAACACACTCAAGTTAATCGAGAGAACTAACGTACAAGACCCATTTAATATACTATAGTACAGTTACATAGCTACATACCTTAGGTAGTAACCGGGGAATGGAAGAATGTCCGATGTTGAGAGAAGTCCGTTATTGAAATGCCGTCAGTTAGTTATTTGTGCGAGTAAGCACTTTAAGTGCTGCACTTACTTAAATTATTAACTCGTTTGTGCTTTGTGGTGCATCTATGATTTTTTACCCATCGCTCAAGATTACGGGTCGATCTGACTGATATCTAAACACGATTCGAGGTAAATTGTTACGTTGTTTCGAAAACTGAGTCACCTTTTAGTCGGTATTCAATACAAGAACCCAAACTTCTCCGGTCCAACTTCCTGCTCGACATTTTCTCAAGGTGGTGGCATTTTCGATCTTTTCTTCTTGAGAAAGATTTTCCCAAAGATGACCCGGTCGCAAACCGTTTGTTGAAGAGACCACCAGTTGGAGGGGAATTTTTCCCTCCGCAACCCCTCATCATGAGCCGTCACTCCTTTTTGGCAGCCCTTCGGACGAAAGGGGTTCCGTTATGGCATTGGTTCCAGCGGGATGCTGCACTGTGGAAGAATACGACGAAAATATTCCACGGTCCCGGTCAAGGAGGTGCGAACGGTGCGAACCTCCAGTGCTGTTAAGCCGGGAATACACTTGAGCATCGCGCCGCGCATAGGCTGCGCGTGCGGTGCGCGGCCTGCCTCTGCTCAAGTGTATTCCCGGCTTTAGAGAGATTATGTGCTCACCTGCCTCCCAGCTCTTCCCTTCACATCAGGTGACATTTATGTTTTCCACAATGGAGGCCATCTCTTGAGCTTTCTTCTTTGCATCCAGCCCTTTACCTGGAGAATTTGTGGGTGCAGAGGGCAATAGAGGCCTTCGAAAAGCCTCCACAAATGAGTTAACTTGTTCAAGCGACCAGGAAAATCGGAAATATGACACCCCATCACCTCCCGTGGAGCCTCTTTACGAACTCAAATCCTACTTGAGGGACCCCGAGATCATACTTTTGGTTTGCGCAGCAATAAAAGTGTCAAACCATCTCAAATCGTCATTGAACTATTTCAGCTGTGTTGGGAGGGTTGTTACCTGTATATTATAACATCCTTATGGGTCCCATACCTGTAGATACGAAATAATTTGAGCAATGAGCTAAAAATATTGTTGTCGTTCGAGGTGACCATAATATGGACCTATAATGTGGTTAGGACCATATTATGGTCCTAACCCCGGACCAGATGGTCGGTAACTAGCTCACTAAAGATCTTTAGGTTTCCAACAAAAGTTCCGAATAGTTCGACCGAATAGTAATTTATTTTTATACATTATGAATGAAAAATTTGAACCATAGTGGATTTTTAATGGCATTTGATTCTCGAATTCCCCAGGGGCAGGTTGTTATTAGATAACAGTTGGGAAACATATATATAGTAAAATGGAGTTTAAAAAAGATATATCTACATAACAAAGGAAATTAGCGACAAGATGAAGGATTTTTCAACGTGAAGATGTAAATGAATGCAAAATGAAGGCGCGGAATTCCAGAGGCTTATTAAAACCCGATCACCTAGCCAGCCAGCCCTCTGACGTCATAGGCTGTGACGCACTAGTTGACCTCCTGCCAGCCGTCTGACGTCATACGCCCGTGGGTCATAGGCTCTGACGTACTAGTTGGCCTCCTGCCAACTGTCTGACGTCATAGGCTCTTACGACATAGGCTGTGACGTACTAGTTGGCCTCCTACCAGCCGTCTGACGTCATAAGCTCGTGCGTAATATGCTTTGACGTACTATTTGGTCTCCTGCCAGCCGTCTGACGTCATACGCTCGTGCGTCATAGGTGCGTCTGACGTAGTGGCCCGCCTGTCGCTTGTGTTCTGACGTGGTCTGAGGGAAAGGGTGAATCAAGGAAACAAATTTTTCCCCTTTCAGTTTATGTGCCAAAGCAAAGACATGAAAATGTCAACTCCATCCTGTTGTTGATACAGTCGAGAATTAAATGCTTGCATACGCGTCTGCAACACATTGGGACATTTTATGTCTTTAAAGAAGTGGTTCAAGAACCTTCGAACAATGCCACATCACCTACCCCAGTAGCGTAGTTGTTATACATACTTAATTGTAGGGTCCATCATAAATTATGAAGCTTGCATTCGTATAGACAATATAAATTATTGGGAATGATCACCTGTGTGTAAACAATTATTTAAACACTCACGCTCATACCGCAGCTTGTCGGCCACGCACTCCGCAGTGGTTAACGTAATATGGTTAGGTAAATCGAGAGCTATCCAGCGAGTGGTGAACGATTTTTGTACGATGATAACTGGCGAAGATAAAGTTCCGTAGCAACGAATCGGTTGTAAGCGAAAATCATCAGAAATTTTCGTGACGATTTCGTGTAACGCTTTTGTGTAACGTTTTTCGAGTTATGTGCCAGAGTAAAGACATAAAATGTCAATAACAATAATTTTCTGGGGTGCGTTCTTTGGGACACTTTCATGATTACAATCCGCCCAAAAAACTACGAAAAACGGGCTTCACAGGTGTGATTTAGATTATATTATACTCGTAAGTAGTGTGATGAACATTTCCATTTTGTAAAGGGCTGGTTTATCAATCGCAATTACCTAACTGTCAGTTAGAGATGGCATAACAATCAGAGCAAACAGGCAGTTAACCTTTAATATAAGGAGGCCTTTATCCACCTCCAGTTAGAGCGTTACTGGAGTTTAAATTTAACTGAATACCTATCACTGATCAAACGGGGCAACAAAAGCAAAAAATCACAGTCATGCAGCATGGCTATAAGAGCGAATTTTCGAATAAATAATTGGTTTCATGTAAAATGTCTCCATTAAAGAACATGGTGCGCAGCATGTTAGGACGACAGTGGCTTGGAACGCAGCACGGTGGGGCCGAAGTGGAACGCTTAGTTTTTTATTAAGTTAGGTACCTAATAAAAAACAGGAAAATGAAAACTGCACTAATTGACGGCAGCATTCTGGCCGGTACGTTCCATGTATCTGATTGCATTTCCATACTCCACCCATGCCTCATCCAGAAACTTTAGTTGTTCCATATGGGACCTACGCAGTGGGTTTACTGATCCTTTCCGAATGCTTTGCATCTACGATGTTTCTGCCTGTATTTCTTCCGAGACCTTGATATCCAGGTGGATTTTGGGTCACTGGGAGTAGAACTGCTTGTTGTAGTCAGCGTGAAACGAGGACAGTCTACAGGTGGGGGTTTCGCCCATAGTTTTGGTCCGAAGTTGCTACCTTCTTCTACGTAGTTCGTGTGGATGTTATAAGAAAATGCCATAGCTGCAGTCGGAGTGATCCACGTGAGGTCATGAAAAGCTTTTACTAATGTTCTGGTGGCAGGAACCTAAGCCCGAAAAATTTATTCACCCACTGGCCTGCTTCCCCTTGGCCCTAAAGTGCTGTCACTCTCATCCACCTGGTCGAGTGGTCCCAAGGTGTTACGCCCGAAAAATGACCGGTATAGAACGCATCTCTTCAATAAGCCACGGTTTATAGAAAAAACACGACAAAGTAGGACGCCCTCCCTCAAAAAGTATTTGCCTTGCTGATTAGTATTTGTATAGGTACTGCAGTTTGCAATTTCGATAACAAGAGCATCCCTCCGACCGCACTCAATGGCTTCATAAGAACAGAACGTTTTAATGTTATTACATAACCTGCATTAAGTGTTGCATGTCTGGATTCCGTTCATATTTCCAACATTGAATCAATTACCATTACGAAGGAAAGTGAAGAGGAGGCACCCCGATAATGACTTTTCGATGAGCCTCTGGAATGACCTAACGCCACTTTCACGACTGAAATGTTTGCGATTCTCATGTAATCAGAGTGGAATACGGAGCAGTAGCTAAACGCACCAGACGTGTCACAAGGGGCAATTAGCTTCTCAGTTGCTCCGCGCGTAACGATGTGACAAATTTAAACGGTATGAAACCGTCGACAAGAGTATAAATATCGGTGCAAACGAGGAGAGAGCTTCCAAAGTAGTTCGAATTGATGACGAATTAACTTCTCGTATACGAAAGTTGACCTAATAAAGAGGATACTTATTCGACCTGTCCGGGGGGAAAGTGGGTGGACATTTTCGACACAAGTGAAAGTATTCAATTTCAGTTCATAATTTTCAACAATCATTTCGATTATAATAATAAAATACATTTTTCAAATTCATTCAAAAGACTTCGAATTTTGGTTGTTGTCTTAAGGGTTGAATTTCTATTAATTAGCTACATTTAGGGTCCGTTAGCTGAACGACAGTAATTGTCGTGTTACGCCCAAAAAATGGCCGGTTCAGATGAACGCATCTCTTCAATAAGCCACGGTTATTAATAATTGTTAATAATATAACTGCTATAACTAACCATGGCTTATTGTTTGGTTCTATAAACCGATAAATCTATAAATTGAGGTGTTACTCGGCAAAAAATTGTTTAATGAGATGTTCCAAACATCACATTTCACATAAAACCAGTTACTCGCCAAAAATTCGCTCTTATAGCCACGGTGCATGACTGGGGTTTTTAAAGTTTAATGAATTGTGATAACTTATTCCAGTCAAGGACGTGCGAAGAAATTACTTGAGGCCAAACCTGATAATAATAATGATAATAGTAATAAAAAGTTTTTAGTAGGACGATAGTTTTTGTTAATAAATGGGTGCATTGAATAAAGGAAAGCAAGTCCAATGAATTATTAGATATTTTAAACCCGAATTTATTAAAAATCTTGAATTACCTACAAAAAACCTTTAGAATAAAAATTGTTTTTCCAATTTCAATCACAGTCTTGGTGTAAGATAGATCTCCTGTGTTCTTTCCACACGAAGAACAACAAGATCGTAGGGTCATTATTCGGAGGTTTAAGATTGCCCATATTTGAATGAGATCTTCCCAACATCACATTTTACATAAAACCAGGTATTTCTTCAAAAATTCGCTCTTATAGCCATGCTGCACGACTAGAACTTTTAAAAAAATTTTTATTGTTGTTACAGCAGGCATCCTCGAGGATCGTAGCTGTGGGTTCGCATTCAACCAGATGGTGGGCTCAATTTGCTTTAGTTCCTGGATCGCCACCTTCAGGATCTCTTCAGGAATAAGATATCGTGGAGGTGGCGATCCTACTGACATCGAAAGCAAATTGAGCCCACCGTCCGGTTGAATGCGAACCCACAGATACGATTTCCGGTCAGTTTGTGGCTTTTTTTTTCTCCCTCTGAGGAGGATGAGATTGAATGGTTTAAATTGTTGGGACAATATTGAAAGTGACCGATTCATTCACGGGAAATAAGTTCGGATCTTTCGAGAGGGAAAAAGACAGGAGTTTTGTGTCGGCTGACTAATGGATTTGCGGACAGGTCCTGGAGGACGTGGAAGATGGATGGGGAGATCTTCAGGGGTTTCACGCTGAGACGACCAAATTGCCTTGCAAAACCACCCAATAGAACCTGAAGACGAACGCTGAGGTGGGCTGATATCGCTATTGTTGCAACACAAGCCGTCCGCTTAAGTGGAAAAAGGTTCCTTTTTACTTACGACTAACCAAAACCCTACCTGGGAGGTTCGTACCGTTAGTTTCGATGCCTGACGCAAAAAGGGCCTTTGAAAAAGTCCCCAAAATGGCCAATTTTCCAGAAAGCGGGTCGTTATTGCGGTTTGTGAAGTCGTTTCATGACGGTAGGTACCAGATAATGCGTTAAAGCTTTCTCGACAAAAGATTTACGGACATAACAAGTGGTTTGGACGATAGTTCGTAGTCTCTGGCGCTTATCCCAGATGTGTTGCCGTTTAATGAGGGTTACGGTTGATAAATCGTTGGTGAAAGTTCAGAAAACGTTGTAAACTTGATCGACGACCAACGAAATGAAGCGGTAGTTGCACCTTTAATCATTGTAGGTTATTTTAAATCCTCAAATGTTAAGTAGGTAACGAAGTAAAGAGGAACATTTCGGGTTCTTAGGACTTACAGGTGGCTTTATAATTATGTGGAGAACCTAACACGTGGGTCAGCCCAGAATGTAGTTTGAAATGTTGTGAGAACGTCTATAAGCCAGTTCCCAAACTCCCTCCTCCATATTTCCAACCTTGAAGTCCCTCAGAGGTACAGATCACTGTGACTATTTTTCTTTATAGAAAAAATAAAGAAAAATTGCTGTCAATGAGGGACGAAACACCACGTCTTCCCACCAAGTACACTATTTTATTCAACATTTAAATAGGTACGACATCAGAATGTGAAGAATTCGGGAGTACCAAGGGTTCTAAACCCCATTCAAGCGTACCTACTGGTCAATACACAGCATACTGAAATGGCTTGGAAATGAACCTAGAATTATAATCTTCTAATAATGAACTTAGAATTATAATAGTTCGAGAATGATTTGAGAGATTTTAAATAAAAATTGTGAAGAAGAAGGAGAAGATATGAGAACGCCGGGATGGGATATCGATATATAATCGATATATTAGGCCCAATATTCAATATTTTAATATCGTTATTCAAACATTGATATTATCGATTTAAAAAAACGAGATTTTTTAATCAGGGTTGAAACGGAACAAACTAAATAAGAATTGAGAGAAATAAAACCAGGTCAAAGGGTTTAAGACAAACACTCCAAAGATACATGATCATTTAATATTAAAATTATTATTGATATTTTGTTGATATATTTTAATAAAAACACAGTCAAGCAGCATGGCTATAAGAGCGAGTTTTATGTAAAATGTCTCATTCCGATATCAGAACAGAGCAGATGAACCGTGAAGAACATCTCAAGTAACAAACACGTTTCTTCACCTTCAAAGTGCTCCAGTTTGAAAACGTGATGAGATATCGCAATTCTGACTTCACCATGATGTTTAGCATTAAAAAACCTTCAAAATAAAATACAATTTATTACACGTTATCTATATTAGGACACCATATCAATGTTATATGAGGAAGTAGTAAGAAGAATTAGTCGATTCTTCAAGTATCGCTTAAGCATCGTTCCACCGAGTACCAATTATAAAATTAGTGATCGAACCTACAACTTGACGTCTAGGGTTTTTTGGTACCTATTTCAAAGAGTATCTTTGTGGCATTTGCCCAATGTTGAAAATTAACACTACCTAATAAACATTCACACCCTTTTTAACTAGTCCTAGTACAAATTCTGAGAGTAGTTCTTGAAATACGTGTTTCAATACGGTTTGTTGCCCAGAAGCCAATAGAAACGTCTTAAAATTACAGTAGTACAACGAAATAATTATATTACACTTTATAGAAATTGCTGTTCTCCATGTTTCTCTGGCTACAAAACATATGACAACACACCAGGGCCCCCTCATTGTTCCTCATCTCATACCTTCTTGTTAAACTAACACAATCATAGTATCGAATTATCAACCTTCGAAAAAAAGCCTTCCAAAACGGTTCTTCTGTCGAATATAACGCTACTTTGTAGCGGAGGAATGATCCACTTTCGAACATCTGTCTACCTGTTTAGCGGCTTCCTTCATGTTCTTTTCCGCCGATGCTTTACGCGGTGTATCGTTTTTCTTCAACCGTGTGTTTCAATCCAACTGCAACAGTGTCAGCCTTCAGAAATGATCCACACGATATGTTTGTTCGAAAACCTCCATGAGCCTTCAAGTCACTCTTTCCGCCTTCGCCACTTTTAATGGCTTGGAAAATAACAAAGTCAAGGTTTCAGCAAGCGAAAAATACCAGATGCCCGTAAGTAGTTTGTCATCGTTAATTAGGATTCTTTTGACGTTGGGCCCTCGAATGAGTCAAAATGTTAATTGGCGAACTAATCTATTGCACTAGAGGAATCAACACAGACCCGGACCAACTTTTTCCCACAAACAAAACCCGAATAACTAAAGATTAAGTGACATGCGATGAATGTTTACTCCTCTGTTAGCGAATTTCCGAAGAAAAGGAAGTTAATAACATAATATCCTTCATAATATGCTTATGCCCATGACTCCCCCACTTTTGAAGATAAAAGAAAAATACAAACTCTTTTGGGATCTATTTACCATGCCCTTAAAAACAATAAATGAATAAATAAAAATAAAGAGATAATTTGCAATGTTTTTTGTCAGCTTTTATCTAAAGAAGATTTTTTTTATTGAAAAAGTGCACTTTTGGCCGAAATAGGGTTATAATTCATTCTTATTCATATTTTCCCGCTGCATAAGCCGTTTAGTATGAATTTGCTGTCAGTAGAAACCTCAATAATTTGCTAAAAATAATAATGAATGCTAAATAATTTAATTTGCTCTAAAACTTGGCTGGGAACTTGTTTTTTCTTCTCCTGAAAATCCATTTTTATATACGATCTGGAAGTTGGTATTGATGATGTATTTCCCCTTTTTTTCTTTTTCCTGGGATGTCGCCCAACAATGTTTTTGATTTCCGAAGGTCGTTATGAGCTAAAAATGTCGAGGATGATATGTGGGGTTGATTGTTAATTGGTTTTATATGAATTTCATCAAGACAGGCTAACTGTTGAACACAATCACACCAGAAGTGAACCCCCTCATTAACTACACATCCTTATTAGCTACGAATAACATTCGAATATATAAAGCCATATATGAATATATTGAAGAAATTAATGTATATATTTGAGAAGCTGAATTAATTTCATTAAAATAAATAGACATGTATAGATATGAATGAATATAAGGAATATAATAATAATATTATTAGGGATATATTGTAAGCTGATATAATATGGCTGTAAAACATGTTTTAATGCCAATAAAAAATTTTAAAAAAATCAAGACAGGCAAACGGATTGTCTTTCTAAAATCTGTGTGACGAAAAAATGCACCAAAAAAAAGCAAAATGTGAACACTTCCTAGGGTGCTAGAGTCTTGAAATTTTGTACGGTGGCTCCGTTTTTTTAATACTTGGTCGATTAAGAAAATATGTATAACTTTGTTGCTGGTCGACCTAAAGATTTGGAATTTGAACCACAGCCTCCTCAGGGTGGTCTCATACGAATGTTAGAGTCACATCACGTGAGTGCTCTGTACAGTCATTCCTACTACTAGAAACTTATATTGACGCTATATTCACTCGCCATATTCAAAGTGTAAATACTGCGAATTACATATATTGTTTTTATCATAAACCTCTGCTTAGCATTGCTACCAGAAGTAAATAAATGATATTTAGAAGGAGTATTCCTTCGAAAAAACGTATCCACGATCTGAACTTTCTCCCAGTCAGGAGAAATTTGGTGAGAGATTTCGAGTATAATCAGCTGTTAACTACATGCTTTTTTTTCGTTGTGTAATTGTCTCACCAAAATTTTTTGTGTAAAACAAAATATCTTGACAATCAGTGCCCCTACGACATGATTGAATTTTCAGATCGAACACCGGGCCAATTCAAGAAAACCACGCGTTACATTAAACCAGTTGTTTCCACATCTAATTTTCATATCAGGATCCTCCGATCCTGTCGGCTCTCACGCTACAACCCTGAGAAATCCGATGAATGAATTCACCCTGCGAATGTTACGCGTAAAAGTCGCCGAGTCACAAGCTATTTCCGTCTCGAGCGGTTCGAGAGTGAAGAATATCGATAATCCGTATCCTCCGATTCTCACTTGCAAGGAGATCCGTCGATAAAAGGGATCCCGGGACTGATAGGTGAGACGAGAGAAAGGTTAGCTAAGGATTGGGCAACCGTCTGAGATGTTTGTCGGTATTCGGCGATATTTATCTTAGATGATCTGGAAATCCTTGTGCGGTGAGCCGTTATGACAATGAAACTGTTATCCCGTGGTTGTGGATTGTATTGAAGAGAAATGTCTTCTGAAGAAGTCAAATTCTTCTGTCACCTCTCTCTCAAAATGTCTCAATTACAATCTCGACTCAACAATTAAACGAGTAAAAACGTTGTTATTAATAACAACGTTTTTACTCGTTTAATTAATATGTACATTAATTAATTAATATGTACAACTTGATCATTTTCATATACAGTTTCTGACAAACGTTTCTTAAAAAATACCATAATTTCTTGATGTATTACAAATTCAAGTGGACATGTTTAGAAATCACACAACTCCTAGACAATTTAGTAGTTCAAAACCGTTTTCTATCTATTTTGTATGTTGTGTTCTGAGATGTCTGATTGGTATTATAACAATATACTCGTTCTACATACCAATTCTACCACTTGATCTGATGTAATGATTTTCTGTTGTTCAGGTGGAGTTTAGGAGTCATCAACGTAGCGTCAACCCGATTTTCCATGATTGGTGAGTATCCCATTTTGAATATCCTCTTCTCACTTCAAGAAAAACAGTAGCTACTCCACTAAAATCGTTTTCTCTTTCACTGAAACCATTAGTACCTACTGCTGCAAACAGATAGCGGATTTGTTAGTCACAATACTTAAGTATTAGTCACTGGTGACAGGCACGTTACAAAATGAAGGTATTTGAGAGTTACGTATTCCATTATTTTCCGGTTAAGGACGTACACAGGATCAAAACGCCCTTGTTCACAGATATTGGTTCACATTGATTCTGGTTCTTCAAGGAAGAACTCGTTCACTGGTTGTGGTATGTATTTAATTTATTTTTGTTTATTACCTCCAATCGAAGCGATTTCCACAGGTTTCAGAGTGAGCTTCCTAAAACTTAAGAAGCGACAACATCCTTAGTACAACATATAATATAATATATTATGGCTCTTCACTTGTACAGAGGCAATCTCAGGGCCAACCGCCCGCCAATCTTCAAGTTTTATTCTCAAGTTTTATTCTTCAAGGTATCATACTATAGTATACATAATATGTATACGATACTATAGTATGATACCTTGAAGAATAAAACTTGAAGATTGGCGGGCGGTTGGCCCTGTGATTGCCTCTGTACAAGTGAAGAGCCAACGTGTTTTTTGTTCAAACGCGGTTACCTCGCCTAACCAATACTCAATACAATACCCATTTCTTCGATTCATTCCTCTTCCTTCAGGCGGAAATTCGACGGATTTCGTGTTGGTAGTCGTCCATTTGAGCTCAGTACAGGTGAACCGTACCGTTACCTCAACACTGGGGGTTGCCCCGAAATGGTTTATTTTCCTTCCCAAAAGGAGGTCTCCACGAAATGGGTTAAGAACCGTCGTTTTCTATTTGATTTGAGACGCCGGTCTTGTCGGTTCCTCTTCCATTGTTTGCTCTCCAGACAATGAGATTTTAGGATCTCTCCACCTCCTCCGGGAACTTTGTGAGAAAAATCAACACGTTCCAGAAACCTTATTAGTGAAGAGCGCTGCCAAATCGTTTTAATAAGTCTGCTAGGCATTTGGTATTTCGTTATTATTACCTTGAACTACAAAACGTTGTCAGCACTGTAAATGACATATCTTCTACCGTTCAAATATTACAATCTCAAATTTAACGGTAGAATTCGGTTGTAAATGAACCAGACCACGTGCAGCCTTCGCCCAGGGAAACGCTGGCAGAAATTATTCATCATGAGTGTTACCACTATTGTATTTAACATCCTTCAATTGAACATTCGAGTGCTGACTACAAAATACTTAGTTTAGGGACATTTATGTTTGGGGCCACTCATGGTGTTTTTACACAAAAAGTTTAAGGTATACCTTAAACGTTTTGAGTAAAAACATCATGAGTGTTACCTACCATTATGAAGGTGGCGGGAGAACAGAACTCCCTTTTCAGGATGGATGAAGATGATGAAGCTGATATAGACTACACACAGATTTTTTGGGTGCTGCCCGATCCCAAAATTGTAATCAAAGGAAACAGAGTTTTTTAAAATAAATTCCCAAGGTCGGTTGAAGTTAATCAACATTAACTGTTAGACTTATACATAAGTCATGTTCTCTGATGAGACTGAATTTGTTATATAGCTTTTTCAAATTGGATTCGTCCTTTTACAAAATGAATTAGTCCATTTACAAAATGAATTCGTCCGTTTTCAAAACGAATTCGTCCCTTTTCAAAATGAATTAGTCCTTTTACAAAATGAATTCGTCCTTTTACAAAATGAATTCGTCCTTCATGAAGAGGGACCAAATCTTGAAGGTAATAAGGGCGGCGTCTGGGGCTCTGGAAAACGGTGGCGGTAAGCATGCGGTCTTTATGCAAGGGCGAGGAAATCTTCTGCATGTCATTCCTTATCTCCCGCACATCTTCTCAATGGAGCTTCCTTATCTTCGAATCCGTTATAGCCTAACCATTATTGTCCTTCAGTTGTTCACTATTGTTTCTTGCATACCTACCAAAAGTTGAAATGAGTGACTCGGGCAAAATTCTTTGTATGAATGTCTTGCCAACTTTCTGTAAATTTCTTGTATCAATTATTCCTAGTAAACTTTGTAAATTTCTTCTATTACATATTTATTAACTGTGCAAACAAATTCAATAAATTATTATTATTCGAGAAAAGGTATCTGCATATCATTTGGTCTGGTTGCCTTCAAGATTTGGTCCCTCTTTATGAAGGACGAATTCATTTTGTAAAAGGACGAATTCGTTTTCTAAAAGGACGAATTCGTTTTGAAAAAGGAATAACTCATTTTGAAAAAGGACGAATTCATTTTAAAAAAGGACGAATTCAATTTGAAAAAGCTATAAATAACTAAGATTGAATCTCCTTACAAATTTTGTAGTGTGTACCTACCTATATAACTAGTGACATGAACACATATTACCCACTTTCATTCAAAACGTTCCCAATTCAAGAATTGTTTTCTTCGTGAATAGGTCCCCATAACTGTTTTCGGATACAATAAATAGATTTAAATCGATTTGCGACAGCTTGTCTTCATATTATAGACTTAGTTTAGAAATTCATAGTTTGCTGAATGGTTTTCTGAGCTTGAAGACGTGTACCATGCAGCATTTTGCTCCATTCAGCCTTTTTATTACGGTAACTCTCGTGACAAAACTTCCTTTTGAGTTCAAACGTTCAAAATTGACGAAAAGAAAGTGATATTGAAAAAACTGACAACTGATGCTGATACTGACAACAATTGGTTATTCTGAACATTTAAAGTAACATTCCAGATCAAATTCTATTCAAAAAGTTGCTTTATTTCTTTCCCCAACTTGCAGGGCCCAGAAAACCCAAATGGCCAAATTATTTGAAAATGACCCATGTAGCCTCCTTAGAATTTACACTTGAAGCAGAATAGGCCCAGATCAGCTGAGGGGCTCCACGATCCATGATCAGATATTTTTGCAGTAAGGGAGAAATTTTATTATAAATTGAAGTTATAAATAGACTTAATAAAAGTATGAATGTAGAAGACAAATGACAATGACATAGTTGAAACCAAATCGTCGTTGTTATTGTTACTACCTCCATGCTCCTCATCCTTATGCATACTACTTCCATGCTTATGCTCTTTCAAAATCCTGATGTATTCGAAAGCCCGATTAATCAGTAAGAATAATCGATTCCCTAATACAAAATAATCAGTAGCTACACATCGATTTGCATCCCTAATCCAAACCATGCGAGCCAGATTCACTCACAAAGCAACAAGTTCCAACGTGTAGAACGCTTCGTTATCAATTGTCGTGGACAAAGAACTGGCCCTACACTATTTTCCTCTGTTCCAGACCTCAGTGCACTTTCTTCTCGATATCGACTTGGTGCTACTGGCAATGGCTTTCGTATTATTCGTTCCCACGGCTGTTGTTCTCGAACAGGTATTTACCACTCGCTTTTACAGTACGGTGAAATTAGCCCCCAAAGAAACTTTAACAGATTGGAATTGTAAAAGTGTAGAAGAACAAAACATCGCCCATTGTTACATATTGCGGTTCATTATGAATATCTACACTAAAAATATCCCCATGTCAGCATGTGAAACTGCACTGTGCATGTGTGAAGTCTTGATTAACCAGACATTTTACGTCAGAATTACCTCTAGTATTAGCACTCGCGCTGCCTTTTTTCTAGACTTCAACATTCAGTGGGAATGTTGGATATTCTCCATCACTAGTGTTCAATGACAACAAGCTAGCAACATTTTATATTTCATTCAGATTCAATGATTTCTATTTCAATGATTTCCGAGGTTATACCTATCCCTGTGATGCGCGATTAATTCCTGCGATGCGTGATTCCCCCGAGTTCCAGTTGTTGGGATCATCATCTGTACGTAGTGTAAACTGTAAGGCGACATAATGCGAATTTCTATGCCAGGCGAATTTCTTCCGAATTCTTCACGAATTCAACGGTATATGACGTGCGGGAGTCTACGTGCCCTGCAGAACTGGTCGCCGGTCGTTTCTTGACCCTTCATTTCTTATTACACGCAGATAAACAAACTCTATTTCCGTCCATCGGATTGTTGTTGGTGGCCTCCACCGTTGACGCAATTTAAATTACGTTCCAGTCCTCGTAACGACCTGAAAATGAATAGCCTACCCATTACCCTGCGGTCTCTTCTGTGGGAACGGTCAGGATCGTTAGAGGCGAAACGCTGAAAATGTCACGTTACATCAATTAATATTCTGCCTACCTGTTGACCTTCAAAAATTCGCAATTAGGTTCGTCCTCTTCTTACCAGGAATTTTCGACTTGCGAAAATCGGTTCATCAAGAGGTACAAATAAAAAATTGTTTACGTAGCTGGACTGTTTTCGGTCACCCGCACCAATTTATTTCCGCCAAGCCTATTTATAAAATCAAGCTGCTGTTCACCTTGGATATTTCTATATTGAAAGGTAGCGGTTCAAAACTGTTTAATGTCACAAAATGTACCACACAAATTACTTACCAACTCAAATATTGAAATCCGTTTTCACTTTCAATTCGTAGCGCAAGCAATATCTGCTATACATATAAATTTATATGGAGATGAATTCGGTTACAACCAAAGAAACCGAGTATAGTGACATTTGATGGGCCTATTCGTGCATGTTTTTGAGATTTGAATGAACGAGATCACCTGAATGTTCGAAGTAAATGCTCTCAGCCTCTTCGGGCTCTGCACGAAATTTCAACTATGAAAATATTATTTACCACCGAAATCATTAGCTAGAATGTTTAGGGTGGTAAAAAATGTATTGCCTTTGCATTAGTCTATTTTATTTTTATTTTTTTTTAAATAAAACAGCTGTATTAAAACCACATTTTTCTAATACTTCAGAGCGTTTTGGTTTATTATCTTCGATAATAAACCATTGGAATCGACCAAAGAAAACAATTTTTTTACCCCCCTCAAAATTTGTTGGTTTACGTTTCAAGATACGTAGATTCAAAATATCGAATTAAAAAAAAACTCTGCAAATTCTTGCCACAACGGTTTATTATCTGCTTTGTGTAGATTACCCTCTGTCTAGAGCACTAATGGTAGATTGGTTATTATTGTATAAAGTTCGCCAATTTTGTATGAATATTATGTAGGTATGAGAATATGTCGTAATAATCTAGGTTCCCCCTTAATCCTGCGATGGGGGGGGGGGGGGGAGTACCTAGGGTACTTTACGATTATAATCTACGGGCTCAAATGAAAGTTGTTGACGAGGAGATTTGAAGAACTAACCATTTTGGACCGAGAACGAGACTGCCCTGTTAAAATCGCCTTAACTCCAAAATTGTCAAAAATAGGGTTTTTACGTAGGTACCCCGCTTTAATTCAACCTCACCATTCTAATGATCAACCCGAATTGTCAAAATTCGACCCGGATGTTTGATGAGTAGAAACACCTAACGCTTCGTTTGAAACACCTTAATTAGCATGTTTTTATTATGTTATTTGTTTACGAAAAAAGCCTCAACTTGCTGATAACTGAGTTGAGGGGCGTTTTACGTAAAGTTTTCAGCATTTCAGCATGTTGGCGACAATTTGCACATATTACCAAAATTACCTAACACCACAACCTATAACTAGACGGTCTCTGTTACTCGAAACCAACTCAATACTCACTCAAATAATTTTTCGTCCGTCATGATCGCACAACTTTCACGCATTCGTTTTCCGTAACCTATTACCTGGTATTGCCTGGAATAGGCCCATCCTGGAATCCCGAATGGCCGGCGACAAAGACGCCCTCACAGGCCTTTCCTCCCAAGTTCTCATAACATTTATTCCGGTAATAGGGGTTTTCTGGTAATAGGTTACTGAACAGTATTAGGTTATTTGAAGCGGTTACTTTAAACATTCCTCGCCCCTACTTCTTCTCCAACATTCTCCAACGCCGAATAATACAGACGCCACCATTTGTACTGGAATGAGACAATATACCACGACTTTGAGCTGGACACTCCCACGCAGATCCTGACCCAACACCTAACCAACTTTGTAAAGGGAAATCAAGGTCATTTTAACCCACTTGTTCAGAAGACCAGAAGTCCGACGACTAATGCCGCCTCGTCACATCATGGACCTCGTCACATACATAGTGATTCATAAAATAAAATGAAAAGTGGCATGCATATTACAACACAGGACCATCTAATTTTGATATTACTCAATTTTTCACTGGACTTTCAACTCAATCCACGTAATTTTGAAAATCACGACTACCAAGTGCTTCTTCCATGAAAGCACACTGTTATTGCGTTTTACAATGAATGTGTTTCGCCTTTTCTCATTAAAGTATGTTTATTGCAAACTGTCTCAAACAATTCCTAATTTAAAAAAAAACCCTACTACACACCCATCGATCTAATTAAACATCAATCGATGTCCTACCAAAAAATGGGGTTTTGCAGTACAAAAGGGGACTTTTCATTTCACTGGTAAACTTTGAAGCTGATGTCTAAAAAATCAATAATAATTACCTATTGATTTTTTAGAAATCAGCTTCAAAGTTGATTATCAATTATTATTTAGAGTTGAGGTGTTTTTCCTTCACAAGGTCGAATAGCTTCCTTTTCTTCGAAAATTCGGTTAAAGAATTGTTGTTACGGTTAAATGTGATATTCCCTTTGTTAGTAAATAATAAATAAATGCGGATGTTTGTGCCGCCGTGTTGGCCGATTCTGAGTCACGCGCTCGAGGGTCGCCCTCCCCCTCGCAATGTAATAGAATTTCCACGGATTTCCACGTCATCCTGCCGCCGCTCCCCCCCGTCCGCACCGTATCCTTCCAGAAGCCCTCCGTATCCTCGCCCTCCGCTACCGGATTATCCCCTCAGCCATCCACCCCCCCCCCCCCATCAACCATCTCGACAACAAACTTCCTCCCTTCGCTATACGGCTCAGATCCGTCACGGGGTGGTGGTGGGGGGGCTGCTGGTTGTGGGATGTGGCTTGAAGCCGTAGCGGCCGTCGATCCGTCCAATCGGAAGCCTCCGTTCGGGTTCACCCCTCCGCCGTCAGGGTCTAATCGGTGGTGGTGGGGGGAGAGATTAGGGGTTGTTCCGTCGTTCGGTGAGTTCTCGTTTATTACATCAGTGTCGTGCAGAACGTCGTCGAATTGGGTCATTTCCAGAGCAACACAACATTCGAACCTCGAACGGCTCGTCTCCTCCCGCATTTATCCGGTAGGTGTTTTTTTTAATTTTTATTAATGTTGTATTTATCAATTATTTCCAACAAGGACTCGGAGAATCCTGAATCCAAGTCAGTATTTTATATGTTTTAAATGTTGTAACAAGTCAAGTGTATCTTACGTGGGTACGTCCTCATCTACACGGTGTATGATATAGGTACGTCGTAAAACAATTTTAAATATTCTCAAAATGCTCAAATATTGCACATTTAAACAGTTTATTTAAATAAAAAGTGAGATACTGAGGGTCAAACGGCCACCATACCTTTGGGGGCTCTTGAGAATTGAAGGAGACGTTTTTGGTGCCAAATTATAGTGCATCTAATTGTTCATGATCTGACTCACTTTTCTTTCTAAATTCAAATTTTCCAAACGACTTTTTGTTCTGTTATTTTCGATATCAAAATCGAATGTAAAAAAAATCCGCCCGTACGCGGCACTTTGCTCAGTTAGCGTTGTGCTAAAATTCCGAAATTTGGTATACAGGTTCGGGCCACATCCACGGTGACACTTGGAACTTTTTATAACCCTAAGTCAAAACCAATTTTGAAATTCTAGTTTTGAACAACTTTCTTTTCCAACTTCCCGATGAGCTAGAGACTTGAAATATAAAATACAGGTCAGAACTGGATGAAAATGCAATATTCACTCGGTTTGTTGTCTGCAAAATTGGTTAAAAAATACCTATTTGTTTAAACAAATTAAATTTGGATGATGAGCTAGAGTTTTATCTATCATTTCGTGAATTAGGCAGAAGGGTGATCTGCTGAAAGAAGATAGTAAACCGTTGTGTCAAGAGTTTTTTTTTATAGGTAACATGGCCACGAGGGGGGTTGATAATAATATTATTAACATTTAATATAAACTTAACTAATATTACAACCAATCTACGAGCGTAATACCTACACCCTCTCCATCTTCCATTTAGTGAACCCCTATGTTTTTTTTTTTTTTTTGTCTTTTTGATTGAAGAATGTTTACTTATGTCGATATTTTTGAATGAACTAGTTAGGCAAACACCTATTAAAATCATTTTTCATAACGCTTTCTTCGTCACACCGTAATGTCACACTTTTTGAGTTATGTGCCATAGTCAAGACATAAAATGTGTTATTACTCAAAGAACGATTTATTGAAAGATATAATTTTTCCTCCAAACATTGGGCAACATTGTAAAAATAGTTGGGTATTTCAATGAAGAAATAGTTTTTAAATTGACTAGGTTTCTGGTACAGATGTATGTTCCCTTATCCTCGTTGGTCAGGCCGACTCGTGAAATTACAAAGATGAAAACGTTTTGGAAAAACACGCCTCTTACGTTCAAACTATAGTATAGAAAGCTTGATCACTGCCGAAATCGATCATTAGATAAATAAGGGTGGCTTCCTCCCTTGCTGCGTTTCGACGCGATTTTCAACGGATGTGGATAAACTTTAGCACAGCGCCACTCAACGTTCTCTTCAAGATGTGGCATTGCGGCAATCTGTACCCTCAGGTAGACGTTATCCTTCCCGGAAATTAGTCGAATCACACGTACGTTCCTATTCGGAAATCCCTGAAGTGTTGTTCCAGCGAAAAGTTGACAATGGTCAATGTTCAATGTACGATCTGTTTCAGTGTTTTCCATGCCATAAGCAGCTCACTTGAGTTATTCTGGTTGTTGTCTTTTACCTTTCAATTAGCTGTTTATTCGTGTTTTATTTTACTATGGCCGGTGGTCTATTTCACTTGAATAACAAATAGGTAGTCGTATGAAATTCAACGATTTTACAAACATGTGGCAGTTCAATATTTAGAACTACAACATTGAATTTTCATCAATATTCCTCCAGCCCCTTTCTGTAACTGGAATGGCCCTCTTTTCATAGAGAAACGTCCATTGAAGTTTGGACGACAGCAGCCGTTAAAAGCGGTGTTTTTACTTCAATGTAAATCTTGTTATTGACGACCGACATTTGTCGCCGGATGTTGATACTTTTCTATCTCTGGGTCAGTCCCATCATCGCGGTTTCGGTTTGAGATCACGTTCCGATGATACGAGGGTCTACCCCAGTTTCATTAAGGAATGAGGTTCGTCCACTGCAATATTTTTGCACGATGACAATGTCATAAAGTAGGACTCCTTGCGTGATACCGAGGTCCAACTCCTCTTAACGAGAAACCGTTCATTCTGTACAAACGGTTTCTGTGCTGTACCGACACGTTTTTTATACCGAAAAAAGACGATGGTCACAAATGTTTTGCAACCTTCCAAGGTCACTCTTCTCCACTACAGGGACTTCTTAATTTTTTTCACTTTTTTTTTCAAACACCGTAAAGAATCGAGGGTCAACCCGGTTTTTTGCGTGAGTGCAATAAAACACGTAAGTTTTGCGTAGGTACTACCTACTTCCCTCGTAAGTTGAAGGTCTTTTTTTCAGCGAAGTGAAATAGGGGTTAAAAAAATAGGTAGCTTTCACTAAAAGCTTGTCGTCTCAAGGGACTTGAACAATGAGGGTTGAAAACGGTACCTAGTGCACAAGTAACGGGACGAGCTGGTAAACATTTGCGAATGTGAAGGGACGAATTCACCTGTAACGGTACCTGAAGGGCGTAACTTGAGATTCGGAGTCACGGCGGGGCTTCTTCCGTGTCGAATACCTGGCTGATAACATACAGAAGAGATACAGTAGGGTTCAGTTATCAACTGTGATTGCACAAATAAGTGTAAATCACCATAGGCGGCTCAATTTTATCAACCATACAGGCGAAAATAAATTGTGTCGAGCAACGGTCACATACTATCCCTCTCTGTTACTTTATTGGTACCTTTCAATGATTAACCAATACCTTCTGTATGTTTCCACGCATTCCTGTTGTATGCCACGGTAATGGAAGAGTGTAGAAGGTAACGGACCGTAATTGATACTGTAGTGATTAGTGATGAATTCCAACTCCTGATAAAGTTACAGAGGCTGCAAATATCGGAAATAACAGGTTGATAAACTGAAGAATAATAATATCTACTCGTATCAGTGGAAACAGCCGTCTCGTGAGTGGAACCTTCTTTATATTATTGGTGTTTATTGCAGTAGCGTTGAGCTGCTTGTTCAGAATTTTCAAGACAAGGCCGAAGGAAAACGAAGTTGTGAGTTTCTGATGTGATCGAAACCACGTTCCTCACGGTTCAATCGAAACCATCATTAGGTTTTTGACGAAAACGCGATGCACTATGATTGTGAAACACTTAAAAATGAATTTTTTCCGTCTAAACTTCTGTTTCTGCATAATCTGTCAAATACTTACCATTGAGTTTTATGATATCAAGTTGATCACGAAGGTGATGCTTTATAAAATACGACTAAAAATACCGGCAAACCGCCCACGCGGATCTTTTCCCACGATAGGTATCCCGGTAGCTACTACCTGTAGAGCCGAAGCGTCGTCAGTGATAATAGCCAGGTGGCGAACTAGGAAGTGCTCAAAACTTCAAAAGCTTATCCCATAACGGTGCAGCAGGTAGGTTGTTTGGATTATGCAACAGGTACCTACCGTGTGAGCTGTTGTTAGCCCTTTTCAGCTTTCGAGAGGGGTTTTTTTCGGTGTCGGAGGTTTATAAAAAGGTTGGGTAAGGCACAAAAACTGTCGAGCCTTACGGGAACAAGATTTTTCTGTTGACGGATGAATTAATTATTCCTTACGGTACCAACATCCCCTTGGTTGGTGGGTGGTACCTTCTTCGTGTTCAACAAAAAATTTTCTATCATGGGGTGTGGCGCGTAGTTTTCTTGGGCTTAATAATAGGTATATTTTAAAGATCAGTGAAATGTGTTCACTTCGTAAAATTTGGTGGTACAACTCCTCATTTCGTCGTTGTAGGAGCAACGTGGTGTATCTCAAAATTTCCTATTTTACGGGAGAGACAAAAAAAAGATACGTCGTGTAATCAACCAGTTTTAGATACGCCAGGATACTTCATTGACACCTTTTGTTACCGTTGGATCTGGCCGAACATTTTAATGTAGAAGGCTTAAAACCTCAAAACGGGGAAAAATTGAGTTACGCCATGTTGCTCCTACAGCGACGATTTGGGCTTTTTGTGTTGGTAGGTCTTCAGACCGACTTCTAAGTGTGACTATAGTGTGAATATCACTATAGTTTCATCGCAAGTTATACAGGGATTGTCTTGTGTCATGTTTGAAGTCTCGTTATTTGGCACTAATTTGGAATTATTATTTGTTTCAGTGAATCTGATTAGGAAACATGCTTGGGTTTCAAGAGCCATTAGACTACAGAACCGCTGTGTATGGTGGCGTCCTCGACTTGAGAACGGTCAAAGTCGACAGCAGCGCCAGCGGGTGGTCTAGCGATGGTGCTATGTCACCGAGAGACAGGGCAAGTTACAGCCCTCATCACGACACCTGTACAGTACTCACTCCGCCCCGTGACACATCCATGTCACCGCCAATTATGTCGCCTCGGATGTCATCGCCCGCAGCCCATCATGCGATGGAGGTCGGCGTCGTGTCTCCCACCCTCGCCATCACCCAGAGAGTCCTGGCCGCTGCATCAGCAGTGCAGGGTACCCGTCCCTTCAAAGCTTACCCCAAGGATCCACTGTCGCTTTCTGCGCATAGTGACGCCTTCCTTCAGTTCAGACAACACATGCTCAATCAGGTTTGTTCAAGATATTACTACCTAGTGTGCTCCTGCGAGGTGCCTACTACTACAACCACCGACTACCTTATGCAATGGTATCATTCTAACAAGTTTTATGTGTTGTTCAGGTCAGAGGATCCAAACCTTGCAACCCCAAAAAGCGACCAGCAAGTCCCACTAGCGACAACCAGAGTAGCAATAACAGTCAGCAGCAGCAACCTAGCTCCAGTGGACACGAATCTGACGACAAAGATGCTGCCTACTGGGAACGCCGAAGGAAAAACAACGAAGCCGCTAAAAGGTCAGTTGATATGCCAGGGCTTACAGCAGATTACTTACCTATAAACCTCATCAATCTCATTGGGTTTTCAAGTAAAGTCACATTCGTTGTATCAAGCATCCAAGGGCGTATTCAGAAAACGTTCGAATATTGCTTAAATAAGTACAATGTGTAAGTTAGGTACCATATTAGAAATCTCTACTATAAAATCATCCTTATCACTCTTCACTTGTGTTGTTACAATAACGTGCACAATTATTACAAATCTCCAAATGAATTTGCATAAATCCCATGCATTTACTAACGACCACTTTTCGTACATTACAGGTCGAGAGACGCCAGGCGAGCGAAGGAAGACGAAATCGCCATCAGAGCCGCCTTCCTCGAACAGGAAAACCTCCGGCTTAAATATCAAGTGGCGGCTCTGACGGACGAAACGGCCAAACTCCGGTGTTTGCTCTACAAGACCGACCAGCAGAGCTTGATGACTAGTGGCAACATGTGATCCGGTGGGGCGAAGGGTTACGTCAAACTCACGGCCTCCTGAATCGTGCGAAAATAACTAGTCACTCGTTTGAAGAAATCTGCAGAAAATGGAGGAGAGGATCTCACTGTACGACTTTCTGTTCAATTTTTTGTAAATATTACTAGCAATTAGGTTCGATTTTGTAATATGATTGTCATATTAGACAACTTTATGGCTGTTAATGTATGAATAGACTGAGCATTATATCAAAACACAAGTGCCTTTGATGTTACATTAAGATACTCAACCGCACTCAAACTGATTTTACATGATGTTTACGACATTTTTACATGAGACAGAGGCGTCTCCATCTCTGTATCTCAATTTTTGACGACTTTGTGATAGCTCGACTATGCATTCACACCTTCTAAACGTTTGTATAAGGTACTCGTACCTATGTCTAGCGCCGTATGAATTTCCACCCTCATGAGGCACTCCTTAACAGACCTTACCAGGTACTTTTTTCCAAAAACTCACACCTTGGAAATTGAAATACCTTTGCTCAAATTTGAAGCAAAACCAGGGGGGGGGGGGGAATCCAAATTTTCCCTTTCTCCCTTTCTTTTCTCTCATTTTTAATAAGGCCCTGGTAACTTTCATAAGGCTACTCTGACACGTAGGATTCATATTAACCTTGAAATTTCAACTGTTTACATATAATTTGCTCCTGTATTATTTTTCTAATACTATTGTACAAAGAATATTTGAGAGAAGAAGGCTGAAAATAGTGCCTAAGATATGTTCATACAAATTGTATATTTTTTTCTTCAACTGTATTACAAATATTTGGATTGATGTAATGAAAATATGACCAACACTTCGGTGTAGTTCCTTTTTAATGTAGTAAACTTTATTTATTCGTACTTGTAGACGTTTTATTGCTTCTATCGACACCATCCTTTGTTTTTCGGACTGCTACATGGTAATGAGAAAGATTAAGGGATAACTGAACACAAGTTTGCTGGTTTCAATCATTTGATTAGCATTGAAATTGACAAAAGTGGGGAATGATTGTTCGCGTTTTGGTTTATTATCTTCGATAATGAACCATTGGAATCGCCCAAAAAAAAAAAATTGTTTAACCCCATGTCAAAATTTATTGGTTTACGTTTCAAGATACGTACCTAGATTCAGAAAATCGAATTAAAAAAAAAACTTTCTTGACTGCAAATTCTTGTCACAACGGTTCATTATCTTCTTCGTACGGATCACGCTTCTGTGCAGCTCACACTGATCTGCATACAATATCCGGAATTGGAGGAATGGGCCAACAAATGGTTTGAATAGGCGTAACAAGCTCAGGCATGGTCTATAAATTATTTATATAAATTATGATTGGATCATTTATTTTACGCAATACTCGGCTGTGAAGGAGATCGTCGAGGGCCCCCTTGTCACCAGCCCCTAGTGAATAATGTAAATGAAGAGTATTAAGTATGTACCTAATCTATAGATCAAATAACATTGAATAAATATTATTTTTCAATGGGTAAATAAATTAGAAGGCGGGCAGATGTAGGTAAGTGGTAGATAGGGGGGGGGGGGGGTCTGTAATCGTTACACCACCCACCCGCCCCCATCATTAGGCTCTCTCTCCAACCCTCACCACAACTACTCAAATTTAAATTGAGGGCGAATGTGGAGGTGGTTGAGAAAGAGGAAAGCGGGCAGATGTAGGTGGTTGAGGAGGGGGGGGGGGAGTTATCCCTCAATCATCACGCACTCCACCCGTCGCCACAACTGCTTAAATTTAAATTGAGGGCGAACGTGAATGTGGTTGAGAAAGAGGAAAGCGGGCAGATGTGGGTGGTTGAGGGGGGAGAGTTATCCCTCAATCATTATGGTCTCTGAGGGGGGGTGGGGGGTGAAGGAGTGGGCGGTAGGTGGTGAAAAGTGGAAAGGGGGCGGGAGTATTAATGCATCACAACATGCATGTCGAAAGGGGGCGGGAGTATTAATGCATCACACCATGCATGTGGAAAGAGGGCGGGAGTATTAATGCATCACAACATGTTGTCCTTCATTCATGATCTGACTTCTACTGCGTAAATTGAAATTGAATACGCTAAATGGACGTGGGGTGTAGAGATAAGAGCGGGGGAAGCCAGTGGTGACCGGCGGTAGGGTGGAAGGGGTTGGGGGGTTTTGGCAGTGGTCCGTGGTGGTGTGGGATGTTGGCGGTGTTCCGGGGGGAGGGGGGATGTTGGCAGTGGTCCGTGGGGAGGAGAGTCTACAAGTAGCTCACACGTTACTTTGGAGGTATTTGAAAGAAAAACGTCTTCAATTCAGACCGCAAACGTTAATTCAAAAGAATTTGATATAAATTCATCTTATCAAACGATAATTTCTAATAGTTATTAATAATAACTCATACTACTTCATAATAATTAATAACAAATAATGATAATTCATAATCCACAATTTAGTGATCTAGACAAGAGGGTGATCTGGATGAAGAAGATAATAAACCGTTGTGTCAAGAATTTGCAGAGTTTTTTTATTCGTCTTGGAAGGTTGTGTGGAAGTTCTGAAACTATCCTCGGTTATGGGGACGTGTGAAGCCCACGCAGAACCCTAACCTAAGTGCTGTTTTAGAAGTTATACAGGCAAATTCATTATGAGCAAGTTATTCCAATGAAGTCGAATTATGTGAAGTGAGCTAAGCAGGTACTTAATATCCAGAATGTGGAGTAAAACACATTTACTTTAGCTCCATACATAACATTGGTCGATGTCTCGTAGTATTGAATTATGCACAAGATGAACATGTACACAACTTATGGCCCATTTAACGTATCGCCTCATCCTTGACAAGCAGCCTTGATGTACACCGTCCTAAACCGAGTTTGGAACCCCGCGAATTGGGGAGGGTTGATAGAAATTCGCCTATGGAAGGTCCCATCAACATTACTGCAGGGAATTTGCGTCAATTGTCGATTCCGAATATCATTCTCCTGTTGCTTATTTCAGCCATAGAGTAACGTGTATTGCCAGCAAATTTACTTGAGGAGGAAAACTTCAAAAACGCCGAGCGCAGATTGAATGACGCCGCGAAAATCTTGGGGACCTTGTGACGTCACAAATACAAAGAAACCCCCGGTCGGAGCGCTGACATCGCCGGGATTCAGAGATGTCTCAAGCTACGAGCTGAACGGGGGATTTCGTCCTGTTTGTGACGTCATACGGTCTTATCGCTCCCTCGGTCCAAAATCATTTTTGGTACCATAATTTTCGTTACCTATTCTTCTAGCTTTTACTTTCATGGAAAGCAATTGACGCAAATTACCCATTCCGTATCAAACCCATGGATTAGAAACTTGCTCTGTAGCTGTTAGGTATTCCACCAACAATGTCGCGTTCAGCATGTAACGTGACATGATCTATGAAAGCTGGTGCCGACTTGGTTGATGGACTTCTTGATGCTCCGAGTTGTTTGAAAAAACCTGTGCATTTTTCAAGTTTCCAATAATTTGGGTACATTCTTGGAGTACATTCTTCAATGTCAATAACGAGCCTCAAAAAAAAAAAAAAATAATAATAATAATAATAATAATTTTCTTCTGTCCCCAGTTGAGAGAAGCTGAAAATATAATGGAATCTGATTCCCAAGCACCGAAGTATTTCACCGATGAGCTCTTCAAAGAAGGCAACGAGGTGTGTGGCATCTACGCCAAAACGTGCATTATCGATGAAGACAACGAAGACTTGTGCCACGAAGTGTAAGTTCTTAATTCTAGAGTAGGTATTTTAGCTATCAGCCTGTTAGTATAGAATAAGCGTGAGAAAAACGTGAATTGAATTTATTTTCTGTCACAGGGTTAAAAACTTCAAGTGCGACATTCCCAACTGCGATTTAGTGTTCGATAATTTGCTGAAATACGAGCTGCACTACAACTCCTGCCATCGGTTCAGTTGTTCCCAGTGCAGGAAGCATTTACCATCGCCACATCTCCTGGATTTGCACTTGTCAGAAACCCACGATTCGTTCTTCAAGGTGCAGTCGGAAAGAAAACCTATGGTGAGTTTATAATTCACCTGTATAAGTCTGGCGTCAGAGTGAAACTAACTTGGTTGAACTCGTAACTATAGGGTAGTCACTGGTTGAAAGAGCGTGAGGGAGATCAGTGATGCTGGATCTGTGATGGTAGCATTTGCAGTGCCTCCACAAAATCTACTGCCAATTCATGAAACTTCTAATTCAATTAATTACAGTTAAACTGTCAAACCGCAAAATTAGAACTGGCAGAGCAATCGGTAACAGAATCCTCAGTAGTGTGGACAAGGGCTTAGGCAGGATTTAGCCAAGGGAGGACCCCCAAGCGGTATTATGTGGGCCATTCCCAAGAAAATGTACAATCGGACAGGTACAAAACTTACAACAAAACTTGCAAATTATGGGTACCTACATGTATGTGTGAGTGTTCCTTTATGGATACTCAACCAAATGTGACCTGCAGCAGCGCTTAATATGCTGTAATAACAATAATAATATCAAATAAAAGATAAATCAATAAAATGAACGAATGACTTCATGGGCGGTGACTATTACCTAATGCTTAGATCTTAATTATACCCTAAAAGCAATTTAAAAAATTGATATTTGGTACACAGTCTTTAACTGGGACTTACTTGTTCCTAACAACTCGTAAGCCTCACCCCCAAACCCCAGGGCGAGCAAATACGTAAAAAAGAGATGTCAGAATAGGGGGTTTCCTGGTTTTTGAGAACGTAGTCATGTGAGGTATCGTTTATAGCTGGTAAATTTGGACAATAAAACGATTGGGATTGGTCCCAGGTCTGTGTGAGTAGGTACATTTCATTTTCAAGGGTGAAGGCGGACGTTAATTAATTTTTTTCCTACCACTAATCCATAATATCAAGGACCTAAAATATTAAATCATTTTTTGGATCAGTAGGTACCAAAATAATAAACCCAGAGAAAGCAGAGGCGACACAGTTATTTTGTATATTTTAAAATAAAGCAAATTGTTATCGTAAACTTGAATTCTGAATTTCGAATCTGGTGAATATAAATAAGACTCTCGTGGAATTAAAAAAAAGTTAATTCATTATCTAGGTACGATGAGGGGGGAGTAACCTGAAGTATCCAGAGTCGGTTGGCGGCAGGGTGAACGAGTGATGTTTGGTGTATTTAATCAAATTTATCATCCATAAATAATATCTTTACGCAATTAAATGTATATGGAGCATTTAGGGCGTAAAAATATCTAGAAGTAGGTAAAAAAAAAAAAAAAAAAATCATGAAAAATAGTGGAATGGGTAACACATCATACATCCAACAACGAGCCAGCAATGGCTCCTCAATCCCTGTATGGCTTAGGTATGTTGTCAACATCAAAGTGGCCAACTATTGGCCAAGTGACGAGCACCAACCCCATCCTCACAGCAACACCAGCTTTGGTGAAACATGGATCTATTCACGTCCAGACGAGTGCTACATTTCCTTCAGTATTCTACACTTTATTTGTGAATATCCACATTACAATCCAAAATTCTGCACATTTATTATTCATTTATTTATTTATTGGCATACCAAAATACAAAAGGTACAAGAAAAATTAAAAAACACAAAAATTAAACTTCTGGTAAGCCAAAACAAAATTAAACGAACAGTTCGTGTCAGTTACTCATATGCTAAGAAAAAAGAGAATATAACAAGAAGCTATGGCAGCAGTCGTGAAAGCATATTTTTAATTTTTTTTATTTATTTATTAAATTATTTATCCTTATGATATTATCCTCATGCTTGTAGGTACTTTACTATTATTATTCAGTTTTTCTAAACGGAACCTGCATTAATTTCTTGCAGTACCGATGTTTTGTGAAGTCCTGTCAAATCATGTCAACCAATGCTGGAGAAAGGAAGACACACTGCATTGAAGTTCACAAGTTCCCGCACGATTTCCATTTCGAATCAAAGAAAAAGTAAGTCAAATGACGTTTGATTAGTTTATTTGCGAATGTGAAAAGTCGATAGTTGGGGGTTACGAGGGGATGCAGCAATCGGAATGTGAGCGTATTTTCGGTTTTGGGGTTTTCATCATATTTTACTGTATAATATTTAAGCACTCGTAGAGAGATGAAGCTATTTCAATGTTCAAATTACACTAACACCGGGTGATAAGTTGATTTAATCATGCATTCGTCTGTCTTAGGAAGTCTACGAGGAACAAGAAGAAAAAAACTCAGCCGAAACAAGATGCTAAATCGAGCATGGTCGTGGATCCGCCGCCGACCGAAACCCAGGGAACTGCGGAGCAGCCGGTCGGCAAACCCGTTTTTTCGTTTGGACGCAAAACTGGAGGAAAATCTTTCGGTAAAAACTCCAAGAGGGCGGACACCAAGATCCAAATGGGGGAGCTGATGGACACATTGCCCACCGTGTGAAGGGTTCAGAGAATTTACCTCTCGCTATACACGGTTTGATGTGTAACATAATCATGTTAGACAGTGAGCTAGTGTAAAGGGGTAGGTTTTGGATATGAACAATGTGTCTCTATCAATTTTAATGATGCGATATTGGAATAAAATCAATGTTACACATGTTCAGTTTGAATATTCTATTCACCAGTACATACTTTTGTCCTTTTAAGGGAATTTTCGAAGAAAATGAAGCTAAACTCACTGCCAAAAGACAAAAAAAAATCATGTGTATATACTATATGATATATGAACTTGAATGAATGTACAGGAGGATGAAAATTATAGCAAACACTTACGTAAATTTAGAAAAACTTGATGAAAGTGGACCATTTTCGTGTTACAGCGTCGTCAGCCCGGGAAGCTGAAATATATACTATATGATGTATATATTTATGTAGGTAGGTATGTGTCATCCCAGGCGATAACTCCCCCCGGTATTCTAATCCTGGCTAACTAGACTCCAGTTAGCCGCACCTGCACCAGAAATCTCATTCTTCCATAAAATTTGAATAACCTCAACAGTTTCACAAAAGTCACAACAACCATCGACTGTAGGCTGACCTTCTGGGAGCACATCAAGCGAGCAGGAGAAAGGGCGACGGAAGTCGACTAATGGAAAACATTACGTAAGTAGCAGTTTACTTAAAGGACTCAAATATTGTATAATATTATAATATACAATAATATATTATATTCAATGATCAGGTACAATGCCGGTAATTCGTCAAATCAGTCAATCAAGGTCGTCAGATACTCGAATCAAAACTGCCTACACTGCTCAACTGCTTTTTTGGCCAATAAAGTATAACTAGTCAACAACTTATCAATAATTGACTGTAAACAATTTACAGTTTACAGAATGACGGGAGGTATGCCAACCAAATCTTAAGTAACTGATCTATCAAAAGGGAACATAATATTATCCACTTTTAGGAAAAACTCTTTTTTTGCATTTTCTGTATCTCTTAGATGGGATTCATTCAACTCCCCATGCCCTAGTACTCCAAATGGAACAAATCATAGTTTATTTTAAACGTAAAATCTCGCTTTCTCCGGAAATTTCAATCAAAAGGGAACATGTCGGTTAAATCCGTTCAAAGAAGAATTTTTCTTCTCAAAAGGGCACATATTTCCGAGATGCCAACTGGCGGTTGAGTTTTGTGTACAGAGATTGACAGAGGTCTGCTAGGTTAGAAATAGCGAACAGTTCCTCCAAAACGCCAATATTTCTAACCTAGCGACATTTATTTCTAACCTAGAAATAATTTATTTCAAAAGGGTATATAACACCGATTATCCATCGAAAGGGCTCGTATCCAAATTTAAAATGCCGATTTCTCCCAGAATTTTGTTCAATACTACATCCAGATAACACTGGAAAACTATTGGACAGGTAGTGGAATTCGGTTTTCTCGCCTCCTGAACAATTTATAAAAGTCAGGTCACTCCTCAGTTGGTCTCCTTAAAACTCTTCCTGGCATCTACACGCGAGAGATTATTTGACCCATGAGCGAGGCAAGTAGTTGGAAAGCATTAAATTTTTCAATTTAATTGAAAGTATGTCTTTATATTTCTCAAGGTAAGGTAACTAAATTATGTACAAAAGCTTTGACATCATAAAAATGTAAACAAGAAAATATAACAACAAGAAACGTGAATGCAAAAAGATTTTGAAAATAAGTTTTATAGTCACTTGACAAATAAAAGAAAAACGCTTGAAATTTAAGTAACACAGCTGCCAAAAGACCGTCCATAATACTGTCTCCAGTTTTTCTTCTACATGGATGCTAAGCTTTCCTGTAAAATAATGTGAAACAAAGAAATGGTTAATTGTATGGAATGATTGTAGAGATGAAGCACCAGCAATCGTATGGCACTATCACTTACTTTTCGGTCGAGTTCGTTCTCATGACGGGCACTGTTGGTCGACAGATCTAGAAATGAAAAAATGGTGTGCAATTAGTGCGGCATTCGTATAAAAATGCGTGTGAGCGAAGGAGGCGAATAACTTACGTGGCTCGCTATTCGGTCAATGTGGAGTATTTTGGTGGGGAATCCGTCCTTGGTGAGCTCCATACAATGTTCCAAAGATCTGATGAATGAGTCGCAAGTGACCGAAATGACTTTGCTCTCTTCGGAGATTTTCTGTAACAAATCGTGAATTATTACTGTTTGTTACAAATACTACACTGCGCCACTGTGTACAACGAGCAATATATCTTTTTTTTTTAAATACATAATTATGTACATATTTTAAAAAAAAGAAAAATAATACGTATTAATATGTATATTAACATCCTCTGAATACCGAGAGGTTTCACTGTGTACATATTATGTACCCAGTGAAACCTCTCGGTATTCGAAGGATGCTCAATTTGAAGAGATATCGAAGGCTTAATCGTCCTGTCAGCTGAGGCCACCCAGTAGAATGCGTCTACAGCATTAACAAATATAAGGACGATGAAATGTCATATTTCGAGGAAAAAGGCCAAAACGACGTTTCAGCGAATTTTCGAAGAAAAGGAAGCTTGGTCCAACATTTTTAAAACTCGAATTTCCGACCACATTTTCATACCATCCTCAATTCACTGCCAAAAGACACCGAAAATCATAATTTTCGGGAGTTTTTGGGGCTGAAATTACTCATAAATTGCCATAATGCATTTTTATTACTACGCTGAATACGATGGTGAAGTAAGAATTGCGATATCTCATTCCGTTCTCAAACTGAAGCCCTTTGAAGATGAAGAAACGTGATTGTCACTTGGAATATTCTTCACGGTTCATCTGCTCTAATCTGACAACGGAATGAGATATCGCAATTCTGTCTTAACCACCGTGTTGAGCTTTGACAAATTCTATAAAATGAGGTGTTACTCGGCAAAAATTGAGACAAAATTGGTTATAAAACCAGTAGATGGAGATATTTTACATAAAACCAGTTATTTCTTCGAAGATTCGCTCTTATAGCCATTCTGCATGACTGTGGATTTTTTTGGTTTATTATCTTCAATCTCCAATAATGAACCATTGGAATCGCCAAGAAACCCCCCTTCTCTCTTTAAAAGTTTAATTTTGAGGTGATGAGTTGCATTATCAACAAAACAGGTGTCTGCTGCATCTACAAGTGAGGATTGAGCTGACAACGTTTTGGTAGAAAGTCATTTCAGTCATCATTTGGTAGTCGAATTGAAATGTTTGTTACTGACTAGGGACTGAAGTTTGAGAGGTTTTGTCATCACAAAGTACATACGTGGATCAGTTACTATACGTGGTATTGGACGAAATGTCCCTTGCACACAACTGATGTTCAACTCTAAAATGACGAAAGCAGAGGATTTCATTTCAAATATGTAATAAAAAATGTACTCATCTCCATTATAGGGAGTATCCTTTAGAGGAGGTTTGGCTGTATAGGTGCCTCACTATGATATTGAAAAACGATGGCCAAAGGGGCTCATATCGACCGTTGGGGCAATACTCAAACGCAAACATGCCATCCAGTAATGGGAGGTTATTAAATTAACAAAATCAGTAACGCAGCCAGGAAGTTCGTATGGGTGGGGGAGTCCGAGGTACCCCCGGGAAAATTTTTGACAAACAGGGTACTAAAGAGAGGGGGTTGATTTTAACACATTTCATAGTGGATCAAAACGTCATTTTTCAAAGAAATATTTTTTAAACTAGTGATTTTTCAATATACCTTAATATGTCTCAATATTTCGGTGGGAGGGGGGGGGGGGGGGGTTCCCCGGCATATTTTACTTATCCAATGTAGAATAGCTGTGAACTTCATTTTCTGCATTTTTAGCGTTTTGAAACAGTAGACTTTTTATTTTTAAGAATTGGTTACTGCTCTGAAGCGGTAGGTAGTAAAGTTTCTACTGGTATATGATACACAATTCACCTCAGCCGTTGCTCAAGTTAAAATTGGTGCGCCTAAAGACGGAACAACTACTTCTGAATCGACTAGTGAAAAAAAAAAATCATGTGCACAATGTGTCATCTTCAAAAAATCCTTTTTACAGCTTGAAAACATTACGAGGGTTTTTGTTCTTAAATTTAAGTTCTTTCAACTCCCGTTCTACGCCTTTTATACTTTAGAAGGCAGTACAGCACTGAGAAATTGAAACCAAATTGGATCATACGAAATTAGCAAGCGTCGATATTTGGACACCTCACATTGTTGAACTGAACTGACCTCCACGTCTGGTGGATCTTGTCTCGCCGCAGTTTTCAGCGCGTGGACTTGTTGCATCAAGATATCACAGTATGTCCGGAGTTCGGCTGGTGTCGTTGCAAGATCACGAGGGGCCTCTTGTGGTGGACCATCAAATGCTGGGGGAAAAAAATCAGTGAGATTAGTGTATTAAATTCAATTAAGTTGAATGTGATTTACAGGGAGCAAGAACATACCAGAGTTTTTCATTTCCGTAGTGAGCGTAACACAGGCTTTGGCACTACCTAAGGCCACAAGCCACAGCTGTCTTTCTTGCGGCGAAGGAGCCTTCAGATACAGATTCTTCTCGCCAGGGATGGACAAGTCCATTCGCGTACTGTCAACATTACTCACTGCAACATGAAACCATCAATCAGTTAAACTAGTAAATGCCATGATTTGAGAAATGATAGGGTCAGAGGATTGGAGCAGATAAGAGGTTTGTTCGGTATCCTCGAATCTAGTGTACTTTTATAGAAGGTACTTAATTCAATCAAATACTACAATATAGGAAAGCAACAAAACTGCTTCTTCTTAGGTTACGACCTTTACCATAAGTAACAATATATTAACCTGTACAAATTTCGTAACAGGATATTCTAACTTGATATCTTCTAACTTGATATCTATGAGTGCAGATAGTGCAGTGGTATCACCCTGCTACTGTGGTATCACCTCGTCTTTTTCAAAAAATATATCATTAGGTAATACCTGGTTTGTTGGTCGAACTATCTGTTGGCTCCTATATTTGAATGCACTATGAAATGCATCCAGAGTAGGTACTCATTAACTCAAACGTAACTCAATATATTTGACATTAAATAAATAGTCCATTAAATATACCACTGAGGCTGAAGATTCTTCATGAAAAGAGCGAATCAATAGAAATGCTATAAGTAACATTCAAATCCAAGTAGGTATTGATGGATGGTGGAGGAACAAGGTGTGGGATGTCAACATTTGCCAAGGAAAATTCAATGAAAACCGAAATGTGAGGTGCCAAATGACTTACCAGCGATTTGTATAGCCGAGACCTTCACAGAACCTTTGCAGCCTTGGTTCACGTCCTCGGAGGAGCGGTAGTACGATAAAATGCCATCGTGGAGAACAAACCATCTCGTTTGCCATCCTGGGGAAAACAATAACGGGTTGTTTGAATATCGACATAGTACGTTACTGATCAGTGTCACGAATAGGGAGAAAATGCGAAATCTACATTAAGAGTAGAGTAGAGGAAGAACTGCAGAGAACGAATGAGGTCCAGAACGTTGAATCGTAGGCCTCCATAACTGTCAGAAGCAGTAAATTTATCAATGGATTTATCCAGTACGAAGTGTGGCCAAAATTCGCCCTCACCTCATTTCACAGAATTTAACTTGATGGCATTTTTGCTAATGTTGGTTGGGTTGATTTCACAAAGTTTCTCCGTACCATCTGTTTCAGGGCACCTCAAATGTCTTGTATAATCTTCATATCTTGTATAATGAAATCGCAAGGGAGCCAGCCCCGGTCCACCCTTTAAATTTCAGGTTGTAACGACAATATTGAACTAGTGGGTAACCGACTGGGGAACAGAAACATTGCAACCGAATTTGTTACGTGTTGTCTAAGTACAAATGACTTGTAGGTACTGACAGACATGAGCGATTATATTCCGTATAGTCTAAAGAATGAAATGTAAACGGAAATGTTCCATTTCTGCATAACTTCAGTGACTAATTTGGATCTTAAAGAATACTAAGCTGCTTTCGGTTCTGAAAAAAATTCGTTTCAGCATCCAATACGTAGGTGTTATTTACCTTTAGATAAACTATTATTTACTCTTTAGTTCATCCAGTTTTTAGATAGAAAACCTTTGAGTCACACGTAAGTGTTTAATCTACCTGAAGATAAGGGATTAGACGTCAGATAGGGTACCCCAATCCAATGCCAGTTGTAAGCCAATATGTAAGTCCCATAATCGCCTGCCTACGTCAATTACAGTATTGCCATCCATGTAACACGTCAAGCAGAATAGTTAGATAGGCTTGAAGTACTGTACCTACTGCTAACATACGCCAAATTATTACCTACGGTATAGCATACAAATATGTTCATACAAGTCGTACCATTCCAGTAGTTGGTCCACTTCAAAAGAACGCCTTCCATGTCAGCAAATAACCAGCAGGCGATGAGCGAAATAGGGAAAATACCATTGACTAGGAAAATATGGAGAAAAACTAACGCATTACAACATTTGACAACTTCTGGACGGCAGGCGATGTATCGGGAAATCTAGAGCACAACTTTCTGAACAACCACTTTCTACAATAACAACACACAACTGGAAACGCATCCGATCACTCGATCATTCCATAACAAGTCCGAGCTGTTGCATAAACTAGATGACATGGACAATCTCTAACCACTCCTGCGACCACCCAGACCTCGTTCAATTCGAACGACAATCCTGCGTACCTACTCCCACGGTACTTATCTACTCCGCACAACTGAAATCAAAATTGGTGTCAGCAAGTTGAGTCGGGAACATGTGAGTAAGGATATGAGCTTCGTGTGGACCGCACACCGGATCCTTACATTTACTCAGCCCCAAAATACACGAGTACCCAATATATTTAAAATAAGACTGTGAACTTGAAATTATTCACGACCTTCAGTAAACAAGAAGGTTGGAATTCTCAAAATTTTACCAGAAAGATTACATTGCATTAATCAACAACATTCGATTGAAATGACGTAGTTTGATTTCTTCCACCAACCGTTGTTGCAATTTATCGCAACCAATCGCTTTTAAGACCCAGCTGAGAACGTTCGTAGTAACCAACCAACGCATTATTTATAATCAGTTGAGCACTGTCAGTCCGTTATCTGTACTGAGTAGTTCTATAGTGCTGTAGTATTGATGCTTTTGATAACTATTTTAGCCTCGCTTGTTGTTGATTTTCTAAATTTTTGAAATACCTTCGTCAACGGTAGTTATACAAAGCCGTTTCCTCGCGAACTCGAAAACGTTTATATTGTTGTTTGAAGCTCCCTCACTGCCGTCTATAATGGCTACTTTTTGAAGCCTGTTTGCCAACCCAGTCATTGCCGTGACTAATTGGTTTGGACGAAGTACTATTACGTTAGATAAAAAGCTCTTCCGTGTTCTCTGGTTTGTTCAGACATTTTCTGTGCCGCTTTGTTCGATAGGCAACTCGGAGTAGTTTCACGATATTGTGCCGACAGGAGACGATGTTCATGCAATAATTACATACTTCAAGTCGCACTTCACCGTACTTGACCAAAATGCCTGAAGAGATCACCGATCTTCCCGAAAACATCTTGAACGCCTACCCGCTACACCTGCTGGTATGGTTCAGTCGGTATGACGATCTCAAGAACAAGATGATCGCTGGGGTCGAGCCGGTAAGGTTCTTATCACAACCATAATCTACTCTCGCCCACCCTTCACAACAATTTTTCAAATTTTCTGCTTATTCGTTGTTGACTATGAATAATAATTCGTACATCACCATTTTGAGCATCCCTTTCCTTCTGAGAATCTCTTTGGCTGAATGCTCTGAATTTTGACCGGGCTGGATAACATTGTACGCACACTACAATCGTTAAAATCAATTATGGCCCATCTATGACGGGGGAACGGGTTGGTAGGATTCGCGGCAGAATCGAGGCAGCTCCCGTGCGCCCGAACTGCCCCGCAACACTTTTGCAGTGATGTATTGCGGGTATGAAACTTAGTATTCTTGAGTCCCATCGAAAATAGGAATCACTGCGACAATGTTGCGCAACAGCTCATTGTGGACGCCTGTTCGGGACTGCCGCGCTTCACAACCTTCCTTATCAAGTGATTATGCTGTAGTCGGGTTCAACTCGCGTAAATAATGTGGTCCACCGAGGTTACATTGAAACTAATTGAGGATGTACACGTAAATGGTTGTTTATGGGATGTCCGTTCCTCCGATTACAAGCAAAGGGACAAAAGAAGTGCGGCCATGGAGGGATTGGCTGCCAAGTATAAAGTATCGGTGGCTGATATCGAAAGAAAACTTCACACACTGAAGAGTCAATTTCGACGGGAGCATAAAAAGTTAAATGAATCACGGAAGAGTAGAACGTCGCCGAAGAAATCGGCTTGGTTTGGATACGAACCTCTAATGTTTATCTTGTCTGCTACAAAATCAGGAGGAGGTAGGAGCACTGACATGGAAGGCACGGTAAGTACCTACCAATCTATAGAATAAATATGATATTTCATTTTCTTCCAATTTATTATTGACAAATAAACCAGTATGCACAGACCTACCTAGTAAATGGGTACACTGAAATAGAGGTGATATTGGAAAATGTAGATCAAACGAGGTTTTCACACTTTTCCCCACTCCCGAGGTACTGAACCTATGTCTGTGAGGAAGTAATCCCGAAATTCGGTTCTTCTTGGAGTGTTTTGGAGCCCTGACAGGGGATGAGGATGTTCGATTTGGGATCTCCACGACCATTCATAATATTACCTCTGAGTCTTCAGTGTCAAAAGTACCTGAAGGAGAGTAGACTCTCCTTGAATCGGAATTGCGGCGTGAAACATGCAAATACGCACATGCAATTGTTTCAACTGTATAGTTGTAAGCAACACTCTGAACTTGGCAGCCCATATTCCAAAAACGTTTTCAATAATTAATATAAGCCTGTAATTGAAAATTCTTTCTGGTGTTGGCAGAGAGGAAAGGCATCATCGGCCACGTACACGCCAGGAATTGAGGTTTGTCTGTGAGGCCGTATCGTAGGCTGGGGCAGTCCTAGTTCTCCATCATTCAATTTTCTGCACAAAGTTGTAAAATTAAATACTCCCCCATCCGATATTCTATTTTGATAACCAATATCCAAGTAAATGAACTTGTAATTGGCATCTGCAACAGCCATAGCAACAATGCTGTGAAAACCTTTATACATTTTTTTTGTAAAGAATAAATGTTTTAATTTAATTTATAATTTTTTTTTATAATTAAAGAATTAACTTCCACTGTGCTTAGGGGCCACAAGCTCGATGTGTTTGCCATCGACACTACCAACACAGTTGGGGAAATTCCATCTCTTGGAAAAGTTGTCGGCTATCTCGAGCCATTCATGATCCGTTGTTGGTATCTGGAACAATAATAACGAAAAAAATTGCCATCAGGTTTTCTGCAGTTTCCATAGTTATTGCAGTTTACTAGTTCCACTGTCAAAAATGCTGTTTTATCATTTAATTATTCTATTATTATTACTTGTTATTGTTTGGAGATTTATTTATTTACTTTTTATACACAAAAGGTTGGGAGTTTATCATTTTATAATAATCTTTCTCTTGTCTATGTTTCAGGAGAGCGATACCTCCCAAGAAGATTCGACTGCAAAAGGATCACTAGTATTTGAGCCCGAAATCCAGCTACGAGCTCAATCAGAAAGTCTCTCTTTTCCAATGCCAAAATTACCACGAAAGCCTGGCGAAACAGCATCGCTGTCTGATGGTATAGCGATAGAGGCGATGCAATGCATAAAGCATCTCACTGAAGCAGTGGCAAACCGTGACACTTTCGCTGTTTTTGGAGAATTCGTGGCGGATTCGTTGCGAAACAGTGGGAGACCATTTTCAGAAATCACGACGGCGAAACAGAGTATCACAGAGATTGTTTTCAACTTGCAGAGAGGTTGTTACTCCGAACCCGCAAACGTTTGACACTACAGACATTTCAATATAATGATACAACAACTTCCAGCCAGTGAAGACACAAATTCCATCAACAGCGACGTTTTTTCTTCGCCTCGCCACGACACTAACAATGATTTTTACGGCGTTGATACCACTCTTTCTCTAGGATCCTTCGTACAACACTTCAAGGGAAACTAACTTGTGCAGTAAAACATGTCGACTCAACACTTCTATTTTTTCTTGGTAGAATTTTGTATTTTTGAGATTTCACTTTTCCAACTCCAATATCAGTATCTATTAATTCAACTAATTAGGTACCTTTTTCTGGTGTTTCGTAAGTTTTATTTTTTGTGTGTTAATAACAATCTTCGAAATGGAGAAAAAGCAATGTTTTCAGTTTAGTCTTATTTTGTACGTTCCCATTTTCCTTACCTCAAAGTGGTCTTTTGTGTTGGTTTGCTGAGTGTCCTTGGTTCCCAATGTTTTGTTTCAACCACGCAGTGGATAGCCAGGTCTGTGAATGCAGACCAGGATACCTCTCTGGGTGGGCATATTGCCTAACCTCCCCGGGAAAAATGTTGCGCAACAAAAAGTCTCTGTCTGGGCTAAGCTTAAGAGTCACGTATCAACCCTACTGATGTATTAGCCAAGAAATATTTCTTTCCCGCTATCCCTGCCTAATATCGACTATATTCACGCTGTGTCTGAAACCTGTAGGAAAATCCGTTTAAGGGAAGACGTACAAGAAGCCTTAGAGTGACAATATCATCATTGCTAGACTGTTACGTTCGATTAATGTGAACTCCACTTCACCCGAGCCAATAAAATGCGCGCAAAGCGAGATCCGCACAATTAGAAGTGTTCTATACATAATTATTTCATGTAAGGTGTACTCAAAATGCAATTCTTCCGAACGGCCTCTAAACCTAATGGAGGAAATGAACAACCACTTAACGCAATTGACTTTATTTGCTTCTATTTGATTTACACGTTATTTTTATGTCTTGTAGGAAGCCCTAGAAAAGAAGGATTGCCGAGGGAGAACCCCCTTGATGTTGGCTGTGACGTTGGGGCAACTGGAAACTGCAAAATTGCTCATGGAGTTCGGAGCTCTCGTCAACACTGAAAACAAAGAAAGTTGGACTGGTTGGTTATGATTTTGTCATCTTCATCATTTGGATCAATAACTGTGATATATGAAAAAAGACTAGAACAGTTTCTAGTGACTAGTTGGTGATTTGTCCGAAATGGTCGATCTGATCGTACGGCTATTTTCTAACAAGGTTTCATGTGGTAATTGCAGAACTTCCGTTATTCTTACAAGTCTCTTTGAGGTAGTGAGGAGACCTACGATTGTACCCTTTCAAGCAGCTTTAAAGGCTGTCTCTGTAACTTTGGCTCTTCTCGGTAACATCTAATCTGATATTGCCAGACCTTTCATGCAAATATGGGGACACTCACGTTGCTATGGGTTCCTGGTCATTTGGGAATTGAGGCCAATGAGATTGCCGTTCACCATTTAAAAGAAGGCTTTGATCGAGTCCTGAGCCACAACTCAGGATCACAAAGAAGTTGACTCTACAAATAGAGAAATGGGAAGGCGCATTCGTACAGCACCACAGTTCTGCGTTCTAAAACCTTCAAACCATTATTTTATGTCTTATTGCTCTTGAAAATAACACCATTCCTCGAAGTAAAACTTAACCTGTTCCAGTGCTCTGATTAGGCTCGGTGGGCCTCTTTGTATTTTGCAGTCAATGTAGTTCTTATTTTTCTTACTCTAAGAAGTTGCCCATAGCATTCGGTCTTGTACAACGGGGATAGAAGGTAGCCGTTGTCCACAGATTTGTAATGTTGATTCCCGCTGACGCATTGAGAAATAAACCTCCCCCACTATAGCACATGAACAAACGGTGACGTAGGCAGAATTTAGATGGGGGGTTCCAGACTGAGGCCTACCACGAGTGGTATGGAATATCCCTCCAGAGGTAGGTACGGGATATAGTATCTTGCGATACTAGAGATTAAGATACTCTGATACTGGGAGACTTCAGTAGCCTGTCATCTTCACACAGTTGCTACTCTGGTTGCTAGTATTCAGTTTCCATCCATTTGTAGACGAGGTCTGTTGTTGTGGCGTTGTTCATTTTTTTACAACATGACTAGTGATTCTAGTAGTGGTGAGGACATCATTATCCAATACTATTATTATAACCTATACAAAAAACGAATAGATTCGTTTGGGTCGGCCCCAGTCTCCAGGCAGACAAAGTAGTTAGGACTTGGGTAGTGGGTGGTACCGTTTCTACGATGCGAGTATGGTCTCAAGGGAGTATCTATTTTCTCATTGTATTGACCTCAAATTGCCCATTTACAGAAGTACTATTCTCATAGTTTCCAAGGGTTATTCGACGTTGCACCCAAATCCACTTCCATGTTGAATCACTACAAACCATGAAATCGCACTGAAACCTGTCTTTTCTTGAGACATAATGCTGCTCCATTTATTGTTGTTCGTGACTACATCTGAAATACCCCTTTACAGTCGTTCAAGAAGCCGTGTCCACGGGCGACCCCGAGCTGTTGCAATCCGTCCTAGAATGGAGGGACTACCAGAGGTATTCTAGTCGAGTTGGAGGCGTTCCCGAACTTCTCCAGAAATTGAAAGAGGTAAATTCTCTCGAATTTCCGACTCTAATCATTTTGTCACGTTAGAATGGATTGTCAGTCGCATTTCACTCACCTGGCAAAGATTCCAAATTTAGACTGTTTAATTACCCATGTTAGTGGGTTTGATAGGTATACAAGGATGGTAAACGTTTGCAGTGGGTTCATAATTTCTACGAGGGACGTCCAGAAAGTAAGGTTGCAATGGCTGTGCAGGACAAAGGGAATTTCGTTTTTCAGAGTTGTCACCACTGGTAGGTAGAGAGGTTCCTAACAGTCAAAACAAATCATCAAACGCCTCAGTCTGTTACGAAATGTCGTCACAGCAGCCAAACGCGTCAAACAGTTCGTCCTCCAATCGCTCCACCTAGCTGTGTTTTGGCTGCACGCGAATTTCTTGGACGGTATGAAAGCGAGGGTGAAACTTTTCTTGACTCAATGAATGGGGTATGCGCATGAGAAATGAAAATAGAAAAACCCAGATTATTTATGTTATTTGAGTGGCTATTGCACCGTGCAATTTGCAAGTAAACACTAGTTTCCACGTCAAAAAAAAAAAAAAAAAAAAAACTTCACAGAGATTGATAATCACAATTGAAATCTGATTGATTTGAAAATTGGGGTAACAAATAAGGGTGTAAGGGCATTTTCACGTTTTTGAAGCGATTCTCTACCAATAAAAATTCTAAACAAAAATGTATCAAAACGTGGACCTGACTACTTCGGTGCGTTCTGGTGAACATTTTGAAACTCTATGTACTAAAATGCTAGCGGTTACGAATAATTTATCAATTATTTATTTTTATTTATTAATTTGCCAGGCTCCGGATTTTTACGTTGAAATGAAGTGGGAGTTCACCAGTTGGGGTGAGTTCAAATTATATCAGTAACCTCATTTTCTCTGGGCGGTAGTTTGGAAGCTTTATTTATTTATTTTTTCTTTCTCTCAATTGAACTGCTTGAGTATTTAAGTACTTTTCATACACGTGTAAATGTTGTTCTAGTGCCTTTAGTGTCACGGATGTGCCCAAGCGATACTTACAAGGTGTATAAACAGGGTTCCAACGTCCGGATCGACACTACACTTTTGGGATTTGATCAGAATAGTTGGCACCGAGGAAACACAAGTTTCATATTTCAAGGACAAAGTGAGTTATTTTCTGTTTAATCCTGAATTGTTCTTATAGATTATGCCATGTTAAAGTGGAAGGCTGATTGGACATGAAGCTTCTCACAGCCCTCCTCCACCTGACACACACACTCCCTGTTCTATGACCAGTGAAGCGAACCTCCTAAGAGCCCACTCCCTACACACACCCCAAACCACCTGTATTCCCCACCCTTCGGCTATCTGCAATAAGTGTATATCCGTAGTTTCTACAAGTTACATAATCAATATTATCAAAGTTTAGTTTATAACATTCTAACAAAGTTTTATTATTGTTAGCCAATACTGTGCCAAGACCCATGCGCTGTAACCGCAGCTATATATTCAGTTTATGTGGTGAAGAAACAGGTGACTTTATTTCGTTGTTGAACATGTATATGCACACACATAAAGTAGTGGCTCACCTGGATTCTCTTTGGCTTTGAAACTTTCCCAAATGTGTTCTAAATATTTGAAGTCTACATCTATTTGTAAATCGTATATACGTATTTGTGCAGGAGTTAGGACCTCAGTGTTTAGGCTTTGACACTACGTAGAGGATAAATTAAAAGGATAAACACGTGAAAGTTTGTTCAATCATTAGGTGCATACTGGATCTAAAATACAAGTTGGAAAAACAGAAATGTTTCGGAACGTTGGGTTGGGTGGAGTACATCAAAAGATCATGACGCTTGATACTACACGATTTGGATGACGGCTCCCGTAAGATTGGGTTTGGAGATTGGTGTTAAGGAATATTAAAGTGAAGTTGATAAGTGGATTTGGGGATCTATGATTATTTACAAATAGAACCAGAGTTAGGAGTTATCCTACCATCTTTACCTTGTCCAGTAAAATTAGACCTGAATGGGGGGGTTACCTCGAAGTGACCTGGAGAAAGCTGGAAAAAACCTTGAGATAGTATTGAAAACGAGTATTCTGACTTTGTACCCGTTCAGGAATTGAGGTTAACATTTGGTGCCCCGAAAACGTCGAAATTTTCGGACTTCATTCAGTTTTTCGCTCATAACTCCCACACCACGCATCGTAGCGAACACTACCGAGATAAAAATGAAAGAGTTACATTACATCGTGTCGATTGGACCCCCACCTCAATTTTGAAATGTTACCAATTTATAGGGTATTTAGTAATCGGCGGCTGAAAAACGACCATTTTTCCCATATTGGCTAAAATTGTCTGTAGAATCAAAACTGTGTTTTTAGTTGTATATTTTCAAATGTACAAAACAAACATAGTTAGGAAGCAAGATGTAGGATATTCCAAAACGAAAGTATGGCAGAGTGGTAACCAATCCTCTTTTAAATTATGAGTAGTTTCATTCGTGTACATTAGTGTTGGTTAGTATTCGAATAGTATTTTGTCTAGTATTGTCCCACCTGACTGTTAATCTCCCAATCACTCGCGATGAAGTAACTTTTGCTGTAATAAGCTCACCTCCTCTCCATGTACTTTCAGTCATTGTTTGTTAGTGACGAAGATTTGATCCTAACAACCAGTAAACCAGCGTATTGCCAGTTTAGTGAACTTGGACAACGTTTCAATAACTCTGATTACGTATCTCCCAAGTTAGTACTCTCAATCATTCTAGTTCAGCCGAATTTCATTTCTTCTACCAGGAGACCAAGCGAAGATTATGGAAGTAGATCACGAAACGAAACAGGTTTTTGTGGAACAAATGAAAATGATCAACACAACCGACATCCAAGTTCTCCAGCCTAATTCACAATCTGTTACTGCCAGACTCACTGCCCCCATAACCACTACTTATTTGGATACTGATAAAATTAGCTTTGAAAGGTAAGATTTTTATTGACTCAACCCTCAAGTACCACGTGTGCTCATTCGCCATCGTGTTTCATTCTTGATTATTTCATTCCTCCAGGAACAAAAGCGGGATTTGGGGCTGGAGGCAAGACAAAAACGAAAATGTAAATAATTACGTGTGTAAAGTTTTTGGAGCAAGCAACGTCGAGTTAGTTACCAAAACGAGGTGCGAGCACCTCTCGGAAGAAGACAAAAATAAATACAGAAGCACCAAGACGCCCTTACAATCCTTCCTCGGTATTGCCGAGCACGAAGAGCGCGTCCCAACACCATCGGTAAGTCCTGTCATCATTTCAACGGCTAATTGTTGGTGGAGGCTTATGAGGCAGAGTAAATCAGCATCAATTAAAGATCACAGAACTGTTCCCAATCGCTTGAGTTTTGATGTGAAATTATTTTCTGCACAGAGCGGAAACGCCAATGAAGAACTTGCTCAAAACAACCGGAAAGAACAGAAAAACACCTCAGTTGACAAAATATCAAATGAAATCACTGCTCAGGTAGCTAGTTGGTCACCTGTCCAAATCTGAAGACGTACCTATAGTTTTTTACAGTTTATTCATACTATAACAGCTGGCTGCGAAAAATAAGTTTTCGACAAATATTTAACACTTACACCATCTCATCTGTACTTCATGTTTTTTGGTGTGCTGAAACCGGACATGACCTCTAATTTTATTTATCACCCTCCATGTTTTCGCAATATGACCAACTAAATGTAATAATTTAGTTTCAGATGTACACCTGAAATCCAAAATCCTACTACACATATAATTATTATATGTGTAGTAGGATTTTGGATTTCAGAAAACAATACGCATAAGTATGACATACTTTATATACAATACAATGTATTGAATCATGGAGTCCGACGTTACGCACCCGACAAAAACCACAAAAGTTCCTTCCCACTTACAGACTTAGGACTGACTACATGTATATGCAGGTGTGGTTAAACATTTGTGGTTTTTCATCAGATGAAGATGATCGTCAGGTCGTCAATTTTGTCAGTAGTCAATGGTCACGGAGGTTAGTCAGTATTGTCAAAATTAAAATTGTGCGGTCGTAACTTGAACGATACAATGTTTACTAACTTATACATGGAGATTTCGTCCAGGTTTCTTTTTTGCCTCCGTAGCCACTTCTGCACCCAACGCTGTGCTTTCTGGACTTTGGGTCGTGGCTGGTGGGTGTCCTCCAGATACTGCAATTTCGGGTAGATTGTCCACTTGAATTTCGGTGATTATCTGCGTTATCGGGAACGCGAGAGCTGGGTGCGTAAGGTCGACCAAACCTACGATCAAATTGGATGAACTAATGGCCAGTTTACAGTTCATAGTGCGTTTCATGCTTCTTACTTGAACTTTGGGGAACGTCAAGATTTCAGCAACCTCCGTTAGCTTATAAGAGCAACTTGTGCAACTCACCCCCTATCCATCATATCCTCAAAAACTGTCTATTGTACTGTCGAGAACCCAATTTCTCGATTTTGTCGATTCCTCTGTTCTTGTCGCAGGAAGAATATGTGCATTGTGGGAACCCGTGTCATATAAGTGCGGCCGAGTACTTCAACGCTGACATCGACTTAGGAACTAGAGATATCGGAAGGCCGAAGGAAACTACCACGAAAATTCAGAAATTCAAGGTCAGCCCTTGTGTCACGCATTAAACTGCACTGCAACAAGATTGAAATTTATGACTTCAATGATTTCTGTTCAATGTGAATTCACAGGCGACGCTTTGGCTGAGTGAAGACTACCCCCTTAGTTTACCCGAACAAATTATGCCTATCGTTGACCTCATGGCGATTTCCAGTTCTCATTTTGCCAAGCTGAAGAATTTCATTCAAATGCAATTGCCTTCTGGATTCCCCGTTAAAATAGGTTAGTAAGAACAGTAATAATTGGAGAAGAGAATTCTTGATGCCATCAGCGTTTGTAAGAGCCTAGACAACGGAAAGGGAAAATCAGACCATTTGAAAGGTTCTGGGAAAGGAATGTTCCGGTTGAATCCAAAAATGTTCAAAGTTACAGAATTGCAACTTCCCGAGATGATGATGTGGATCCAGTATTCTAGGCATTCTCTCGAGACGTAAGTTCGCATCTCTACGAAGAGTTAAAATATGAAATAGGACCACTCAAGATATGTTAAGGAAACTATCATTTAACTCCTCAACCTGTGAAACAGCTTTCCTTTATCATCCTCAAAGTGTATAGGATTTGGGCTAACTCTTCTCTATAGGAGTATAGATACTGTTTCCTAGTTGATGTCAATTAAGTGAGTCAATTAATTTGTACCAAATTAGTCATAATTAGCCAAAATTAGTCATAACAAACGAAAGTTAGATCTTACATTGAGAATTGGTCCTACCTGAACGTTGCCAGATTCCTTGGATAGTAAATTGTCGTCTAAGGAAGTGGAAGCTACTGTATAAATTTTATACATTGTACTTTACTTTACTGTTTCTACATTGTATAAATGTAGAAAATGGTTTACTTTACAGCTTGAAAAGGTTACCTGCGTTTTTCTCAAGCTTCTTTATTGAGCATAGCAGGTTATGTATTACAGCATCATCCTATGACGCATTATGCGTCTTAATGCATTACAATGATTTCAGAAATCCCCCTCTTTCACGTTTTAAACGCAAGAATAACGTTTGGAAACATCTTTGGGTCTGAAGAAGCCATCAGCGGGATCCAGAAGTTTGAAGACAACGGCAAAACGTTCTGTAGCGTCGATGTTTCGTGTTTCGAACCGCCGTCGTCTTACGTTGTCTTAGGTTTGTTTACATTCATCGAATACGCCTAATAAACATAATCGATAAATAAATATCACGTTATTTACGTCATTTTATGTTTCAATGTGGTTGTGAATCGATGTGCAGGAGCGGAATCGAGGAGGCAGGTCAGTTTGGAAGAAGAGGATGACATGCTTCAGTTCGCGATTCAGCAGAGTTTACTGCAATCCGGACAAGAACAAGATCAGGTTCGTTTTGCTGAGTTCCTGAGTTTTTGATTAGATTGGGGTGCCTCCGATTTAGAGGTGACAGGAGGTTAACCAGAGCTGTATTCTAGTTTCTCCAAGCTCCACTAGAGCGCGTTGACCTCATCGTAGCTTTCTCTGTATCCATAATTGTGATTATTAGTAGGTACGGTTAGAGTAGCATAAAACCCACAGAAACAGGAGGTAGGCAAAAAAAAAAACTAGATAGTAATAAGTGGAAACAAATCAAACACGTCTGATAGCGCTGTGCTACTGCCCACCAGATGGTGGGTAGCTGCTGGCTTCTCTGGTTTCGAAAAAATCGTTCTTTCTCTGTTTTGGTAACAGCCTCGCCTCGCCTTGTTCAGTTTTTTAAAATGGATTTGAAAAAGTCAAAAATTGCGATCGGAGGTGAGAGTTGGATTGAAATCGGCCGTCAGCCATTTTATCTAGTTGTCAGTCCCAAGATTCCAACATCTTCAGGAGCTAACTATCCCTATCTCCAGGTTTAACGTCTTAATCTGTACGAGCCAGATTACCACCAGCCTTGTTGAATTGTAATATGACATATCATCTGGGAATTTGGGCAAAGAACCTTTTGTGCAGATTATTTGGTGTACTATCCATGTGTTGCTGGGTTCGATGTTTGTCTTGGCCAACAGAATTACTGGATTCATTGAAGATGAAATTCAAACCTCTTTAACTATCTACCTAATAACTCTGTACCTATCGATTGACTGGTTATTAAACTATGCCTACCTATAGAAAATGTTGATGTCAACGTGTTAATTGTTTGAATCAGTTTTTTAGTTTCACTGAAATTGTTATATTCTATATTAAACATAGATATAATCGATTTACTGGTATTTGACAGGTTGACATTTGGGAGGCTTTGAATGCGCAACGGCCCATCACTCCGAGCTATTTGAGCGATGACGACGAAGACAAACAACTCCAAAGGTAACGTATAATAACAACCTCGTCTTATTTTCTGTTGACACAGTAATTTTTTAATGCGGGTTGGGTTGATGCTTGGAAAAAAACGGATCAATAAAAGGCGGCACGTGTTAAGTGAAACGAAAACTTCAAACATAATTACGAGAAAATAATCAAAATTCCACTGGAGGTTGGTGTTGTGACTTGAGATGATTGATGAATCATCTTGGCCCACTATCAGGGAGATTTCAATTGAATATGTCCAGTTTGTGTGTTGGAAGCGTTAGGATCTAGTTGGAAAATAGAGCCATTCCATTATCTAGATTACTGAAGGTTTACTCTTTGTTTTGATGGTTGTTTTTTAGGGTGGGGGATGTGGAAACATCAGTCAAAATCGTAGCACATAGTACAAAATGTACCATGAAATAGCAGGTTCTTTACTGCAGATACATTTGGTATGACTAGTTGGTTATTAGAAGTTTACTATGTGGATGCTGTGGCCACTCACCAGTGGCATTTTTTCGCCTGCTCCTGCGTCACGACTTCTAGTCGACTCCTAGTCGTCTGCAGAATCGAACCTATCTTAGCGGATTTAAATTCGACACCTAGATCGCTCCAACGACTCACCAGTCATGCGCAGAAGTACATACCGTTGTCGTCACAGCCATTTTGTCTGTACAACGTGGAATTACCGTATTTTCTGTTTCCCTTCTCTCTTTGTTATAATCTGCTTTTCAATGAGTATTTGGAATTATTCTCGAGAAGGAGAAAGAAGGGCGCGGGTACATACGGGAGCTGAACAGGAAAAGAACGACCTTCACGTTGGACAGACAATATGGCTGCGACCAGTGGCAGATTCAAAGATCCTCCCCTTGTGGTCCAATGGCCACAAACACAGCGTGACACCTCCCAAATTTCGAGGGGTTGCTCAATAGGTCCATACTAAGGCTGTGTTCGAACATGAACGTCTTTGGCGTTTGAAAAGTGTTTTATCAAACAAATCTGACAACGACTATATCGATAGGTAGATTCGTCTGCACATGATTTGTGAGTCATTAAAGGGGTGTAAGTGCTGCTCCCCAAAGTAGCGGTCGAGTTTAATGCACAAAAATATATCATCCTACAGGGTTTTAATTTGAAAAAAAAAAAAAAAGGTTTGAGACCTCCTTTTCACTCTGTACAATTATCTCCATCAGGAATTTTTCGATCATTCGCACACGCCTCGTTGGATTCATCCTTTAGGTTAATTCTCATATTTCAAACATTTCCCACCGACCTTGACCACATTGTTGGTTTGTTCATAGGCCGAAAACGCCGAGTGCGACCCCAAGCCCCAGACATTTGAGCGTCCCTTACAAATATTAACGATTATCACTGCTTATTTTGGTTTCCATTCTTAATTAATCTTCCATTTTGCACTTTTATCTCGTAATTTTTCCACTTAAGGCTTGTATCCTAGACTGAGTTAATGCTAGAGGGATCGCTCTATTGACAGTTACTATGACATACGTTTTGAACAATCAGTATCCACACATTTCAAGTCTGGGTTCGATTAAAATTAAAAAAACGTTTCTCGAAACATTGAAACTCCAATTGGCCCTCTAATTGTGGGATACTTGATCTTGTAGTAAGATGTGGCTATCTAGAGTATGTAGTGGTGTATCTCAATTTAGTACTCACTTGAACTTTTCTTTTTGATTCTTCAATAATAAATGTGAGATAACATTATCGTGAGATGTCAATCAACTTTTTCAACTAGAAATATTTTGAATCTAATTTTCCTGTAAAACCCCAGAACAAAATTTTGTAAATAATTACTATTGTTATGGTTCAAATCCATGAAGGAATCCAAGGGAACTATCCTATTTAATGTCATTACGATTATGTCTCCATCGTCCCAACACTCCCTTAATAACTTAGTTGAAAGAATGAAGACGATTACGAAAATCTAGGAAGGTTTAGTTATGTGAGCCCGTTAGAATCAAAACCTGCTATATCCAATTTTTGAAATTTTACAGGAGACTAAAAAAGCATTACAAAATTTGTAAACATTTAATGTAAATTTCTAAAAGAGTATCCGATATTTCTCAATCAAAGTGGCATCAATAAATGTCTTAAAATGGCACACTAATTTGGAATGGAGTTCACTTCAGTATGCCCCTTGCACTTTTTAGTTAGGATTTAGCAGATTTTGATTCTAAGCCCGCATGATATTGTCCAATTTCCTCATTTTCTCATTTTTAGGCGCAACATTAGAGTAGAACTTCTTCATTTCACCGAAAGGATTATTATATTCACTCGTTGCACTAAAAACTGCACCATTCTAATGTGAAAACATACAAGAAAAAAAGCAGTTGATACAAAAACTCTTTTAGCAGGTTTTGATTCTTGCGGGCCTATGTTTTTGTTAGGAATGTTATTGCTTTTCCGTCTTTCACTAACAAAATCGATCAAAATCACTTTTTGTAAGTGTGTATTGTGAATCAGAACCCCCCGTAGCCACTGGGTTTCTTCTCAGATAAACGGTTTTAAAGGAACAGAGCAATGTTTGACAAAAAAACGAGCGTGTAAAAAGCCGATTTTCGAAAATTATCGATTTTTGAGTCTGACTATCTGAGAAACGGCTGGGAATTGCTACAAAACGTATAGGATTAAAGTTGTAGATAATTTTAACAGCTTTCATTTTGTATTCGGTATGGTATATCAAAAAGTACACCGTTTTCGTTATATAAGCGAAAAACTGAATAATGGGACATTTAAGACCCCACCCCCACCCCCCTTGCGCGCACCCTACAAGCCAGGACTTTTAGTATGTTCAATACCTAGTCTAAATGAACACATTTTCGAAGGAATGCGGATTCTCCTCTTCAACGCACTCTTTAATTCTTTATTGACTGGACTATCTGGGGGAATCTGGACACTCCCCCTGAAAAAGTATATGAAATGTTGAGGGTGGTTAAGAAAGGCTGAATGGGTTTCGTGAAGAAGAGTAACAAAGGAACGTTGAAGGAGTTCCGGCTTTTTTCTGTATCCTTATCTTATTTCAGAGACAAATCCCACAAAATGCACCACATGGGCGTTGATTTAGTTTCATTTCAGTGTAGGACTTTGCGACTTGATTTAATTCGAGTTTTCTAGTGTTGAGCCACTTTGTCAGTGACGCTTCTTAGGAATTCTACTGTAGTTGTACTCGTAATATCATGTAATACTCCAGTATTTTGACCCCTCCCCCCGCCCTTTCACCCAGATCCTGTAGCGTAGAATTTGTGTACAGAGCTATCCAAGCTAGTCTGACCGGCGAGCTTCCCGTCGCCTTCAACGAGCCACCGGACGAACCGTCTCCCGACTCAGAGCTCCTCAAAGCCATCGAACTCTCCCAGAAACAACGGGAAGAAGAAGAGACACAACGTCGAGCTGAACAAGACATGTTGGAAGCTGCCCTGCGGCTATCACTGCTCGAGAAATAATCGATTCTACTGCCCTCCTCCACCCACTTACATGTTGTACATAACTGCGTTATTTGGTTTATTCGCAAAAAACAAAAAACTGTATATTTATTACACCAATTCTTGTATATATTATGGTCTAATTCTGTTCTCTCTTGTCATTCATTTTATGAAAATGTGACCATTCTAATTGGTTAAATCAATTCAAAAATTGTCACAAATACCTCGTATATCGTAACGGTGAGGCCTTATGTTGCTTCCAGTCGTCTCGATTAAATACACACAAATTTTCTCATTTTCGGAGAAAATGTTGTTGACATAATTTTATTGAATTAAATTGGTACAGTTATCCAAGAGTCAATTAGTCACATTCCAAAACAACTCGTGTGATTTGACAACCGCTAAGATTGATGAATAGTTTGTTTTAAAATAAATACCCTCTATCTATCCACTGAGTTGGTGTTTTCATTTCGAATCCCCATGTGTCGCTAAAGTGAAGGTACAGAGGAGAAACGGAGGGCTAATCCAAGTGGTGGGAGATTGATTGATTGATTGATTAAGCGTTTTATTTAACCACCAGGGGTAGGATAGGGCCAAGTGGCCCTCTCTTACTCCTCCCCTGGCTACAATATTTACAATTCCTCGTAATACAATCGAGAGGTCTCACGAAGAAGGAAGAGGTCTCACGCATCACCTAACTTGTGAGGTAGTTCACAGTAAGTGCTCGTCGGAGAAAGCGGTACCCGTGAGTGTAGCTATTAATATGATACTGTTGGTTGTGTAGTATGAATCATACAACCAGTTGTTGTGAAAGAAACCTTTAGTAAGGCTTGGGGGATTTGTTTGATGGTTTCTTAGGAGATTGACACATGGATGCCCAGTGGCCCTTCGTCTTCACATTCAGCATCCAGAGCAGAGCATTGCTGACAAGATTTATGCCGAGCAAGGGCCCAGAAGTAGCATCGATGCTGATTTTGACTAATGGCTGCTAAATTAGAAAGATCTTGTAAAGATTCCTGTGGATCAGGAAATATAGCGTTGAAATTCGGTTCAAATTGAGAATAAGTGGCTGATTGATGGTTAGCCGATTCTAAAACACGAGCCTTTTCAATAGCCTAACGTCAATATGCTGAGTAGTCTCAAACGAATGTTCTTAGAGTCAACCCCAGACGTAACTTTTACGGTGTGTTTTAGCTTGGAATTCGCAGTATTCGCTGAGGACATCAAAACCTTGATGATACTGCTCGATCGAGTATGGATTTCAAGGGTCCTCTGCCGTTTCGATACCAGAATAGGTATCTGCTGACAATTATTGTCAAGCTTTCAAGGTTCCCCTTTGTCCCATTGTCCAGATACTCGTTTATCAACTGTCTTGTCAATCTATTTACAAAATTTGAGATGCCAGGTAAGGTTCACACTGACCGCAGTTCTTCATTCTCCTCCGAAGAAATCAAAGATTTCCTCCATTCCCGAGGAGTGGCCACTTCCACGACTACTCCTTACAACCTTCTGGAAAAAGGCAAATTGAGCGGGGGAACGGCACGATCTGGAGGACTGTCACTCGCCATAAAACTCTGGATACATCATGTGCTTCCAGATTCACTCTCATGCTATCAGATCGCTCTTGTGTACTGCGACTAACGAAAGATTTGATCGACCAGTATCATCTAGCTCTGGAGGTCCTCAGCAAACACTGCCAATTCGAAGCAGTTGATGCTAAAACGCACCGGAAAATTGATGTCTCGGATGCATCAACTCTAAGAACATTCGTTTGAGACTACTCGTATTCAGCATTTTGGAGTTGGGCGAGGCTATTGAAAAGGCTCGGCTAAACATCAATCAGCCACTTATTCTCAATTTGAACCGAATCTCGTACTAATTCAGCAGCCATTAGTCAAAATCAGCATCGATGCTACTTCATGGGTCTTGCTCGGCATAAATCCCGTCAGCAATGCCCTGCTCTGGATGCTGAATGTGAAAATTGCAAGAAGAAGGGCACAAATCTCCCAAGCCTTACATTACTAAAGGTTTACTTTCACCACAACAGTCTTTTCTTTTTGGATACATGATCGATTCATAATCCTTATACAGGGTCTGGCATAAATCAATAAATGTTCAAGAATTTAAAAAAAAAAAATATTTTTTAATTTAATAAAGGAAGATTGGGAAAATGAAATGCATGGATACCAAAAGTGGGGAAAAAACCATTAGGTATGTTGAAAAATTACGTCACTCAAATGACGACCCCTATCTTCCATGCTCTGCTCAAGTCTGTTAGTCAAGTTCGCCAACCCAGTCATTCGGCTCAACGTGTTCCTTCGTTTTTCTTCACACGATGTAGATCGTGGCATAGTGTTAGGTTTGGTTGGGATTTTGAATTATTTCTACTTTATTACCACTTCGAAATCTCAGTCCAGAAAAGGTGGAGTATTCAAGTTAGGCGAGCTCCCGACAGCCTGTTCATTTATTATTCAATATAAAAATCGTGTTGTTAGCTCTCGGTAATATCCATCAACTAGTGAATTACCATCTCATCAACTCCCTCTTGAAAGGTGGAAATTACATATTGATCAACACGATTGATGGCCCACAGGGCTACCATTAGCTTGTGAGGACAGAACGAAGGGCTCAGTTGATGACCTGGTCGAGGATATGTTCGGTAGATTTTGGATCATCTTCAAAGTCATGGGACTTGCGGCGTTCAAATCAACTGAGAGGCCGTTCAGATATTCTTGGTGGTCCTCACTATCGGGGTTCTCCCTCTTAATTCTATCGCTATCTGCTTTGACTTACTTTACAATCGGAATTTACATGAATTCAGGCACTCATTTCAAGAAGTCACAAACGGCTGACATCGTTTTATTATTGGACAAAGGTGTGCTGCTGATTTCGAATGTCGTTTGTCTTCTATCAGGAACATTCAATACGAAGAACCTCTTCCTCGTCATGAACGAATTCGAACATGGCCGAGAACTCGTAAGTTATAAACAATTTTCAAAAAAGAAATGTTTTAGAAACGGGATATTGGTTTGGATGTTAATGACACTACTGGTCATCAGTGAATTTTACTACACAAAGGACTTGAGTTACCTCCTCACTATATATTACATGCGTTCTTTTATCTTCGCTAGCCTTTTCATGTTAACTTCAGCGGTGCTCGTGCTCAAAAGTATGTTCAGGAATCTGAATCGTCAGTTGAGTGGAAGTTTCAGCCAAAGGGATTTCGTATCCAATAGGATTCTGCCTTTGGTGGATTATGTAAGAGGTGAGTGGATATTGCGTTATCAACTGCTTTTGCCTCTTAAGTGCTCGCGTACTTGTCATTTCATGTGTGGTTTACTTGAAGATTTCCCAGGTATGAGGTGCTGCAAGTCATTCGAGGGTTTCGACGCTCTCAGAGAACTAAGTGCAGTTCATTGGAAGCTGTGCGTGTTGGGAAACGACATCAACGAAGCCTTCAATGGGCAGCTGGTTGTTATCTTCATAGGTTTATTTGGTCGCCTAGTATCGAGGCCTTACTTCAGTCTCTTGAACGTAGAACAATCGATATTCCCAGTGGATCCCGCCTATGTAGCCCTCAACATTGGGTGGGTTCTCGTCTACTGGTTGCAACTGTGTCTCCTGGTTTGGTCTTGCTCGTCTGCATCCAGCGAGGTAGTTACTTATTTGAAATATAGTCCTTCATGTCACCAGTGTGAGGCTATTCTTATTGGTAGAATCAAAATACTTGTCCTCGAATTAATACATACTTATGGCCTCCACATTATGAATTAGTAGAGCTATATTTTGTTCGCCAGTGTTACTGATCATTTGTTTATTCGACAAGAAACGGGACAAGCTCAATTACAAAAGAGAAGTGTAGGTAAATACAAAAGTAGCTACAGGTTCAAAGGAGAGATGATGAGTCGAGAAGGTGCGGTACTAGCGTAGACTTGACGGCGGGCAGCGAGTGGGCAAAGAGGTCGATGTGTGGGGGAAGATGAAGAGAGGAGGTTGTTTCAATTTCTCAATGGCAATGAGAACAGCGCCCCTGTTTGCCTAAGGTAATTATTTCATGGGGAACGGTCACAACGAAGAATGTGGTAATTTGAGAGACAAAGTTCAGTAGGGTCAACAGCAGGGTGTAGCCAGGTTTCAGTCAAGATGAGGGCATGACAGTTAGTTAGAGGAGAATTTTGGTGAAGAGAAGAGAGCTTAAGAAAACAAGAGTATTTGAAAAAATCGCCTTTTTCCACTGAAATACCAAGCTCTCTTCTATAAACTAAATCACGCGACGAAATCGTGGATACCCGGATACTCAGGATCAGTCCTGAGTCGAAGTTCTCGCTGAAGATCGTCAAGCTCCTTACACTGGGCCGGTATAAGATCGGATGACTGTAGGGGCGAGGAGAGAGAGCACGATGCAAAGCTAGCAAACGAGAGGCCAGAGCCTGAGACGTAAGGTGGACCAGCACGGGACGAGGCCTATCAGCAGAAGATGTCTTACCAATCTGGCGACGGAGGCCTCAAAAGCCAGCTGCAGCTTGGAGAACGCTTCCTTAACAAAGGATCGGTCCTGCTCAACAGCAGGAGGTGCAATAGCAGGGTCAGGCTCAGGGACATTGAAGAACAGAACGTTTGAAGCCCTACACTGGCGCTCATGAAGCTCCGACATGAGCCTGTCAGCGTCATCAATGATAGAAGTTGAGGTACGAGCCCCAGAGGCGAGGGAGGATGTGCGAGGTCGTTAACAGCAGGTTCAGAAATCTGGTCATGATAGGTTACATGCAGGTTAGACGAGAAAGTTAGATGCAGTTGAAGAATTGACTCATAACTATACCATTATTACTAAAAGACTTTCTTTTGACAGGCAGGAAAGACATCGACTATAATACTACACAACCTCAACAAGCCACTGCCAAGTGAGAGCCTCAAGCTGGTTGGTATTCTTTCCGTTACACTGAAAACCCTTCCATGATCCACTCATTCCCTGCCACTATTCTTTGTAACTTGTGATATCCAGCACAAGACTCAACACGTTACTGTGGGATTCAATCAGTCAAGTTGTCTCATCAAACTGTGAAGATCGGTTCGATGGTGCATTTTGAATGCAGCCACAGTGCGTTCAGCGCCATTTTGGTTTCAACGTCTTGTCGTTTTGCTCATATTTTGTAGATAAGATTATTTTACCAACTCAAGAACATTCTACAAAATAAAAGGTTGTTTGACTGCCGCCACCAATTCCCACGTATCAAACACTACGATGTAAACAAAACATGGCGGGTCATCATGGATATTATATAATACTCGTATATTAGAGATATTATCTCTAATATACATCAAGGCGGCTGGGCCTCGACCAATAGTAGAACACATTTGCACCTGGTGGTCACTCGCCTCCTATCAAACATAAAACAAAATTGGGATATAACACGCTAGTTGGACACCTGGGTGGAAACCATTAAGGCTTAATCCAATGCCACAAGAATATTAATAGAGAGACCCAGCTGCGTCTTGTGCTTTAAAATTCAGCTGGCGAAATCCAAAAAATATTGATAAGAATGTACTTAATAACGAAAATTGGACGTGTTAATTATTTACAGATGACGATGTTTCTATTGCAATTGGAGAGCCACAAATTGAATTTCACTGTTTACCACATGTTCACAATCAATCATAAAGTTTTAACTTCGGTAAGCCAACTTTAATGAAACAGTGAATCAATTGAGGTACCTACCGAATCAATTTAATGGAATAATCCGAAGCAATCTCAACGTTTCGATGGATGGTTACAGGTGGCAGGAGCGGTGACGACTTACCTTGTCATACTGATTCAATTTCAACATTCACCTCCTTCGTGATGCTATTAGAAGACTGTGTTGTCATGAAATAGTAGCTCATTTGGATCTTTAGATGTCTACAAGTCTAAAATAACGTATTGATGTACTCATAATTGAATTGAGAAAATAAAAAGTTGGTGTGGCTTGCGATATTGTGTTTGTTAGTGTGGTACCTGCCACGTCATGACGGACTCATTGAAATGCTGTTTGGTCATTGGATGGGGAGACATGGCGTGAGGGACAGGGGAGTTAGTTCTTTGTCTTTGCCTCAGGGATACAGAGTGACTGATTGTATTAGGGACTCAGGGGTGGTGTCCTTTCCCCATTCACCGCACTGAATCCATACCGAATCAATTTAATGGAATAATCCGAAGCAATCTCAACGTTTCGATGGATGGTTACAGGTGGCAGGAGCGGTGACGACTTACCTTGTCATACTGATTCAATTTCAACATTCACCTCCTTCGTGATGCTATTAGAAGACTGTGTTGTCATGAAATAGTAGCTCATTTGGATCTTTAGATGTCTACAAGTCTAAAATAACGTATTGATGTACTCATAATTGAATTGAGAAAATAAAAAGTTGGTGTGGCTTGCGATATTGTGTTTGTTAGTGTGGTACCTGCCACGTCATGACGGACTCATTGAAATGCTGTTTGGTCATTGGATGGGGAGACATGGCGTGAGGGACAGGGGAGTTAGTTCTTTGTCTTTGCCTCAGGGATACAGAGTGACTGATTGTATTAGGGACTCAGGGGTGGTGTCCTTTCCCCATTCACCGCACTGAATCCTGGGCTTATTGTGAGGAGAGTTGCCCTGTAGACCAACCTATAGGCTTCAAGTCCAGTTCACTCCCTCCACCAGATTGATGATCAGATCGTTTGCCGATACAATCTCTTCTGGCACCTTAGATCTGAAGAGTCTGTACTGTTGAGCTTCAAGTGGTGGACACTTGAAGAAAGAGGAGATGAGGTGCAGTTTCATCCTCCTCTCTGCAAAGTCTGCACGACGGATCTCCTGCTTTTACTCCAATTCTGTGCAGATGTTTCAGGAAGCACCCGTGCCCCGTCAGCATCCCCACCAAAAGTCTTATCTTCCTCCTGGCGAGGTGCTCCTGAGGTCCTTCTCCTACACGGTGCTGCCATAGTCAACTTCTCAAAACTTTGTTCTGGGATGTCTTCCCAATGCCTCCTATGGCCCTTTTCTCACCTACTCTCCCAAGGAGAATCCTACTAAGCATTTGGCAATACCCAAGACTGGCTCCAGCCCTTTTCACCCCAGTTTGTCCCACAACCCACATCAGGGTGACTTTGTTCTGTGCCCCCAGGCAGTTCAGCGCCTCCCAGCTCTCCTTTAGCAGTCTTGACCTGGTTTGAATCGCTGCAACGGGGTCAGAGAATATGCACTCTGCTCACATTCTCCAATCGTATATAAAGTTCCGCCTGGTATACAGTAGCATGCACGCCCAGTGGCCAAGATGTCTCAACAACTGACACCAGCCCCTAACCTCCCATCCATCCTAAAGCCATCTGTATACATGACGATGTACCCGTCCACTCAACCTGACCTTGAACCTCTGGAAGAGGTCCATTCTTGCAATACTCCCTCCATTCATGCATTGCAAGAAGTCGTTGGGCCGCTGCCGAGGCCTTGACCATCAGCTGCAGCGGAGTAAGGTCGAGCAGAGTCAATTACAGAGTGACTTATCTCAATATATTGTTACCACGTTCAGGGTGCAAGAGCCAGGCTGCCTCTTGTGCTGGTCATTTTGGACCTGCTCCTCCTTTTGTTGACTTATTGATATAGGTTGACTATTTATTGTTTTGCAGCTCTTTTTGTTGCTGAAGGCAAGTGTAGGCATATTTACATCGTAGCTGTTCATGGTACATAAACCGTATGAAGTACCTGGTGCTCATGCGTTTAGGCTTCAATTATGTCTGCAGCGCAATCGGCTATCGAAGTGTCAACAAGATACACCAGAACTCTGCTTAATCGTCATGAGCTGAGGTTGAACTGGATATTGACGTGCATTTGTAATAACAAACGAGCTTTCAACAGCCTGTTCATCTATTATTCAATATAAAAATCGTGTTGTTAGCTCTCGGTAATATCCATCAACTAGTGAATTACCATCTCATCAACTCCCTCTTGAAAGGTGGAAATTACATATTGATCAACACGATTGATGGCTCACAGGGCTACCATTAGCTTGTGAGGACAGAACGAAGGGCTCAGTTGATGACCTGGTCGAGGATATGTTCGGTAGATTTTGGATCATCTTCAAAGTCATGGGACTTGCGGCGTTCAAATCAACTGAGAGGCCGTTCAGATATTCTTGGTGGTCCTCACTATCGGGGTTCTCCCTCTTAATTCTATCGCTATCTACCTTGACTTACATTACAATCGGAATTTACATGACTCACGGCACTCATTTCAAGAGGTCCCATACCGCTGACATCGTTTTATTATTGGACAAAGGTGTGCTGCTGATTTCGAATGTCGTTTGTCTTCTATCAGGAACATTCAATACGAAGAACCTCTTCCTCGTCATGAACGAATTCGAACATGGCCGAGAACTCAGAAATTATAAACAATTTTCAAAAGAGAAATGTTTTAGAAACGGGATATTGGTTTGGATATCAATGGCTTTACTGATGACCATTGAAGTTTATTACATGAAGAAGTACGAGTACCTTTCTGTATATTACATGCGTTCTTTCATGTTCGCTAGCCTTTTCATGGTAACTTCAGCGGTGCTCGTGCTCAAAAGTATGTTCAGGAATCTGAATCGTCAGTTGAGTGGAAGTTTCAGCCAAAGGGATTTCGTATCCAATAGGATTCTGCCTTTGGTGGATTATGTAAGAGGTGAGTGGATATTGCGTTATCAACTGCTTTTGCCTCTTAAGTGCTCGCGTACTTGTCATTTCATGTGTGGTTTACTTGAAGATTTCCCAGGTATGAGGTGCTGCAAGTCATTCGAGGGTTTCGACGCTCTCAGAGAACTAAGTGCAGTTCATTGGAAGCTGTGCGTGCTGGGAAACGACATCAACGAAGCCTTCAATGGGCAGCTGGTTGCCATCTTTACAGCTTTACTCGTTAGAATAGTGACGAGGCCTTACTTCATTTTCTTAAATGTTGAGTACATCAATAAAACTGTGGATCAAGTGTACATATTCCTCAGCCTCGGGTGGGTTCTCGTCTACTGGATGCAGCTGTGTCTCCTGGTTTGGTCTTGCTCGTCTGCATCCAGCGAGGTATTTAGTGATTAGAAATACAGTCCTTCATGTCACCAGTCTATCAAGTCTTAATGCTCTTCTTACTGTTTGAAATTAGTACATCTGCACCTGAAATTTGGTTACCAGTGGTACTGATCATATATCGACAGCCACAGCGCAAAAGCCTGCTAGTAGAATTTTCTTCAACAAATAAGGTTTTGAGCTTCACTGGTACATTTGGGCCTTGTGCACACGGTGATAGGGACAGAACCGAGCTACAGCGCTTCATTTCTCATCAATGGATGTTTCAAGTTACCTGTTAGTTGGTTACAGTTTTTATCGTTTCCTGAACATTTTTCATTTCTCTTCATACAGGCCTTTGCATTGTGGCTGTCAATATGCCGTGTTAGGTTACATGCAGGTGATTAGTAAAGAAATAAACGATTTTAAAAGCTTGTGCGCTCTTCAAGCCTGCTCCAACTGCTGTCCACACAGCAAAGCCACTAAGTTGATGTAGTTGAAGAATTGAAGTATCGAACAACACCACCCTTAATTGACAACATGTTGGGAGTGTTATTACAATCTCAAATCCCTCAAATAATTCATTATTACCGAAAGACTTCCTTTTGACAGGCAGGAAAGACATCGACTATAATACTACACAACCTCAACAAGCCACTGCCAAGTGAGAGCCGCAAGCTGGTTAGTATTCAAAACACTCAGCCAAATATTAATTAAGCTGAAATGACATCTATGACAATTGTTCCCAGATGGAGATGTTTCTGTTGCAATTGGAGACCCACAAATTGAATTTCACTGTTTACCACATGTTCACTATCGACCTCACAGTTCTAACTTCGGTAAGCCCACTACAGTGAAACAGTGAAATCAATTAACTGTGAATAATTCGACAAAACGTTTTATTGGTCGGTTACAGGTGGCAGGAGCTGTGACGACTTACCTCGTCATACTGATTCAGTTCCAAAACTCACACCCGTGATGCTATAAGAAGACTGTATTGGCCTGAAAAAGTATCTCATGGGCTCTCCAGATGTATACAAGTAGAAAATAACGTATTGATGGACTGAAGTAAAAATACAGATCAAATAAAGAGGAAAACTAGTTATCAAGTTAGTTATGTTGGTACCTGCTCATTCATGAGGGACTCACTGAAATGGGATTTTTTCAGTGTGCAGAATCCAAATCCAAAACCAGATTTCGCTATCAGGTTTAGATTTTGAGGTACAGTTCTATACCTACCTATTTTCTAACAACGTTTGAGTCTTAAACTTTTGAGTCTTTTATAAGAATAGCACTTCAAAAATCCCAATTAATTATTCACTTTCAAACACCCCACGTTTTTTGAGGTGCAGATTTTAACAACGGCAGCTAGAACAAGTCGGGGATTTCGGGTTTGGAAACTTGTTTCTTCTGCGGATGTTGTTGAGTTTTGGTTTATTCTTTGGAGTCTTAAATAATGAACCATTGGAATCGCCCAAAGAAAAAAAATGTTTAACGCCCCCTCAAAATTTGTTGGTTTACGTTCCAAGATACGTAGATTCAGAAAATCGAATAAACAAAAATCCGTCCGTCCGCCGTACGCCGTTTTGCCCACTTAGCGTTGAAAGAAGTCGACTTCAAATCGACTCGAGGTGTTGATTTGAAATCGAATGGACCTTTAAGAAGAGGAATTGTCGACTCACATACGTCGTAAAACTCGTATATATTATTTTAATTTAAGTGAGCAAACTGTTCAACAACCAGGCTTGAATGTTTCTGGCATCGAAAACGGTCAGCCAATTTAAAAAAACCGAGTGAATAAGTATTGCATTGTCATCCAGTTCTGACCTATATTTAAAATTTCAAGTGTCTAGCTCATCATCAAAATTTAATTTGTTTCAACAAATAGTTATTATATAAACAATTTTATATTATCTAGTATTCATGTGTGCGATTCTAGCATCATTATTGCAATTCTGTAATCCCTTCTTTGCATAATTTTCAACCATTCCAGCTCCTTGTACAATGGAGTCACATGTCCATCCCTTCAAATTGAGAGCATAATGCCCGCTTTCCTCTTTCCCACCCACTTCCACATTTACATTCACCCACAATTTAAATTTAAGCAGTTGCGGCGGTGGGTGGAGGGGCGGAGACAACCCCCCCCCCCCCCCCGCTCCCTGTCATCGACCTTCTCCATCGTCCCGTTCCACTCCTCGCTTTCCTCTTTATCACCCACTTCCACATTTACATTCACCCACAGTTTATATTTAGCAGTAGTGGCGGGGGCGGAGAGGGCGTAAATGATCAAGAGACATCTCCCGCCTCCCCCTCATCAACCACCCACAACTGCCCACTTTCCCCTCTCTCACCCACTTTCCTCTCTCTCACTCATCTCAATGGAAAAAATCTATAGTTTTGCCTTGAATAAAGTTGAAAATCCCGAATCTCTTAATGACTTTCGTGCAGGGGCGGCTCGTGGGCTCAGAAACTGGTGGGGCACCAGGGCAATATTTAGGTGCATACCTACCTATTAGGTACTCACTATTGGAACTAAACTCAAACTACCCTTACAGCTAAACTGCTTCATAATTAATGGTATGCAGCTCTTAGCAAGTCAGGAAACATCGTTCTCCAAAGAGTTCTCTTGAGGAGAGGGAAGATTACTGACCACTATCCAGGATTACCGACGAGGAGGTGGCTGCAAGGCAATCCCACCTACCCACCAAAATAATTATCTTCAAAATTATAGGAAGAATAAAAGAGAAATTGTGACTGTACGAGTACTATTCAAAGAGTACATTATAAAGGTAGTCAAAAAATTATATTATTGGAGTTTCTATTACTGGGGTTTTTAAAAATTAGCAATCGCGACCATCTGCTTCCTAGCCGAGTGGTACCTTGAAAACCCCCTCTAAACATGTCCTCTTATGCCCAGATTGCACATACGTTTTCTTATCCAATCGTATCAAAACATTTTGAGCGATCACAGAACAGCAAGATTGATTTCAACTAGCTTTTAGAGTTCGTTGGTTAGCTCAAAGCTCGAGTCAACGAAGTCACCATCAGTTTCAGGGATAACAAATAAAACAGTATTCTCAACGGTTGGCTGAGCTACATAATAATATTATGTATATTACTGTTATTAACGGTTATTAACTTACAGAATGTAGAAATCAACAAATGAGATTCCCTTGGGCGAATAGTGATCCACGTAGTATAGTAGGGTTTTCTGTGGATCCACTTCAGTCTTGACGACTAGCAAAGCGTTCACGCGTTGCACGTGAGGTATTAAATTTCAATGTTTAGTTGATTAATATTATGGAGACAATAATTCACTTTTACTATGATGAGTAAATACGAAGCTAAAAACCACCAGTCAATGCATTCAAAATAATATTATAACGTCAGGCAACGTTTTGATATCATTCTTATCAAACATGGAAGAAAGCATGGAAGAATGAAACTCGTTCTTCCTTGACAAGGAACGATTCAACGATCGATTGTTTTCGGCGTTCAACTTGATACGATATTTTGGCCACCGCCCGGAACGCCTCCTATCTCGCAACACAGAGTGCCTTCCCCCACCCCAGGAAGCGCCTATACCTTCAACATTGAGACTGGGGCACTTCTGGTCGATCCGATAATCGACTTTTTTAATCGATAAATCGAAACAAAATGCGACTCAGTGGAAGTGGGTAGTCATGGAGGAAGGGAGATCTCCCTTCTTCCATGGTGGGTAGTAGTAGGTAAGATTTTTTTCTCCTTGTTCTATGTTTTTTCTGTTTTCCTTTGCAAATTTTTGGGTGGGGCGAGGGCCAAGGTGGACGAGCCGCCACTGCTTTCGTGCCATAAATAACCTCTGTGTTGGCAAACATTTTTGAACATTGTGTCTATAGTAGGTTGAGTGAATTTGTAGAACAAAGAAATGTTATAGATCAATTTCAATCTGGCTTTCGTACTGGAAATAGCACTGAGACTGCACTCATAAGAGTGCTCTTGATGACGTCCGTAAGGGAATTGACGATAAAAAGGTCACTCTTTTCTGTCTAATTGATTTTACTAGAGCTTTTGATTCATTGAATCACAGTCTTTTATTGTTTGTTTTGAGATCGATCAATGTGGGCGAGAGTGTTGTCAGATGGTTTGGTTCCTTACTGTCTGATTAATGGGATTTCGAAATGTATTAGGAATTGTAAATACCAGTTTACCTTAATTTGCAAGTTTTCCTTCATGTTGACCAAGCTGATATCTCTCATGGTGTCTCTCTCCTGAATGACGATCTGAGCAGATTGGTATTATGGTCTAAGGATCATTGCCTATCAATAAACCCAGCGAAATGTAAGGCGTTAATTTTGGGGTCTACAGGATATCTTAGTAAGATTATCTTAGAAGAGGTACCACGTATATCAGTTGTATCAAACCATCTGGCTTTTGAAAATTACGTGAAGAATCTTGGACTATTTGTCGACAATGAATTAAAATGGAAAAAACATGTCACTGAAATTTGCAATAAAGTGTATAAAGGTCTGTATCAATTGAGGCGATTAGCCAATCATTTTTCGCAGGATGTAAGGCAGAAACTTGTACAAACCTTGCTATTCCCAATAATCGACTACAGTGCAGTGGCTTATACTGATTTCAACGAGGAAATGTGTGATAAATTGCAGCTCGCTCAAAACGCATGTATGCGGTCCATTTTTAGGTTTCCTTTGCACCACCATGTCACCCCCTAATACACTGGAGACCAAAAAAACCGGCGCAGTTGAATTGTTGTCGAAGAGTCAAGTTTAAATCGATAACAGTTGGGTTTGAGTCAATAGTAAGGTCAATAACAAGGTTAATAGAGATTACGTGCAGAGGTCCATCCCTGTTTTTCCTTAACTATCCAGTTTTTTCCAGTAATGCTCTCTTGAATTCACGATAGAAGCCTACAGAAGCCTGCTGATGTTAATCTTCACTCCATAGTCCTTGCTTTAGGTCCTCTACTCACCCCAGCACACTGAACGGCTCGTCTTCAATTTGCTGGAGATCACGCTGCTTGGAATGAGCTGCTTGGGTTTGCAGCAGGATCCGTCGCCCTTAGACGCCCTGATGCCGGCCTTCTGGTGTAGCTACCAGTTTCACGGTTTCCTGTAGGTTTCTATCGTGAATTCATAAGAGCATTACAGGAAAAAACTGGATAGTTAAGGAAAAACAGGGATGGACCTCTGCACGTAATCTCTGTTAACCTTGTTATTGACCTTACTATTGACTCTAACCCAACTGTTATCGATTTAAACTTGACTCTTCGACAACAATTCAACTGCGCCGGTTTTTTTAGTCTCCAGTGTATATAAGATCTAACTGGTTGAAAGTAAGGGACTGGCGTGTGTTTAGATTAGGTACATTGTTGTTCAAAATATTAAAATCTGGGAAGCCTCAATTTTTGTTTGATCAATTCAAGTTTATGAATCAAGTGCATAACAAAGTGACTAGGAACGCTACCAATTTGATTCAAATTCCTAGACATAGGACATCCCTTTATAGTAAATCGTTCCATGTGCAGAGTGCACGCTTTTACAATGACAATGATGATCTGTTTACTTCATCCGTTTCCATAATGAATTTCAAGAAGCATTTAAAGGAAATATTAATCAACAACTATAACCAGTAAAGTGTTCTTCTTAATTTATGAAATGTATTTTGTTCTTGAAAATTAGCTGGTTTTTTATATTAAGAGAAGTTCATTTATTTGTTCGAATTACTTCTTTCTTACTTTCTGACAGAAGTACATGTTCAAAAAGAAAAAAATATATAACATCAGGCTCCATTTATCAATAACAAAAAATTAATAAATAAATGAAAGTTGTCTTGTGTAGTGGTTTGCTTAATAACATAATCTATACGAAGGAAAAAAAAACGTAAAATACATCCATGGTTTTATATAATAATAATACTATAGGGCCGGATTTATAGTTGACACTTGAGGGTCAGAAGCCCCTAAGTATTGATAAACGAGTCCTAAGGGCCCCTAAGTATTATTATTATATAAAACCATGGATGTATTTTACGTTTTTTTTTTCCTTCGTGTAGATTATGTTATTAAGCAAACCACTACATAAGACAACTTTCATTTATTTATTAATTTTTTTGTTATTGATAAATAGAGCCTGATGTTTTTTTCTTTTTGAACATGTACTTCTGTCAGAAAGTAAGAGAGGACCAATAGGTCCTATTTTTGTACAGATTAATAAATCAAAAATCAATCAATCAATCAATCACCCACTTCCACATACACGAGCGGATTTTCTCGGCGGATGACGGATTTTTCTGAGAATTTTGGGAGATCCGTCAGTTCAATTCGATCGTTAGTGGAATGGTACCGGGGAAAACCCGCAGACCCCACCCTTACGTGTATGGACAAATCCGCCGATCCAGTCGGACCAACGCAGTCAGTCGCCATACACGAGCGGATTTGACGTGGGCTCGTATTTCGTGAGGTCTTTTCTGTTGCTGTGAACGATAAAATAATAATTATTTATCGTTCACAGCAACAGAAAATTATTATTGCGTTCTTGTTGTAATTACACGTACCTAATAAAGTGGAGTGGAGCAACGAGAATGTTGAGAAACTAATAGATATGTATCAGAGCCGACCATGCTTATGGAAACTTAACCATGAGCATTACACAAATAAAAATATTAAAAAACAAATAGCCCACTACCTGCTGCCACAACTTTCCTCTTCCTGTCCATGTCGATTCGCAACTGACTGCCGAATCCGCCAGTCGGATCCCCTGATCCGTCCGACATGCTCGACAGATCTGGATCCGCGGATCTGACAAGGGATATCCGTCGGATCACCCCATACACGAACAAATCAAATCTGCCAACGAATGTGTTGGCGGACGATCTCGCGGATCGATCCGCACGTGAGTGGGCTACGACAGATCTGAGATCGGCGGATGGGGTCGGTGAGAAGATCGGCGGATCTGATCCGCCGCAAAAATCCACTCGTGTATGGCTAGCTATTCACCCACAATTTAAATTTAAGCAGTTGCGGCGGTGGGTGGAGGGGCGGAGACAACCCCCCCCCCCCCCCGCTCCCTGTCATCAACCCTGGTGGGGGGGAGAGAGAGCGTAAATGATCAAGAGACAACTCCCACCTCCCCCCTCATCTGCCCACTTTCCTCTCTCTAACCCACTTCCGCATTCACCCTCAATTTAAATTTAAGCAGTTCCGGCGGTGGGTGGAGACAACCCCCCGCTCCCTGTCATCAACCTTCTCCACCGTCCCGCTCCACTCCTCGCTTTCCTCTTTATCACCCACTCACAATTCCAAATAATGTGGGGTAAGTCACCTCATGATCGACAGACGTTAGTTAATAATACATATTCTCCCCTCCCACCCTTCTTATCACATTAACAACTTAGATTCATTTATCCATTGATAAATAATATTCAATAACAATTTGATCTGTAGATTAGGTAATAATTTTCATTAACGTTATTCACTAGTGGCTAGTGACAAGCCCACAAGGTGGTCCTCAACGATCTCTTTTACAGCCGAGTATTGCGCGAAATAATTATTTCACTCATCATTTATTTTAATAATTTATAGACTGGGCTAGTTACGCCTATTGTAACCATTTGTTGGCCCATTCTCCAATTCCCGATATTATATGCAGATCAGTGCGATCTACACAGATCAGTGATCTGTACAAAGATGATAAACCGTTGTGTCAAGAATTTTCAGAGTTTTTGTTTGGTTTGTATCCTCCTGAAATGTATAGCTGCTGCATCAACTGTTCAGTAGTCGTTTATTTCGGCAAAAATTCGACATAATTACATCCGGCCGTTCGACTTCGCAGGTGCCAAATCTCAACGAAGTAATTGTGGGCACACTAGACATTTTAATGTTGAGAACTACAATAAATATCTACGGTTATAATGGTGTAGTAAGACCTAAAAGAGATTTGACTCAATAGGGCTGAAAAATTAACCATCCTAACTTCAGGTTGGTAAAACCCATGGCATTTCGGCGAGAAACTCAACCAGCTCATGAATATCCTTACCGCTAAACTTCATATAGGATCATCCTATACAAAGATGTGAAGTTTAGCGGTAATGAGCTGGTTGCGTTTCTCGCCGAAATGCCATGGGTTTTACCTACCTGAATTTTTTCGATTAGTGAAACTCATTTTGACAATTCCAAGCACCACTGAGTCTGTAGAGCGCTCATTTTCAGCGCTGAAACTCATTAAAACATATTTGACATCCACACAGGGACAACAACGGTTGTCTGACCTCAATTTAATATCTATTGAGAGATCTCGGGTATCAAAACATAAATCTGCTCTTCGATAAGTTCCTCAAAAAAAAAAAAAAAAAAATCGGCGTATTGATCTCATTTTCAAATAGATTTCCAGTCGTCTCGTCATTAGTCCAATTATTTTCTCCATTTTTGCGTACCTTTACAAGTGTTTCACCCGACTCGCCTGTGTATTCTTTTGCTCTTCAACAGTGTATATAATTTTAGGAAGTATAATATATTCATCTAAAATTATTATGTTTCAAGTGTTTTTCATTTTTGTTTAATTGCTTTCCTTGGTATTTCCTCCTACTTATACAGAATAGCCAGTTCGCCTCGGTTGGGTGGTCGGGGCGGACTGGGGGGACTTGACTGCAGTCGCCTCCCCGTTGGCAAGTCCTGGATACTGGCTGTTGGCAAGGGAATTGTATGAATACCTATACCAGACATTTCATTCTATTTTGTTAGATTCTAACAAAGTAATTTTAGAAAATAAATAACATCATACGATTCCTTTGAACAAACGGCTTGCTAAGAACTGCTTCACTTTTTCATTTTTAGGGTGACAGAGTTAGGAAATGAGAGTGTGTGTGTGTTTGTGGGGGGGTTGAATTGATTGCGGTACCCCCGTGACCAGGGCCACGCTACGCTCCTGGTGCTCGGATTCTTCGGAACGCCTTCAAAACGCCCAGCGATTCGTGTATGCGTCAGCCTGTCCAATCAACATTGGGCCAAATCGAAGCGTTTGGAACTCCACATCCCTCTCCATCACCAAGAATTCAAACGAGGTTGAGACAGTAAGGCGGCTTTTTCCAATTTTTGTTATAATGTGAAAACACTCTACAATTAATTGCATCATAAACAAAAAAACAGAAAGAAAATTGGTGACCACCTCATTTACAAAATAGCGTCCTAATAAACAAATTAACTTCTCTTTTCGAATACATTATCAAAACTCAAAACGGCATAGTGGAAATTAACTTCTTTTTAAAAAAAACATGCAGAAGGTTATTTGAGAAAACGACCGGATGTAAAGTTGAGATTTCTGACTGCTGCAAGGATTGATGTTGCACAACTTGTAAACTGCACACTAAAAAGTTAATTCGATCGTGAAAATAACCTAATTCTAAGCTAAAAATCAACAGAAGTTTATTATTTGAAATTTTAAATAAATTATACATTCAGTATTTACACGGAGGAAGAAAAAAAAATCAACACAATCAACCGTTGGAATGTTGGCTCGGTGTGTGGCCCCCACTTCCTTGTTCGGGACTGTGCTTTTGTTTTTTCCGTTTCTTCTCCTTTTTCCGTTTTTTCCTTTCTTTCTCTTCGTCGTGTCTTTTCTGCTTCTTGTGCTTCTTCTCGTGGGTGTCGACTCCGCTCTCTCCAGCGCTCAACTCTCCGCCGCCGGGAGTCCCGTCCGCCTTGTGCTTGTGTTTCTTGTGGCGGCTCTTGTGCTTCTTCGAAGGCGCTTGATTGACGCAGCGGTACTGCTCGGGAAGCTGGAACGAAATGAACGGGAGTTACAAACAATTGAAAGGGTCTAATGGCGACAGGTCACTGAAAGAGGTTAAAAAACACAGAAAAATATTTCAGAGGAATTCTTCAATAAAAACTGATCCCCAGCGGTAAGACTATGCCAAACTAATAATTACTATGTACTAAGCAGTGTTTGAGGGTTTACTAATAATTATTATTATAAGGGAATTGTGGAATTGTCTCCTTACTGGGAGAAAGTTTCAGATCATGGATATGTCTTTACAAATGAAGAAGAAAACTCCTAGATACAGTCTCATTTATTTACTAATGGTAGAAATACTAAGCAGAGGTTTATGATAAGAAAGATACGATATCGCACAATGTGTCCAAGTCGAATAAAACCCGCCACTTTTGGGAAATCGACTTCAAAATTTTTTATTTTTTGAAATCCTTGCCGTGGCTCCAGAACCAGAGATAATCTTACTTCGATAGGTGAAAGGCTCTAGTTTTTACTTATAACGTGGGCTTAGTTTTCTCGAATAATCGTACATTTGGGGAGGAATAATCGCATAAGTAAGGTAAAAAACGTTCATGTGTGCCCATTATAACGGAGATATTTGCAGTTTGATGGGGCACATGTTGACTAATCAGGATTAGGAGGATGAATAAGATATATCATACTTTTTCAGGAAACAGCATTCAAAACTTGACAGAAACTTATATCAAACTTAATTTCTCCCTTACTGAGAAGAACATCAGATGGATATGTCAGTTAGCTTTAGGAGCCCCTCAGCTGATCCTGGGCCTATTCTCCTTAAAGTGGAAGTCCCAAGGAGGCTACATACCAAACTACCGCTTCATGGTGTGAATAACATAGAAATTAGCTGTAGGAGCCACTCAGGAGTATCACGCAGATTGTTGAATGACCCCTTGCCATAAGACATAGACATGACCCCTAATATGTTTATCCATGCCAAATAGTTTATTAAAATAATTCGGGAAGATCCCGTCTCAAAATGTTGTAAAAAATAATTTTCCTACACTAGTTTTTTATCTTAGTTGTTAGGTATAGTCTTTATTAATAGAAGAAATTTAAATTCTTTTTAATCTTCAATCACAAGCCTCACTTCCAGTGAAAGATAGCAACGGCAGTAGGTAGGAACTCACGTTGTAATGACAATCATCATTATTACAAAACACTGGAATAGCTAAGCGTAGGTAAGTAATAAACTTAGGAACCTCATGAAACAGCTTTAAAGCAACAAAATATAAATAGGAAGAAAGTGAAGTTTGAAAAACATCATTAGACTTCAAATCAAGACTGGAGTAATCAGAATTAAGATTAGGATTTTTATTAATTATAGGAATATTTTTCTGTGAGCATGATCAGATTAAGATTGACGCTGCCCAGCCCCCGGATCAGCTGAGTGCCTAGAATACGTTCCAAGCTTATAGGAATTTAGCCGTAAGGGGAAAAGTTGTTGTACTTTTTGTTGTTGTTTTCAATTTGGTCAGAGTTTGGCAGAAAGAAATTGAGAAAATCCAAAAATCGTCGCTTAAGCGTCAACTCCACCCATCTCAGTTTTGACGATTTTTCCGAAGAGCAAAACAACCAGCTACTTTCATTCCACTCGAGAGGTTTGGTGGCGTTTACTTAATCCTAGGTTTACCAAGCGATTTCAGACTGTTCTAAATAACTAAATTTACAGAACGCCTTCAGATTACAAATAAAACTCAAGTTAGCTGATGAAGCTTCTGTGACGGGTTGAGGTAGCTGCTGTTATCAAATGGGCGGTTTGCGCCAAGTCTGTTGGAGATATCTGAAATCTGGTCCAACCATTCGATTCGCCACGAAAATTCGATTCAATAAAACACCCGAAAAAGGTTAAAACCCGAGATAGCTGGTGTTGAACTTGAGCAACAAAACGTTATTTTGTAACTAATATTTTAAATGTTTCAACTTTGCATTTTCTTTTTTAATAACTGGAACGCCTTAGACACCCTTAGAACCCATGAATGATTTATAATCGCATTAATGACACGCGCTATCGACCTGACAATTTCACGTTTCATTCTTGAAGTCGAAATAAGCCAAATATTGATGGGATACTCACAGGGCCTGGATGAAGGCGGAAGCCGGCCAATTGCACTGAAGAGAGAGGTCTCAGCTCTTTACCCACAATCGGAGGTTTCTCGATCACGGATCGTAGGGAACTGTGACAACAAACACACATTATAAATAACCACATTGAAATGTATCAGTGTATTGCCATAACTAGAGCTTAACTTTAACTTGTTTGTGCTAGCAATTTAATTGAACTGGCTGTGGTTTCTTACTATTAGCAAACATCTTACGCTGAACAAAGGCATTTTATCAATCACCGAGAAGGTCGTGATAGGAAAATAGGAGTTAACTGCGGAAATTGTTACTTTGTCCAAGGTTTTCAAGCCACAACTGAATCTGTAGAACACCTTTTGTCTGTGTTACGTCCTGAGTGCTCAGTCAACAAAATTTGTTGAATAAATAGCTCGAAGTAATATTTAATATTACTTCGAGCTATTTATTTTTACTATGAAATATTTCCGTGGAAATAGACGATTTTTTTTCAAATACCTACCTGTTGTCAGAATGCCCTGGAGCGTCTATAATACCAGGGAGGTTGGGTAGAAACGAAGAGAGGGGTTCTTTCACTTTTTTACCGCTGAATTTGCTATACGTGTGCTCCAGATTATATACGGCCATCAAATTCGCCGCACCCGTGAGTTCGCTTTCAGCTAGAAATACAAAACAATGTGGATTAGAAGGATAATAATTACCGCGTACTCGTTGATGGATAAATTCACTTGATGTCGCGCTGTAGGTTTACTGATTCACATTATGAATGGAAACAACCAGATTGTTAGGACAATCGTCGAGTTGAATATGGTGGTAAAAGTATAGTATAACGTACTCCATCCCCGATTTTTTTTTTACTATTTTAGTATGTTACTATTACAACCTCATATACAGTAGAACAACCTAAATTAATGCCCGTAAAGACTACCCTTACCTTAATAATCAGAGTCTGAATCCTCACTAGAGGATGGGGCGATAGGTGCGGCAGTAGACAGGCCTATAGTATGGTACTGAATCTATGTAGCGACCTGTATGTCCAACTAATCTATACATAGATATATCGTCGGGTTGGAGGTAAAAGTGATCAAGTGCATTTTTCGACATTTGACAGGAGAGTCTGCCAAAGTTTTCGATCAGCTTGACTAGAAGGAAAGTGTGGATTGCTAACCTAATATTTGTTCAAAGCCCAAATGTTTGTCACGTATTGAACTCTGAATAAAACCACACCTGAATAAAACGTGGAGGATACAGAGGATAAAATGCCACGTAACTGATATTTTTCAGGTTTTTAATGAAGATGGTAATTGGACTACTTTTAACTACGGAATGGGAATAGTAATGATTCGAACATGATCATTATGTATAAACTCATTTTGTTACTAAATTAGAGCTAATAAATAATAATTTTTAGGTCTAAAACCATTTCATGGTGTTCCCCAAGGAACATTCACCAAAATATCAATAAACATCTATTGAATAGTTTCACCATCTCCGCTGAAACATTTGATCATGTTGACCTGAAATACCTTATTCAAAACCCTGCAGTTAATGAATATCACAAAGTTGGTGAAAATAATTTTATTAAGCCTATTTAAATAATAATTTTATTTTTTCTAGCTATACATAAAATACTGTAGTGTCTTGATTACCAAAAACCTCAATTTTTGAAAAAAAGTGCACTTGATCACCTTTACCTTAGATTAGTTGGACATATAGATCAAATGGACGGGGTTGCGGAATAAAAACATCCCCCAATCAACTGATTAGAACCATAATAGATTCGTTGGACATGTAGATTTACTAAACAGTTGATTGGGGAATGGTTTTATTCCGCAACCCCATTACCATACTATAGGCCTGTCTACTGCCGCACCTATCGCCCCAGTCTCTAGTGAGGATTCAGACTCTGATTATTAAGGTAAGGGTAAGTAGTCTTTGCGGGCATTAATTTAGGTTGTTCTGTTGTATTTGAGGCTGTAATAGTAACATACTAAAATATTATACTATACTTTTACCAATATGATTTGTGGTAAGTTAGGTGGATTAGTATGAATTTAATAGGATAAAGATAAGAATCTTGATGAGTAAAGCCCACCAAAGGATAATGCTCGAGTATTATTATATACGTGACATGTTCATACACACAGAAGTCGTGTGGATCTGTAGGTTATATCTCCCAATATACTAGCAGGGTCATGGCACACTCGTTTAGAGTAGATGGACCAAGGCTGTGAGCTATCCTTCCTGCCTACTACATCGATCAGTAGCCAGTAGACGGAGTATTACTAATGGTAGTGGTGGTACGAGATTTTGGCGTGTATCTTCATATTTCTGTCGTATTTAACAACGCCAAACGACTGTTTCTTCCAGTTGCACACATGGTTTCATTACTCGTTCTATTTCTTTTCCTACCAGAAATTAGTGGCTGCAGTCATCTACAAGTAATAATTTGAAGCGTGTACATGTTTAAAGCATGTATTTGCATTGTAATATAAATTAACAAAATTACCTGGGGGTTCTTTCATGAGGTAGAAGGGGCCACTGTGAACTATAGAAGGGTGTTTCCCCAAAGAGATGGTCGTCTTGAGCGTCCCCGTGGAGTCCTGCCTGGAGACGACCGGAGACCTGGCGCCCCGAGGTGAGGACTTGGGCGAGTAGGGCTCCACCTTAGTACGAAATCCGTCGCCCATCATCATCTTGCATAGTTCATTCGATAACACTCGTAAATCCGAAAGAAAACAACGTTAACAAAACGATCACCGTTCGATGAAACATGATTTCTCAGAGGGGAACGCGAATCGAACCCATGATTTCGTTCGGAAACCCCGTAATCAACTGCGTAACGGAGCGGGGGCAGAAGGATGCAACATTTCCACAACTGCAGCTGACTTCCAGGCGCCAAGACTCGAAACCATGAATAAAAACACGTCTAAACTACCCTAATAACCGTTTCTATCAAGTAACAATATTACAAATATAAATTTTCAACGTTGAAATAGAGAAATTTCCACAAATTGACGTCGCGACGAGGTTTCCGCCGAAGTGACGCAGCGACGAGTCGACTTTCGAAAAGATGTCACGAAAAACTGAAACTGGCAACTTACGGTGGTGGTTGTGCTCAGATTCGATCTGAAAACACGTCAACTTGTCGTGCCCTCTGCGTATTTGGACATACAAATTACATTACTCCATCGAAGCAGAGCGCTCTGTTGGGAATGTCCGTAACCTCTCGTCAACTACGCAGAATCGCCGCGATAATTTGAGCCGAAGTCAAATTACGATCGTCTCACCCCAAATATCTACGAATTTTAAGAATCTAAAAACAAATGAAACGTAAACCAACAAATTTTGAGGGGGGGTTAAAAAATTTTTTTCTTTGGGCGATTCCAATGGTTCATTATCGAAGATAATAAACCAAAAACTCGGTAAGTACGTAGTATTCGAGCTGAAGTCACCATCACAGTTTACTTATGTAAAATGCTGCAATGATGCTGTGAATTGACAGTGTGAGGATATGAAGAGATTCTCAACACATCACCTCAAATATCTTCTCTTTTTGAATAAGCAGTAAATCGTGCAATATTTGGTAAGTGAAGTAGTTAAGAGATCGGTCAAATATAGAAAAGGCCTCGTGTTTTAGTTAATCCAGGCTTTAGTTAATCAGTTCTTTAGTCAATCGTGGATTTGGTTAAACGACGACCATTTGGTTGGACGCCAATTAGGTTGATCAAGAATTTATTTAATCGTGGGATTGGTTAATTGTAGTTGATTAATCCAGGGTCAATTAAATCCTGGATTAATTGAATTCTGGATGTAGTAAATCATGGATTATATCTTGGATTTATAAAATTGTGGATTTAACTCATCATGAACTTATTGAATCTTTAATCGTGGATTTATAAGTCCTGGATTTAGTTAATCGTGGATTTAAATAATCCTGAATTAATTGAACCCTGGATTTAACTAATCATGGATTTATCAAGTTCTTGATATAATATAACCTGGATTTAGATTTAAATAATCGTAGTATTACTAAATCCTGGATTTAACTAATCCTGAATCCTGGATCTAACTAATCGTGGCTTTACAAGTCCTGGGTTAGTCCTGCTAATTGTGGATTTATATATTCCTAAATTTATTGAACCCTGGTTCTAATAATCGTGGATTTATTAAGTCCTGGATTTAGCTAATCATGGATTGTAATAATACTAGTATTTTAAATCATGGATTTAATTAATCCTAATATTTTAAATCGTGGATTTAGCTAATCTTGTATAAATTTTATTGAATCCTGGACCTAACGAATCGTGGATTTACAAATCCTGGATGTATTATGTCCTAGATTTAGCTAATCGTGGTAGTAAATAATCCTGAATTTATTGAACCCTGGTTTTAACTGTTCGTTGATTTATCAAGTCCTGGATTTAATATAACCTGGATTTAAATGATCCTAGTATTTTGAATCCTGGATTTAACGAATCCTGATTTTTATTAATCCTGGTTTTAACAAAATTCTAGATTAATTAAAGCCAGGATTTAGCTAATCGTGGATTTATTAAGTCCTGCATTTATTATAACCTGGTAAACCGTAAATTTAGTTAATCCTGGATTTAATCAATTCTAGATCCACCTAATCGTAGATTTTCTTAATCCTGGATTCTGTTAATGAATATACCGTTTTCAATAAATTCATTTTTCTAACCTAATCGTAGATTTTCTTAATCCTGGATTCTGTTAAGGAATATACCGTTTTCAATTAATTCTGTTCCACCGTTCTCTAGTCCACCGCTTCGACCTCAAGGTAAGAGACGACTCAAAAGTAAAATCTCCTTGAAAATGTCTTCAAACGCAGTTGCTGTAGATGATCTTTCTCAGATCGAAAAACTCAAGGGACTTCAGAACTTCACATTGTGGAAATTCGAAGTCATCATTCACTTGAGGGCAAGTCGGTTGTTAGGCATTGTTGATGGAACCGAAAAGTCTATTGATACGGATTCTGTCGAAGATAAAGATCTATGGTTGCAAAAGGATGCAAAAGCTCAACGTATTATTATAAGAACTATCGACAAGAAGTGTTTAATGCATGCAATGAGTTGCGTCACGGCTAGTAAAATGTTCGAAAAACTTTGTTCGTTGTTCGAAGGCGATAATACTCAACAAAAGTTTTTTGGCTCCGAATTTGATGACGGATCGGATATTGCTTCCCATATAAGCAAACTTGAAAACCTAGCGTATCAATTAAATGCTTTGAATAAGAAAATTGACGATGAAGACTTGGTTTCTAAAATCCTTGCAACGTTACCTAGTCATCTCATGCATTTCACGACTTCATGGGAGTCAACGCCCATTGACCAACGTACTCTTACGAATCTCACTTCACGATTGATTTCTGAAGAAGCTCGTTTACTCGAGAATAGTTCGGCTGCAGTTTCAGTTGCATACAGGGCATACGTAGTATAGTAGGGTTTTCTGTGTACAGGGCCCACTCTCGTGGAATAAACTCGAAGTTACGTGTTGACAAACCTCAATTTTCTAAACAAAATGAATTTTCTCAACGGGATGGTCAACCTAAAGTATACAAACCATGCCAGTTTTGCAAGAAAACAAACCACCCAGAATCTCATTGCTTCTACAGACCCAGAAACCAAATTTCGTAATTTTAACTCAACGCTAACTGGGCAGTGCCACGGACGGCGGACGGACGGATTTTTTTTATTCGATTTTCTGAATCTACGTATCGTGAAACGTAACCCAATAAATTTTGAGGGGGGATTAAGATTTTTTTTCTTTGGGCGATTCCAATGGTTCATTATCGAAGGTAATAAACCAAAAGGGATTCCTACTTGAGTGCTCCGAAACTGGGTATGTGATATTTTCGGAACAACATAAAACCCTAGTTTGGTAACTCTTGTGACGTGAAATGCATATGGTGATAGGATTAAGGATTATCCAAAACCTTTGGCAGACTTGTTGGAATTGGATGGAAATGTGGAAAATGAGAATGAAAATGTCGCTGCTATGCATCAGGTAGAGTACATTGAGCCATGTTCTTACCAGGATGCCATAAACTCTCCTGAACGGGAACTGTGGGAAAATGCTATTCGTAGTGAATTTGAATCGTTAGATGAAATGGATACTTGGGATCTCGTGTTAAAATCTAGCCTACCTCCTCGTACTAAGATTATTAAATCTCGCTGGGTACATAAGAGGAAAAAGGAGGCGGATGGAACACTGCGCTATAAGAGTCGTCTGGTAATCAAAGGATTTGCGGACACAAATGACTATCTTGTGTCGGAAGTTTTTGCACCAGTTGCACGATTGGGTGATGTTCGGTTGTTCTTGTCTGTCGTGAACAAATTGGGTCTTCACCTTTATCAGCTTGATGTTGTTAGAGCTGCTGCTATAAATTATTAAATTTTGGAACATTTGGCTTGACAATTGGGTTGAATATTATTTTGCATAATATGTTGAATAATAATAACATATTATGTTGAAAATGAAAAATAGACAGTCGTTTTGCAATTCTTAAAAATCGTGTAGTTATTGATTTAAAGAGCGAGGTTTTTACAGATGTAACCGCTGCATTTTTACATGGTAAATTAGAGAAACCTGTGTACATGGAGGTTCCAGAAGGTCTAGTGGAGTTGTACGAACTACCTCCGGGCTTGAGGAGCTCACATGTATGCAGTCTGAAAAAATCACTTTGTGGATTGAAGGTATCACCAAATCTCTGGTACAAGAAATTGTGTGACGTTTTATGTGGACTAGGCTTTGAAGTTTATCCCTTCCAAACCTGCATTTTTAAATGGCAACAGGGATCTAGGGACCTAAGTATGCCTTGTTAATAATTTATGTCGATGATTGTCTTTTGGCGTCTAATGATAAAGATAAGGCTTTAAAGGTAATCGATGATCTGAAACAGGAGGTCAAAATGAAGAATCTGGGAACTCCTAAGAAATTTCTGGGATTCGAAATCATAGGGGATTTTGCCAACAAATCGCTATTTATACATCAGAAGTCGACTATCATGAATCTGTTGGACAAACTCGTTTCACCCTATGATAAGATGAGTACTATTCCTATGTCTCCTGCTACTTGTACATTGACAGCTCAGTTAGAATCAGATAAGGCATGTGTAAACTCTCAGAATCTTCTTTATCGTGAAGTTATAGGTTCTCTCTTATATAGTCAGAATGGAACGAGGCCTGACATATCTTTTGCTGTAAATTTTATGAGTAGAAAACAAATAGGATTCACACAGGAAGATTGGAAATGTGTTCTGAAAATCTTGAAATACCTTAAGGGCACTTTGGACTATGGTATTATGTTTTCTGGGAAAACTGACGATCTTGTAGCCTACTCAGAATCGTCTCTTGGGACAAGTACCCCAAATGGTAAATCCACCACGGGATTTTCAATTAAATGTTGTGGTGACCTAGTATCTTGGAAATCCAAAAAGCAATCTCATGTTGCACTTTCAACTTGTGAAGCTGAGTATATTGCTATGTCTGAAGCGTGTAAGGAATTAACAAATATTATAAGCTTGTGCAATTTCTTGACAGGTTTGGATTTTCTACCTACGTTACGATGTGATTGTGCACCAGCTATTGCTGTTGCCATGACGAATGACTCTAGGACTTTGAAACATGTAGTCAAACTTAGCATGCATTATGTGCATGAAAATTTTAAGAATAATAAAGTACATATTGAGTGGGTGTCAACAGAAGATCAGATAGCTGATTTCTTCACAAAAGCTTTGCCTTTAGAAAAATTTGTGAAATTTCGAGAAAAATTGTTGACAACCCTCCAATGCTATGTTTGTGTGAATTACAGGTGAAAAAGAACCCTGGGTGCGAGAAATCACTACAGTATCACCAGGCTCCTGTTGACTGCACTTTGAATCACATTATCATCAGACTCCAGCTGACTGCACTCTGAATCGCAGTAACTGAACTACAACTATATGAATCCTCCGCATCCGCTTCGCGTATGAACTCTCGAAAGCTTCATTGCCAAATCTTTGTGTTCAATTTAATCTTAAGAAAATCATATGAATCATATCTCTACGTGCATCAAGATAGGCTAGCTTTTAGTGAGAAAAATGCCACTGAAAGAATCATGCTGTAACTTACATCCCCTTTTTGAAACTGATCAGTTTTCAATTTTGAATTCCTGGAAAAATGTCTCCCAGTCTCTGAATCATTCTTTAAATTGAAAAACTTATGTTGTAATAATATTATATTTGTGCTTCTGGAATGTGTCTTTGACATCTAAATTTGACTTAGATTTTCGCAGCAAAATAGGTTCTCAATTGTGACTTGTGCTTCTTTCCATCTCATTTGTGAATTATTTATCATGGGAATTACGAATCATTACTCTTCCCTTGTACTTATTGTTGATACTGGTTGTGTATACCTGAAATATGAATCTCATTCAGACATTGGTCTGAATATGAATTGGAATCATACCCATGATTGTGCCTGATGCTCCTTCTTCCTTCAAAGAGGAGGGAGTGATGGAAAGGAGAGTCTTTGATGGAAGGTAGTGTCCAAAAAGTAGGTATCGATACTATCAATTCCGTCTGATTTATGTATACGGCATGTTGGCACCACTGTGTTATTGTGTTTTCTCATGGCACCACTGTGTTATTGTGTTTTCTCATGGCACCACTGTGTTATTGTGTTTTCTCATGGTGTTTTCCATGGTGTTTTCTTAGACGGGTGTGTATCCCCTCTTCACTTCGTTTCTGTTCTCTGACTTGGACGCGCCCTTGCCTATTTGGAAACTATAAACTTGATCTATATAATACAAACAATTGTGAATCATTTCGTATCTTGTGTTTCATCACTTTTCGAATCATCTTATAAAAGTTCTGTGATTAAATCATTTTGAATCGTCTTATCAAAACGTTGTTTCTGATTCCAACCTCTTCCCACTTCATATTGAGAATCAAATCTCCAAAGGCCTTTGGTAAGTGGTATTCATTTTGAACAAATACACATACATCCACCTCCTCTGGATTGCCCAACGGAAGACTCATGTCTATTGTTTCTCCAAATTCTTCAACAAATAACTCCCAGTCAACTGGGCCTTGGGTTAATTTGGGAGCTTGCTTCAACCTTAGTTCTGCAGGGTTACTCGAGAGAAGAACAGGATCATGGTCAGAACTCAAATCGTGGATTGCCTCAACAAATTGGGGGAGTGTCAGGTTTTTTATCACAAATATATCCAATACATCAGGAAGAAGCCTTTGTGCTGTAGGCCAATACGTAGGCGTGCTAGGAGCCATAACCGTCAGTTCATCTACAAAGTGCTTCAGTTTGAGAACAAAATCTGACATCCCAATTCTGATTTCACCATTGTGTTCAGCATGAAAAAATCTTTGAAATGAGGTATCACTTGTCAAAATGTTCCATTTTGAGAATAATTCTCATAAATTATTTATGAGGAATTCCCCCCCCCCCCTAAAACTACCCAACACCCCCCCCCCCCTTAGAGTGGTCCGATTCTGCCCATCTACCAATCCTATCGAGAGTTATCGTCTGGAATGACACATACATAAATGTTTGGTGTCTTTTGGCAGTGGATTCAGGATGGTCTGATAAGGATTTTGGTAGGTATGAAAATTTTTCGAAAATTCAAGTTTGTAAGATTTTGGACCGAGAACAATAGCTGCATTATCTTCGAAAATTCGCTAAAAAGAAACTGAAAAAAAAAAAAACACGTTAGAGTGCACTTGAGTAACGATGAGAACCCATCGAAATTGCTTGTAAAGTTTCATCCCTTTAAAGGGCGTTCCAACCTGGTTTTACCAAAATCGTTCTTATAGGTATAGTTCTTGTTTAGTGTGCATTGCCGTTTTCACATTTAAAATCGTGGTGGCAGCTTATCGATTTATTTTAGGTCGGATTTGGCCCTTCATCTTTCGTCTACATGAATCCCCTCACTCAGCGCGAAACCCGTTCTCCTTGTAGTGGTGCAGTACCACTGCTATATAATTCAAATATACTCACTCTTAGATGAGAATAAAATAGAGGGATGGATCTTGAAATAAAAGTAACTCCATCAATACTTTGTTCAACTCTTTATTTTTACAAAATAATCAACAGCAATGTTAAAAATCAGCGTTCATGGCTAAATTCACTGAAAGCTCCACTACTTACTCCACAATCTGTGTCCGTAATATTCATCACAGTTCAGAGTCATCTTGAGGGTCTCAGTTTCCTCTTTGACTTCCGGCAAGATGACCTTCAGTGGAGGCAGTGCTCTGATTTTTCTTCCAAATCGGCCAGTTTTCCTCTGCCAAAGTCCAGATCTGGGCCGATTCCCGAGCTCCCTGTTGCGCTGGGCGCTGCCTATGGGGGTCGACGAGTGCTCAACGTTGGAGAGACGACCTGAAACAGGGTGGTCAGAAAATGTGTTGACGTACAATTCTGAAGTTAACTCGAGAATATTTCGGTTACTTTGGTGGGGCAAAGAGACATCAAGCAAAATACAATAGTTCAATGGATATGAGGAGCCTTTACCAACTGTAGCCATGCACTCTTGAGGGAGAGCGAATTCTCTTTTTGAGGGAAGCTGCACAACAACGAAATTCCCACTCTTTCGAACTAGAGTTGCAAACGAACCGGCGGCGTGTGCAAAATGACCTCCACCTCCAGCGTATTTCTCGACCGAGTGAACTATTGTGCCCATGGGTAGAGCTCCGAGTGGGTAGGCGTCCCCTTCCTTGGCGAGCACTGAAACAACATGGAGGAATGTGAGTCTACAATTATGTTGTTCCTTACACCAAGGGTTAACAAAGTGGTCCTTAGGGCAGGTTATCGACAGGACCGAAGAAAATCATTTGTAGTGGAACATACAAAATAATTATGATGATTGCAAACTAATTATAATTAGTTACAATGGTGTCTGTTCAAGTATTTCTGCAGCTGTTAGATCTTACTTTCAAGGAAGGTAAGTCTACATTGAAGTTTTTTTTAATTACAATTCTCAATTTTTTGTTGTTGAGAATTGATATGACGTTTTTGAATAAACAAAGTAAACAATGAGATATCCATTGATGGTAGGCCATCACCCCCAGAGCAATCGGTGGCGGTAGGTATTGGCTAAATGGGAATTTTTGTTACCTGGCACTAATAACTGTAATTATAGACACATTATAGACAGGGACTCAAGGTGAGTCCTTTCCTTTGTAATTATATTACTTTGTAGTTGTCCAATCCTGCCTCTTCACAGTTTGTTTTAAATCTGATGAAAATGATGTTGCGAGTAGGCAGAAGAAACTAAGTTGAATAAATGATGATGTGCACCTATCAGAAATTATCTCAAAAATCGTAACAGCCCTATTACAAGTAGTAGGGTAGAGTCGCGTAGAGTACCTGGGGTGATTTTTTTCTTTTTTCAATATTAAATTTACCCACAGTCAAACGTTATTGACCAGATTTCGCATACACATGTTAGGACAACTCATTGGCTCCACATCCATGGTGTCCTTATATTTTTAGGAACTCATAATGCTGGGTAACAGCAAATTTAAGAAGAAAAATTGAATATGTCCCTAGGTACAATACCTGCATGTACCTAGGGACACCATGAATTGAACCTGGGAACACCCTCTCAGAAGACTTCTATTTTTAATACAAAACACTCTTATCTAGTGGGGTCTTCAACATAATATGATATTATCGTATTATCCATTTTCTACCTCTAATTTGGTATGAACGCCTTCCTTACTCCGAGGCATCTGAAATGAATGATTGAATGAACTTTTGTTCGAAAGCCCAGCAAATTGCGCCCCGAAAGAAATTAGATAATGAACTAGAGCTGATAAAATGGGTTCTTGTACCTAGGGAGGTCAACCATTTCTATCCCTAGGTGCGATCCGAGTTTTGTCCCTAAGTATAGGATTTCTGACATTTGGTAAAACTAATCGCAGGACCTCAATTCCAGTGATATAAAGAAAAACCATGGCACGACTTGTTAGGGAGGAACCTAACCATAATATACAATGCAAAAAATAAGTTTTTCAAAAAAAAAAAAAAAAGACGCAAAAAGTTTTGATGATTTTTGCAAATTTTGGAGCTAGCAGCTTGTCGCATTATCAAAACTTTTGGCAACGTACCCCATTACCAGTAAGTAAAATATTGAATTTCATTGTATATCATGGTTAGGTTCCTTCCTAACAATTCGTGCCATATATCACTGGAATTGAGCTCCTGCGAGTAGTTTTACCAAATGTCAGAAATCCTGTAGGTACTTAAGGACAAAACTCGGATCGCACCTAGGGATAGAAATGGTTGACCTCCCTAGGTACAAGAACCCATTTTATCAGCTCTAGTTCATTATCTAATTTCTTTCGGGCCGTAATTTGCTGGGCTTTCTAACAAAAGTTCATTCAATCATTCATTTCAGATGCCTCGGAGTAAGGAAGGCGTTCATACCGAATCGGAGGTAGAAAATGAATAATAATATTATGATGTGTTGAAGACTGTTACCCACTATATACGAGTATTTTGAGTTGAAAATAGAAGTCTTCTTATCTCTGATAGGGTGTCCCCAGGTTCAATGCATAGTGTCCCTAGGGACATAATATTCACCAGTTGTATCGGCGGTGGGCTCGGTATTGAGGTTCTCGACATATTATCTTCTTGGCTCAAACTTCACAATGCGGCCGACAACAAAATGTTTGAGTCGCTTGTTTAACCCAAGATAGGGTTTGTCCCTAGGTACCCTACTTCTGTCTTACTTGAATTGTACCACATAAGCTCTCCATATTAAGGGCAATATGTTGTGCCTAAAGACAATCAAATTGGGACTACGAAATTCAAAACGATAGAAATAAACTCTTTGAATTGGAAATAATACGAGCTAATCCCTCAGTGAGCTTCCTGCAATGGAATTAAGCATATTGGTACTTATTGGTATTAATCAATATCGTATAGCTTCAGGAATGTAGTTGGCAATCCTGAACCAGAAATGAGAGGTTACGGGAACCTTATGATTAAACGACACCTTTGATTGGGCTGGTTTAAGTAGATATTGAAACAAACATGAAGGGGTTCCTCAAGTATACACTTGAAACTAGTTTGTGGTTTCAAATGAGGATATATCAAGAAAATCCAACGCTCATCAAGTACCTACGTCACTACTGAATCACTACATTCCTAAAAATAAATCTCCCTGGGAAATCACCTGCTATTCGAGGGATGTACTGCGATGTCTTAATGACATCACCAGGCTTCATGTTTTCAGTAGCCAGATAGTACTTCAACTTGTTGCCAGAGCCGACCAATGCGATGCGAGCCGTTCGGCACCAATCGACCATAATTTCCAGGACTTTTTCTTCTAGCGGAGGGCCTTCTGTGGGGCCCACCCTCTTCCATTCGATCCAATGGTATTTCCTTTTGATACCCCCGCCGATACCCATGACTGCAACGCGACCTGAAATGGAACGAAATCACCTGTTATCATAATTATCACTGCAACTTAGTCTGCACTTGCAGTACAAATACAGTTGAATCTGTAAACATGCAGTCAGTTTATTTGATTATCCTGATACCCTTTATTGGCTATAGGCATAGTGGCTTTTAAACTACCCAATTAATCTTGAAAATGTACAAAATCTAACATAATTCGCTGTATCTATTTCAAGGGAAGCAGAAATGTATGTGCCCACTACATACCCGTGAGTGGGTCTCTGCCACCGAGGTTGGTCACTTCCAGAGGTTTGATCGTATACTCGTCCGGATAGTGTACTTTTCTCCTGTATATTCCAGCCTTGCCACCAACACCGAAAACTTTAGGTAAAGTCACATCTTTACACTTGAAACGAACCGATGCCGCAAGAAGATTCGGAAGTTTGTTGGGATCAACGGCGATTTTGCAGCTCGTGAAAAACAACTTATTGAAGACCAACGACGTCATGATTGAGAACTTTGCGCTGCGATCCTTTCAAGTACTAAGCATTTAGCACATTGAACAAGAAAATTAATACTTAGATGAAAATTTCATCTATTTAATAGAGGTCGGAAGAATTAGGGAACTGATAACATGAAAATCGAATGAACATCTTACTGATAACAGAGAGAGCGTGGATGCTATATAAAGTTACACCCGGGTTTCATGGAACTTTTTCCATGCATAACCATTTTGCAACCTACTAGCCGATTGGTTTGTTTGGGAGCCTGATTTGTTTATGATTATAATCTTGTGGTGATGAGCTTAGATCACATTAAATTGTACAATTTCGATTATATCAATCATAGCTTGATTAATTTGTAGGTAGATGTTTGTTGTGCATTATGTTGGTGTGTCTGGGTAGCTCAAATCAAAAATTGTGTTGGCCTGTGAAATAACTTGTTTCATTCATTATTCTGGTTTTTAGTGAGTTTGGATCTACGGAAACGGTTCTCTGCTTCCAACCTGTTGCACTCAATATTTGAGTTCCTGGTACCTTCTTTTCGTCTTGTTCTGCTATGGATAAAAACACAGTGACAACAGACATTGAGGCCCCAGAATCTGGAGTTGTACAAGAGGGTTCTAAGATGGACCAAACATCGGAGCCTTCTAAGATGGACCAACCATCGGAGCCTTCTAAGATGGACCAAACATCTGAGCTTGCTAGTGCAGAAGAACAGGCTATGGAAGTGACGGAAGGAGCTGCCGAAAATTCTGATGTAGTCTCCGCTATTACCACTCCTACGGAGGGAATCAACGAAAAAGTTATTACTTCCGATACCGTTGATAACAATCCTGTAAGAACCGACGATGAAGACCGTAAAACGGCAGGGAAAGATACAGAAACGAGCACATCTGTAAGCAATCCAGCCAACGACGAACCAGCTTCAATGACCACCGAACTTGCTTCAGATGTAGAGACGGTTCGGTACCCTAATTATGACTTCGAATCGCCTCATGAGATACTCAATTCTGAATCTTTCTTCACCCCTGACCAGTACCTCGATTCCTGCAAATGGTCAAGTACCTACCTAATTATTAATTAATTTGTTTCATGTATTTAATGGCGTTACAAATCTCAATTAGGTTTGGTCCCTAAGTTATGGTTTTGTGTTTATTGTGTCACTCATAAGTCATAATGTTTCGATTTACAGGTCCCCAGATGGGTCTTGTCTGCTGACGTGTTGTGCCGATCGGAGGCTGCGGTTGTTCGATCTACCGTCCGAGGCCTACAATCTTAAGGAAATGAACCCATCGGATAAGCTAACTGGCCCTTTCAAACCCACCCTCACAGTTTCAGAAAATGGAGCAGTTTACGACTACGAGTGGTTCCCTTTCATGTCATCGTGGGCACCAGAAACAGCTTGGTCAGTAGATATGAATGAGCGTTGATTGAATTGTGTAGTTTTCATCGCGAGTGATTTAATGTGTATTAGAATGATTGCCTGGCGGGCAAATTGCAAGGAACGTAATGTCGACAGAATAGCTGGGACATGACAGGTATTAGTTGTCATAAGGAGAATACAAAATTACACACAAAGTCCAATAGAAACCTGGTTTTTCATTTTCACTATGACGAAAAATAAAGACTATGATTCCTCATTTCAGTTTCATTAGCGCCAGTTCGTCTGCTCCGGTTCACCTGATAGACGCCTTCACTGGAGCTGTACGAGCGTCATACATCGGTTACAACAAGTGAGTCACCAATGTTGCCATTCGTATTTCCAAATATTCTGTGTAATAACAATACCTATATTATATAAATCCCTGTATCATTCAGCCAATTTTTTCCCATATTTAGGAACGTGGTAACGTTCGATTGTATGTTTACCGGACGTCACGAAACGCTTTTTCCAGTATCAATATCTCGGCTGCTGTTTGACCGATCAACTTGAAATTTGGTGTGCATCTTTTTGGTGTAAATAATAGAAAGCTCTGAAAGTTTCCAGTCGCCAGGTCTAAAGGGAACCGAGTTATAGAACTTTAAAAACCCTTTATCTTTTATCTTTTTATTTAGACGGTCAAGGCTACAGCCTCTCCACCTTCACCGACTTCAGACAGAGCCTTTTAACAGATTTAACCCATTATCCCAAAATCCCCATTCACCCAAAACCCATTATTCCAATAAAGGTTTAGAAAAAAAGAAAAAAATAAAAAACAGAAATTTTAGGCTAATAGTTTAGGCCAAGTGTCCACTTTGACGAGTCTGCAGCCTGGGGAACAGGACCAATCGACTTGAAGTTTGGCACAGACCTTCTTTATAACATGACCCAGTGCCATTTGAATGATTTAACCCATTTTAGGAACACAAAACTGAAATTTAGGCCATTTTTACGGGTCCACATCCGAATCACTTGAAATTTGGTATGTATCTTCTTGGTGCGGATAATAGAAAAAACTCTGCAAATTCTTGACACAACGGTTCATTATCTTCTTTGTACAGATCACCCTTCTGTCTAGATCACTAGGTCTAAATGTCTAGATCCTAAATGTTAGATTAATTATTATTATCAATTATAACTAATAATTAGTTATAATTATTATTAACAATTTTATCAAGTACCTAGTGAAAATTATTATAATTTATTGTTAGGTATTAATAATTTGTATTTATTATTAATAATAATTATTATTAACTATGATTAATTAATACGATATAATTCTGGGGTTTTTAATACTACGTCGGTAATAATTTTTCTATAAAAGAAGTACCTACCAACAAACATTCGAAATTACCTTCATTTCCGTAGCACGAAACGCACCTCAGAACAACAAACTCGACATCACTTAAGCCATATGATGTTCGAAGAGCTTGTTAGTATAAAAATGGACCTGTATTTCAACAGTTTGATTCACGATCGTGTTCTGAGGCACAATCTTTGAGCCGTGATTGTGAACGAACGGCTGGTCGTACAAAGCTGCGGATGGTCTTAAAAAATTCTACGGAACAAACTGTATCTAAATATGAAATAAAAAACATACCGTTCTATATGAATTTTTCGAGATATCAAATTTTCAAAATTTCAAAATTCGTTTTGAACCGCTTCCCCTTGACCTAGGGTTATGAAAAGTTTCGAGGACCATTGTGGGGTTGGTCGAAACCCATAAAAAAAATTTCGTAATTTTAACTCAACGCTAACTGGGCAAAGTGGCGCGGACGGCGTACGGCGTACGGCGGACGGACGGATTTTTTTTTATTCGATTTTCTGAATCTACGTATCTTGAAACGTAAACCAACAAATTTTGAGGGGGGGTTAAAAAATTTTTTTCTTTGGGCGATTCCAATGGTTCATTATCGAAGATAATAAACCAAAACCCCTGAAAGTTTCTAGTTGCTAGTTCTAAAGGGTTATATAATTTTAAAAACCGCTTATCATTTTTTTCTTCTTATTCAGACGATCAATGCAACACCATCACCGATTGACTTGAAATTTTGCACAGAGCATCGTTTCAACTTTAGTCAGCGCTTTTAAAAAGATTCTAGTCTCTAGAACTCCCAGTTCTTCATACATGCTCAGATGTTCAGTTTGTAAACGTCTCGCCACGGCGCCATGGGGAGATTTTGAAACGGGTACGATGCTTGTGAAGTGGTTAGGACATCTCTTTAGTTGGAAGGAACAGGGCGGGCGGGGAAAGTAGATATCATCACTTTTTCCGGTTGCTGTAAAGTGATAATTGCGAGGCAAAATGATTTTTCACGTAGAGTTTTTTGGGGGGATGTATGTTACGATGCCACAAAAGAAGACGAATAAAACAAGATTCCCACCTCGCCCATCCAACAATACTTCAATAATATGAATTGTAAAATAACATTATTGAAGAGTATTGGACGTACTGTGAGGGGGGGGGGGAATCTTTTTCGTATAATATATTATCTTCCAGTATGTAGATTCTTTTCTTCGCACAAAACGGCATTTTGCTGAAGTCTCTCTGTGCGATTTACCATCTTCAGGTACAGTAAGGTCCCCATGTCTTCAGGAACCCTCCATCAACTGGGAGGTGATTGAACTAGAATAAAAGAGGTCATGTGTTCGATATACATCATAACATAATATCATTATGTTTGTACATGAAACATTTCAGTGTTTTTGAGGTCGCTAGCTGTTTCGGTCTCACTTTCACGTGTGATGGCGGCAAAATATACTGCGGATACAGAAACATGATCAAGATCTTTGACGTCGCTGTGCCAGGGACAACGTCTCAAACGCTCAACACCAAAAGTTTGTTGAATTTATTTAAAGTTTGTTTAATTTTAAGTATCTATACAAGTACCTACGTATATTATATTATGTAAGCATGAGGCATCATCAGTATCCTGTCAGTATACATCAGTATCCTTTAGGTCGCGGCTTGAGCAGTAGTAGTACTTACTGAATTCTCTGTCACTGGCAATACTGAAATTTTTATATCGATAAGGATTTTTATATCCTTTGAACTAATATTGTATGCAAGGCTAATTTTCGTATTGTTTCTTCTTCTTCAACAGAATTGAACCAGCAGACGGGTTATATATCGTGCATTGCACAAAATCCATCCTTGCACTCTCTTTTTGCTGCTGGTTCCTTCTCTAGAACGATTGGTAAGTTAGTTATTGATACAGATCGTATGTTACTTCGAAAAAATCATATACGAAGTGGTTGTTACATTTCAGTATAGAATTCGCTTTATTTCAGAGCTTAATTGAACACCACAGCCTCTGGCGTTCAAAACAGAACCAAATCTAGTTTATTTCAATGGCAACGTGTTATGTATTTTATTACGTTTTAAACGACGTAAAGCAAATCCGTACACGATGTAAGTAAATTCTGTTCTTATCCTCAACTACCAGTATATCACACAACGTTAAGTTCTCCATCCTGAAAGTAACATATCCATTCTCTAAAATTTGTCCAGATCATTTCGGTCATCAAGGTACATAATGTTCCAAATTACTCGTACAACAATTACAAGTGTTAGCTAGCGTTCCAAATTTTATTTTCATCTTCTAAAAATGCTTGTTTTCCAAAGTTTGTGAAAATCGTTTAATCAAATTTTCGTTGTGTACAAATTATATTTTATAACATTATTGCATTTTGTGATTTCGGGTTTTAATAATATTCTCATTATTATCATGACTACATTACATTACACGAATAAGACGACAGATTGAGAACAACACCATTCGCATTTTTAGTACCTACGAGAAAGTTGTTGAAGGTGTATATTCCACGTAGGTATATAATGTAATAATAATTATTAAGGATTATAATTTCTGGAGTTAAAGAGTGGGATTTTGGTGAAATGGGAGCAGATTTTAGCACCTTAAGAATAGTAGTGTGATAGTAGTGTTAAGAATAGAAATGGCGTATACAAAAAATTAAAATTAGGTACGATTTCCCCATTTTTCTTTGGGATGTAATCTGTTGAACCTATTCGAACAATACTGTAGGAATCCAAAAATACAGGATAACCACTTCTCAGGTAGTGCTATTAGTTTTTTCCACCTCATGAACATAACCTGAGCCCAATGTACAAAACTAGATTTGCCGAAATGGTATCAAATTATTTTCTATGGATGCGGTTGTACCAACTTGCCCATTGTACATAATGATGTATAATTTTCCAGGCTTATACACCGTAGAAGGTGACGCAGTGTGTCTACTGAAGGGACAAAGGAACGGCCTGACAACGTTGGCTTTCACACCGGACGGCACCAAACTGTTTTCCGGGAGCCGTATGGACTCTGAAATCCTTTGTTGGGACTTGAGGAACCCCGGAGAAGTTCTCCACGTGCTTCCGCGAGTCATGGAAACAAACCAGCGGATACGAATCAGTTTGAGTTGTGATGGAAACCACCTGCTGTCAGGTACCTAACTTAAGGATACGCACATACATCATGTGTTAAGTTGACTAATAAATCATTCAAGATTTAATAATATTATTATTGTTGTCGCAATATGGGAAGGAATGTAAATCAAAGTTGAGAAAAGAAACTATTATAATTCTTAATAATGAAAATGAAAATGCAATGCGAATGAAATGCAAATTGGAGCTCCCCTTTGGATAAAATTAATATACAACATTAAATTGTAGATTCTGTCGTGAATGTCCCAATGTCTATTGGTGTTAAATAACACAAAGAAAAATGAGAAAGATCCGACTTTGGTGGCGACGGTTGATGTTTCTGATGTCTGCTTCCAACGCAACGGTTTCAGCGTCTCCCGGTCGTATAGAAATGTCGAAATGGTCCTGAAACTTACAACGCGACGGTTTCATCGTCTCCCGGTCGTATAGAAATGAGTATGTATAAAAAAGTCGATATGGTCCTGAGATTCCGGCTTACAGCTACCACATGGCGGAAGTAACGTCTCGTACGGATTCCGACTTACGACCACCAAATGGCGGAGGTACTTGTTCACGGAGATGTTCGTAAAGGAATACTTCCCGAGTACTGGTTCACTATAGCGGAACACAGCTCAAAGAAAAACCAAAATTCAGCGATTTTTGACGATCTGAAGTTGGAGGGAAGAGTTCGAGTGGCTCGATCGTGGGGTCAGAGGTAACTGATTTTCCTTTTTTGGGAGGATCGACTTAGCTCTATCGCGTTGACTCCTTTGAACCATGGACCGTAGATGGTAGAAGCTCCTGAAGACAACCAGAACCGAAGAACAACACCGTCACAACAACATCGCACTAAAATAGAACATAACAAAGCCTCTAATCTCGTAATTTGCCTGAACATCATGCCTTTTGAAGGAATCCGTCATCACTAGGATTTGTGTGCTGCACTGCCCTGCTAAGCAAAACCGCCGTATCTACAAACCACATGAAACCAATAAAACTGGTGGTAAAGTTAGAAGCCAACTGCGTTCTTCTATTTGAAATAACTTCCCTCGTGCTAATACGAAGAAAGGACGTAGCGAAATCGAAATTTTGTGGATAATTCACTTTGGAGTAGTATCGTAGGGCCGCAACACTCATACATGAATAAAACTGATTTCTACTTATCCATTCTCACGCATATAGTAGGTATAAAATAAAAAGTAGAACATGCATCAAATTGGAACAACATGTAGTGAAAATCTATACTATATAATAAAATCGTGTCTGTCTGTTTGTCTCATCAATTGAGAACGGCTGAACGTAGAAAGTTGCGGCTGGTACCATTTGGCGCAGAATTTATCTGGGAAGGTTTATGAAAAATCCGCGTTTAAATCTGTCCATCAGTTGAAACGCTATGAATGAAATAGTACTAAAAATCGTGTTATAATCACTTCTATGAGGACGTTTATGCTTATAACTTTTGAACGGTTGAACGTAAATCCGATTGTAAGTAGTCTCTGGATTCAGCTCGACGAGTACTTTCAAGTGGTACTTCAATCAGGATGTTAGTGAGAGGGAGAGTCCTTAGTAAGTTGTGGGGGTGTGTTTCAGGGATTCCAAAACTACTTGACCGATCTGAATGAAACTTAGGGAAAATGTTGAGTGAACATTGGGGAAGGTTTCTGACCAATTTAGGAGGGGGGTACAGTTTGTGTGTGTGGCTGTTACCGGCAATCCAATCAAACAACCACTCTTTGTCAATCCTGAGGTAGTATCTGTTATGAGTGGGGCCTGTCCTAAAGGGGGTGTCTGTTCTACCGTTGCGAAGCAATCTTTTTGGATATTGTCAACTTCTCCTCTCATACGCAATTTCTCCCGAAATTCCATCCGGGTAAGAACATTGAGATCCTGCAAAGTTTTTACGTACTTAAGTTTTTTTTTTAATTTTGTTTACTGGGGGGTTTACTGCTTTTATTCATGATTTAAAAAGAAAATGTAAGTAAATTTCGGCTTCTGGTAATGATGTTTTATGTTCCAAAGTAAAAGATCATCAAACTGCACGAATCTGCACAATATTTTTTAGGTTCAAGAAAATTTAATATTTTGATCCTGGTAGGCGCTATCCGTGGCCAAGTGGTTGGTGAGGAGCGCTCGATAGTACGGGGGGGGGGGGGTCCTGGGTTCAATTTTAACGATTTGGTATTATATTATAATTATAAGTGTGTGTGGTTTTGTTGACCGACCCTCGACATCCCTCAACATCATTATAATTATAATTAGACGTTGAGATAACCTGTGTTGTTAACTCAAAGAAATACATTTTTATTTTTGTTAATTTATTTTAATCCTGGCGATTTTATGTCGATGAATTCCTCCTAAAACGAATTATTTTTCGTACTTCTTCTACACACCAAATGAATCGTACGGATTCAATACCAACTATGGCGTCTGAATATTTACAGTTGCGTACACTCTATTTTGCTCTCCCATTTCCAGGTGGAACAGATGGAGTAGTCAGCATATGGAACTTGGAAGAAGTCTCCAGACAATCTGGACTTTGTGAGCCCACCCACAAATTCAAAGCACATAACGACTGCGTGAACGGTGTGAGGTGCGTATAATGAAAATTCAGACCTGAAGAAGACGGATTAGCCAATTAACCCTCACGCGAGCGCTCTTTCTTACTCGTTTGTTTCTTTGAACAGACGAGTAGTTAATTGGGGGGGCCTAAGTGTTTACTGTAGTTTCGCCCTGATCTTTTCGTAACGAATGAAATTAGTCAGATTCGTCCTCTTTCGAATTGAGTCCAAGAAAGCTGACTCAAGATATTAACAAAGTTGTACAGGTTGGGTTGGGACAGGATGAAGGGTAGTTACATGAAAATTTATTAAAACTACCCTAATTATAATAAATTTTCATGTAAATACACTGAATTTATGCATTGGATTGCCTAAATTCGAGTTGGAACTCATGGAATACTCATGAGTTGGAATACCTACAATCTCAAAAAAGAAATATGAAAGAAAACGGTCCCTCACAAGAGCAATCACACTGGACAACCGGCCCATATTTGAATAAAATAATTTAGATTCCAACTAATTTCAATTTCGTTTTTCCACGTAGACGTACGCCATTTTGTACAAGATTGTCTACTTTCCTTCTGTAACACCCTTCACTTTCCGAATTGTTCCCAGTTTAAACGCCAAGTTCCCAATTCTCGCTTCGTCGTCCGGCAAAAGACACACCCCCGATCTCGTGAGCGACGATGAGAGTGACCAGGTGTTTTCGTATGAGAATTACGCAAGCAAAACCGAGAATCGAGTGGCTCTGTGGTGGGTTGGACCTAACGCCTCCTCTGACCCATCGAATCCTTGATATGACCGTCATAGTGGTTTGTGTTTATAATGTAAATACTTTTCGAAAGGACTGACTTTCAATCTGAAGATGTGTATTTCAATTAAATATAAGTTTTTTACGTACGTCATCAAATTGTATTTTATTTTCGTATTTTATTTTATGTTCGTATTACGAGGGACGTCAAGAAAGTGAGGTTACAACATGTGATAAAAATTGAAAAAATGGAAATGTTTGAATGAAATTTACAAGATAAGTGTCAAAACCAGTCATTATTTCTGTACATAATCGCCTTTGAGGTCAATACATTTTTGAAGACTAGGGACCAGTTTTTGTATCCCCTCGTCGCGTACCTTCCGATCCACCTCCCGAAGCCATCTTTCGACAGCATCCTGGTCATTTGAGCTGCCTCCTCGTCAGTTGAACATTTTTGTCCACCCAAAACTCCTTCAATTTATTAGCAAGATCATAATCCGAAGGTGCCAGGTCCGGGGAGTAGGGTGGTAGAGTCACAACATCCCACCCAAATGAAACAAGCAGGTCCTGAGTGAAATGTGGTCTACCGTTGTCATGAAGGAGTGACACACCACGAGTCAGTATTCCTCTCCTTTTGTCCTTGATTTGTTTTTTCAACTTTCTGCAGCTGCTTTTATGATGGATCCTTTAGGCATAAAATCGACTCGTAATATCCCTTTTTGGCCCCAAAAGACAAATGCCATGATCTTCCTCTCTGAAAATTGGTCTTTGAATTTTACTCGTATTGGTAGGTATCGCTCGTCACTAGTTTTTTGAGTAGGACTTTTAGGATGGCTTTCTGAATGACGGCGAGAGGTTCTAGTACACTTCTGATTGCGTTACCCCACCAAAGGATACCAAAGCTGAGTACCGATTGTACGAGAGCTCTGTACAGTAAAAGTTGGGGTTTTTAGAAAAATAATTTCTTATGTTGTAGGTACCTATAATATATGTACACACTTCTTAATTTTAACAACCAACGACCGACCCTATCTGAGCCCTACTTCCAGTCTAGATTCTCATCGAGGTGCTATCACTCTAAGGTGTTTGCCGTAATTCACTCTCCCCTTGCAAGCACACATCGAGTGGTCCACTATATCATCCCACAAGGTCTAACTCACTTTTCCCAACCTTATTTTACCAGCGATATACCGATATAGCTCTTGTGGATAGTAAGAAAAATCTGCAAATTCTTGACACGATGGTTTATTATACAGCTGTGTCATGAATTTGCAGAGTTTTTTTAATATCCACAAGAGCTATATTGTAATTGCGCTGGTAAAATAAAGTAGGGAAAAGTTAGTTAGACCTTGTGGGATCTTAACAGACGATATAATATAAAAGTGCATTTTTAGGCTTACTTAGACACAAATCATCTTGAATTTGTCTGTCCATTTCCTACTAATCTGTGCTAAGTGCGGGTCATGAAGTAGAGTATTTCGTCCCTTAAGATGCAACACAGCCTAATCCATTTTTCCAACTTTTCAGGGGAGACAAAATACTGTTTTATTCCAAAACTAACATTTCCTACTTTTAGCTTACTGTAGGCTCCCCAGAAGTACCCTACCATGACTTAAGACGAATTAATGCTCCAATCGAAAAATCGTGATGTTTATTTATTTATTACGGACAAGCCCAATTACAATACAGGTCAGTGATACAGACATAGGGATTCATTCTTACGAGTTATGATTATAATTGTTACGCACTGAAAATAATTAAGGAAAGGAAGACAATGATAAAACTTTAAAATTTAAGCACCGCGAATATGAAACATGGACTCATTCACTATAGGACCGCATCGGGGGTATTGCAAACCACACCCTTCAACCTCGTGAGGGAATCATTAAAAAAAATCAAAATCGGGATTCAAATTCAAAAAGAGATTTGCAGTTCGTGGGATACGACGAAGGGAGCGATTGTGCTGGTAATTGAGCTTGTATGTTGGGCCAACATTGTTGGCACTCAATCGGTGGAGTTACTTCATCTAGAATTTTCTTGCTGAAATGATTTTGATTTTCAGCTATTCTACCTGTGCAGGTAAATACTTGAAATTAATCTAGAAAATACTGCAAAATCGTTACCTAAGTACAATGATCATACACCATCTCAGGAATGAACAAGAAGTGAAAAAATGTTATTAAGAACAATCAGTCCCAAATGTTTACTCAGAACATTAAACATAGCTTAGGAATTTGAAAGTTTCGCTGAGCTAAAATACTAGATAACAGTTTGACTAAGGTTAAGTAGTAAGAACTAGTTAACTACTTAACTAAGAACTACTTAACTAAACTTAGTACCTACCATAGTCAATATTACAATAGTATAGTACAATAATTGTTATTGTATCAGTCTATGAAGTATAATCCTGCACATTTTGGTGATTTCTGAGCTTTTAGCGGCCAATTTTCGAAATTCTGATGAGGGCACGCTATTCAGCGCGAAATTTGGAATTCGATAGTTTCTCAACTCCATTTTGTCCAAATTGTGGGTTAGGCTGAGTTGCTTCTCAGCGACGATTTGAACAATAGTCGGACAAACAAAATACCTACTCAAGTCTTCAAAGAACAAGGAGTTGCGGTATAATCTACAGTCGATTACTCGAGGACCCAACACCTACAATCATGTTAGATTTATGACATGCTCCTATGAAAAATTCATTAATCCCGCCCGTTTTTTTTAACGCTAAACTGTTGGCAGCGCCCGATTGTCTCCGATTGACCGCGGACAGAAAAAACGGAGTCGACTGTCTATGGAAGTTGTATAGTATCCACGTACCTCCTCCCTCCCTGTTATCACCATTTCTCCACGAACAGTAGGAATAAACAATCAGAAGATAGAAAACCAATTTTCTCTCAGTCTCAGTCGGCCACTACGATCTTTCGCGTCGCCGTGTCGAACCATCTTGCGTGGCATCCGTGAGGGATTTTGTGTTGGGGTCGAAAACCTTCAGAATGAGCGGTCAAAAGGGGTCCAAATCGACGAATTCATCGGGGAAGAATGAACTCAGCCTGGCAGTGAAAAGTTACTTGTTTCTGTACAATGGGGTTCAAGTTGCGGGGTAAGTTGATAAACGGTCAAATTTAAGTACGTACTTAGTAGGTACTTACGGTAGGCATGTTTCAGCTTAGCTATTCGGTTTACACAATTCATCTTATTGAATGCTTAAATATACTACCGTACGTTTTCACTTGACACCCACCTTTGGCAGTCTAGTTTTGGTTTATTATTTTCCATTAAGAACCTTTGAACCCGATAGACCTTTCAAGAACAATTGCTACCTCCCTCTTCAACATTTATATCGGTGGTTTTCGTTTTAAAGAACTCCAAAATCCGATCTCTAATATTTAAACATTTCCCGTCCGCCGTAGTTATGGTTTTGACCTTCTAATACATTTTGGGTGAGGATGATCCTAGAAACGATCCTATAATCAATCCTCAGGAGTGGGCATTTTCAAAATGTCGTACGTAGTTAGGAAACTAAGTACCTACTTGTTGTTGAGAAATCAGTAGAAATCATCATCGTTCCTGATACCAAATTTACTGCTGTGTCATGGTTCCTCGGACAGAAGGGTAATTTTGGATATATTTTAAAGGTAGGTTATTGGTTTTGATCAAAGGTGGTGATTTGGTGTTCAGCAGGTACGTAACCCTTCAAATCCCATGAATTCCCTTCAAATCCCATGAATGGCTCGGCCCAAATGTACTTGGACAATTTATTTAGAATTAGTTACGAGGCGTGTCCAGAAAGTAAGTGAACTGAGGCTCTCACGACCGTAGGGATTATTTTACTAAAAATAAATAAATTTAATTAAATATTAAATTTAATATAATATTTTACTCCTAACCTTTAAAACATGACCAGAACGAGTTCAGAAAAATTCATGCGACCACAGTAACTGTGTCAACTTACAGTAAGTATGTTACTGTGGTCGCATGAATTTTTCTTGTTGAACATGTCGATCGAGTCTGCCGCCAAGTGCGAAATCCGTGCAGTTATCCGTCACCTCGTTGCGAAAGAAAAATCTCCACATGAGATTTTTAATGAGGTACAAACCGTTTATGGCGAAGGCCATATGAATCGTACCAGTGTGTACAAGTAATGTAGGGAGTTTAAAAAGCAGCCGTACGAATTACATGACGACCTGAGGAGAGGGAGACCGTCGATTTTGACAACTGTCGAGGTCTCTGCTGCACGAAACACTTGGATTCCATAAACTGTGCGCAAGATGAGTCCCAAAACAGCTTACTGAACGACATAATATGTTGAATCGAGTGCAAACATCCTGAGAGTTTTTGGCGGTGATAATTTTCTCAAGTCTATTGTTACTGGAGATGAAACTTTGGTTTTACACTATACGCCTGAAACCGAGAGAAAGTCCAAACAGTGGCGTCACACCAGTTCAACCCCAACCAAAAAGTTCAAAACCACCATTTTAGTCAAATCATGGCATTACACTACAAGGGCATCATATTGATTGAATATTTACCTCAGGAGGAGACCATCAACGCATCAAGATATTATGAGACCCTAAAAAAATTGAGGAGAGCGATTCAAAATAAAAGGAGGGGTCGTGCCTGCTGCACGACTACGCCAGACACAAACGGCCAATGTCACGAAGAAATTGTTGGACTCATTTGGATGGAATGTTTTGAACATAATATTATTAAGTACCATTTGTTCACTTCCCTGAAGAAGCACATGGGTGGGAAAAAGTTTAGCCGACGAGGTGGTGAAGAGGGCGGTCGACAAGTGGACTAAAAAAAAGCAAAATAGCACACAAATACATTAATGTAACCACTTGTTTTCTTTTTTAATGCATTTTTGAAGCCTACAACTTACTTTCTGGACACGCCTCGTACCACCACTAAGCGAGTTCTTAATAATTAATATCCTCTGCAAGAAGTAAGTCGTTTGTGTGAGGATTTCGATGGAATCGATACGGAACCATTCGGGGATCGATCCGAAGCTGCCCTCCAATAAATTACGACCATCTTCCAATGTCAGAACAGTCACCCAGACAGTGCGGTTAGTCTATTGAGCACTACTCCCAAATATGGCCCATTATGGTAGAATTTGCTGCTTGTTCTTTTTCTTTCGTCGTATTTAGCACTTTAACACATACAGATCCAATATACCAACATACCATAGCGATAGTTTAATATCGACGCTCGATAGTGGTGTAAAAATGGCTTAATATGCATGTGTATTGCTCTTCGGTACAGTTTGTATTGGTTCATGTACGGGAATGCTCCCATCATACCTGATTTGTTATTAATATAAAATCCTCGTTGAATATTTCTAGATGGTCGTACGTTCTTTACAAGACGATTCTCCACTATCTTCAAGGGGGTTCTACGGAAAATCTATGGCCAGTCGTCGGCACTTCGCTCATCTACTTCCAGAATGCCGCCGTTGTAGAGGTGAGTACTTAAAAGCTGACTTATCGACCTGTAGGTACAAAAATGCACGTAGAATACCTTTAATGTAATGTTTAAGGTGAAAATCGACTTGACGTGGGACGAGAATGCTGACGTTATTTGAGTTCTAAGCGTGAGAATGCGAATTTCATCGCTGTGAAACACTTCGGAATCCCATCGGCAATTGTATGGAAATGTACAGGAATTCAAAACACTTCGGAAGTGTTGACCTTACGTTCGACATAATTCTCCTCATGTTGGTACTGAAACCTCGAATAACTCATACCCACACCGGTAGTTTTCTTTTTTTTTTTTTTTTTTTTTTTTTTTAATTATTGCCATTGGGATTTGGGGTTTCACGTTTTAAAAAATCGCTTGGTAATCGCTATTGATTGATTAGGTTTCGAAAGGCCTCATGACTGGCAAGTACTTATTTTTTCACTCTCTGATCATCACTGTACTCAATCATGCGCCTTTTCATTCCAAAAGGGGTTTCACGGGATTTTTCGTGTAGCTTTTTGTGAGGATTTCCATTGCCAACAGTTGGAGGTTGTGAGGTTTATTTCTTGCACGATGAAAATGTTTCGGATGATCGGTTGAGGCGCGAATTACAACTTCTTGTTGAAAGAACGATTGAAGAGAGCATTAAACTACATGTAAGATCACAGGTAGATCTACAGGTTTAGATTAGATCACAGTGTAGATTAGAGGTAAACTCACAACACATCTTTGAAAGTGACATGGCATGATATGGGAAACAGGACGTAACGTTTCAATTTTATTTCTAGAGATGATGACATAGAGATGTGTAATTATAAGAAATGAAACTAATGAAAATATGATCACATGATTCAATTCGAATGGGGCCGTCTTCTCACGGCCTTATCACCGTGAGAGTCGACCTTTGGGTAGGTATAAAATTAGCTGATCAGTCCTTGCGTAATTCAATGAGCATCACAGTGGAAAATCGTTGAAACTCAATCATCATAGTCAGCCCATTGTCATCCCGTTGCACCCCCTAAAGCCCCTAAAGCCCCCTAAAGCTGTTTGTTGAAGCAAACGATTGTTTCGAACTCTGATTGATATCCAGGCTTGTGATCAATTTTGGGGATTTATACGTCATAGAGCCAAACAACAAGGAGCGTTGTGATTTGACATGATATTGATATTAGGGGCTTGTGGTCAATTTTCGAAATTTATACGTCATAGAGCCAAACAACAAGAAGCACCGTGATTTGAAATCTTATTCGAAATCTTATTGAAATCTATTAGCCTTCCAAAAATGCCCCCTCGTCTCGTATTTAGCCACAATTTAAAAAAACTTATTTTCTGAATTGTAACATCGGACAACGTAGGGGCAATTTCTTACTAATACAGTGAATTTAGAAATTTATTTCAAAAACTCTTAGGGCCAAGTCAATCACAGCCTGAGACATCCTTCAACAACTTCCAGACCTAGGTCCTGCATGCCCTTAACAAAGAACATTTTCCTTGCATTCTCTTACTGCCGTTGGGCTAATGAAGAGATATATATACGACAAAATATTGACACGATGTATCGAGGGAATCTAATATCGATAAAAAATTATGTTTATTTCCAGGTGTAGTATTTCCGATACATCGATACTCACCCCTTGCATCTATGGATCCATGTTTGGTAGCTAAAACGAATCACGCGCTGGCATCTCTATCCTTGAAATCTATAATCATCTTTCCCGGGGGCAGCAGAAGTCGTTAAGACCACTGCTATTTAATTAGTAATCAAAGTTCGTAATGGGTGACTCGGCTCCTGGCGCGGGTTAAATGAATTATGTTAATCGATTCTGTCGAGACCCCCCCTCGTCATCTGTTTGAAACGGGGTGTCCTTATTACACTCAATGGGATCGGTGTGTGTCCTCTGAATATCAGAGTCACTTTTTACTGACTGACAAAACGTTCAAAAGTTTCACTGTTCGAATGGATACAATTACCGAGCCACAGGGTACAATTACCTCCTCAGACCTGGTTTTTTTTTTTTTTTTTTTTTTTCAAGTGATGGACCATTTTTTCTTGAACGTACTGAATAATCGTCAGGACTTCACTGTCCGATATAATACAAGAAACGAAAAAGAGATTTTCGTTTGATTTAAATAATTTCTGTATTGCCTGTATTTCTGTACGTGAATTGTACTGGCGTGTTACTTTATGGGACTTTTGTGAAGATGTTTAAAGAGTCGAAGTGGTTCCAACGAATCATACGATTAGGTATCGGAGTTTCAAGGGTATCGGAAAAACATCGGCTGCTATGCCACTTTTATCCTCGTTTGTACTCGTATCTTAATATGAGGAACATTTGTGTGGAGATCCGAACCATTACAACGTTGCGCCCTTGAACCCCCCATAGCGCTCGATTTCAATCTTAAAACATCGTTTTTCCACCGATTCTCGTTAGGTTTACAGATGCTTCATTTTGGTTTGTTAGGCTCTGGAACCATCTCCGGACATAAGTACGAGTAGTTTTACCAAGTTTGTAACAGCTGCAATCTTGTTCACGTACTACATTCACACGTCCATTCGTTTATCTCAAACACGTGCGAGTAAATATGAAATCAGATTGTCATGTGAGTAGGTTGAAAAAGGACTTCAGTTCCACAATCTTTGTACTTTAAATCACAATATATATTTCAGGCACTTTATGCCCATCATCAGGTATTTTGAAACAAAAACAGTCAACCTTTACAGTTTACTTTAAAGTAAAGTAATGTACTTGGGTTATAAGAATAAGTCTAAGCGTTTTGGTTGACTGTTTTTGTTTCAGAACACCTGATGATGGGCATAAAGTGCCTGAAATATATATTGTGATTTAAAGTACAAAGATTGTGGAACTGAAGTCCTTTTTCAACCTACTCACATGACAATGGAGTTCCACAAACTCAGCGCTTCCACCATAAAAACTATCAAATCAGATTGACTAAATACTCGTATCTCGGGTGAGTTCCGGTCTTTGAACGCTCCGGAGTGATGCAGGTTGTTCTCTAGATCGTCCCATGTAATCATTATTGGACTCGTCCTTCTGTCTGCTGTCTTCTGTCTTCTGAAAATATTATTGAAATGATGAAAAATATCATCGGTGAATTGAGAAAAATACGTATTTACCTCGAGGCTCCTCGACCAAAGACATGGGAAAACCTATGATTTCCGTAGTGATAACAACCTGTTATTTCACACCAGGAAGGTATTCACGGATCTGGCGTCGAAGGCTGCCGTATCTTTATCACTTTTTGTTAAAGAGATCGATTTGCACGTTTAGCTTGCATGGCTTTTCCTTGTAGATCCTACCTACATACTTAATTGGATTGACAAGTTATGTACATTTTTGTCTGAATTATTCACTCATGTTACCTGTACGACACAGTACTTCCTAAGAAGTGTTATTACTGATGTTGAAACAGGAGTTGTGGAGTTCGAAAGGAAATATAAACTTGTTTGTCTCGGTAGGTAAACTCGTTGTTTAGGTAAACTCGTCGTATCGTAACGGAAATGTGAAAGTCGGTTGAAAACCGGTTGAAGGCCTCGGGTTTCTCCCAAAGTTGACTGAAATGAGAGGAACACGGCAACCGAGAGGTGCTTCAGTCATTACATCCGTTACGTAAGCGTTGAAAAAAACTTCTGCCTCATTCATTCAATCAAAAGTCTCTCGCTTAATGTATTGGAAGCTAATGAAGGAGTTCAAATGGTTCGTCAAATGGTCATGGCGCGTGTTCGAGTCGTATGAAAATGTAGGATGATTGAAATATTGTGATCGGATGAACCGTAGGATGTCGAGTAATATGACATTGTGGTCACTGACACTCGCTTCTCCAATCGACAGGAGGAAATCATTTAGGAAATAAGATTTTTGTACTGCGTACTTCCTGCTAGCACAAAACCAGAAATCTTTCCGTGTGGGTAAAAAAGTGCTTCATTCAAAACAGTCAAATCGTTCTGAATAATTTTTCAATTGTGAACTTTGTAAAATTCGGCTGAATACATTGTTATCTCTAATAGATCTCAAATCGGGCCGATCGGGTATTACCGAATCGAGTGGGTCGATTGTACATTACGAGGTCTGATTAAAAAACCTTCTAGGGTGGGATTGTATGACTGCAGGTTCATGATCATTGACATCGTTGTATATTTTACGGAATTTACTACGACCAATTTATTGGACTGTCGGAGTCCAACCAAGGCTATGTTCAAGTACACGAGCTCCAAGTGGATCACACATCTTTCAACGGTCCTTTTCAGGGCCACCACTTATTAATTGTGATTCTCGTTCAAACTTGGATCATGAACCTGGGATTCTCGTCAATGATCATGATCCTGCAGTCATACAATCCCACCCTAGAAGGTTTTTTGGTCAGACCTCGTAATATACAATCGATTCGGTAATTAGAGATCTATTAGAGATCATCTACCTATTTAAATGCTGAATGGTACATTTGACGCTAGGGATGGGTTTGTGGGGGAAACCACATAAGAAAAACGTACGTTGTGAAACGAACGAGACTTGAATAATTTTCTACAAACAGTTTTTGTAACAGAAACATATGGACAAAAACATGTGAGTTGGTTTCAATAATAATTCTTGAAGCGGTCCAGGCGGTAGCAGTTGCAAGTAGCATAGGTTCAAAAACTATCTTTTTTCGATACATAATCAATAAATCGTCCCTTAGGATCCCACAAGGTCTAACTTAGTTTTCCCAACTTTTCAGGAGAGACCAAAAAACCGATTTTCCAACGTACTGTAATAATTTCTATGGTTATCCATTGGTACAGGGCTTCAGTATTGTTTTGTTACTCATCGAAACCGGTCTACACTACTAATAGTGTACTCGTATTTCAGTGGAAATAGACGATTTTAACATGAATAATGTTTTTGCGGTGGCCTACCAGAGTTGAAAAGCGTAACGAAGTTTAAGTCACGAAATTATGTCACGAAGATTTTTAATGATTTTCACGTACAACCAAGCCGTTTCTAGGGAAATGAAACTTCTTTAGTTTTCAACGGACAAAAATCGTTCTCCATTCGTTGGAAAGCCTTTAATTTATGCATAAATTATATACTGCCAAAACCGCTGTAAATATCGAAGAAGCTGAGATACAGCCCTGAGTAAATAAAACTGATAAGGGATAAGGAAAAGGGGAAACGGGACGCAAAAACATTATTCATGTTTTGCATAGCAAATACCTCGTTCTATACAAAGTATAGAAGAGAAAAGATCCGGGGGGTCCAGGGGGGCTTGCCCCCCTGGCGAGGCGCGAAGCGCCGAGTTTTCAAATACTCTCTTTTCTTGAGTTTGGTACTTAATCCTGGAAACAGCTGGTGTTCGTGTGGTTTAGAAACCACTCGCAACTCGAAAGCCACCGATGTGAAATAATAGAGTTTTATTTGGCTGGATATTTGTGGAATGTAGGTACTGGGCAGCCTCCGGCTTCCTGAATACATTCATAACCATTTCAAGTGGGAGATGTGTGTGTTCTGTACTTGAACAGTCACGAGTCTGATAAAGACTCTTGAAGATGTTCCGGGAGGTCGGTGGTACATAGTCTTATCTTGGATCCACTCATCTTCAGGTAAGGAGACGTCTCTTCGCTTAGATAAACAGAGGTTATCATGCCGAGCTTCTGGTACTTCTTTACGGAACCGAACAATTGAGGCGTTGACACGGATAAGGTAGTAAGTCAAGAAACCCCATTTTTACAGGGGCAGCAATACACTGTCGTGGGAGCTGTATTAAATAATTTTGCATTTGTACGTAGTCTAGAGAGAGAAAACAGAATTTAATATTAGCAACATCATTGGAGCTACCGAATGTCTCTACATAATTTGAATTTCATCTCAGAAAAGCGGAAAAATTGCGTACTGAAACGCATATTGGCATTGATACACAGGTACTGTAACAATTCAACTGAATCTGACACTGATGTTATTATATTATAATGTAAACAGAAACAATGTGTCTCGGGAGATTTTAGTAGGTAGGTACACAGCTTGATTTAACGCTTTCTCCATGTCAACTCAATCAGAATTGCTACCAGAGGCATCTTCCGGGGTTCATAGCTACTAAACCACTTCCCACACAGCTACTAGGAAGAGTTACTACTCTTCCTATGCCATACTAAGTATTACTACTTTTTAAAGTCTTACTACTTTTTCTTATGAAAATCTCAGAATCTTTTTTCTTTTTTTTCCGTCTCGAGTTTTCGTGTTTATACCCCCTTTTGGAACTGTTTTCAGATTATCAACGTGCTGCTGGGTTACGTTCGATCGCCAATCGTCATCACGTTTGTACAAGTACTTTCTCGTGTGGCTGTTGTCGGTGGACTTTTGTACCCTGCGCCAGCCGCTCAAGTCTCTGTCGGGCTCCCGCTCATCCTCGCCGCCTGGTCCGTCACTGAGATCATCCGCTATTCCTTCTACGCCCTTAATCTCATCAACGCCGTTCCTTACTTCCTGGTGTGGTGTCGGTAAGTTGGATTAGAACTACTGTAACTGCTATTGTCACGGATGCCCAAGTGGTAGAATGGAGGGGGCATCCGTGTGAAGAGCTTTTGTCTGATGATCAGTCACGGGGATCTCTGGAGGTGGTTTTTGAAGCAACACGATGGATACTATGAGTAGTCCTCTAAAAGTGTAGTATCCAAGATCGTATGTTGTCTGTCGTTACAAGTACTGGTTTCGAGTACTCTCTCACATGGAGTATTACCAGTTATTTTCTTCAGTCAGGTGTCCAAAATAGAAAAAACTCGAGGAGTACCATTGAGTAGTCTGCGGTATCGGAAGACAAAATCTAGTAGTTTGCAAATCATTCCTTTTAATAGGTACCTCGGTAGGTAATTTTAGAAGAAAAGGAAGCTATTGTTCTCGGTCAAAAATTTTTAAAACTCGAATTCCCGAAAAAGATTCGATACCAAAATACGTTCCAGACCATCCTGAATTCACTGCCAGAATGAAGATAAAAAGTTCAACTTTGCACACAAAATCCGACCTGGCAATCGAAAGGCTAAGGTATAGATGGGCAGAATCGGGCCACTCTAAGGGGGCTTAGGGAAGTTTTAGGGGGGGCTTAGGGAAGTTTTAGGGGGGGCGAGGGGGGGGGGACATTACCCATAAATTCCTAAAATGAAACAGTCTGTCAAGTGACACCTCATTTTAAAGGGGTTTTTTACGTTGAGCACGACGGTGAAGTCTGAATTGCGATATCTTATTCCGTTCTCAAACTGGAGCACTTTGAAGATGAAGAAACGTGGTTGTTACTTGAGATGTTCTTCACGGTTCATCTGCTCTAATCTGATAACGGAATGGGATATCGCAATTCTGAATTCACCATCGCATTCAGAAACGCCTATAAAACCTATTGAAGAACCTATAAACTGAGGTAATAGACGGCGAAAAATCGAGACAACATTTATTATAAAACCCGTCAAATGGAGACATTCTACGTAAAACCAGTTATTTTTCGAAAATTCGTTCTTGTAGCCATGCTGCATGATTGTGGATTTTCACTTTTATGGGGTTACAATTTTTTTTTTTTTAATGATTCAAAACATGCCGGGAATTTCAAATTTTTAGACCAGGAAAACGGGAAAAGTGGGAGAATTTGTCCTCCAGCATCTTCCTTAGCAGCTTCCAAGAGCTGCACAATCAATCAAATGACACCGCTTCGGTTAAATCGCGTAGACACCTTCTTACCTTGATTAATTTACTGCTACTGTACATCGAGCAATATTAAATTTCATAATTGAATTCCACCATAAGGTTTTCAGCAAAACCTAGCTAAGTGTCATAACTGTACGAAATATACACGTCACCTTGTGTACAAGTCCGCAACAGTGTGTGACATTTTCATGTTGTATCACAAGCTTTGTCTTGACATGAGGTACCTAAGGCACCTTCATCATCAGGAAATAAATTGTAACGGAAAGTAAGATTACTACATTCGATACTAGTAAAAAATGACGCTCCTTGAGCGTACGGTGACAGTACTGCCTGCCTCGGTCTGAGTTTAGCTTGTAATGTATGGCTGCTGATAGCCCTTGTTTAAGGGGGGTTAGGCAATTTGCCCACCCAGAGGGATATTAGGTCTGTGCTTCCACAGAGCCGTATATCCCCAGAGCGGTTGAACAAAAAGATCGAGAACAGGGGCACAGCTGCCATCACAAGCTTGGCACTGGTTGTAACACGCTGATCCCAGTTTGCCATGTAAAGGAGTCGTCAGTGAAGGTATGAGTAGCTCCAGGCCAGCGGTCATTGAGAAATCTTGTTATGGCTGAAGGGGTTTGAACTATAGTAGGCGGGATAGTAATTGGAGGGGCTCTCGAACTTCAGTTCATTTTGGTAAACGTGCGATGGATGGGACGTACTCTGATGTCACATAAAAGACTTAAGTGTAACTAAATCCAGTGATTGTTTGATTTCATACGAAAAAGTACTATAATAATGGTATGAGTTAATCGCCAGTAGTGGTCTTGAATATTTTTAAGTACCGCTCTACTCGCGACAATATTACATTTGGTAGATGAATTGTGGCGTATTTTTTTATTTTTCGCACAATAAAAGTCGAACTATTCGCATGGAATCGTTTTGACGCTTCGTAGTGTTTTTCAATCTCCCACGTATTAAATACATAAAATGTGGCTTGGGTAAGCTGTTATCGTTCAGTTTCATCAATTTTTATACGCCACGCGTAAAGTCTCTGCTGTAACTAATTTTCCGGACCGGTTCTTTTGGCTGGAACATACGAGTACATACCTACTGGTTTGATTGCATTCTCAGATCTATCCCACGGTTTTGGCAAATGTGTTGAATAGTCTAAATGTTATCAGTGCGGATTTCTCATTGTCACGGAAGAAAAGAAAGTTGGTTACCTATAAAGGCTTTGATTAAATGGATATGGGGGCCTCTATTAACCCCCAACGCCAGAAGGCGAATCATAGAGATTTTATCAGTCATACAGAGTCTTCCGTCTGCCTTTGTAATGATTTAAAGTAATGTCGAGTTTATTTATTGATATGACTTTTCATGATTTTTTTCAGATACACGTTTTTCTATGCGCTTTACCCCATTGGAGTGACTGGTGAGCTCCTTTTGTACTACGCGACGCAAGCGTACGTCGCCGAAACGAAGATGTGGACCGCCGAGATGCCGAATGCGGCCAACTTCATATTCAACTATCGTTACCTACTGCTTACCATCATGGCCGTCTACGTCCCTCGTAAGTTCCCTCGTACTTTCCCCGTCCAGCCTCAACAGTCCCCTCAGAGGCTTGTACTGTTACCCTAGAAGAATTTGAGCCCTCATTGTGATCAACCGGGAGGTCTTAAAAAATACTCCATATCGTCCCCTTCCAGCCAGAAGGGCGTAAACAGCATCGCTTAAATTTTAGGGAAATCGCATTTTTTTCTAGCGAATATCAATTCTATACCAACTATCATGTTTTTGGTACTAAAAAAAACAATATTTATTGCAGATTCTATTCATATACTTACATTCATTCTAACACCAACTGAAAATAAGTTATGCCTCGAAAACCAAGTTTCAGTGTCATATTCGCCCTTTTGCTATGCACTGTGCTCAAAACCACTAGTCAGATTCGCCCTTTCGCTGTTACATCGCGCCATTTTAAAGTCTTATTCGCCCTTCTGCCTGAAATGTTATTTATTGTCCTGAACCCCTGTTCCCCGTCCCACAGACCCCTCTCAATGAAAAAAGCTATTTCAATATTAATTTAGTTTACCTGCTCAAAGCTGGAAAGTTCTAGAACAAACTTGGAAATCCTCAAGTTTTAACTGATAGGTAGGTACTAGTACTACCGAACTGTAAGTCAGCGATTCATAGCTAGGCTGAGCTTCAAAGCACCTAGTACATAGATAATGTTTGAAAAGAAGGTAGGTACCACCATTCATAGAGAAGATCCACATTCATGCTGATGCTAATCGTTGAAAATGTAGCCCAGACAGGATTACTATGTCGAAGGGAGGTTTAAAGAAAAATTAACTTTTCGTTGAAACTTTTAATCAAAAATAAACTCACTGTTGAAACTCACATTAAGCAGAACAGTCTAGATAACAGCCAACGGTTTTACTCTTTAAAGGATTTGTAAGCAAGCTTCAGTCTTCATTTGAAAGTATCTAATCACAGTAGAATATTTGGTAACACACAATTCACAGCAATTTTAATATCGTACCAATGTAATTAACTGGTAACTCGTACCTATGTGATTCACTGGTAACTCACGTGACTAAAATTAATTTTTGCTCTCGCTCAGTAAAGGAAAAAAAGTTCTCATTTATCATCCTCATCTTCTAGGTCTGTTTCTGGGAGAGCATCTGGTGTTCCATTGGAGAAAGGAAGAGAAAGATATTCGTTTTTGTACATTCGTGGAATCACGCACTGTTCGCACAACTTCTTTAAATCCTTGTATTTGGTGGCAGAAATAGGCAGTAGAGCTTTATAAAGCGGAAGAGGACGAACAGGCTGTACAGGACTTAGTGAAGAGGATGACTGAAGGGCATCCTCGACAATTTTTCTCTTCCTCATAGTTTTACGAATTTGAGGGCTTTCAGAGGTCACGCCAGGAAGTTCTGCAGTACTTCTTTTCTTCGAATTCCTACGAGGTCGAAGCCACTCTGTAGAAGACATTATTTTTACCATGCTTGTTGGATCTTCCGGGTTGTATGTGTACGATAATGTTATCAGTTCTGATCCCTTCGAAAAAATCGCTTTTTTTAGCTTGCTGATTTTGACTGGTTGTCCCTTTGAGTCTTTTAGTTTATTCAGATTGACTCCGAAATCGGACCAGTTTTGAAAAAAGGTGTGGTCAACACTCTTCACTTGGTATGGCTCACCTTTTGCTCTAGCTTCCCTCATAATTTTTGGCCACTGTGATGGCGCTAGAATTAGCTTGCCTTTGACAGCATTATCAATTGCCGAATGCATCGAGTCAACGGGCATGTATGTGTGTCCTGGCAACAAGTATGTTATTGAAAGCTTCTCAATGGTTTTGGCCATATCATTCATGTAAAAAAATAACATTAGCAGCATCGTGGAATTTCGATTTTAACCACCACAGCTGTCGCAGTATAGGGCGACTTCTTTAACATTTTCCCTGCTTCTTTCAACCGTTTGCAAATAGTCGAAGACTATGGAAGCGATTTCATTGCACCCCCGCTTGCCCTCAGTTTCTTTCCACAAATAGCAAAAACCAAGTTTTGTACCGCTTTCGTAAAATGTCTCATTGTACACAGCTAGTTTCCGGCTGTAATACAAAAGCATGCTTTCTCCATGTGGAGTGTTCAGGACTTTTTCTAGATCAAAACTGGCACAAATAAACGAAGTATCAGGCGTTTCAGCAGTTGGACACGCTCTTTTTTGATCCAGTTGGAAAGCACGGTATGCGTCGTTCTTCTCCTTCAAATGTGATGAAAAATGTTCGGAGGGTTCCGATTCCGCTTCGTTTTTGAGACAGGTTGTGCATTTGTCCTTCTTTGGTTTGTGGAAGCCTATGTTATTATACTCGGAGTTGAACAAGTGACGAAAGACGCGGCTGCTTACAGAGGATTCATTTTTTTCAGAACAATGAGCTTTGTAAATTCGATACAACTTGGACAAATTTCCTATCTCACTCGGCAAGTATTTTCGGGTGGTCGAAGCACGACAGTAGTGAGAAGGGACTGCAGGTAATTGTTCAATGAAATTTCGCGCAAATGAAAGCTGGTCTTCATGCGTCTTATTGTGAGGACGGTGTCTTCCTCTGCGATCTTCTTGACTCAGGTTTATCTCGGATTTATGCTCTTCTGTGTATCGGAGAAACTTTTCCGAAATGCCGAGGGTCCCAAGAAAGAACTTCCTGCAGACTCTGATTTTTCGGCAGTTCATTGGCAAAAAATAATGTCGGTTCGAATTTTTCCTGCTGTCACTTCCTGGTTTTACTCTCCTTTTGATGTCAACTCTGACTGAGTTAGCGAGAACGAATTCGCGCCTGATCGCATCGCCAGAGAGCCAAAACTTTTTGAAAATTGTCATCCTTTCATCGTGGGAAAATTCTCCACACCTTCTGTTCATTTTCGCGCAGTTCTCAGGTAAGCAAGGAGTCAAATTCATATTCTTTGCAGGTCTTTCAACTCCTCCCTTCTGAGACCTGTACGCTTTCCCTTGAGCTTTCAGAGATTTATTGAGAGTGGTTTTATTGACTTTTTTGGCGCGCCTACCTCCTTTCCCAACAACTAAATCTTCAGGCAGTTCAGCAGCTTGAGGAGAAGACAGCTCAGCACAACGATCATCAGTAATAGATGATGATGGGAGTTGAGCAAATAATGGGCTTCCAGGAATTTGAGCTTCTGCTACTGCTACTTCTTGTTCTTCGAGATCACCGATGTTGTGCAAGACGTCGTCAACAGCATATCCCAATTGCGAAGAAGTTATCGAGTCATTAATTTCATCGGTTTCAGAAACAGCCACTGCAGGATAAAGGAAAAGAAAAACAATAAATTATTGAAGTTTTTCGACCATAACTGTCATGACAAGAACTTATTGACTTGATGGAAGATTATGGCTTCAGTTCCGGGCTCATTCCCTTTACAAGACAAGAACTATTGTTATCTTCACTTTTTAAAGATGTAAGCATAGACACTAAAACTAGAGTTTAATAATTGTCGGTAGATAGATCTGAGATTAAAGCAAACAAAAATATAATCAAAGTTGGCCACAAACCTTGAAGATTGGGGTCAAGCTGTGGAAACTCTCGCACAAGACACCCCTCGACGATGTCATAGAACTCAACCACTTCCTCTTCATCCATATTTGTAAACACAAAAAGAAAACTAATAAAAAATAATGCAAAGCACCAAAGAATGGGGGCGAAAACACACCAATGAGGTATAAAATACGAAATTGAAGAAAAACGCTAGAAGACTGGAGACTAGAACGCTGGAGACTGAACGCTAAAACTGTACCCAGTAAAATAATAACCTTCTCACAATGTGAGAAGGTTATTCCTCTTCTCTTTCCAGATAGTGTTGAGAATGTTTCACTTTTTCGACTGTCTGGGCTACAAAATAAGAGCTGACATAGGCAACTTGAGTGGTCTTCTTTACCCGCATTTCTGTTCTATTCGCCCTTCTGGCTGTCAATGTGTCGTATTCGCCCCAAACTTTTTTTCTTTGAAGTCAAATAGCTTCTACCTGATTGGTTGAATCTTCGCGCGCTTTTTTTAATCGAATAAAGAAGAAAAAAACGAAAAAATCTGTATCAAATACTCAAAAAGTGAATTTCTGCTATATTCGCCCTTCTGGCTGGAACGAGACGATATCCAATCTATTTAAATTTTTAAAAAACTGTACCGTTCTCCTTGGAGCCTGTGATCTAATATAAAATATCAAACTCCATTTTCCACCTCTTCTCAACGATCCAAGGTTATGAATAGTCTGGATGATCCTCGGCCCTTATATGGAATATGAAATATTTTAACAAATTATTGTTAAAAGTTGAGTTCATTAAAAATGACTATCTCCCGTTGATTTCAATTAAACTGCTTTTGAGTGGAATCGAGTTGATTGTTAAAAGTCGAGTTCATTCAAAATCTCTCTTTGATTTGAATTAAACTTCTTCCGAGTTGAATCGAGTTAATTCTTAAAAGTTGAGTTCATTCAAAATGACTATCTCCCTTTGAAATTGAAAAACTTTTTATTGTACGAGTACATACGACAAGTCCCTCACAGTGTACACCAAAATTTGACAGTGTACATTTAATGACTTAAGATTAATGACTCGATTTATGACATTGACGAAAATGACTTTGATTTGAACTAAACTTCTTTTGAGTGGAATCGAGTTGATTGTCAAAAGTCGAATTCATTTCTTTGATTTGAATTGAACTTCTTCCGAGTTGAATCGAGTTAATTCTTAAAAGTTGAGTTCATTAAAAATGACTATCTCCCTTTGATTTGAATTAAGGTAATGCGTCAAAAGTCGACACGTTAAAGGAAGTTTGAACTTTGAGCTTACCTTTCACGTAGGGAAATAGTTTTTTCTCATTGCAAACCTGTTCATTGTGTACCCAAGATCCTTCCCTAAAAGACCTGGCAGCGGGAAATATTATTCAACATGGTTTGAAAGGGGAAAAACAAGTTTTGTAAAAAATCCCAATGCTCTAGTAGTCGAACATGGTTTTGCACTAGTAGTCGACCTACATGTGTTAGAAGTCGACAGTATCTCTTGAGTCAGTAGTCGACCTACATGTGTTAGAAGTCGACAGTATCTCTTGAGTCAGTAGTCGACAGGTTTCGTCATTCCATAGTTTTCACTTTTTTCGACTTCCATCTAAATAAAATACATTCAACTGTGAATCGGAACTTGAAAATAGATTAATAAGATGTAATAAAGTAGTTATCAGACTTTTTATTTGCAAACAGCTCATTATCAGTCTCAAATTGCAGTAAGTACTTGAGTAAAAAGGTATGAAAACTATAGTCGAAAACTCATTGTCAGAAAATTGACATTACAGTTGGGCTTAGGTACCTATTTACATAGTTTTGACATTTTCATGTCTTTGCTTTGGCACATAAACTGAAACGAGAAAAATTTGTTCCCTTGATTCACCCTTTCCCTCAGATCACGTCAGAACACAAGCGACCGGCGGGCCACTACGTCAGACCCTATGACGCACGAGCGTATGGCGTCAGACGGCTGGCAGAAGGCCAACTAGTACGTCAGAGCCTATGACGCACGAGCTCATGACGTCAGACGGCTGGCAGAAGGCCAACTAGTACGTCAGAGCCTATGACGCACGAGCTTATGACGTCAGACGGCTGGCCGGCTAGGTGATCGGGTGGTAGCGAAGGGAGGTGGTGATGACGTCAGAGGGGCCAGAGGGAGGCAGATATCTGAAATCCCTATTTCTTCCTCACTACTTTCGTGATCACCGTGAAATTCCCTAAAGGATCTCCGAGTTTTCAGATTTTTGTCCACCCAAATTGGTCAGTCTGCCCATCGACATCCGAGTTGAATCGAGTTAATTTTTAAAAGTCGAGTTGATGAACTCAAAATGTCCTCTGGTTATCTAAAAATCTAAAATTTATTTTTTAACTGCAAGACAAATAAATTTATCATGAATAAATTAAATCGATGATTAGGTGAAAAAATGGTTTTTATCAACACCTCGTATCTAGTCTCTTTACTTGTCGATCTACAACAACGACGATTTGTCTTCAACCCCCCCCCCCCTCCCCCTCATCATTACCACAAGGGTAGGTGTAGGGTCTAGATTTTACGATTATAATCTACCGTTTCAAATGAAAGTTGTTGACCTTGGGATTTGAAAAATTAAGGTTTTTTGAACCCTAGGTATCCCTTTCCCCCTGGTCGTAGGGAAAACCTCAAATGAAACGGTAGAGAAATAGGGTCCGTATAGAATTTTTTATGACCGTCCAGAGGTCTTTGAAACTTTTGTTAATACAGGTACACTTTTTAACGATTCAATTTATGGTACCCTCAATTTATATTTTAAAAAACTATTTTATTTAATTTTATTCGTTTTGGCATTCCTTTATCTTCATTAGCCTTGTAATTTAACAATAGGTCGTCAGCTATAGACGAAGAAAACTATCGGAAAAAAAATAATTATGCGTTTGATAAAAATGCTTAAAAATCGATTATTTGCTTTCGATTAATCAAACGTCGATTATTCAATACCGATTAATCGGTCATCGATTATTAGCTTACTATTAATCATTTGACGTTATAATCGATTATTTGGTTCCGATGTTGCATCCCTATACCAAACCCATTAGAAGCACCCACTTACTATTCAACGTCAATAATCCATTTTTCCGCCTTTCATTTTCAGAGTTCCCTCAAATGTACCTCCACATGATCCGTCAAAGGAAGAAGGTCATCGGAGGAGCCGGTTCGCCCGTTTCTTCAGCGTCGAAGAAAGTCAAATAAATCCTGACTGAGCCGATCCTGAAACACGTGGCCCCACTGTTCGGTGGAATTCTTGTTTTCTCATTTCAAGTTTTCCATATCCCCAGTACAAATTGAAGGTCTGAATTTTACTCCACTTCTGTTCTTCACAATGAACACAAACTATTGAGATGGTAGGCGATTTGTTCTGGTATTCACCACAATCTGAGCCACTCCGACTACGTAAAATCTCCACTCAATTGATACATTTCATAATCTTGTATCCATTTGACAAGTTCCCTTGAAATTGAGTACCTTTATGTACGCACCATAATTGGAAGGCAATAAATCATAACTTCAAACGCCTCTTAAGCTACTAAATGCCCAAAATCCAGTTGTTGGTATAAATGAATCTTGTGGAGTAGAATCGATTTATTTCAGTTTTATAGCCATACTTTGATTCTTGGATGAATTATTCCTGTATACACTGTGCGACAGTCGCTCTGAACTTCGCAGGGCCCTACTAAGCGCCACATCAGACTTCACTCTCGTTTCTATCATTTCTTGCGCTTAATTCCTTGAGTAACTTTTTAGCCTTTTACTTTAAAGTTAGGTACTTATTGTTCTCCCTCAGACGTCCTTATGACCTAAAGTACACGTTAGCTCAATTTTTCATCTAAAACAACGAGAAACTATGCATTCAAAACAGCACAGATTTCACAAAATAACAGTAAAAATGTCGCTTAGGAGGATTTGCCTTCCAGTTATGATGATTACCTACTTTAACGTACTGACACGAATACTACTGTCGATGTCTTTAGCAAGTGGTGTGTTAAGTGTTAGCTTGAAAAACTAGAACCATAATTTGTGCTGTACCACTCTACTACTTGGAACCTAATTTTGTTAAAAATTTGAAATTAATTGTTTTGTTATTGTTTTCTTCTTAATATAATCCGAGTTTTCGCTCGCCCTGAGATCTGTACAAACGGACGTTTTCGTCCAGATAATTATTTGCTCGGCCGGGTAGCGACCGCCTTGGCGATGTGGGCTTATGTACCTGCGTGTATTGAATCATGAAGTACTGTGAATTGTTATGTCAAAGGTCGCGAAATGCCGCATGATTTGCTCAAAATTGTTATATTTATTTTAAATGTATGAATTATTGGTTTAGTAACCGGATTTCTTGCCTTTATGATTTCATATATACTTAGTTATTTGCAGACCGAAAGAGGAAAATATGAAATATTTCGTGCAGTGTTTGTTTCAACTACTTAAATCTCATCTGTAAGGTGAATATGAATCTTAGTATTTGTTGACTAAATAAATTTTATTTTTGTAAAAAAAAGAAGAGACGTAAGAACCTCTTATTTTTCAAATCCTCCAATTCTGATGAAACTAGTGGATCCCACGACCCTAATTTAGTATTAGAAGGAGGGAAAAGTCGACTTATATTCGAATCGATTTAAACGGATCAATTCATTGGGAATATAACGGCTCGTCCACACGACGCAAAAATGACGAAAGATTTCAAAACAAACCTCAGAAAATAGAACAGAGATTTGAAATGAAATGGTTTAAAGGTGAAAGAGATTCGACTGAAAAATGACGAAAAATGTGGATTTCAATTCGAATTCACTTTGTTTCAGTACGAATCGTTTGGGATGAAATGGCTGTTCAACACGACGAATATCCGTCACTAAAATAAATACTAATATTTATTTATTAGTACCAACAGTCAAAGAACTCTAATTATCTTATGCTAATCTAACCAATTATAATCTAACCAACTCTAATTATAATCTAACCAATTCATGATACCATCATGAAGGCCCCCTAATATAATATATTATACCATCCGGACTTCTACCTGAGCGTCCTCAAACGAAAGCACCCTCAAATCAAGTACCATAATATTATTCTGTGTATCTCACTGCTGATCAGAACTTGTAATGCATATATGTTATATACGTATAATGCAATAAAGTTATATTGTTAATAAAAATAAATAAATGTCAATTGCTACTAGAGCAGGCCTCACTTGAAATGAATAAATCCAAAGGTTAAAGAGACCACTATTCGACAAGAAAATGACGAAAAAAGTGGATTTCCATTCGAATTTACATAATTGTTTGGGAGGAAATGGCTATTCGACGCAAAAATGATGAAAAATCTATTTAAAAAAATATATTTCGATTCGAATTTACCTAAGTGGCCATTCGATAATATCATATCATGAGAAAGATGGAAAATTTCGAAAAAAGTTGACTTTAATTCAAACCGATCAATTCATATGGGATGAAATGGCTCGTCGACACGACCAATATTCAACGCGAAAAAGATGAAACATTTCGAAAAAACTCTGCAAATTGGCACAACGGTTTATTATCTTTTTTGCGCAGATCACACTTTTGTCTAGATCACTAAATGATCGAATAATTATTATTAATAATCATTACCTATCAAGTAGTGTAAATTATTACTAATGATTAGTAATTATTGTTAGTTATTATAATTATTCATAAAGATTATTAATACTTATTGATAATTATTATTAATTAACTCGACATGTGCTGTTCGAATCAGCTGGGCCAGTATGAACATAGACTACCTCTCGATTCACCCTCATGTTGACGACTTTTGATCTGCTCCAACTTTGAGCCCTCATTGTGCATTACCTCCAGATGGTCTTAAAAAATTATAAAAATTGAACACTTTTTAAATGTGAACAGAAAACGATACCGTTCTATTTGAATTTTTCGAGATATGAATTTTTTTTTTTTCTGAATGGTTTTTTTTTCTTTTTTGTTATCGCGTTGTAACGCGATACAGTGAGACAAATGGACCTCCCGAGTCTCGAGTGCACTCGCCAATAAATTAGCAGTTCACCGAAATTGTACTCGTTTTGCATGCGGATCCATCATTGTATGTAATTCCAATGTTATCGCGTTTGTCGCCCAATCGTAGGTAGGTGCCGTTTCGAATTGATCGATTAAGTAGGTAGTTGATTACTCATCGACACATGATATTATTACAATTTTTTCAACACGTGGAGCGTCTTAAAACCAAGGGCCTCAAAATGATGGTTTATTAGAATCGGACAAGTGTGATGCTTAACGTATTTTCCGGTTTTTCTGTTTAGGAACAAATCAGAAAACGCGTTTGTTTAGATTGGGGCGCTGCGTTCATGTGTAGAGTAAATCGTCCGGCTAAAGATAGAAAATTCGTTTATATGTGCACCTTTTCATCAGTTCTGCAAGATACCACTTACACGCGTGCTTTTGCTGTAAGTAATCCAAAGGTGTACCAGATTTGTTGGTTTGAATAGACAGTTGTAATTAACAAAAAAATTAATACACTACCGAGTCTGTATGTCCGTAATTTTCGGAATTCTGTACAAAACATGATCTCTTCACTTTCCCATCTCGAAAGGCAGTAAGACAGTTCAAGGTATTGTAATCACCTTGAAAAAAAAAAAAAAAAAATCTACGACTCTACGTTAACCGAGAGTAAGATTTTGTATTAAATTGGCTCTCAACTAAGTAATGGAAGAAAGCGGAAAAAACGTCATGTTTAGCACGTTGTGGCATTTGTCTTCTCAAATGCTCTGAGAGGATTTTGATGAATGTCGCAGTTGATTCTAATCAATTCCATTAAAATCTTACGAGGCGCAAACTATTGAAATCACTGCGAACTACAGTAAACGGCAAATGCCTAGTCGCTGCAGTCGCCATGGCGAGGTCCGTTCCTACAAGATGACCACCGCAGAGGGTTGGTCGGACAGTAGGGGTTTGTTGTAAGCTTTTTAGGAATAAGTGATCAGGTAGAATATCGAAGGTCGTACAGGGTGATCCGCTTGTAGAACGTAACCAATCTTCAACAAAAAAAATAATAAAATAAATAAATAAAACCCTGGAATCTGGCAAATCTCATGAAAACTTCTTCATTCAAACATCTTTTCAATGGTTTGGTCAAATTTGAGATTATCTTGTTCTTTCGGTCAAAAATTCAAGTTTAAATGCAAAAGAAGTTAGGCGATTTAAAAGAGGGAGTTTGATCAGAGGGTAGAAAAAAACTAAAATATGGTTTTAATACGAAAATAACGTTTTTTAAACAGGTAGTTACACAAATTTGTAATCCGCTAATTTTTAACCTTACACCTATTTCGTCTCATCGATACCACATGAGCTTACTGACTTTTCTCAACTTTACAGAAGAGACAAAAAACGTGTGCCCAGTCTTGCTATAGAATTTCCTGCAATTTCGTTAACAGTTCAACTCAACACACTCGTATTACCCAAGAATAGTAGAAGAAAATTGCAGAAAAGTCTATAGCAAGACTGGGCACACGTTTTTTGTCTCGCCTGTAAAGTTGGGAAAAGTGAGTTAGCCCATGTGGGATCTTAAGTTACGATTTACTGTTCAGGGTAGCTACTCCCTTTGACAACTTTAAATCGTCCAACTTTTTACGCATTTAAACTTGAATTTTTTATTGAAGGGACAAGATAATCTCAAAGTTGACTATACCATTGACAAGCTTATTGAATGAGAAAGTTTTCATGAGATTTGCCAGTTTCCCGGATCTAGAGATTCTAAAGATTTTCAGAACCATGAAATCATATCTTTAAAAAAATAGAAAAATATCATATATTGAGAACAGAATGAGATAAATGTGCGTTTGGAGGCATTTCACTCCATTTTGGTGTAGTTTTACGCAAAAAAAAATTTTTTTCTGATCTACGAGCGGATCACCCAGATTAGTAGGGTAGGTATCTCAATACTTGCCAGTCGTTCAGATATCAATTCACTCGCAAAAACGTTGATACTGTATACTTCACGTAGGTATACAACTTCAAGTAGTCTGACTGTTTTCAATCCCCTCATCTCTATTTGCTTCTCTAATTTTATCTTTTAATTTCCTCGAAGAACGATACAATTTTCGTTAAACACAAGCACTCGAAAAAGAAATTTTAAAAAAACACAAAACAAAGTATGAGCCGAGGTGTCTACCGGGCAATTTACTACCCCTTCAGCATCTTTGCTACTGCCTTTAACTTTAGTGGATTTTCAAGGCTCCCAATCCAATTCGTGAGGTCCAATTTTCAGTCATTTGGACAGAAATACTGAGTTTTTTCTAAACCAACGTATCTTGTCGAAATGGGGGATTTTGCATGTGGTTGCTGAAGGTCTGTATACTGCCAATAATGACTTATTGGATTCAGAATACCCAAAAACGTGCATTAAATGTGGAATAAGCAAAAATTAGATTACTAATTGGTGGAAAATTATCAACTGATATTGCCACAGTAATTTCTTAACAAACTGGACGCATTGTAACTGGGGAGTTGTTAAGAAATGACTGTGGCAACACTGAAACAGATACAGGGTGGTGCTGCTACCTTCTCACAAACACTCAAACTTCATAAAACTATTGAATGAGGAGTTTTTTTGGGTGTGTGATACAAGGATTTGCGTACAGATAGACTATAATAATTTGAATAGGTGACAATTATTAGACTGTGATGAATAATTGAGTGTAGTAGGTAGTAGGAATGAGGTTTTGGTACATGAACCTTTGATAGACAAGTTTATCTTTGCAGGTGCACAATCACTCTGATCTTAGCGCAGCCTCATTATTGCAAGATCGAAACGCCGAAATGTATTGGAAGGTTGCTCCATTTGCCTGGAGCCAATGAGAACGTGACTGGGAGCAACGCGGGGCAACGGAAAGGGAGCTATGAAATTGACCAACCGGACACTCCAAGTTTGAGTAATGGTAGAGGAAACTCGAGTGAGACTCAAGTTAAAGTTAATGGGAACTATGAGAAGCTCAGGGAGTTTCAAAATAAAGGCGTCCTCCTCGACACCCTCACGAGGCGTCTAAGGAGCCACCCGTCACTTGAAAACTTGTCTATTGTCCGTTGGTTGGAAGGTATTTTAGAAAAAGAAATCGACAAGGAGTCTCAATCACTGAAGCAGCTGTTACTCGGGTATAGGGAGAAGTTGAATGAAGACGTTCCAAAGAAAGATGAATCAAATTGGTTGCAACGACTAGTCAGAGGGATATCGGGAGCCAAAGAGCGTCGTGATGGAGTCGTCGCGCTGGAAACATCCGATGGTCAAATCACCGAACTGGGGGTGGCTGTGCTCAATGCGGTGCTCAAAAGCTTTCTCAAGCATGCGTACGTACTGAACAGTAGCGCTTTAGAAGACGACCGCAGTGATCTCGTTGGAAACACCGTCAATGTGCCCGGTTACCTGGTTTTGTCGAACGATTTGAAAGGGCAATCAGTCGTGCCAACGCCCTGGGCGGATCAAATAGCGCTCCCAGTCAACTCCTCAAGTCGAGTGAATATGCTGCCTCCGGTGAAAATAAATCTAAACGAAAACAAAAGCCAGTCGAACCCTTCGGCACCCCTAATACGCAATGCGTTACGCTCCCCGGTTCTGGCAAAAAGTCATGGGAATTGGCCAAAGGGTGTGAAACAAACCAGAAAAGATGAAGTACGTTCCCCCATGTGGAAGTCATACGCAAAGTCTCACTTCACACATGACCCAATCAAAACACAAAATAAGAAAATACATGAAGTAGAAAATAGTTTTGCCCCTCTAACTACACAACAAGTGATCTTGACCGAAAACAAAATCAGCATTCAGCGAAAAGGATCAAACGTGACCTCGTATTTATACCCAGTAAAAAACAATTTTCGACATAAGATGGCGAATGTTATCAATCCATTGAAGTTACTCTATGACATCAGGACAAGAACAAACACAGTAAAAACGGGTAATTCGTTAAAAGGGGAAATGAGTAGAAAAGAAGGGACGCCGTTGGAGTTCAAGAGCCATCTCAGCAAACCATCTCACAGTTTGGATGAAAAACAACGTCGTCGCCGTTCTGATGTCACAGTAAAAGCGCAAGGTGGTGGAATTACGTTGGAGCTGAAGGAGTGTGTCAATGCAGCGGTTACTGGGTCGGTCAACTCAAACGACAATGTGGAGAAACATGGCGTTGATGACGTGGCAATTGAAGATGCGGATTCGACTGCTCCACGTGTCGCTCTGGCGTTGCCGAAAAATATGTTAATGGACATTACAACTTCTTTCACGCCACCTTTCAAAGTGAACCAGTACCACTGCCACAAGTTCATCCCACCGTGCGCGAGGTATGCGGCAATGCATACGCAGAGGCGCCAGAAGTTGAAGAATAGTGTGTCTGAAATTATGAGACATCCCAAAAACTCTCAGCAGTCGTCTGAATTGGTCAACTTCCTCTTGATGCTGCATAGTAATAATTCTGAGACTACCAAGAATAATTCTGACGAGGAGGATTACTATGAGGAGGATGAGGGGTACGATGAGGATGATGATGAAGACGAAGAAGGTGATATGCCGAATTCCTTCCCAGAGCCCCAAAACAACAATGTGTGCACTACTTGCGATATGGGGCCTTGTGGAGGCAGCAAGACCACCACCCCTTTGCCGTGTGGAAACGCATCCTCATGCACCAAACCCAGTGATTCCAAGAGCAGCAGCTCTTGTGCGACAAGAATGGACGACTTCATAGTTGAAGAACTTACAAAATCCCATTCAAGCCAAACAGAAGCCGGAGAGCATCCTAGTGAGATCTCGACCAGTGTTCCACTGAAGGCGTTAGAAAACTCAATTGAACCACAAGAAAAAGGTGATGTACACAAAAGTAAACGTATCGACGACACAACTAGCATATCAGAAACAAAATGTAACACATGCCAATCCCCAAGTCAATCCTGCAGTTGTTCATCGACGAGCCCAAGTCATAAGTGCTCTTCGACTTGTTCAACTTGTCCTACTAAGCCCTCTTTGAACACCTGTCCAACCCGACAGCCCTCGTGTCCCCATTCAACTCCTCATCAAAGTTTAACTCCCATCTGCTACGCTCCATCCCCGACCAGCCCACACCCAACACCAAGTCGTGCGACCTTCACTTGTCCACCCCCGAAACCAACCACTTGTCCCACAACTACTTGTGAACCGATCTCTCAGCAACACGAACAGATAACTATGGTGGCCAGGCCAGCTGTAACAGCCCCTGATCCACCAGATTGTTTCAAAACGGCGGCGATCAAGCTTGGAAAATCAATAAGCACGACCACTGAAAGTGAGATGTCGACGCAGGGTTCGAGTAAAGACGTTGTCAATGATGTTGATGTGGGCAGGAAAAAAATAGGTTCTTGGGTGAAGCCAAAAGTAATACCAAGTTATAGTGCCCAACGTGGTTTCAAATTATTACCAGTAAGAAGAATGAAGCAAAGGAAAATACGATTAGATGAAGGGTATACACGGAAACCGCTGAGCTCGAGGAGGAGGGGGCATTCAAGAAGATCAAAGTTAACGAAGGGCAGATTGCAAGGAGCTGAGCGATCAGGTGTCCTGAGGATAATACCAGGTTATGCCAAAAACGAGTTGTGGCAATATGTTCCCTACAGGTTAATCCACGTAAAGGATGTGGAAAGGCCTTTAGAATTGAAACACGGGATCCTCAAAGATACCAGTACAATTCATAAAACACGATCAGGCATTAATATTATTGGACCTTTGAGGACAAAGGCGCTGCAGAAGCTTTTGGAGGACACTGACGAGGCAGAACAATTTCAGGAGGCTGCATCACCGGATGAGGGAACGAAGGAAGATTACAAAGACGGCTATGACGATTATTTTGAAGAGTCTGGTGTGAACAACGACCCTTAATCAAGAACCTGAAATGTCATTTAAATAAATGCTTTTAATACCAATAACCGTCGAGGGGCCAAAAATAAATTAATGATGACACCGAGCATGATTAAGTGGGAACTTAGTGAAACGGTTTCTCTGAAACCCCTGTTATGGGGGCTTCAACCTGATCCTCAACTAGTCTACATACAAAAGCATTTATTGCAGATATTTCATTCACCTAAATGTAAATATGAACTGTTACTTGCAATTCATCGTGATATATATCTAGCGCAGTTTGTAGTAGGGCGCATGTTTCCTGTTTGGCTATATGTGAACATGTTGGGTGGGATTCAACTACCACCACCACTCGAACCTTCCGTACTGTTCCACCCCCTATAGTAGTCAACTAGGATAGTAGTCAAACATTTTGTTGTAAGCCATTTTGTGTTATGGCTTTGTGAGTTTTAGTTTCGCCAGTTGGCCTCGTCAGGGACATCCCAACTCTTCTCAACCATTTCCTCTTCCGTTCTGCCTTGTTCTCATGCTCCTTTTAGCGAATTTTCGAAGGAAATGAACCTATTGTTCGCAGTCAAAAATTTTCAAAACTCGACTTTCCGAAAACTTTTTATACCAAAATTCGTTTCAGACCATCCTGAATCCACTACCAAAAATTATAGGTATAAATATATATTTATGTATGTGTCACTCCGGACGATATCTCTTGATAGAATTGAGATTAAAAGTTCAAGTTTTGCACAAAAAATCCGTCCTGGCAATCGTAAGGCTAAGTTCGTAGATGGGCAGAATTGGGCCATTCTAAGGAGGGGGGGGGGGAGGTTTAGGGGGGACATTCTCCATAAATGCCCAAATTGAAACAGTGACAAGTGACACCTCATTTTGGTTTATCATCTTCGATAATGAACCCTTGGAATCGCCCCAAGATTTTTTTCGCTGAACAGGATGGTGAGATCAGAGTTACGATATCTTATTCCGTTCTCAATCTGGTGCACTTTGAAGATGAAGAAACGTGGTTGATACTTGAGATGTTCTTCATGGACATCATGTTTTTCATTGGAGATGTTTTACATAAAACCAGTTATTTCTTCGAAAATTCGCTCTTATAGCCATGCTGCATGACTGTTTTCCTATCAAACGTCATTTTAGTCATCTAAGTATGAACTAGGCGAAGTTTTGCACCCAAAATCCATTACAGAGTATGCTCTTTGAAAAGACATCTCAAACGCCATTCATCTTGGAATCATTTACGTCCCCCAACTACCCCGTAAATGTTCATCCAAGTTGAATACAATGCGGCGATGTTTCAAGAATTTAATACAAGGGTCTTTCTCTGAGAATGTGTATTTTCTTGTCCAGTTTCAATATCTGACTGTTATGCAATTCTTTTTTAACTTTTTCTAATTTTGTATACAAGTTAGCAACATGAACTACATCAACATCAATTGCCCATCAATATTTAATATCATCACAAAGTGCTTTTTTTCATTCATCTGGATGTCCTATGCTGATATTAGCAAAGTTCTCACACTCTGTAAAGCACTAAGTTCATGGAAATCTGAAGTGTTTCCTAGCAAATTGTGTTGGTTAACATCTCTAGTTTTAAGGGAAAGTCACATCAAATCGCTATTGTTGTCCTACAAGCTTCTCCATCAATAAAAGGGTGTGTCCCATGGGTTCACCTTCATTTATCTGGCTCTTCGAATTCATCCCTCCCTTCGCTGAACAGATGGCGTTGGGAACGTTTTCGCTCCACGGTTGGCACCATCGGTTACAGGCCTGACACCATCTACTCTTTAATTGCACCATCAGTTAACAAAGAGTCCGTGGGTGAAGGTACCTCTAAAACATGTGAGTATTTTTATAGTATTTCATTTTTTTGGTCACTTCAATTGTTAGTTTGTTGCAGTTTTCAAACGAACCTCTAGTGTTTTCTGTACGCATCACAGAACTACTCAGCATCTACCTTTGTCCTACATATGACGATTTGTTGACAATTTTCATTCATCTGGTCTCTTCATTCATCTGGCCGTCAGTTACTATTGAGAGCCAGATGAACGAATGAGAAGATTTTAAACAATTTTTATAAATATCAGTTTATTATGTTGCTGAGTTGTTATTTATAGGTTAAATTTATTCGTTAATTTCTCTTGAATGTGTCCGTTATTTTGTAGATTGAAGCGGAGTAACAACGTCCAAAAATGGCTCCACGAAAACATACTATGTCGAGAGCGGAGAAACTCAAAAGAAAACTTCATGTTTTATACCTTAACGTATACTTAGAGCCTTTCTTATGGCATTTAAAAGTTTAAAAATGTTACGAAAGTGCTATAATAAAATGCTTCTTACATGTTTGCGTTGTTATAGTTTTTCCTCGCTAAAATTAATGATTATTAACAATTATTCATTCATTTGGATTTGTCTGCAATCATCTGGCAGGTCAAAATGTTCTAAAATAGATTACTGTACCTAGTTGATCTTACTATCCTGTGCTGCTACAGTGTTAACTAAGGAACTCTAGGAGAGAAAAGTGACTTTTGTCGTTTTAAATTAAAATTTTGTTCCTTGAAAATTACACATTTTTGGAGAAACACCCATAAATGGAAAAACAAATCAAAAGTTGGTTAGGTTTGAGTAGAATGCAGTGGTCAAGAAACTAGGGTGGATTACGTGGAACAATGTTTATTTACAAATTGATATACTTTAAAAAGGCGATCAAAAAAATTGGGTAGGTAGCTTTTTTATTTAAGTTATAAACTCGTTATTTACAAGAGGGTTTCAAGATCATTTTGTAAATTCAGTTAAACGATGTAGCTTTATCAAGTAAAGTTTGAATGGACACAGGAGCCCACATACTAGTTTTAGGATCACAGCTGAATATGACGTTCCTATCGATGTACATTTGAACATTACCACACCTGTACACTTGTTTGGCTTCTCTGTACCGGTTGGGGATGGGGTGAAAGATGATGCCGTTCTCTTCGCATCGTTTCTGAACGAGATCTCGGAAGCCGTCGACCATTTGGGCTGCTGTTCTGACGGCTTCGGCCATGCCGTGGAACCGCGGATGGTCAGAGATGCTGGGCGGAGGAGGAGGCGGCGGCGGCGGGGCGATCGGACCTCCGACGGAACGACTCATGAGCTCCAGGGCTGTCCTTAGGTGTTCTTTGATGGGGGGTTGCTCCCTCAGGTCGTTAGGTATCAAGAATTTCCATCCCGTGTACCACTTAGTAACCTAAAACACAAAATAATACATTTAATATCAATGAAAAAAGTCAACTCACAAGTGAACACCCCCAGAACCGAACACGAGCGAAACACAAAGAGGGACTTTGAAGGATTAGTAAGGTCACGTTTCAAGACCAGAAGAGATGTAGTTAGAGGCAACGAGGTGGGGGAATAGCCAAAGAGTTGGGCAAGCTCTTCCAACATCACACGAACGTGTAATTCATCCATAAGGGATCCAAACGAATAGGTATTGGCCGAAACTGTGCCTATTTCCCAAACAAACTCTAAACCTAAATAAAACACGTGTGAGTATTTTGATACGGTTGAACAAATCGTTTTGTCCTCTCACGAGTGATTACGCTCCAACTGGAAACGGAAGCTATAATAACAATATTAGTGAGATCATGAGTATAACTGAAGGTATTCACTTCAGAGTTGCTTTTGAAGTCAAAGATTTACTTATGGGAAAGATTTACTGTGAATTTTTGTAGATTTTTTGTGGAAAAACCTGAATTTCAGTAAAATTCTTTGTACAATAGAAAAATTTGAGTAACATTCACAAAAAATACAGTAAATTTTAGAAAAATTCACCCAAAAAATTTGAATTTCTGGGAATATTCACAAAAAGATGTGATTATGGCTTTATTCGTATTCATATTTATTAATATGAATTCGCCCATCTCTGCAGTTGAGTGGCTTCTACAGCTAATTTCTCATGTATTCACTCTATGAAGCTCTAGTTTGGTATGTAGCCTCCCTATGACTTAAACTGCTATATTAGCGTGTTCAATTGGTGACTAAATGAGCATAAGTGAATTAGTTACTTATAAGAGGTAAGTAAGTAGAACTTATAAGTAGGTACCTGTATCTTCCCATTTTTATAGTAATTCTTCAGTTCAGAGCACTTAGGGTCACACAACTTTGGTTTGGAAGCGGATTATAAATCACACTTGCAATCCAAAGAAAAGAAGGATGAAGTCAGCACTTCACATGATGAAAAAAAAAAAAAAAAAAAAAAAAAAGATAGCATAGGTATAAGAATATTGGGTATCAACCTCATTTAGCAAGAAAAAGCCAAAGGTGTTACCAACCATCCAACCATCCCCGGTCTCCCCTACTTATAGTACACATCAATTTCCAGTGAGACTGAAGCAAATGCGTTCGGGAAGGCCTGAAGGTACACCTCTTTAGACCAATCACGAAACAGTACAGTAAAGTAACAGGCTGATGTACTACTTATGAAGCAATGAAATCCAAAATTACTGTGATGAATTAAATTACCTGATCGTAATTGGGAGCCATGTTGAGCCACATTGTCAGAACCTGAAGCCATCTGGGGAAGAATGATTTGGCAAGGAGATCAGCTATGAGGGGCGGCGATGCTAAAGGACACCAGTCCATAACCCAGTTCCAGGGCTCCATGATTTGTTGATTTGGGTTGATTGCAAACTCCTGTAAAACTAACCCCAGTTTGGGAAGAATGTTGTTTATGAGGAATGTGTCCATTTCAGATTGCGTGAACACGGATGCCCAAGGCATTAGGAGAAGTCGTGCTGAGCTGTCTGAAGGATGCCAGCCGTTCAGAGCTGACGACAATTTTTGGCGGATTACAGGGAAGACGTTGACTTTCAAACGCTTGGATAACAACGGCACCCATGGGTGGGTCCACGTGTGAACTGGGATAGGGTCCATCAGAGGGTTCCAGTCTTCTGCAGTACTTTGCAACCTAGGCATAACCAGCTGCTGCAGAATGTTGTCCAGTATCCAAGACGGCAATAACGGCCTCCAAGTGTCCAGTAATATAATCAAAGGTTGCGGTTCTTTAACGTTCCAAGCATTCACAGCAGTTCGGACGCAAGGCATCCAAGCGTCCCAAAGTAGAAGATGGAATGGATCTTGCAAAGTAGCTGTCGATAGTGTATGAGCCGAGTGAGTTTCACTCAAGACCTGCTGCCACTGAGAGAATTCCCCAAGAGGTTGTTCTGGATTCTTCATCGGGTCCCATGCGCAGAGCGTACTCTTCAGTATAGGCCTGATGAAGGAAGGTGCAAGCGATGGCAAGTCATACATGAGATACTCATTAGGGTGCTTATCTCTCAACCGTTTATAAGCTGAAGCCATTTCTTCCAACGTCATCGTCCCTTCATTCGCCCCCTTCATGAGCCTCTCAAGTGTCTCGAGGAGATTTTCCAGACCGTCAATGATGTTACTCTCGTTTTCAGTAACCTTTCTTAATTTCTCTGCCTCATGTTGCAGGCTCACCATCCTATCATCGTTGTACCGCAGTTGTTTATCTTTAGTAATGATATCCTGTTCGCACATGTCAACCAAAAGATTCAAATTGTGCTGAAGCTCCGGCATAGAAAAGTGATCGTACGTTTTGTCTTTCTTTACTTCCCATTCATCAGCTGGTCTCTGGTTACCCGATATAGCGTGGTATCCGGACAAAATCCTCTGCTCAGGACCTGTCATATCGATAACCTTGACTTTAGCCAACTCGTTGAACTCGCGTTTCCTCACAGGCTGAGATCCTTGATCCAACAGAACGTCTTCAATGCTCTTATAGACATATTTGGCCTTCTTCTTCCCAACATCTCCTTTCCTCCATTGTGACGATCTGTCACCGATTTCTTTAGAATCCTTCTTCGCACCTCCTTTCTTACTGGGTTCAGGCTGTATATCTGCTATTTTGGCACTCTTTTCCGGCCCATACGCCCCGATAGCACCTCGCCCTTTCCTCAAAGATGCTTCAATTGGAGCTTGTATGCCCTGAAGATCTTTACCCAAACCTTTACCCGGCTGAAACCCCATTTGCAATAAAAGTTTCGCGCCTATACCCTTGGTATGTTTTTCCCAAGTACCAACACCTCTTTGAGACAATATCGGAGTAGGCTGAAACGCTTTTTTCTTCCTCATACCAGCTATCTCCCCCGACATACCAGCCATTGGGTCTACAGCTTTGGAACGAGGCCGAGGTTCGTCTTCCTCCGAATCAGATATCGGTATATCCTTTTCGCGCTCTTCATCGCTATCCTTCTTCTCCTGTTCCTTCTTTTTGCCAGCTTGTTGAACGCCTCCAGCAACAAATCCGATTGGAGCCGAATAATTTTTGGATTTCTTACCACCAGAACTGAATGACGGTCTAGCGTCACCATCCCCATCGTCGTCGCTGTCGTCCGCCCAGATTCCGTAGATTTGCTGATTTTTCGAGGCCCTTCTACCTGGACGGTTCATGTTGAACTCGTTGTCCAAATCATAGTCCGTGATTTCGAACTTTTCGTACTCTGTATCAGACATTTTGTCGATTATTGTAGCTAAACTTCGATAAACTTAATTTACCTACTTGCAGTTACAAATCAAACAAGATCCGTGAGAAACAATTCACCATTACGTTCACATTCGGAGTCACTACACGGCACTCAAACTGGAAAACGGCAAACCTCGAAGTTACGACGTTTTCTGCTTCAACGGAACAAAAGCGAATCGTCTCAACTAATTTCAGTCGAAAATTTATAAACAATAAATGTATGTAAAATGTAGGAAATATATCGCAAAACTGTACCAACAGCCAAGATGAACCGTGAACTAACGTAAACTAACCTTTAAGTATGAGTATTGCGTATAACCACCAGGGAGGTGGTTACTGTCCATGTTTAGTAGGATCCACTTTTGATAACTATAGATGTTTAGTAGGATCCATGTAACTGCTCACAGTGCTCCTCAACAGTTCAGGCGGTGCTGAAGTGGCCAACTTCTTTCTACAGAAGAAGGATGAAGTTGGGTACTGTCACTACTCCATAACCCCCAACTACCACCAGGGGTATTATTATTTATTCATACCTTCACCGGGTGCACCACCTCCGCCCAGTTTGGCCAAGGGAAGACCAAATACACCTGAATTTTCGCCCAACATAATTTTAACTAGTATATCAATCATCTTGTTCCATGTTAATTCGTCTATATTCTTAATTCCATAATGCATGTTGATTTTAACATGAATAATGTTTTTGCGGTGGCCTACCAGAGTTGAAAAGCGTAACGAAGTTTAAGTCACGAAATTATGTCACGAAGACTTTTAATGATTTTCACGTACAACCGAGCCGTTTCTAGGGAAATGAAACTTCTTTAGTTTTCAAAGGACAAAAATCGTTCTCCATTCGTTGGAAAGCCTTTAATTTATGCATAAATTATATACTGCCAAAACCGCTGTAAATATCGAAGAAGCTGAGATACAGCCCTGAGTAAATAAAAAAAACTAATAAATTTTCCGCACATTTCTTAATATTTTTTCCATACAGACAAAGAAAAGGGATAAGGAAAAGGGGAAACGGGACGCAAAAACATTATTCACGTTTTGCATAGCAAATACCTCGTTCTATATAGAAGAGAAAAGATCCGGGGGGTCCAGGGGGGCTTGCCCCCCTGGCTAGGCGCGAAGCGCCGAGTTTTTCTTATATTTACTATTAACCAATCATTTTTATGTTATTCATCCTTTAATGACCATTCACATTAATAAAATCAATGAAAAGAAGTGAGAACCATGTAATTATATGGATTTACCTTCAAAAACCACTAATGACTGTTATTGGTTACCTGCCGTTTTTCAGAGAACCGCTAGGCCTACAAGTACCCTTTTGGTCTCGAATGAAAGCTAATTAAATTTACTACAACTTCATTCCCCGACAATTCCCCGATATTTGACGAGGGATGAATATTTTAGAAGACATTCTACAAAAAAAGTGACTATTTTGAGAATTTCTCAGTTTTTGGAAATAATGGCCTTTTTTGGAAAGGATGTATCTTGAGAACGAATAATCGTAGAAAGCTCGCTCTGGTACTAAATTGTAGCAAATTTACTCTTATTTCAAAGGTAATGGGGCAATCATACCCGTCAGACCAATTCTTCATGGAGATATGGAGTGAAAACCGAAAAAAGTGCACAAATTCATGGTTTTTTCGGCCATAACGGCCGTTTCTCGAGGTCTTTGAATGTTGGAAATCTGGATTATTACTACTGTTTGAAGTCCTAACAACATATCAAAAAATCAGAACGACCGGCTTACATGCAAGCAGGACCCCCTTTTCAGGTAGGTACACTTGACTGGACTTAACTGTGGACGCGCCTTTAGACGTCTTGGCTTCAGCCATGCTTGTCATAGTCATTGGATTCGTGGTTCCAAGCAACTATCAAAGTTAGGTAGCTGTAGGTAACTGAGGCATAATGAGCGGCCGATTCATAATATGAAATATTATTTACAATTGAATCTTTATTGTTGATTAAATATAAATATTTTATCCAAATTTGGTTAATTTTTTATCTTTCAATTAATACCCACATAATGTAGGCTACATTCTTCATTTCTTATGGGGACGCGCCGCTTCCTACGCTTCCCCTGACGCTACGCCCCAGGCCAGTATGAACATCATGAACTCATGTTGATCGCTTTTGAACTACTCCAACTTTGAGCCCTCATTGTGAATGAACGGATGGTCGTACAAAGCTGCGGATGGCCTTGAAAAAATTCTAAACAAATAAACTCTATCAAAATGTGAACTAAAAACTATACCTACCGTTCCATATGAATTTTTCGAGATATGAAATTTTCCAAATGTTCAAAACGTCTGTCTCAGCAACCGAAAGGCTAAATTGGCAGAACCGGGACACTCTCGGACGGACAATTTCCGTTCACGAGTTGAATCGCGATTTCAACCGAGATCAACTCCTTCGTTTACGTTGGTGAAACCGGCAGTAAGGGGGGTTTAGGGGAGTGTTAGGGGCAAATATTACCCATACATTCCCAAAATGGATCAGTCTGACAAGTGACACCTCGTTTCAATGATTTTTTAACGCTGAACACGAACGTGAAGTCAGAATTGCGATATCTTATTCCGTTGTCAAACTGGAGCACTTTGAAGATGAAGAAACGTCGTTGTTACTTGAGATGTTCTTCACGGTTTATCTGCTCTAATCTGAAAACGGAAAGAGATATCGCAATTCTGACTTCACCATCGTGTTCAGCGTTGAAAAATCTATAAACCGAGGCGTTACTCGGCAAAAAAGGGGGACGAAATCTGTTATTAATCCAGTAAAATGGAGACATTTAACATAAAACCCCTTTATTTCCTCGGAAAATCTCTCTTATAGTCATGCTGCATGACTGTGGATTTTTTTACCATGGTTTTTGCCATAAAAATGGCTAAATAATGCAATTTTTGGCCCTTTCATTCCAAAAACTTTTCGGTGGAGGGCCCCTGAACCCCTACTGACCCCCTGGTTAGCCCCCCCCCCCCCGAACCTTGCCAGAGTTCTAGATCCGCCACTGTATCCAACCACTGCAGTAGTGTAGCTTCAAAGCTCCATCACATGGAAGAATGAAATTCCTTCTTAAACCACCAGCCTTTCCAATGGGAAGTTTCCATGGTTTATAGACGTCGATAACATGCCTTCCAAATTTTGGAATCCAAAATCTATAACATAACCTCTATAAACCGAATCGTCCTTGGACGTGGAAATACGAGACAGTTCAAATACATCATGAAAAAGACTTACCTATACCACTTACTTACTTTCCACACCAACTTACTGAAGACTTACACCACTTACTTAAGGACTGCCGATGCACTAATATACTCATACAGGAACTAATTGGAACAGACACAACCATTGAACAACTTACCTGAAACCGAATTATACTTTACCGGAAAAAATTAGACAGATAGCTAAATACTACTACAACTACAAATCATCTTCAAATACAAATAAAAACCATACAAACCAAAACACTACCTAACAACACTAAGACGAACAAACTATAACATATTATATGTCCGCCATGGTGCTACACCGTCTGGACAAGAAAAGAGAAGAGAAGAAGAAGAAAACCCACGGAAGATTCTTCCATGCAAATGACTGGTTAAAGTTATCAGCATCCAATTTCAAATCATTTTGCAGTTGATTTTTAATAAGCTATTTATTATAATAATAAGTGGATGTATAATATTATTGATATCATATTATGATATTTAATATTATTTAGTAAGTTGAAACGAAGTTGTAATCTTGTCATTTTAGAAAGTGACATTGTTCTCCAGACCAAACTGATATTCACATTCCGTCTACTGGGTTTGGTCCAGTTTCGGTCGGTGTAAGTATAATTCCATAATCTTGGGTATGTGACATGTAAGACGTCCACTCCTTGAACACATCCTTTACGCAATCAGTTATCAAAAGGATGACATCCTTTTGATTGTGTTCTCATCTCAATTTACTAGATGTACTTGTCTTGAAAGTCACGGGTTCCATAAAATTTATGGAAAAATATTTAATATTGAATAACTTTACGAACTACTAGTAACAGTATCAACTGTTAATCGCCTTTATTAGTGAATAATTTGCCAACTAGGTATTTATAATGTTGACAGTTTTTACAGTATTTACTTTGGCACGTGGACTCGAATTATTCGAATAGCGTTGCGTTATAAAAGAGCGTTACAGTTGACATTTTCATGTCTTTCATATGGCACATAACTCAAAAACCGTTGAGAAAATTGTCCCAAATGAGTTTCTGACGAGTCGTTGCTAGTTTCATCATTTGTCATCGGACAAAAACCGTTCACCATTCGTTTGAAACCTCTCGATTTATAGGACTAGAATACATACCTAGGTTGTCGCACTTCGAAAGCTGAGATATGCCCATGACTTGATACGAATTTTGTTTGCACACAACATTATGGTCGTTAGGTGTTATTTTTGTTTCCTGTGTTTATAAGAGGTATATAATGAAGACATTAAAATGTCTTCGATTGACAAACGGCGACATTTTCGGTGGGTGGGGGGGGGGATGACATGAAAATGTCTCAATGTGTTGCAGACTCGTATACAAGCGTCTACATTGGCGTTCGACGACGTACGGTTTTATAATAATTATTTATTATAAGTATTAAACTAATTATTTAGGATTGTAATTTAAAAAAATCACAATATATATGGAATATTACTATACTGTTTCGTGGAAGGGCCAAAACGCGGAGTACTAACCACTAAACGAACGCGGCTGAGCTGGCGGCCTGCTCTTCTTCGCCCTCTTCATCATCATCATTATCGCTCTTTTCATGGTCTAATGGAATATTTTCTGATGATTTTCGCCTACGACCTATCGTTGCTAAGCATTTGTCTTGATTTCTAACGCGGTAACGAATTGCATTTAAATTGAGAACTTGTAATAAAGGCGGGAGGTGTACTTGAGTAGTCGTGTCACATGTCAGTAGTCACGCCCTGAACAGGTTCTAAAATCCTTGACTTTCTATCTTATCATTTTTCCTGCTGCTTCAATTTTGAGTTTTACTGACAAGGCCTACTTGGTTGCACATCGTTATCTCGTGGTTCATCAAGAACTCAATGTAGACCGATTTATCTTCAGAGGCCGGTCTCACAACGATTGACTGTAGTCTCGTTTTGATGTTGGGTACATGCGTAGAGCAACATAATTACTAACTTTGATTGTTATTAACGAACCGCCCTGATGTGTGAAGGTGGACCATGAGTAGACCTATGGAGACTCGATCTGTGTCAAACCTAATATTGCTGGTCCAGCCACTAATAGTTTCTCTACTCCTATCGCAGGTAGGCACAGCACTTCATTCCACCCGTGATAGTTGTTAAGTTTCCAAGAAAGGTGGAGTTCTGGTAGACGTGAAGAGTGGTACCTAATTAGTAGAAAGGTACAGTTTGACCCAAATCGGCTATTGTGTCAAGACTCATGAAGAAATCACAGTTGTTTATGTAAAGGAGCTGGGCAAATTTTTAGCACAACATTGAAAAAATTATTCACCTGGTATAACTAATAATTTATTTAGGAGTTTACCAATGATAAACGATTGGAGGCATCCCATAACAACATTCTCAATCTGAGAAATCCGTTGGGAAGGAATATGACTGATGCTTGATAATTTTTTCAGCCAGGATTTGGACCATGGGACAGAGTACCTCTTCAAGCCTTGATCATTTCAAGAATCCAGATGTGGAGGCCGGAGATTCATTTGTCAGTTTTGGATCTGACTTAGACCTGGTTGAGGCTGAGTTAGACAGAGTTCATCGCCTGCCTCCAAGTAAATGATTTAAATTCAGTACCCACTTCTATGTTGGAAGAACATCTAAAACATTGAAAACAACCTATTCTCATTTCCAGATTTCGTGGAGGCAAGCCAGTGCGCTACCGAACCAGCCGTTCTTCCGCCATTACAGCCACATGTAAGTTGGCAGAGTGGTTCAAGCTCTTCACCTCAATCAACTGGTGAGAGAAAGTTTGAGGAACCGAACGAAGTTTCAGTTTCCACTACTGACATTCCAAAGACACCCGAAGCTGTATCGACTCCTTCATATTCCGCGCTGCTTCGGAACCCTCCCGCCATTTCGTTCTACGTGCCTAGACGAACTACGCCCACTAAAACTAAAGATGCAACCAAACGACGTATCACGCCGCACCTGAGAATCAAATGCGTCGAGGGCTCCAAGCTGTTGTCCAATGTAATCTCTTTTAGCAGTTCCCCGAAGTTGGGGAATCTTGTTAAACATTGGAATGACATTAAGAACCTTGCAGACACTGGCCAATTGTTAAGTGTCAAACGTCTGGAGTTGCCAGCATTGATGAGTTTCAAGCTTGTTGAATTGACTGATTCGTTTGTTTACCTTGTTGAAAGTATTTCTGATTTTTCATCCTGCTCCGCTCTCTTTGAAATACTTTCTGTCATTACTTCGTCTACATTTGAATACCACAAAATCGAAGTTATGAAGAGAGTCGTTACTCCCAAGTTCATGTACACTTTATTGTGTGTTGTTCATGGGTTCCATTGTCATAATCCAGGTGAAACAGAATTTGAAAGTTTTGTTGAAAACTTGGTCTGTATTTACGGTGGAGTTTTTTTACAGTTGGATGATTTGGCTACTGATGGCCTAGCCGCAGCTTTAACAAAGGTGATCGAAAGTTGTCTACAGTTTGCTAGGAGTACAACGGAGAATAGATATTGCACTGACAGCTTAGATCAGTTGCTTTGTATAATAAACGCGAGGGATTCTCTGATAAGAGCCCACTCTTGTTTTCCTTATGATATTCTAAATGAAGAATCCGTTGAGACAAATATAATTGATGGAGCTTATGTCAACTTTGATCAGTATCTTTCTATACACTACCGCCTGCTGAAAGAAGATTTTCAGAACTCGTTGAGAGAAGGTATGATTCAGTACTTGAGAACTGTTGAAGGAGGAAAAAGTAAAATGATCAACTACCATTTGACCATTTATCCTCGGGTTACGTTACAGACTAAATTGTCGAAGTATGCATTGAATTATATACTACTAATACAGATACAAAATCCAACAAGCAGTAGTTTCCCTACTGGAGCTCTGCTAATCCTTTCACCACGCATTTCGCTTTCTAATCCCACTCCATTCGAATCCTACTATTTGGTTCGAGTAGAAGACAGCTCACCGCTGGAGAGGGGAAAACCATACATTTTTGTTTCGATGATTCTCGGCCCTTCAGAAATCACTCCCAGTATGGATTTAATGATGGCTGAACCAAACCAATTCTTCGAACCCTACTACAGAGTCCTGAATGTTATAAGGAGTTTAGATTCTGGAACTTTCCCATTCCTACAATACATTGTTGAATTAAAAACCGACGTTTCGCCTCCCGCTTATATGAAAACTACTACCAAATTGAAATTAGGCCGTACTGAGTGTTCACTGTGGGATGATGAATCTTGGCCAAACCCAGAGGATGTCGAATTGAATCGAGTTCAACTGGAAGGTTTGAAGCTTGCTCTCAGAAATGAGTTAGCTATCATCCGAGGACCTCCTGGTACTGGCAAGACCTACTTGTCGAGAAAAATTATTGAAGTATTGCTTGCAAATAGAAGCGTTTGGCATAAGAACGACGACGGAGTTGGTTTAATAATGGTGGTTTGCTCTAAAAATCAATCGTTGGACCAATTACTTGGTGGCCTCATTAAAGCAGGTAAGAAAGTTCTTAGAGTGGGCACAAAATCCGGAGAAGAGGTGCTAGATCACTATAACTTGACAACGGTGCAGAACCCGAACCACACATCAGATCAGATCTATTTTGAGATCAGAAGGAAATTGGCTGCAGATGGATTGATCCTCATGGATGCATTAGTGAAGTCAGTTTACGTCGTTGATGAGCTTAAAAATCTCCGGGGGTTGATCAAGGTCAGTGTTCTCTCACCAATTCTTCATTTGAATGAAGTCAACTTCCGCTACCTGGAAAATCACATGGAGGAGTGGTTAGTTCCTTTCCCATTGGACAAAGTTAACAAGATGGAAAAACTCTTAATTACAAGTAGATGTATGCGTGATGTTGATAGGGAAACGGTACCAAATATGTATTTGAATTCCCTTCAACGTATTGAAAGTGAATTGTCAATATTGATTTCTAGGTTAGAAGGCGTTCAGAAGACAAGTTTCAAGCCTAAAGTTAATGATGACGTGCTTTCTCTAACAAATGCAATAACCTACCTTAAGCGAAAATCAACAGCCATGGAAGATGGGTTGCACAAGCTGAACCAACCACTGTCTAATGCAGAATATTTGGAGGTCAGGCATCTTAAAGATGCCTTTGTGTCTTATGTGAACCAACCTCCTATTGAAGAGTTACATTTATCGATGAGATGGCTACTTTATAGAATCTGGATTACTGATCTCCGTGAATTCCACTCCAACTGTATTGAATTATTGAAAAGAGATTCCCAGAATCTCCATCAAAGATATTTGGAGATAGAAGAAATGCTGAACGTACGGAAAATCGCTCAATGTGATGCAGAGGTAATTGGGATGACGACAACTGTAGCAGCGAAGTACCATAAGATGGCTGAATGCCTGAAGCCCAAAATTGGTGAGTAACATTTTTTGTATGTCTAATCTATTAGCTGTAAAGCCCTCCTATCCCCTATCACAATGGTTGGATGTGCCTGCAACTCCCACACCATTCCCTCAGTTCACATATATTTATTTAGTAGCTTTTTGATTAGGAATGGATGATGGGTTGAAACATTTATTTGCAATTATCGTCTAACCAAACCAAGCACTTCAGGTAACATTCTTCTACCCAATAAAAATTCTAGAGGGAAAAAAATCATTTTCAAATGTATACTTTCAAAAGAAGCATAAAAATTTATTCAGTTTCTCGTCCGCCACTAGGAGCGCTGAATCTCCTTCAGATCCCAATTTCTGATATAGGATGATTGAGGCCATGAACTGGGGTGTAAACTACAGCTTGCCAGGCCTATCAACCTCTTACCTGATTGAAGAATATAATATATTACGTTGTGGCATTTTGAATTTGGCGAATCTAACTTCAGATTCGTGATCAGTGACTAAAAAAAACCCCTCTACCAAATTTGGCTCAAATCGGTTGAATTTTCAAAAATTATGATATTTAGCTCTCAGTTTCTTCAGGTTAGGAAAAAAACAAAATGGTCTGACAATTCTAGCGGCGGGTTCAATGGGTCCGTAGACACATGAATACGGATCCGGATATAAAAGTATTTTTTTTTTTAGATTTTCACAAGTGAATTTTCCTCGATTTTTACAATATTTCACCTATTTTTTGAGGTTAGAAAACTGTGACGTGATAGCCAAAGTCGTGATCAGAAGGCCAAATTACTACGAATAACATAATATAACTATTAAATTGCACAAACGGCATACTTTATTCATTTATTATCTTTTGTGTGGCTGTGAACACTCGAACTTTAAGGTTGGGTCCACTGCTTGCAGGTGAGTAGTTGGGGCTAAAAAAATTGACATCTAAAAAATGCTGCGATGTTGTTTGTTTTAGTTCTGGTTGAGGAGGCTGCCGAGGTGATGGAAGCTCACACCATTGCCGCTATATCTAAGCATTGTGAACACTTGATCCTTGTTGGTAATTATGAATGAAAAATTGTTCTCGGGGTTGAATTTTAGTTAGTATAAGTGGGTATCATCTATGACCGTGTAGAATCATGGAACCTAAGCTGCCTATTTTGGTGCTCATAAGTTTCAATCATGTCAAAACAAGCCAATAAGGTATCCTATAAGTAGTTTAATAAACCTATTTATTTTTGACTCTACAAATGTAAGTAACACAATTTTTTTGATAAGATTCAGAGACTAAGCTGATGTACAATACAAAATCACTGTGCTTTTGCAAATTACTACCTTCAGGTTAGTTCAGTTCAAAATAACCTTTATTTGTCATTCGCTGACATAAGGTTGGGTTACAAGCAGCAAATTTTCAATTAATTACATACCTACTTCTCTTACAATACGAAGTGGAAAATGCAAGTATACAAAAACAAAAAGTATAAAAATTATTTCTGAGGACTAAAAGTAGAGTTGATACAGTTCTACTCAACTAATAATATTATATTATAATGTATTGTATTGTTGCGTTGTTGATTTGGTTATTTTTTCACATATTTCATTGTTTATTTATTGCTATTATTCGTTTTATTATATTGTGCTATTGTTGTCGGATCAGTCGAACAGACATAGTTGCGTGTTTTGAAGATCGAGATGTTCTCGTGTTATGCATCTAAAGTTTTGGAAATTGTGTGGTAGGTACATCTGCTTCATCCTCCAACTAGGTCTCTGTCAAGCAAATTATTTGGTATTGATGAAGGTTGATGTCTGATCTCTTTAGAAAGTTGAGTCCGTGGATATTCCAGAAGAGCACTGAGACAGTTGGGCCGGTGGAGTTCCTGAGCGGCAATTGGTTGCTATGCCTATGGAGGGGGTGGTTCTTTCTTCTTTTTTTTTCTTCGCGAATTCCTTGATTAGATGTGGGACTATTTGGGTCACGCTTCCTCTTTTCTAGGGGGCCATACTTCGATTCCAGCTGCGGTAGGTTAAGGCGAACTCCATCCATCACCAGGGAGAGTCCCTCAATTTTAGGTTCTACGCCCTTGATCTTCATGATTCGGAGCTTTTTCTGCTGGAGGTAGTCCTTTTCTGCGGCGGTGTAGTCCTGCGAGATATTAACGGCGCAATCTTGTCCCAGGTTCTTAGCCTTTGATAGGACTTCCCATTTCGACTTCACGTCAACAAAGATTATCCGTATTGGTTGGACCTTACCCTCAAATTTTGGACCAAGGGTGAATGCGCTCAGTATACTGGGAACTTCAATATTGGCTTTGAGCTTCTCCACAAAAAAGGAGACAAGCTGGCTGGCTGGCTGGAGAGAAATTTTAGAATCATGTTTTCCCTTTTTACATAAGAATCGCATCGCTCTACTCGTTCGGCCAGAGAGAGGTTCTGTTGTCTCAATAGAGAGAGCTCCCGTTCAATACTAGAAATACTTTTGGTGTTTCGGTCGATGTCGGCACGCATCATCGTTTGAGTGTTTTTTAGTGCATTGAGGGATTCGTTCATCTCGGTGAGCCTAGAGTTGTTCTCCACTCTAAATGAGCGTAGTTCTTCGAGGATATCCTGGATAGACATTGAGCCTTCGTTTGCCGCTGAGCTGTCCTTGTTCTCCCTCCCGACCATCTATCAATTCTTGCCTGGGATAATGCCTATCTAGGAAATTACTACCTACCGACATGACTCGTTGCACCTTACGTTATGAACCTGAATACCCAATATCCTGTAGGTAGGTACACATAAGTTACTGTGTGTATTTTTTTTCTCGGTGGATTTTTCTAAACCATTTCCAGGTGACCATAAACAGCTTAGACCAATGACGAGCTCACACCTCACTGGCCGAGAATCACATCTTGAGGTATCAATGTATGAAAGGCTTGTGAGGAACGGATTTCCCCATTGCACCTTGAGTAGACAGTATCGAATGCGCCCGGAAATCGCCTCCCTTATTTCACCGGCTGTGTACCCCGATCTCGTCAACGATGCCTCCGTCAACAATTTACCCCACGTTCTGGGAGTCTGGGCTGATTTGTATTTTATGGATTACAGCATTATAGAAGACCTGGTAAGTTGTGGTGGTAATTTATTATGATTTATGACATTGACAAGAGCACATTACGTGGTTTGCGCGCCTTTCCTTTAAGGGAAAGTAATAGAGATGTGAAATGGATAGTCAATAGCATACAACGCCTGAGTCATCTTGATTTAACCAATCCTGAAAGAATATCTCCTTTCAGGACGATAATATTATGCTCCTCCTACAATACTAATAAATCTATGTTAGTATAATACACAACTGAATTCAACAAAATAGTCGAGTGAAATCACTGCTTGTCAAACACAACAACTAACTTTTTCAATATAACCACTCCCATGGTGTCAACCCAAACATGACTAGAGACTAGTTACCACTAAGGTAATGCGTCAGAAGTCGACACTGCACTAATTATTAGTGCAGTGTCGACTTCTAACACATTACTATTATAGTCGACACCCTCTTCAAAAGTGGGCAAAAGCTAAGGATAAAGACATGGTTTTTATTGCAGATCTAAAAGATTTATTAGATGTCGATGGGCAGACTGACCAATTTGGGTGGACAAAAATCTGAAACTCGGAGATCCTTTAGGAAATTTCACGGTGATCTCGAAAGTAGTGAGGAAGAAATGGGGGTTTCAGATATCTGCCTCCCTCTGGCCCCTCTGCCGTCATCACCACCTCCCTTCGCTACCACCCGATCACCTAGCCAGCCAGCCCTCTGACGTCATAGGCTTTGACGTACCTACTAGTTGGCCTCCTGTCAGCCGTCTGACGTCATACGCTCGTGCGTCATAGGCTCTGATGTAGTGGCCCGCCGGTTGCTTGTGTTCTTACGTGATCTGAGGGAAAGGGTGGATCAAGGGAACAAATTTTTCCCGTTTCAGTTTTGTGCCAAAGCAAAGACATGAAAATGTCAAAAACTATGTAAATAGGTACCTAAGCCCAACTGTAATGTCAATTTTCTGACAATGAGTTTTCGACTATAGTTTTCATACCTTTTTACTTAAGTACTTATTGCAATTTGAGACTGATAATGAGCTGTTTGCAAATAAAAAGTCTGATAACTACTTTATTACATCTTATTAATCTATTTTCAAGTTCCGGTTCACAGTTGAATGTATTTTATTTAGATGGAAGTCGAAAAAAGTGAAAACGATGGAATGACGAAACCTGTCGACTACTGACTCAAGAGATACTGTCGACTTCTAACACATGTAGGTCGACTACTGACTCAAGAGATACTGTCGACTTCTAACACATGTAGGTCGACTACTAGAGCATTGGGATTTTTTACAAAGCTTGTTTTTCCCTTTTCAAACCATGTTGAATAATATTTCCCGCTGCCAGGTCTTTTAGGGAAGGATCTTGGGTAGGTACACAATGAACGGGTTTGCAATGAGAAAAAACTATTTCCCTACGTGAAAGGTAAGCTCAAAGTTCAAACTTCCTTTAACGTGTCGACTTCTGACGCATTACCTTACAATACGAGAGACGTCCAGAAAGTAAGGTTACAACATGTGTTAAAAATTGAAAAAAGAAATTTACAAGAAAAGTATCAAAACATGTCATTATTTCTCTACATAATCGCCATCGCTCCACCTCCTTAAGCCAATTTTTGACAGCATCCTGGACCTCTTGGTCATTTGAAAATCGTTGTCCACCCAAAAACCCCTTCAATTTATTGGAAAGATGATTTCTTTATTTTATCCATTGGGTGTCAGGAAGGAATTACCGTGGTTATTTATCCTGCTAATTCATAGATTCCATTCAATCAAGAGCTGGTGACATTTCGTCATTCATAAAGCAACCGAACCTTGAACTGTTCTATTAAATAGAAAAATCTAAAAACTGTTTAGATTAGCCGTGCGGCTAAGGGAGCTCACAGGTTTGTTTTTAACGATAGTTTTCTGGCATCAAATTTCTGAACATTGACTGGAGTGATTTAGCTCATCCCACGAAGTTAATTGTAAAATAGTTCAGTGCTGAGTTTGAAACATCCAAGTCACACATAACCCCCACTCATTGTTGAATGCTATTTTCAGACTCCAGGCGACTTGTGCGGAATGAACGTAGATGAAGCTGGATTTCACGTGGCATTTTGTAATTACTTATTGAAACAAGGATATGCACCCAGTCAAATTACAATATTAGCCACGTATTCTACACAAGAAAAATATTTCATTAGGGTAAGTGTTGACTCTTGAAGATTACTCAATTAGGCTTAATTGATTTAGTAAATAGATTCCCAACAAACCACGTAGGTACCTAATATTCATTTGATTTGCAGGAGAAATTGGAATATCCCGAGCTAAAAGACGTTTTGATCGCTACTGTTGATAGCTACCAAGGGAAAGAGAATGACATTATACTTCTATCCCTCGTGCCTAGTGACGCTGAAGGGAACATCGGATTTTTAGCTCTGCAGAATAGGATCAACGTCGCTTTATCTCGAGCCAAAAGAGGCCTCTTCATTACAGGAAACTCGAAAAATTTACTGGCAAGGGGTGGTCTGTGGCAAGGAGTTGTTGATTATTTGTCAAGAAATAATGCAATTGGTAAGGACCACCTTGATTTTACGATTACATTATTTAACGATCTTTCTCTGCTCTCCATTTCTTGCCTATTCGAGTTTAGGTGCATAGCTTTCATCGTGTTCTGCTTTTAGTGAAGGAAAAGAGATTCGTACTTGTTACAAGTGAATTGTCTGCAGGCATGTATTCTTGAGTAGGCATATATTCAGGTGACGTTCTCCCATGGCCTATCTCAAAAAGTGCTAAATTGAGTTACATGGAATTTGTGTGTAGCATTTCTAAACACAAGATGTGGTATCAATAGTTCGTTGGCACTATGCGGCAATACAGAACTTCACGACCCTCTGAACTCGGTATTCAAACGGTTGAACAGTGTTGCCAGACCCGTGCTACCGAAAGTCGCCACCAGATGGAGCAAAAGTCGCACAAAATCGCACGCCCTCAAATCGCGCTAAATCGCATGTGCTTTCAAAAAAATAGCCCGAATTTGGCATTTCTTTGGACTTTTTTCAAAACTTCTTGGCATTTGCAAGATGTTTGCCCGTTGTGGCATGCATGAGTGCTTGAGGTGCCTGACAAACTCTGCAAAACGCTTCTGGCTGCCCAACTGGGAAATGATCAGGACGCAGTGCGGATCAAAATGACGCCCGTTACATTTTTCCACTAAAAACAGTTAAAACGGATAGGTTATGTCATTAAGATTGCCAACCTTTCAAAGCAGCTTCCTTCTCCCATGACGTGGAATACTTCATTAAATACTTTCCGTATTTCCTAATGCCTACTTCAATAACTCCAAAGTCGTAACCAATCTTTGATGGGGCCAAGGCTTCTCTGTCTTCTTGCAACGCACCGACAAAACATGAACAAAACCCGACAGGAGCGGTCGATTCGGTACCCCCAACCCTCGCTTGGGTCACAAATAACTGTCAATATTTAAAAAATTGTACCTGGCGCAAGAAATAGCCCAATTTGCGACTTCGTCTCATGAAAAATAGCCCAAATTGCGACTTGTTGCAAATGGAACTTTTTGGTCTCAGAAAGGCTACCAAAAATAGCCCAATTTGCGATAAATCGCACAATCTGGCAACACTGCAGTTGAAATACAGGCCAATGTTCATATTAAGGAACAGCTGTTTGGAACATCACATGGTTCTAGTGATGTCAATTTTTTTGTTCTGAGGTACGTTTCGTGCTACGAAATGAAGGTAATTTCGAATGTTTGTTGATAGGTACTTCTTTTACAGAAAAACTCTTTGAGCAGATCACCCTAATCTAAATACCAAAATGACAGATCTTTGTCTATTTGGAGGGTTGTAGGAGGTTGTAAAGAAAAGGAGAAGTTTTTCCGAGCTTTCGGCTTTAATAAGCCATCTTCAGGGGTAGGTATTGTTTCCTCAACCCAGTCTGTTTCGTTCTGAATAAACCCCTGAAGATAGCTTATTAAAGCCGAAAGCTCGGAAAAACTTCTCCTTTTCTTTACAACCTCCTACAACCCTCCAAATAGACAAAGGTTTTTCAACCAAGGAGGAAATAGACAAAACAACGAAATGACAGATGAAACTCAAGCTCTTTTATAGAAATACTCTTTGAGCAGATCACCCTAATCTAATTACCGAAATGACAGAATCTGATGAAACTCAAGCTCATCATCCGAATTTAATTTTTTTTAAATAGGTATTGTTTGAACAATTTACAGACAAGAAACCTAGTGAATATTGCATTGTAATCCATCCTCAACCCATCTTTAAAATTTCAAGACTCTAGCTCATCATAAAAATGCGATTTGCTGAAACCAATAGCGATTGCTTAAACAATATTAAAGACATGAAACCGAGTGAATATTGCAATGTCATCCATCTGCGACCCATATTTAAAATTTCACGTCTCTAGCTCAACATCCAAATTTAACTTGTTTAAACAAATTGGTAGGTATTGTTTAAACAATTTTAGAGACAAGAAACCGACTGCCATCCATTCCCGACCCGTGTTTAAAATTTCAAGACTTAAGCTCATCACCCAAATTTAATTTGTTTAAACAAATAGGTATGTACCTATTGTTAGTTATTAATAATGTTTATGAATTATTTTTAATAGTGATTATTAATCAAATCGATATTTGAAAAACACGTGCTATTAGAATCTAGACTAGCAGCATTTAGGCTGCAGCATGATTAACAAATGTTGACAAATTTTGATTTGCTCGAACTTTGAACCCTCATTGTGAACCATTACAACCTGACCCGATGAAGGTCAACAGACATCAGATTCGGAATGAGCAACCCCCAAAAACATTAGGACATATGGGTTGCATAATGCATTTACTTTTTGTTCGTTTGTAAATGTAAATGATGAAAAATTAAATTCAGAAATCAAATATGAAGTTATTTTGTTACTGCTGCTTTTTCTAGGGTTCAATGTATAACTAGTAAGTTTAATTTTGCCAACTTAGTGATTCTCTGTCCTGAACAAAATGCAGTACTTAGCTACTAAACTACATTATTTCCCTATTATTATTTCTTTATATTATGCTGCGTGATTTTTTCCCTCGCAGGTCCCTCAATTCCTCTGAAATGCGAAATTCACCAGAAACTGACACTGGTGACAGCAGCTAGACATTTTGTTCCCCTGATGAATGGAGGTTGCTCAACTAAGTGCAATATGAATCTTCCATGTGGTCACCTGTGCATTCACCAGTGCCACCCTATTGACCGGGATCACAGGGATATTTTCAAATGTTCCGCCATTTGCTGCAAAGTAATGGATTGCTCTCACCCTTGCATATTGACATGTCACTCCGTCAACGATTTCAGAGGATGTTTCTGCGAAAGGTGCTTTTTTCCCTCTAGAATGCCATTTAAATGAGAACCAAATAATTATTAAATTTTGTTTAATGATCTAACTAATTCGTTATTTATTTTTATTTTTTTGTTTCTAGCTGCACTCCTAAGACAATATGTGAGACCAACATAAAATGTGGTGTCAAGCTACAATGTGGTCATTCATGTCTCAACAAGTGCGGACACACAGCTGACATAGATCACTCCACACTTTGCAAGCAGGTGTGTGGACAACTGCGTGATTGTGGACACGCATGTAACTTGCCATGTCATTTCCCAAAGTCTTCTCCACATAAAAAACCTTCTTTATGCAGAAAATGCAATACACAAGTTGATGAACAAATTATAATTAACGCTAACAGAGATCGATTCAAATGTCCCCATGGAATGTCATGGCCTGCCATCTGCAAAATAAAATGTGGTGTCAAGCTACAATGTGGTCATTCATGTCTCAACAAGTGCGGACACACAGCTGACATAGATCACTCCACACTTTGCAAGCAGGTGTGTGGACAACTGCTTGATTGTGGACACGTATGTACCTTGCTTTGTCATTTACCGAAGTCTTCTCTACATAACGACCCTTCTTTATGCAGAAAATGCAATAAACAAGTTGATGAGCAAATTATAATTAAAACTAACAGAGATCGATCCAAATGTCCCCATGGGATGTCATTAACAACTAACTGCAAAATAAAATGCGGTGTCAAGCTACAATGTGGTCATTCATGTCGAGAATACTGCCAACATACTGCTGACATAGATCACACCAAACTTTGCAAACAGGTGTGCGGACAACTGCGTGATTGTGGACACGCATGTACCTTGCCATGTCATTTCCCAAAGTCTTCTCCACACAACGAACCTTCTTTATGCGGTAAATGCAGTGAAAAAGTTGATGCCACAGAACAAATTAGACTTCAAGCTATAGGAGACCAATCCAAATGTGCCCATGGGAAGTCATTGACTACTAAGTGCAAAATAAAATGCGGTGTCAAGCTCCAATGTGGTCATTCATGTCTCAGGAAGTGCGGACACACTGCTAACAAAGATCACACCAAACTTTGCAAACAGGTGTGTGGACAACTGCGTGATTGTGGACACGCATGTACCTTGCCATGTCATTTCCCAAAGTCTTCTCCACACAACGAACCTTCTTTATGCGGTAAATGCAGTGAAAAAGTTTATGCCACAGAACAAATTACACTTCAAGCTATAGGAGACCAATCCAAATGTGCCCATGGGAAATCATTGACTACTAAGCGCAAAATAAAATGCGGTGTCACTCTGGAATGTGGTCATTCATGTCAAGAAAACGGCCGACATACTGCTGGCATAAATCACACCAAATTTTGCAAACAGGTGTGTGGACAACTGCTTGATTGTGGACACGCATGTACCTTGCCATGTCATTTCCCAAAGTCTCGTAAACATAACAAACCTTCTTTATGCGGTAAATACAGTGAAAAAGTTTATGCCACAGAACAAATTACACTTCAAGCTATAGGAGACCAATCCAAATGTGCCCATGGGAAATCATTGACTACTAAGCGCAAAATAAAATGCGGTGTCACTCTGGAATGTGGTCATTCATGTCAAGAAAACGGCCGACATACTGCTGGCATAAATCACACCAAATTTTGCAAACAGGTGTGTGGACAACTGCTTGATTGTGGACACGCATGTACTTTGCCATGTCATTTCCCAAAGTCTTGTCAACATAACAAACCTTCTTTATGCGGTAATTGCAGTATACATGTATATAAACAAACTGCATTTCAACCTAACAGAAATCGATCTATATGTGCCCATGGGAAGTCAGTGTCTACGATGTGCAGTAGAATATGCGGTTTCACGCTCCAATGTGGTCATTCATGTCTCAAAAAGTACGGACACACTGCTGACAAAGATCACACAAAACTTTGCAAACAGGTGTGCGGTCAACTGCATGATTGTGGACACACATGTACCTTGCCATGTCATTTCGCACTGTCTTCTCTACATAACGAACCTTCTCTATGCATTAAATGCAGTAAACATGTATATAAACAAACTGCAATTCAACCTAACGGAGATCAATCCAAATGTGCCCATGGGAAGTCATTGACTACTAAGTGCAAAATAAAATGCGGTGTCAAGCTCCAATGTGGTCATTCATGTCTCAGGAAGTGCGGACACACTGCTAACAAAGATCACACCAAACTTTGCAAACAGGTGTGTGGACAACTGCGTGATTGTGGACACGCATGTACCTTGCCATGTCATTTCCCAAAGTCTTCTCCACACAACGAACCTTCTTTATGCTGTAAATGCAGAAAAGAGGTTGATAAACATACTGCAATTCAAACTATTGGAGACCAATCCAAATGTGCCCATGGGAAGTCATTGTCTACTATGTGCAGGAGAATATGTGGTTTCACGCTCCAATGTGGTCATTCATGTCTCAAAAAGTACGGACACACTGCTAACAAAGATCACAACCAACTTTGCCTACAGGTGTGCGGTCAACTGCATGATTGTGGACACACATGTACCTTGCCATGTAATTTTCCAAAGTCATATCTACATAACGAACTTTTTATATGCTTTAAATGCTATAAACAACTTGATAAACAAACTATAATTCAAGCTATTGGATATCAATCCAAAGGTTACCATGGGATATCATTGGCTATTAAGTGCAAGAGAATATGCGGTTTCACTCTGCAATGTGGTCATTCATGTCAAGAAAAGAACCAACATACATTTAACAAAGATCACACCAAACTTTGCAAACAGGTGTGCGATCAACTGCGTGATTGTGGACACGCATGTACCTTGTCATGTCATTTCCCAAAGTCTTCTCCACACAACGAACCTTCTTTATGCGGTAAATGCAGTGAACGAGTTGATGAGCAAACTATTCTTCAAGCTATCGAACCTTCTATGAGTGGTAAATACAGTAAACAAGATGATAAAAAAACTACAATTCAAATTATCGGAGATCAATTCAAATGTGCCCATGGGAAGTCATTGACTATAAAGTGCAAAATAAAATGCGGTGTCAAGCTACAATGTGGTCATTCATGTCGCAAAACGTGCCGACATACTGCTGACAAAGATCACATCAAACTTTGCAAACAAGTATGCGGACAACTGCAGGATTGTGGTCACGCATGTTCCTTGCCATGTCATTTCCCAAAGTCTTCTCCACATGACAAACCTTTTTTATGCGGTAAATGCAGTGAAAAAGTTGATGTCACAGAACAAATTAGACTTCAAGCTATTGGAGAACAATCCAAATGTGCCCATGGGAAGTCATTGACTACTAAGTGCAAAATAAAATGCGGTGTCAAGCTACAATGTGGTCATTCTTGTCTCAACAAGTGCCGACATACTGCTGACAAAGGTCACACAAAACTTTGCAAACAGGTGTGTGGTCAACTGCATGATTGTGGACACGCATGTACCTTGCGATGTCATTTCCCACAGTCTTCTCCACATAACGAACCTTCTCTTTGCATTAAATGCAGTATACATGTATATAAACAAACTGCAATTCAACCTAACAGAGATCGATCCAAATGTTGCCATGGGATGTCATTGACTACTAAGTGCAAAAGGAATTGCGGTGTCAAGCTACAATGTGGTCATTCATGTCTCAACAAGTGCCGACATTCTGCTGACATAGATCACACCAAACTTTGCAAACAGGTGTGCGGCCAACTGCGTGATTGTGGACACGCATGTACCTTGCTATGTCATTTCTCAAAGTCTTCTCTACATAATAAACCTTCCTTATGCAGAAAATGCAATACACAAGTTGATGAACAAATTATAATTAGAGCTAACAGAGATCGATTCAAATGTCCCCATGGAATGTCATGGCCTGCCATCTGCAAAATAAAATGTGGTGTCAAGCTACAATGTGGTCATTCATGTCAAGAAAAGTGCCGACATACGTTTAACAAAGATCACACCAAACTATGCAAACAGGTGTGCGGACAACTGCTTGATTGTGGACACGCATGTTCCTTGCCATGTCATTTCCCAAAGTCTTCTCCACATGACAAACCTTTTTTATGCGGTAAATGCAGTGAAAAAGTTGATGTCACAGAACAAATTAGACTTCAAGCTATTGGAGAACAATCCAAATGTGCCCATGGGAAGTCATTGACTACTAAGTGCAAAATAAAATGCGGTGTCAAGCTACAATGTGGTCATTCTTGTCTCAACAAGTGCCGACATACTGCTGACAAAGGTCACACAAAACTTTGCAAACAGGTGTGTGGTCAACTGCATGATTGTGGACACGCATGTACCTTGCGATGTCATTTCCCACAGTCTTCTCCACATAACGAACCTTCTCTTTGCATTAAATGCAGTATACATGTATATAAACAAACTGCAATTCAACCTAACAGAGATCGATCCAAATGTTGCCATGGGATGTCATTGACTACTAAGTGCAAAAGGAATTGCGGTGTCAAGCTACAATGTGGTCATTCATGTCTCAACAAGTGCCGACATTCTGCTGACATAGATCACACCAAACTTTGCAAACAGGTGTGCGGCCAACTGCGTGATTGTGGACACGCATGTACCTTGCTATGTCATTTCTCAAAGTCTTCTCTACATAATAAACCTTCCTTATGCAGAAAATGCAATACACAAGTTGATGAACAAATTATAATTAGAGCTAACAGAGATCGATTCAAATGTCCCCATGGAATGTCATGGCCTGCCATCTGCAAAATAAAATGTGGTGTCAAGCTACAATGTGGTCATTCATGTCAAGAAAAGTGCCGACATACGTTTAACAAAGATCACACCAAACTATGCAAACAGGTGTGCGGACAACTGCTTGATTGTGGACACGCATGTACCTTGCCATGTCATTTCCCAAAGTCTCGTAAACATAACAAACCTTCTTTATGCGGTAAATACAGTGAAAAAGTTTATGCCACAGAACAAATTACACTTCAAGCTATAGGAGACCAATCCAAATGTGCCTATGGGAAGTCATTGACTACTAAGCGCGAAGTAAAATGTGGTGTCAAGCTACAATGTGGCCATTCATGTCTCAATAAGTGCGGACACACTGCTGACATAGATCACTCCACACTTTGCAAACAGGTGTGCGGTCAACTCCGTGATTGTGGACACGCATGTACTTTGCGATGTCATTTCCCAAAGTCTTCTCTACATAACAAACGTTCATGCAGAAGATGCAAAATACTTCCGGATATAATAACTATAATTCAAGCTAACAGAGATCGATCCAATTGTTACCATGGGAATTCATTGACAACTAAGTGCAAAATAAAATGCGGTGTCAAACTCCAATGTGGTCATTCATGTCTCAACAAGTGCCGACATACTGCTAACAAAGATCACACAAAACTTTGTAAACAGGTGTGCGGTCAACTGCTTGATTGTGGACACGCATGTACTTTGCCATGTCATTTCCCGGAGCCTTCTCTACATAACCAACAGTCATCATGCAGAAAGTGCAATGCTATTCTAGTTTATGAACTATTGTTCAAGCTATAAAAAATCTATCCAAATGTTCTCATGGGCCGTCATTGACCTCTAAGTGAAAGGTAAAATGTGGTGTAAGCTACAATGTGGTCATTCAGGTTCCAAAAAGAACCAACACACTGCTGACATACGGGGGTTGTTCAGAAAGTAAGAGTACTTGAATTTTCTCTCTCTTCTACTCAGTACTGTTGCATTTATTTTGATACACGTTTTCGTGCAAGCCTCTGTGTCGTCTCATTTATTTTATCACCACTCGTCACCGTATTTACTATGCTCACAGATTGACAGAATCTTGGGCCAACTTGATTGATTTTTCGACATTTGGTGCTGTTGGTGTCTTAGACCACTCCTTAAGGTATAAGATGATGTTGATTTTTTTTTGATTTCGTTAACATGAAACATGGAACGACTGGGTGTGGAGGAGGTAAGATGTAAAGTCCGACATTTTTAGAGGACACGACTGACGTTTGTAAGAAAACGACCCAGTCCGGTGCTCAGGCAGTTGTGAACTGGACGAGATTTATGCTTCCCCTTCAGTTCTTTGATCTCAAATCCATCCGACAAGATGTACCTACTATTTACTGTTTACACACAACGCCTTATCTGATACGATTTGCATGACAGACAAGACGTACAATAAGAGCTGAAGGGATACGCATAAATCTTGGCCCAGTTTTGCTCTGGCCCGGGTCGTTTTCTTCCAAAAGTCAGTCGTGCCCTCTAAACATGTCTGACTTACGTCAAAATGTACCCACGTATTTCTTGTGGCAGGTAAAAATATAGCGTACGCTGACCGTAATAAAAAAAATCCCGTGTATGATGAGATGGAACGTATGAGGGAAAAGAATAAAAGAAACCAACTGGGATTCTCCCTCGTTAAGAAAATTAATGATTAATAAAAAGCTAAGAAACAATTACTGTCATATCTCGAGTCTGGATTGGAACTGACGTCGAAATTGGAAGGGAAATTGGTAATGTGTAAACAGTCTACAAAAGGTTCGCATGACCGGACTTGACTTGACGAACGCGATGGTTCGAACATATCTTGTGAATTTCAATGGGATCAGCGACCGGACTAGACCTGACTTGACAGACTCCAGTTCCCCCTCTACCTCATTTTATGCTCCTATCACGCCCCTCGATCAATCGACTAGTTCTACGCAACCCCTAGTTCTAGTTCTCATTTGCCAAGTGAAAAAATTGCTCTCATTTGATCCAAAAATAAATAATAATCGTTCAATTTGGCCAGCAGGGTGTGAAATTCACTGTATTGAGCACGTATGGTGTGTTCCATGACTTTTGTATAGAAAGAACACAACTTACTATTCGGATTCTTGACAGGTGATTGGTCAGCTGGACAGGGATTTTATACAGTATATTTTTTCATGGCGATGGGAGCGATAGTATAATAATTATACTTGTATAATTATTTATAACTAATAATTAAATTATAATGATTTATAATTAATTATACTATAATATAAATAATTATTATTTGGCAACAAAGTGGTGGTTTCAAAGGCGGAAATAGACAAAACGAAATTTTAAAAACAATTGAAAAAGAAAAATTTATTTGAAAAGAAAAATCCAGGGATCCAAATTAAATAAGTCTGCCAAACAGGAAAATGTTTTCCCCAAAAGGGCAAATTGTATGTTAAGTTGTACTGTAATTTTTCTAGTTTCGTACTGGCAAACTACTGTTCCTACGAAAAGGTCATGTGAGAATAATTTGAAGACAATTCATTACGCTTCAACTTAGGACCAGAATGGTGCATCTAGAACGAAAGGTTTTCTCAAAAACAAACAAAACGCTCTTTCCAAAGGTTTCCTCAGATTTTATTATACATAATGATTGAAGGAGTTACGTCCGTTTTACAGAGACGAGGTCGGGAGGACGAAAAAAATCTTAAAATTGAAAAAAGTCGGATTTTTAGTTGAGTAAGAAAAAAACTCTCCGAGGCATTTTTTGTTGGAAATTACCTGCAGAATCGATTCCCTAAGTTTGTTACATATTTACACTAGACACTCTGTAGGTGTAGGTTTTCAACTTTAGCTTATAAATTGGAACAAATGTTCTGAATTTTCCAAGCAGATTCCAAATTTTCGAAGGTGATATTGATATCTTCCAAATTACTCCGTTTACCATTTTTACCGATTACCTCAATCACTCAGTTGCTGCAATTAGTAATTGTGTGTTTGTCAAAATCGTGAATGAATTCAGTTCAATTCGGGATTTCACATTGGCTAAAACTCAGCGAAATCCTGAAACTACCCTGTTTTGGAAAGTAGTGAAAGTTTTGAAAATTAATAGTTTTTCATGTCACCTGAAAAATGAGGACTTGTGGATTAGGCTGTAACAAAACTTGAGTGACGAAATATTTATTTATTTGCCATTGGGAAGGGAAAAAAATAGTATTAAAATCCACAGTCATGCAGCATGGCTATAAGAGCGAATTTTCGAAGAAATAATTGGTTTTATGTAAAATGTCTTTCTTGAAGAACATGATCTCCATGAAGAACATGGATGTTGATTGAGATCTCAAGTATCAACCATGTTTCTTCAACTTCAATGTGCTCCAGTTTGATAGCGGAATAAGATATAGCAATTCTGATTTCATCATCGTGTTCAGCAGTGGCGGATCTAAAACTGTACCAAGGGGGGAGGGGGGCTACCCCCCCTGAAGGTCTGTGAGAGGGGCTTTCGGGGGGCCACCGATTGGCCCCCTGCGCATTAGTCTCCCCGAAAACATAACCCCCGCTAGAACTCCCCGTGATTACCCCTCTTCCTCCCTTCACTTCTGGCCCCGATTGCCTCCCCCCCCCCCCCCGAGCATTAGTCGCCCCGAAAACATCACCCCCGCTAGAACTCGCCGTGATTACCCCTCTTCCTCCCTTCTAGTCTCCCCTAGCGTCCCCTCCCCGTCACTATTGCCTCGTACTCCCTCTCATTCATGAATCGTTTGGTCATAAGGACCGTAGTGACAATATGTGAAATACGATTTAGTAACGTACGGTAAAGTCGTGTACCTAGGGCCATTTTTTTCAATGATGATTTATGGGGTAAAAACAATCTCAAATCGGCAAAACCACTTCAAATTCTGATAAGGGAATGAGCGGAGACCAAAATCCCACAAGAAAATTCAAAATACGAAAATTCAAATTATGAGAAATATGTTTCTAAAAAATGAAATTCGGCTCGAGGTACAAGCATAGCTTGTACCTGGGGCCATTGGCGGATCTAGAACTGTGGGTTAGCCCCCCCCCCCCACGTAGGTTTGAGATGGGGGGGGGTTCGGGAGCCTCCCCCGAAACTTTTTTGGTATTTAAGAGTAAAAATGGCAGTATTTAACCATTTTCATGAAACACCATGGTAAAAAAAATCCACAGGTATGCAGCATGGCTATAAGAGCGAATTTCCGAGGAAATAACAGGTTTTATGCAAAATGCCTTCATTTTACTGAATTTATAAAACATTTTGTCTCCTTTTTTCGAGTAATACCTTGGTTTATAGATTTTTTTAACGCTGAACACGATGGTGAAGTCAGAATTGCGATATCTTGTTCCGTTCTCAAACTGGAGCACTCTGAAGATGAAGAAACGTGGCTGTTCTTCATGGTCATCTGCTCTACGTATAGTCCAGTAGTTTGAGGAATTTATCTTGCAAAAGGTGGTGTAAAAGATTTTATTGTTTTAATTGGTCTATTTGGGACCCAATCACATGAATTCAGGGTTCCCCTGTCCCTACAACGTTGACCAATTTTGAAATGTTGGTGATTTTTGAACTCTCCGATTGATGCTCTTCGAATTTTAGGGCCTGGTGTTGGCGATTGGGTTTGTGTTGTAGTAGTACAGCACATTGAAAATCGAGTAGTGTCAGTTTTTACAAAATTGGTAAAACTCGCTATTATTTGATCTATCGTAAATAAATTCCTGTTCGAACGATTTCTGACTTAAATTTTGAGGTTTTTTGGGTACCAAAATTTTCCGGTCGAAATTCTGTGTGTAAACTCTGAATTCATGTGATTGGGTCCCAAACAGACCAATTAAAACAATAAAATCTTTTACACCACATTTGCAAGATAATTTCCTCAAACTACTGGAAGATAATAGAGCAAATGAACCTTGTTTCTTCATCTTCAAAGTGCTCCAGTTCGAAAACGGAATAAGATAAGAATAAGTAAGATAACTTTGTCCGACTGTTTGATTTTATGAATTTAATGCAAACAGAAGAGACGTGGCGCGGGCATCCGCGCTCCCGCCCGTGCCAGGCCTCTGCTGTCTCTCGTGCAAAATGGTGGCTGTGCTCTTGCTCTCGTCTCTGGGTTAGCAATTATTTTAAATAAATTACAATGTCATGATGTTTTCTTCGGTTACATGACATATAAACTAGGTTCAAACATTGGATCTCGTCTGTAATCCTCAGCTTATCTGTTTATTTCAAATTCCTATAAATTACAAATTACATTTTTTATATTCTCAGAAATTTTCCGTTTTATCCAATGCAAGTTGAGCCCCCTTAGCCCCTCCCCCCCCCCGTAGATCCGCCACTGGTGTTCAGCATAAAAAAAAACCTTTGGACTGAGGTGTCACTTGTTAGAATGTTTCATTTTGGGAATTTATGAGGAATTCCACCCCACCCCCTAAAACTCCCCAAAACCCCCCTTAGAGTGGCCCGATTCTGCCCATCTACGAACTTAGCCTTTCGATTGCCTAAAACTGATTTTTTGTGCAAATTTGAACTTTTTATCTCAATTCTATCGAGAGAAATCGTCAAGAATGACACATACATAAACATATATAAATATATGTGGGATGTGGAGGATCTCGAGGTTCGGTCAGGTCACTGTCCGAACCTCGAGATCCTCCACATCCCATATATACATCGGAATACGGTCGATAACCTTCTCCACATTATATATAAATATATACATATAATTTTGGGTGTCTTTTGGCAGTGGATTCAGGATGGTCTGAAACGGATTTTGGTAAGTATGAAAATTGTTCGAAAATTCGAGTTTTAAAAATTTTGGAACAAGAACAATAGCTACGTTTTCTCCTAAAATTCGCTAAAACGAAAGAAGTTGACTTCATATTGAATCGAGGTGTTTGATTGAGATCGAATGGACCTTCAAGAAGAGCAATTTTCAACTCAAATACATCGAGAAAAAACCTTTAAAATGAGGTGTCACTTGTTTTGTCACTTGTTCATTTTTTTAGCGACCCCCCCCCCCCCACCAATACTACCCAAAACTCCACTTAGCTTTTGGACATTTCAAAGCTGAACATGACGGTGAAGTCAGAATTGCTATATCGCATTCCGTCGTCAGAATAGAGCACACTCACCATGAAGAAAGAATATAATATATTAATATTATTAATGATCAACCACGTTTCTTCATCTTAAAGTAAAGGATCAGGTTTGAGACCGAATTAAGATATCGTAATTCTCACGTAATCCAATGAAAATTTCACGAAAAATTTTGGGAACAAAAAAGCAGTCCGAGCAGAGATTGACCCAATTATGACCGTTAAAACAAGTTGTTTTTATGATGCTCATTCTTAAAATTGTATTACTTGAATGTTACCTGATTGTGGTTCTGTTAAAAATATGTAAAAAAAAATAAAAAACACAAGTTTAGTCATTTGTAGCATACCCCTGAAAAAGCTCCGTAGGTGACATAATTGTATCGAGGGTCTCACGGCAACACCCCACATCGTCACTTTTGGCCAAAATGAGTAATGCATACCATTTGAAGCGTCTTCCACCGGCGGATCGAGCTAACTAAGTATAAGTCAGGTACCTACGTTGCTACCTACGTTGCTACTCACGATTTATTTTACTGAATTACTCAGTAAACATAGTCATTGGCAGATGGTTTTTTGGCTCTGCTGAAAATTTCTTTTGTCTACGTTTCAATCCTTGCCAAGATAAGGGTTTGTAATTTCAGTAATTAATACTACGAGTATAATTGTGTTGTGATACACATCAAGGAATTCGGGAAACGAAGAAAGAACTGTAAGACACTTTAAACATTCATTAACAGAAATAGCTTTTATATTTCTGTAATTACAAATAAAGTATACAGCAAATAATTTAACTTTTCATTTTTTTTAATTTTTTTTTTTAAATCAGACTAAAATTAATAACAGCACAATATAATATTCAACCATGTTTTCTACTTCTTCAGCATGTAACAATAATAATTAATCTAAGTGTGGTTTTTTCATAATGATAATTTAACGCACCTAGTCGCTTATTTATCTAAATATATGAAAGTACTATCTATACTGAAGAGAAAGAGTGGTTTCCGTGGATTCATAAACAAAACAGAAAACGATGGAGTTTCGAGTACTTGAAGGCGTTTGTGGAAATCAACTTGACGACACCCTCAAACGTACTCGACAGGTTTTAATTAGACGTATAAATGCTAAAAATGACTAAATATCCGTCTGATTTGATTCAGACCGTTCAGAATACATCCGAGTTCTTTTTCATCGAACCACATCCACAATCACAAATGAAGGCCTCTCTTCTCCGGTACAGATAGCACTAAATTTTAATTGTAAGGCAATATATTATATATTTCTTATAGATATTATAAACCATCTAACCATTTACCAAAAAAAGCTGTTTTTTTTGTTCTCTAAAAACTTTTATATTTTGTGTGCTTTTTCTGTGACAAACGATTTTTTTTGTTCAATTCAGTGGGACTTTCCTGATGAATATAAAATGTAAAATCACAGGCATTTTATTTTCTTCTTTAATTTTGCTCAAACATCGAACCAGTTTTAACTGAACTTTAATATTTTTGCAGCGTTAACAAGTAAAAAATGTTTTAAAAATCCTCGAAGTAAAATTTCATTATCAAAACCACAACAAATCTCATATTCATACAAATTTTTAAATCTTTCTAAAAAATACTTGTACCGACAGCTGTCAAAAACAATCACACAACCCATGAAACAATTCGGGCAAATTCTATCGTCACCAGGAAAGCTGCGCTATTTTGGTTTATTTTAGTTTTTCGAATTAAAATTCACTCTATGAATCAGATGTACTTATATTGCATGCTTTCAATTACGTATTGAAATAGAGATCAGTTAAAGTGTTTTACAATATTTTATGTTTTTTGAAATAAAATCAAACAAAAAGACTGTTATAATATTTTTTTTATTAATAAACATTTCACAATTCCATCTAATATAAGAGGTACATTTTTTTTTGTCAATTTGAAAAATTAGAAAATGTTTATTTTTCCGTTAAACGTTCGAACCCTAAATGTAACGGGTTCAACTTACTTGTCAGCCTCATCACGAAAATTCGTCCTATTTATATTTGTTCCTATATAAGCGGGTTAACCTTTTTTGTATTACAATTTGTCCTACTAGAAAACGCAATCAGCACATTTTCCACTTTTTTTTTTTTTTGGGGGGGGGGAGTTTTATTTTAAACGCCTTGCGCAAATTATACTGATGAATAAAATGGGGGAATGGGAGGGTATTATTATTTTATTTTTTCAACGTGTATTTTTTGTGTATTATTTTTGTCAATATTCAATGTTTTCTTGAGAGAAATCGAATAGAAACCACTTAAAAAAATTTCATCTCTCTCGGCACTCATATCACATCCATCAGCAATCTAAGCACTTTAACCAGTTAGGAGGAAAAGCGTTTTGCTAGTTATATACTACAACCTAATCGAATATTGTAGTTTTTTTTCTTTATAAAATTGTTGCTATTTTTTATTTATTTATTAATTTTTTTTTTACAAAATAATTTCAGATAACCAGATATCGTGTGTATTAAAAAAGAAAACTATAAACGGTGACAAATATTTACCTAGCGTCATTTTTTTCAAATATCGTTTGTTTTCCTTAAAAGTAGCTCTTGGGTTTGATTTAAATTCAAAACAATGTAGTATATATCCATCAGAACTTGAAACACAAAAGTTATATTTGAGGTAGAAACGAAATTGTGGAGAAAAAAAAACATACAATTAACATTAACGAGGAACGATCGCTGGAAAGGCAGTAATTCCTACACCTCGCGGAAATCGGGCTCGTCATTTCAACGAAGAATTGAGCTTGAATACAGAACGAGTACATAAACAGGGTCACGAATTGCTAAAAAACAACAACGAAAACACACCGTATTAGAGAATAGCCTCAAGAATATTGTAGAAATTATGAGTGAAGACGGAAAAACACAGAGAAAACTCAATTTCGTCGGGTGTATTTCTTTCAAAATATTTATACATAAGGGTAATGTTTTTACGTCGTTTTTTGTTTGTTTAAATTCAAAGCAGTGTTCAGTTTATAATTTACTATTGGTCTACCTCAAAGATACTTCTATCTGCCCTATTATTTTCCTCCTTGCTTACCCTACGATTACATTAGTGAATAGTTCGCTCTCAAACTATCGTATTAGAATCTATTATATGTACTTGGTTTTTAAAGAGAAAAAAAAAAAGAAACTCATACGTACGAGAAAACTTCTTTTTTGTGTTTTCTAATAATCATTACGAGAATAAAATGTTTTCAATGGTCAATTGAAATAATCAATAGAAACATAAAAATCCTCAAAGGGCAAACAGTGATATGAAATAAAACGACGCAAGAATAACAGAGTAATAATTTATTTATATCAACACCCACAGAGTTGGAAATTAAGGGGGAGAGAAAAAAGTCAACTTAAAAACACAAGCAGAAAAAAAAGGTACGTACTTAGAACAAACAGTTTAAACTACATACATACATTTCACAGACACTAATTGTTTACGTTGGACTCCACGTATGTACTTAAAATTGAACTAGGTATTGAAAATCAATCCTCATTCAGTGCCCTTTAAAATTGAAATAAATTAAAACAAAAATAAATGAAAAAATTAAACAAAATTGGAATCTATGGACTTAAGACATATGCAATGTTTACCCTTTAAACATTTTTATTTCCGAATAGAACAAAAAATTGTGTATTGTTTATATAATTTTTTTATTTACGTTAACTAATCTAATTTCCACTCTTGGAATGGACAGTTAAATTATATAGTTTTTTTTTTTCAGACTGTGTCTACGAAATAGAAAATTCTCAATTTTTCCTCAATATATATTATTATTTTTTCTTATAACAGACGTAAAATCTTTAAAATATATGCACAATCTAAAAAAATTTGAGAATTTCCGTTAGAAAAATAAAAAATTGATCTAAGTTAGCATTTACATTTTACAAACTTAACTTCTATGTAGACGAGCGTCAACATATTTTTTTGTTAGTACATATCCCAGTCCCAGCTCCTGTATTACAAATTAAATATATATAATAACAGTAATAATTAAATTAGTTCAATAATTATAATAATGTTGATCACTTATACGATAGATTGTACATTTTTTTTCCATTTAAACAATGCACAGACACAGAAAGAAGATAAAAATGAAGAAAAAAAGTCAAAATTTGTACACGTAGAATCAGAAATTATCTTTTTTTAAACAGTTACACTGAACTTGTTGCATTCAGCCGTTCAACGCCTTGTTTTACAGAGACACAGTGCACATCGAAAAATCAACAAACCAACAAACATTTCGCACAAGAAAAATCCGTAAAAAAGCAACAAGTTTTCTGATTTTTTTAAATATATACCTTTTTTTTTTTTTTAATGAAACAAGAAACTACGTAAACTCATCCAGTTTAGTTACCCCATAGAGGAGCCGTTCGAATTTCGATAAGTCTGTACAAATTCTTCTAACATCCACGACCCTCCTCTACAAAACCGAAGCGAAGAAAATATACAACCCAAGATACACTTCAACTAACTTGATCGCCCTTAAAATGATAATATCGTTTATTATTTCAATTTTTTCTTTAAATTATCATGTAACAGTTTTTGTTGTTGTCATGAATCGAACAATTTCTCCTAATTACCATAAACTTATTACGACGGGGGTGGTTCTCTCCCCAAGTACAAAACAGAAGTAAATGACACAGAAGTAAATAACAGTGTTATGTATGTACAAATTAATCCGATTAATGTTATCAGGTGTTATTTCATACTTTTTTTTCAATCTATGATAAAAACTATTTAAAGCTTAAAGTTTCATAACACATAAAAAAGACGCGAAAAAAATAGAAAAAACACAAAAAAAAAAGAAAGAATTAACATCTAATACATATTTGTCAGCAAAGCTATTAATTAAAAGCTCTCACTACGTGAGTATTTAATAAATAATCTATTTTATTACATTATATTACAAGAAAGAGATGAACTTTGATTTTTTGAGGTTAAAATGTACATACGTAACAGTATTATTTACGATTCAAGTAATGAACACATTCCTGGATTTTCTTTAAGAATTCTTATATTTGTTTCTCTATACTTCTTCATAGGGTTGGTATATGCAGTCGAGTGCTTGCTTTATCATTGGCTGATAGCTATCTTGCAGTGTGTCTGTAATAATAGATTGCAAGGTGATAAGCCTGGAAAAAAATTGAAAACAAAAAATGTTGAAGACAAACGAAAATTAAAACATATACACAGCAGGGTTTACATTGTCGTGAGGGGGTTTTACTTTTACATCTCTGTTCAAATTAGTGACAGGGAGAATTCGTTATGTTCAAATTAAACGCCGATCGAGGTAGTGTGGACAAAAACATTTTAAAGAACTATTTATTTAACGATGTCAACCATATGAAGGCCTAGTTGGTTCATGTTCTTCTTCCATTTGCCACAACTAGGGTTGCCAACTTTTATTCGGAGAAAAGAAGTACTTCTCAGAAAATTATTGAAAAAAAGTCAGTCCAAAAGAAAATTTTGAATTCTTCGGTTCATCATCACCACCTCAGCTTGCGGAAATGAGCAGCACCTTATTAAGTACCTACTGTTTTTGGGACACCCTGTATAGAAGATTGTCTTCGTTATAGATTCAATTGGTTCATTATTGATGAGATTAAACTAAAATGTGACGTTCAGCTACTAACGATTGAATTTTTCCCATCATGTTCCTTGAAGATTATTCTGAATTAGTTGCTAACATGAGTGTGAAACTCATTGCCTGAGATGACTACTGCTCGGCAAATCGGACAAAAACGCTGTATACAGAATACCTATTGTTCATCGACAATTTCTATAACTTCGTTTCCATACTTGGCTATTGGTAAAATACTCAATACATAGATTTCATTAAAGACATTTTTATTGCAGCAAATGCACATTGATTTATTTACTCGTCTCTTCAGTGGCGGACACTGAAATCCTAGTGCAGTAACGACCTCCTCTGTGTCGGGGTCGTTAGTTGCTAGGTAGTGAAATATAATTACTAATTTCAGTTTTAAGACAATCAATGACCCCAATGAAGAAAAACTCTGCAAATTCTTGACACAACGGTTCATTATCTTCTTTGTACAGATCACCCTTCTGTCTAGATCACTAGGTCTATATGTCTAGATCCTAAATGTTAGATTAATTATTATTATCAATTATCACTAATTATTAATAATTTTATCAAGTACCTACCTAGTGAAAATTATTATAATTTATTGTTAGGTATTAATCATTCGTATTTATTATTATTAATAATCATTATTAATTATGATTAATTAATACGATATAATTCTGGGGTTTTTAATACTACGTCGGTAATAATAATTATTATAGAAAAATTATTTTTCTATAAAAGAAGTACCTACCAACAAACATTCGAAATTACCTTCATTTCCGTAGCACGAAACGCACCTCAGAACAACAAACTCGACATCACTTAAGCCATATGATGTTCCAAAGAGCTTGTTAGTATGAAAATGGACCTGTATTTCAACAGTTTGATTCACGATCGAGTTGTGAGGCACAATCTTTGAGCCGTCATTGTGAACGAACGGCTGGTCGTACAGAGCTGCGGATGGTCTTAAAAAATTCTACGGAACAAACTCTATCGAAATATGAAATAAAAAACATACCGTTCCATATGAATTTTTCGAGATATGAAATTTTCAAAATTTCAAAATTCGTTTTGAACCCCTTCCCCTTGACCTAGGGTTATGAAAAGTTTCGAGGACCATTGTGGGGTTGGTCGAAACCCATAAAAAAAATTTCGTAATTTTAACTCAACGCTAACTGGGCAAAGTGGCGCGGACGGCGTACGGCGGACGGCGTACGGCGGACGGACGGATTTTTTTTTATTCGATTTTCTGAATCTACGTATTTTGAAACGTAAACCAACAAATTTTGAGGGGGGGTTAAAAAAATTTTTTCTTTGGGCGATTCCAATGGTTCATTATCGAAGATAATAAACCAACAAAAGTATTTTAGCGTACTTTTTTAACTTAAGAAAGTACAAAGTACAAATCATCAAAAAGAAGTATACCTAGTACTTCTAAAAAAGTACGGTTGGCAACCCTAGCCAAAATAGTCCTGTGAAATTAGTCCTCTAAGTGACCTGAGGAAAGCTGGAAATCGCTCTAAAGCCTTGATAGTCTTGAAAACGGGTAATCTGAGTTTGTACCCCTCCAGGGGTTGTGATGGTTGCTGTGCCCCTGTTCTTGATCTTTTTCTTCAACCGCTCTGGGGATGTACGGTTCTGTGGAAGCACAGACCAGGACAACCCTCTGGGTGGGCATATTGCCTACCCTCCCTTGAACAGGGGGACACATCTGCCATACATTATATGGTAGCAGAACGTGGTTCCCCATAAACCCCCACCCCTATGCCTCGGATCTGGAAGTGAACCCCCCTAAGTCCTTCCCAGATCACAGAAACATCTAAATACGGGAGAAAAGTTCGATCCATTGAGCCCTTTTCGCGTGATTGAAGGACAGACACCAAATTCAAATTCGGCATGGTTCGACTCCATTTCACGTAAAACGAATCACTGTAATGAAATTTTTCGAAAATACCCAAGGAACACGAAAATTGTCTCTAAATTTAGTTATATAGATCTCCAAATTAGATGCTTCGGGGTAATCGACAAAAAAACCACTTCAACGAATTTCACGAAGCCAGTTTTTAAATCTCGGAAATTACAGCTTTAAAACCTCGCATCGTGAAATTCGTCGCGGAATATTTCAAAGTTATAATGGTTTTTTTTTCGATTACCCCGAAGCGTGAAATTTGGAAATATGACACTATTGCAGCAAATGAGCGATATCTACTACCTCTTTCGGATTGGGGTTAGTAATTTACTTAACTTCAATTTAAGACAAACTACAAGTATCTAAATACTTTAATGAGAGGGGTCTCCACTGAACAACTGAATATTGTGAAAGACAAGCTAAACAGTTAGAGAAATCTTGAAATGAAAGAGATACTCACGTAGTTCAGCTATCTACTGAGAAAAGCTCCTTATGCAGAGCTGGGAACTCTAGATGTGGCGTAGATCTCTTGAATTTTCCGAGAGCCTCCATATGCAACATGCTGAGTTCCCTGTAATGAAATAAAATGGTTATTTGAATTTGAGTGAAATCACGATTTCTTAAGACCACTGAGTCCAATCAACGAAGTACGTGATGGTATCGTAACGAAATCTCACCTCAGAGTTGGTATTTTAGTGAGTAGAGCGTCGCAAACAGTGACGTCACCCTTAATGGGGAGAGTGTGATTTCTGTCGAGCTCGATCCGCAGGGCGCGCAGAACGGCTTGGCCCAACCGTCCGATTTCACCGAGGCCTTTCAGTCCGGGGCGATCTGAAAATGAAACGAGCGGTTATATTACGATTATAACGTGAGAAGTGAGGATACGAAGGAACCGTAGAAATTAGTAAGTAAAATTACTTTGAGCTGTGTATACAGCTTCCACTTCGTTAAGGCCACAATGACTTTTGTTGGCTGTGAGACGAGAACAACCCGCAGTTGAATTCAATAAAGTCGGGTGTATAATTCATAGAGCGGTATACTATATTATACTGTGGAACCTAAATACAGCGTAAAGCCGTAATAGCCTCCGGAGAGGAAATCAACGCCATGATACTGCATCTTTTATTTGTATAAAGCCATATTGAACATTACATCTTAGGGGTTTCGTCAGTTACAAGTATACACTCTCAAAAGTGTTTGTACTAGAAATGCAAATCAATAATTCAAATAATTTTTTGAAAAGATTTTGGAAGAGCAAAAGCATGAAAGAAGCAGGTATCATTCATCCATGGAGGTAGTAATTAGTAGTTTATAATGAAATTTCTCCTTTACTAGGGAAAACGTTTGATCGTGGATATGTCTGCAAGCTTTAGAAGCCCCTCAGCTGAACCTGGCCCTATTCTGCTTGAAGTGTAAGTCATAAGGAGGCTACATACTAAATTACAGCTTCATGGTGTGAATAGCATACTTCTATTAGAAGTTAGTTTTAGGAGCTACACAGCTAGTCTGGCCCTATTATGCTTACAGTGTAAGTCATAAGGAGGCTACATACTAAATTACAGCTTCATGGTGTCAATAGCATAGAAATTAGTTTCAGGACCTAAACAGCTAGTCCTGGGTCTATTCTGCTTAAAGTGTAAGTCCATACCAAATTACACCTTCATACCATCTTACTTACGTACAGCTTCACACCATACAACTACATACCAAATTACAGCTTCATGGTGTGAATAGCATGGAAATTAGCTTTAGGAGCCACTCAGCTAGTCCTGGGCCAATTCTGCTCGAAGTATAAGTTCTAAGGAGGCTACATACTAAATTACAGCTTCATGGTGTGAATAGCATAGAAATTAGCTTTAGGAGGCACTCAGCTAGTCCTGGGCCTATTCTGCTTAAAGTGTAAGTCCTAAGGAGGCTACATACTAAATTACAGCTTCATGGTGTGAATAGGATAGAAATTAGCTTCAGGAGTCACTCAGCTAGTCCTGGGCCTATTCTGCTTAAAGTGTAAGTCCTAAGGAGGCTACATACCAAATTACAGCTTCATAGAGTGAATAGCATAGAAATTAGCTTTACGAGTCACTCAGCTGATCCTGGGCCTATCCTGCTCAAAGTGCAAGTCCTAATTTTAAGTCTCTACCACCACGGGAACTGCGCCAAAAAATGTCACATGTTTATTGTATGAAGCAAATTTTGGAATGAACCCCAGCCATAAGACATATCCATGTCAAAACTATTTCATGCAATTTTATTCGTTTTGGAATCCCCTTATTTTCACTAGCCTTAAAATTTAATAATAGGTCGTCACCTACAGACGAAGAAAACCATCGGATTTTTCGATAATGAGAAAGCAAATTATTATGCGTTTGTGAGGAGTAGGTAGCTTACGATTAATCGTTTGATGTTATAGATAATCGATTATCTGGTTCCGACGTTGCATCCCTTGTGTGTACATACCTGACGACAGGAGAGCGTAGGCAGAATAGAGTGCGAGCTCCGTTTCAGTGAGTTTGAGCTCGGCAACACTTCGGGCGACTTCAAAGGCCAGTGTTACCAACTTCATTTCCGAGGTGTCAGTCGTGTAGAAGGCGTCTTGAGGTAGCATCGTGTCTCCGTAGAGAACGCAGCCCGAACTGAGGTCGAAGTATCTCGACATCCTCAGGATGGCAAGTTCAAAGCTCCCTGAAAATAACAAACGGTCATTGTTACGCCCTGAATATTAATAAAAAACCTAATGATGTACCTAAAAATAATAAAATTAATCACATGGCCTTGAAAAGATACTTCAGATACGTACCTACCTGCCAAAAAACTCATCTAACTAAAAGTAAGCTGATCGAGAGCCAGGATAAGGTGATTTTTCTTAAAAACGACCATGTTTCACCTTCAAAGTGCTCCAGTTTGAGAACGGTATGAGATATTGAAATTCTGACTTCACCACCGCGTTTAGCATTAAAAAAAACCTTTAAATTTTTTTAATCAGACTAATTTTTTTAATTTTTTTGTCAGACTGTCTCATTTTTGGAATTTATGGGTAATTTTGCACCCTAAAACTCCCTAAAACCCTTAGAGTGGCCCAATTCTGCCCATCCGCAAACTTAGCCTTTCGATTGCCAAGGCAGATTGTAGGTACTTTCAAATTTGAACATTTTATCTCAATTCTATCGTCTGAAATGATACATATAAAAATATATTTACATATGATTTTAGGTGACTTTCGGCAGTGAATTCAGGATGGAAAAAAATAATTTGGAAATTCGAGTTTTAACAATTTCAGACCGAGAAAAATTTTCCTCGAAAATTCGCTAATGCCAACATACAAAAACAAAAAACAGCAAGATTGGTTCGAGCTCACCTGCTTTCAGCAAAACGATTTGATCGTCCTGTGAAAGTTTCATGAAGCCGGGAACCATTTTGGCGAACTCGATAATTTGTTGGATCACAGTTGTAAGTTTTTGTGCACATTCCAGCCACAACTCTTCGTGCGCCTGTAAAGAATAAACGGAATTAGTGAATAATTACGAATATTACAAACCGAGCTTTTACAGCCAAACTGACGGTCCTAGTCAGTACCATCTTCCATGTTTTCCTTCGGAGTAGATGACAAGGTTGATACACAAATGATTTGGTAGTTGGTGTGCCTACATAAATGTTGATACTACACTGTACCACACAATTTGCCATGATTGGCCTCCGAATAAAATTCACTCTAACCCACCTATAAGCCACAGTTTTGAAGAACTAGACGAAGAAGGTAATTTCCTGTCAATTCAAAACCATGAAAATATACAAAATAATTCTCTATTGAAATAACGAAACAAGAGATTGAAGAACACGTGAGACGTTTTTGACAGGTAAAGTACCATTTGGGAAACTTAACTCGTTAACCCCGAAAACATGACCAAAAATGCGAACAAAATTTAGTAAAACCACTTGAGTATTTCGAAAATACCAGTGAGGTTTTAGACGTTTTGTTAGAAACACCAGTGAGGTTTTACGCGTTTTGTTCGAAATTCTGGTAAATTTTGGACATTTCGAAGGTATTTTTTGAGTAAAAACCCCACAACGCTTCGTTTAAAACACCTTACCTAGCATGTTTTTATTATGTTATTTGTTTAGGGAAAATGCCGTAAATCGATCGGAAAAACTGTTATTTTGGATCCTTCACACCCATCGATTGAAGATCAATCTATGTCCTACCAAAAAATGGGATTGCGGGAATGTTTTGCAGTGAACTAAAGAGGGGTTTTCACTGGTAAACTTTGAAGCTGATTTTTGAGATCAATTTTTTAGAGTTGAGGCTTTTTCCTTAACAGGGCCGTAACTGTACAGCACAACTGAGGGTCATTTCAGAATTATAATGATACTTTGAGTTCATGGTGTTTTATTAAACACCTCTTGATTCTAAGTACCTGAAATTGGATCCTTCTTCAAAATTTGACTTCTACACTTAAATGGTACTTACATGTAATAATAAAAAATGAAATTTTAATTCTAGAACAGAAAAAACGTACCATATTTTTGTAGAAAATTAATTTCGAGAGGTCTTGTTGTTTTCTGAACATGTTGTGGATATGTTCTGTCGTGTACAGACACGTTCGCGCGTGAGCGTCTGCGATGGTTTTGGAGAGGAGTTCCGAGATTTGGGCAGGGTCTGCAAAGATCGAAAGGACGATTAGACGGAGAGTACAAATGATACGAGTAATAGGTATTTTGCACGGAGCTTATCGAACTACCATGTCAAGTTAGTTTTGCTCAAAGTGGGTTCTTTATATAAGCCAATGAACATGATAATTTTAAATAAAGGAACAAAAATAATGCTAAGGTAGTAAAAAGAAATTAAAAACTAAGTAATAAAATCATACGATGAAAAAAATGATGTTAAGTTCGGACTTACGACTTAGATCCACAATTAACGGTTTTTGTGGAACAAGCGTCAAATCCCCTTGTGACACTACTGTGCAATAAATGAAGATGTTAGAAATGAAAGTGAACATTTTCGACAATAATGCAACAAAACAAAAATCGACTCATTGGGATGCGGAGTAGGGCTTAACGTGTACAAGTAAGTTTCATTAGTATGATGTATACGCAGTTTTAAAAGCGATTTTCGTCCCCAAAGCCATGCGATCAGTGCCCTTTTTGTTAGAGAACGCTCATGTATATGTACAATTGGCTTGGAGGCTGAATGCCTCAACAGCAAGTGATTTAGGTAATGTATGGGGTATGTAGGCTCCCTATAAGAAACCATAGTTTGTCCAATGCTTAATGTTCGAATTAAGTTACAAGGTGCTTAATAAAATTATGTATTACACTACGATCTACTCAGTAATTTTGTCACCTGTCAGATAAGAATAAGCACAGATCACAGAGAGTGGATAGAAAAATTGTGGAATAACTCTATTGAGGAGGGTCAGTCATGGAAAATGACTTGAGTGTGTTTATCATCATATTTACACCAGGAATGTAAAGATAATTGATGAAGTGATTTTTGAGTTGAATTGAATATCGAGGGTGAAGTGGCAACAAGGCCTACCTCAAATGGTGCTGGTACAACTTGAACTAAATGTGTTTTTTTTTTAAATTTTACAGGAGACAAAAAACTTTTTATTTTTAAAATTTGGGAACATATACGTGAATGTTTGAAACTATAGACACTTATGGGTGCCCATATACGATACAGACAACTTAAGTGATGATGAATAATTTTAATTAAGCGGGATTCAACGCTGAATAAAAAAGTCAATATGCCCAAAAATATCAGTTAGGCCATGTTATTCTGTACTATTTGAGTTAGGCCATGTTGACCAGCCCTATCCCAGGTAGGCCGTGTTGTTCAGCCCCATTTGAAGTAGGCCTTGATCCCACTTCACCCTCGATGTAGTACAAAATTTTGTACAGGCAACAAAGCATTTTTTTAATGTCGACGCAGAGGAATATGAACAGTGACATTTTAGCTACTTCAGCAAGAAAGCCCAACCATACAGTTTGTGTAAAAGGTATACGATAGGTGTGTGCCTATCTAATCTGGTCCTAAATATTGAGAAGCTGTTCGTGTGTTTTAATGAATTGACAAGAAATAAATAAATAAATAAAAATTGGAAAAAAATCTGCTTGGACAATGAAGGGACTCAGAGTAGTATTTTAGGTGAGGACTTTCAGACAAGTAGTAGGTGTGACTACGACTAATGCGCGCCTTTGAGGGGTTTGTGAATAGCTCAATTAGGGAAGTGAAACACCAGAGGCAAGCGGGAAGAACCAAAAACTAAGAAACGATTCAAACAGGGATCAATCGGGCACAACTAATTATTTTGAAAAAAAAAGAAAGAAATTTAAGGAAAAGAAAAACTGAAACTCGAGAAGACATTTTGAAGAAAAAAAGAAGAAAAAAAAAATTTGGCAGGAATTTGGAAATAAGAGTTTTCAAGTACCTATGACAGAGGAGTTATAGGAATTTGAGTTTTCCGAGTCCTTGGCCGGCACTTCCTCGGAGGGTCGGGAAGTCGTGGAGTCGACGAAGGTGTTGACGGCTCCATCGGAAATGGGCTCAGCCTCGAGTTTAATGGCCAAACGCTGTTGGCTAGGGACTACCTTACTTGAGCCACCACCTCCTCCTTACGAGTAGAGAAACAAAAACCCAAAGAGTTCATAACGAATTTTGGCGGATTTTTTTGGGAAAAAAAGAGAAAAAAAAAGAATTTATTTGAAGGAAGTTCAAATAATGTTAGGAGGAAACAGGGTACTTCCGCAGACTCCTTCCGTCCCGAATTCAAACCCGATTTTTGACCTTTCCACACGTAATTAAATAGCGATATTTTGAAAGTCTTAAGATCTCAATTCACGACTCTCCGACCAATCAATTGATCGAAAGAGGATTTTTTTTTCATTATCCACATTATTCTGATCTATTTTCCCAACTGTTATGTATTTCTGTTGAACAAGAAACGTTTTTCAGTTTTGACATGAGAGCGTTGCCGAGCGTCCAGACCACTTTATTTCAGCAAAACGGCGATTCCTCACCTCTATAATTCTAGTCTGAACGGAAGGGCTGGGGGATGCAATATCGGAGGAAAAATGTCGATATTGCTCTCGGAGCCCCAATAGTGTTGATATATCGGGGTGTCAAATATCGATATTATTCCAATATTTTTGCAGGATAAAAAATCCAAAAGATTATCAGTTTGGAAGATAATTAGTGTCAGCATTATCACAGCTGTTTATTAATCCTAAAAGGTGATGGTGAGTATTTCATAAACATTTTAATGCCCAGAGGTGAGTGGAACAAACACGTTTGTAAAAATGCTCTACATAAATATAGAGATTAGTTTTACCATGCAGTAATGGATGGTTACAAATGAAAATTCATCAAATCAGAATAAGAACATTTCGATTATAACTCGATATTTCGATTGAATTGACAAGCGATATGCATCCCCACCCTTCTCACCATCAGCCCTACAAAGATCATTTTAATCTTCCGTTTCAACCAGATTCCGAGTTCACAATGAGAACCTACGAGTAATAACTTTCCCAGTCTCGGGACTAAGCCTGAAGTTGAGTCTTCACGAGTGTGGATGATTTACCCCCTGGTAAGAACTTCCGTCAACGCCCCCGTTTCGCCGGAGTCAAAAAACTTCATCAACATTCCATCCTACGTACACCCGTAACGTTCAGGTCCTAAATTTCCAAAACTGGGGATGTAAGGAGTGGTCGAAAACTGCTCCTGAAATCAGGGATTTGAAAAGGGGTCCGCTGAAGTACACCCCAGCAGAAGATACCAAAACAGGTGAACTTGGTTAATTTTGTCGTTTTCCAAGCGGCGATTCAAATGAAATAAAACCCAGTGTTTTTCCTTATGTCGCCCTTAAGAAGCAACACAACCTGACCCGTTTTTCAAAACCTTTCAAAACTACCAAGAACTTCACACTAAAATAACTACTTTTAGCTTTTTATACCAAAATTAACCTAGGATTTAAAGCGAATGATCGAAAATCTTGAGGGTCAACTGATGTTGTTAGAAATGGGGGAATCGGTGGTCTTACTAGAGGAGGTTTGTCTACATCTAACATTTTTGTTGCAATTATTGTGGAGTGATTATCATTTCTAGAATTCCCTGCCTGTACAGGTACCTTACAACGAAACTTTAATCTGGAAAATATCACAAAATAGTGAACGATGTTATTAAGAGCAAACAGTGCCAAATTTTTAAGAAATTAGTTAAGATAGTTAGGAACATTTAAGGGGTTAACTGATAAAAAATCATCAGTAGAATGTAGACAAAACTTGGTAAACTAGTATCATAGTAAATTCCAGTGTATGAGGCTGAAGTATAGAATAGAACCAACCTAACAAAAGTGGGGAATTTAATGTTGTCCAAATTGTAGGTTCGGCTGTGTTACTTCATTAAGGTTACGTTGGGACTTCCTCACCACCCTCATTCAATTACAGGGTTGTTGTTTCATCAGTTTGAAGGCAAATTCACTTGACGCTATAGTCTTGTACGTTGTTGATACAATATTGAAAGGCAAAGCGTTCCTCATTCGTTATGACCAACGCAAACACAGAATCCGGCAAAGCAGCTCTTGGTGACAATACCAAAATCTCCTAAGATGTTTTTGTTCAACCGCGCACAACCCTGAGTTTGACCCAAATTTTGGATTTATTTCGCAATTTGTCGCAAAATAAAAGAACTTAATATCAACACAATTTTGATATGTGGTGTAAGGGCGGTGAATACTTAATGAGGACCGTTATGACACCGGATTCAGTGTCATGTATACAACAAGGAAATCCGAAAGACTTCAGGAATCAATTCTACAACTAAATTGCAACAAAAAGTGTCTACTAGACTTCTTTTTAAAATCCACTCTATATGCCACTTTTCCACTTGTAAGATTTTTTTCGTGGTTTCAACCTCAAGTCATTAAAATGACGATAACTTCCTTAATTCATCAAATAAATTCAAAATTTAATTTAATTATACCGTTGGAAAGAGCGTTAAATTTCCCATCTCCCTGATGCACAATCAAAATTTTGTGAAAGTTTAATGCGTACAAAACGAGACCAAAGTGCAAATTTTGATATTTTCCGAAAATTGGACCTTTTTTATCGGTTGTCTTTCTTTCAGTAATTTTTCTTTCGGATGGTCATCTATGGAAAAAACTGCCTTGAAATTTAACCTTTCCAACGCTGTATTCAAAATAAATAAGTGACTGAGTCTAAGGGGGAATATTTCAGCGAAATCGAAGAGACACTAAGAGACACTTTTTTTTTTGCAAATTAGTTGTAAAATGAATTCCTGAAGTCTTTCGGGTTTAATTTTGGGCACTTTGTATATAGTGCATGAATTAAATTAACTATTAGATATGTTTTGACAGAAAAACACAATTAACACATCAGATGAATCAAGCATGGAAAAAATCCACCTGGAGTTTCGAATCCCACACGGGGAAGTAAACTGCAATCTGGTGACTTTGATAACGTTGGGTTGTTTGGCGTTGTCAGATCCCATATTTGCGTGGACCAATAAAATTGGCGACGCATGCCGTACAAAATTTCAACACCACGCAGTGATTTTTCGATTCTGTTTGAAACAAATGTTGAAAACCCAAGTTTGTGTTGTTAGTTTTGAATCAATACATTCCCACACTACCGGATATCGGGGTATTTTCAGCTTATTGAGAAGGTTCGAGATCCGGCCATTCACTTTATTTTCTAAATACTTACATCGGAATACTATCGAAACACTGGAAAGATTTCCATTACCTACTACGCACTGCAAACCAAGTTTTGAGGGTTTCGAAGAAGGAGGAGTGAAAGAGAAAGTTAGGCCTAATGCCTCAGAAAAACCACCGAGCAAAAGCATGATACTAGAAATATTAAATTTTTGAACTTATCAACCGTAAACTAAACAACCCGGTATGGTCGTTAAAATTGGGTGGAAACCAACACTTTGAAATAGTAAGTGCTTCGTAAAGGTAATAAATTGAAGGGTTCATTGAGGGCAGATGTTTAGTGAAATGGCCACCATTTCAGTGAAGTGGTTCAAGGCAGGGCAATATTTTAGCTTTAACGAACCTTTGGAATCTTCCACCACAAATGAAGAGTGTAGAATAATGTAATCATAAATAGTTGTGTACTGCACGAAAAAACAATTTAAAACTGAAAATTCAAGCAAAATTTCAATGAGAAAAAATACGGGAAGAGTAGTAGGTCCTGTGTTGCTCCTATTTTCCAGTAATTTACGTTAATATAGTACGACGTTATGATCGAGAGGTTTAAAATATTAGTTACAACCCGTAAAATTAGTCACTAGTGCACACAACTAGTAGCCATGCACAGCGTTAAAAAAGCATCCATGTCACCTCGAGTGTTTATTGAAAATGTATTACACATAATATGTGCCCTTTATGAGTTAAATCTAGGGATAACTCGAAGAAAGAAGTAGGTACAAAATTGGTTATATAATCATAAACAATGTGACTTCTTGTTAGATTCAACGCTTAATCTGCAATTAAAAAATAACGATTATTTCACAAAATTAAAAACAAAAACATGAACAGCGGAATCTTGACCGACGGGTGTTTTTATTGTAGATGAATGTGAAAGGTACAATTTGAACTGTAGAAAAGTTTGCTCATTACAGGATTGAACTTTACTCAGAATAACTAGCGAAATATTTGAAAGAAAGGATTTTATTGTCAGTTTGAAAACTACATTCGGGGATGTACTACTTAATTGTGCAGTGTAGCTTAGTACCTAGTGCCTGTCCGTAATTATTATTATAATCAATACTCCAACGCACTTCGCTCTTCTCAGTAAAAATAAATCATCGAATCTTTAATAGTAGTCCCCAATGATTTTCGAACTCGGGGGAGCACTCAGTTATAGAAGGATTTTCGCCTGGTAAATCTGTCCCTGTACGATCCGTTCAAATCGGGCGGGTTCTCAGGAGATGAAAGGCAGAGGATACAGAAGATGCAAGTTCACGCTACCGCTTCCGTTCAGGACTATCTCACAAATCCCTCTGATGTGGAAAACGCGGAGTATAATAAGTGGTCTGGGTCGCTAAAGCACCTCATGTTTTAAAAAAAAAACCTTTCTAAGATTATAGAATACCTCGTTCAATGAAGATATCAGGTCGAAGGGGTTCAAATACCTCAAAAATGAACGGAAACATGTTTGTTGCCAATTTCGATAAGTTCTGAACATTTTGATAAATCCATTTGGTAACATTGATATTTTTCATAATTCTAAGTAGGTATACCCTAAAAATGCGTCAGAATTACACCACCTTCGGTCACATCAAAAATGAATTTAAGGGCGAATTTTCGAAGAAATAACTGGTTTTATGTAAAATGTCTTAATTTTACTGGTTTTATAACAAAATTTGCCGAGTAACACAGATTTTTCAACGCTGAATACGATGGTGAAGTCAGAATTGCGATATCTCATTCCGTTATCAGCTTAGAGCAAACGTTCGATATCACAATGCTGACTTCACCATCGTCTTTAGCAATACAGTAGGTACCTTTAAAACGATGTTTCACTTGTCAGACTGTTTCATTTTTTGGAATTTTATGGGTAATTTGTCCCCTTTTAAAATTCCCCTAAACCTCCCCATTAGAGTCGCCCGATTCTGCCCATTTCCCAACACAGATTTATTTGTGTACATTTGAACTTTTCATCTCATTATATACATATGATTTTTGTTGTCTTTTGGCAGTGAATTCAAGATGTTCTGAAACGGATTTTGGTATTATAATAAAGACTTTTCGGAAATTCGACTTTTAAACATTTTGGACCGAGAACAGTAGCATCCTTTTCTTCAAAAATTCGCTATAAAGAACCCAGTCTTTCACTCACCACAGTAAACACACCCTGAAAACTCCACAGAACCTTCCAACTCGTGATTAAATCAAATTTTGATTTCATAAATACTTTGTGCACCAAAACAGTGGCATCCAACTAAGAGTCAGTTCCAAGTAGACTTGTCCTTCACTCATCAAAACATCTCGTTTTTCTCAAAGAGTAGCAAGTCAACCTACTGAAGGGAGAGGTCTTTGAAATTTCGAGGGTGGATTTTCAGAGAAGTGTGAGTTTCAAAAAACCTTGTTCTTTAAATTGAAATATTTCAAGTATTTTAAAAGATTGTGTTAATTTATAAACAAGATGTATGGTTATCTAGATATGTTCAAGAGAAAAGTGTAAGTACCCTAAATAGCCTATATTAATACTGAGTATTGAACCCCCTCATGGGGGACTTATTGATCACAATTTTTGGATTTCAGCCTGGCTTCGATAGTTAGGTAAAATGTACGTACGTGGTTGTTGAGATTTATAGAATGTTTGATGAAATGATATCTGACAGTGTCACTGGGAGCGGTAGCGGTCCTCTTGCATCCAACGCGTATTACACCATTTCTTCGTATGGTCAATACAAATGCCGTTACTACCCTACGTCGATACGTCCCACTCTGATAATAACGAACGATTTTGGACCTCCCCCATAACAACTTCCATCTTGACGGACAATAGAGTTTCAATTGTGGATAATATCGGGATATTTCAGTTTGCTCTCATTACCTGTAGTGACGACAGGGCCCATCATACTGCTCTCGGACATCTGGTCTATACTCGGCCGGGGGTCGTAAGCCGTTGTTGTGGAGTCGACGAAATCCGCCGAGATGTCGTACTGCATGGTCGCCGTCACCTGCCCGGTGTAGTTGTACGTGTACGAGCCGACCTCACTGCCGTAGGCGTACCTTGATTAGTCACATAAACAGGCGAAGGGGGCGCACGGAAAAAGAAACAAAGAAACAGAAAAAAATGAGAGCTATACGGGATGGGGAAAATTATAAAATTAATGGTAGGTCATAAAACAAGAGGGGGCTCGGCGTATTAATCGTTAAAGTAATTCTTATGTTCAGCAAAAATGTTCAAATTTCAGTTTCAAATTTGTTTGAGCGAGATGGTTTTGAGCCGATTGCCACAGATACAACGATGCAGCTGTTGGGTTTTTTAAAAATATTAAAATCTGAGTGTGCAAAAACATGACCAAATTTACTGGTGAGTTGAAAGAGGCACCTCAAACCAATCAAACCGCCAATGTGTTATTCAGTGATTATTCAACAACTAAATTTCGACCACTTTACAGTTGTTTACCGAACGCTTTATTTCAATTCCAGACGCTCAAACGGGTGAATTGAAAGCGATTTTGGTACTGGGGTTTATGAATTAGTACCTGAGTGGATAACGATTCATAAACGATGAGAACGCCACAATAGCCAATACCCCCATTTAGATATTTTAATGAAGGTAAAAAATTTAGAACAAAACTCATTTCAGAAGTAGAGAAGTTAGAGAAGAGAATGAAAACGGAAACTATGAAATTTAGAAAAAACAAACAAACTTGAAACCAATTAATAGATAACGAAAAGAGACGAAAAAAATAGAATAATCCAAAAGGGTGATTAAACGCCAATTTCATACATGGAGAGTCGAAATTTGGATATTTTTGTAATTTGAACATGAAATATTCCTCCGGTTTCATCCTCTACGGTATCGCTCATTAATTTCACGTCCTTCATTAGGCACAAAAAGCGTAAAAACAGCGATTCAGTAATCACTAGATGAAGACAAAATATGAAGAACTAGTGAGAAAATAAATATGGTATCCAAATATTTTTGATACATTTGGAAACATCTGTGCAGGATTGAAGTTTTGAGTTGTAACAAGTGGGTTTTTAGTCACAAGGAGAGACCAGATTCTTACGTAACTGCACATTTCAGGCGTACAAAAATTATACCACTATTTGAATTGACTTCGGTTCAAATTTTATACTGCCTATTTTCGCATATTCCAACTACACATACATTTTTGAGGACAATTTCGTGGTTCTGCATATGTATTATAAACCAACGACTCGATTCGCACTATATACATTTCTGCGATTTTTGGAGAATTTTCGGGAGTTTGAACGGACATAACCAAAAGGAGGATGAGTATTTGAGGATTCAGGAAAAAACGCCTGACTATCGTTCGTGGAAATTGTGTGCAGTGAATTATTATTTGAATACAGCATTCTTTATAAATTCAATGTATCAGTCAATAATGGTTTGGATCCGGCCACTTTGAGTAATATTGAGTAAAATTTGCTCTTATAACTTACAAAACTTGTGTTGATGTGGATCGTTCTTTTTTGTCGACAACAATATCCTGACAGACTGCAGACACAACTTTATTCCAGACAATCTTCATATATACGTTTTTGTAAAATTTACAATTTTTTATATTTAATATAAATTACGAGTTAGTGAACCTCCAATAAGGAAATAAATACAAATAGAAAATATTTTATGTTGACAATTTGGGCAGCTTTTGTTTAAAATTTCATTGAATTTCATCTCCCGTGTTATTGCTTGTTTCTTGTTGCATATTTTACTGCATATTGTAGGTTATTCATGCTGCATAAAAATCTGGTCTCTTCGATCAATTTCAAGAGTTTGGAGGAACTTGGCTACAGCTGTGTGTCAGGTTGTACGTTAAAAGGCCTAATAGATCGCAAGAATGCTATTCAGTGTCGTTTTTAAAAGAAAATATATCAACTTGTCGTCATACCCATAGTTGTGAAGTTGGTCCGTGGACGAGGGAGTTTGCGACTGGTCGAACACCGAGCTGTCCGGCGTCTGCTCGACTTGCGCTCGCAACTGTGCTCGATGGTACCGAACTTCGTCCTCGACTTTCTCCCTCTGCTTTTTGCTCATTCTCCCGAATTTGACGGCTGAAAAACAGATGAGAAGACACGGATTAGGTGAGACATTCAGGTATAGAACGAAATGATGGAATGAAATAAAATAACGAAGGTTAAATATAAATAACGCGTAGTTATGTAGTTAACGTGATACAGATAAATCAAGTTTGAATACGATGACTTCAGCACCACAGACGACATTTTCCCCCGGACAGTCAGTTTCACCGTTTGGGCTTCAATACCGAACAAATGAGGCGAAATCAGTAAGGTCGCCAGAACCTACTCGCCCTCATGAAGAAGTAAGTTCTGATACAGCCTAAATTAGTAGAATGTAGAATGCTAGAATGTAGAATTGAATTTTTTTGTTTATGCCTTTGAAAAACGCGCTATTTCAAGTCCTACGCCCCAGAACTGACGGGCTTAGTCCTGATGCAAAAACTCACCACTAGAGAGCAGAATATGTCTTTATTACCCCGCCTGTTGGAGTGGGGGTGATGAAGCGTGAGTTTGACGTTTTTGAGTTGTGCACCTTCCATTCTACATGTACAACATGTCCTTATAATATAACGTACCTTAGCTTCCGGAAGCAAATTTTTCAGCAGAACGAAAAAAAGGAGTCAGGGTCGAAAAGTCGACGATTTGGGTTATTATCGATTCGTATTGGGAATCTAACGTAGGTAGTTCCTGAATCTGTGAGCCGTTTTACGAATCGATTACAGGAAATCGTCGATACATCGCAAAAACGACTGTGGTAACATTCAACGAAAATTTCTGCGATTGTCCCAGTCTCAAAAACTCTGCAAATTCTTGACACAACGGTTCATTATCTTCTTTGTACAGATCACCCTTCTGTCTATTTCACTAGGTCTAAATGTCTAGATCCTAAATGTTAGATTAATTATTATAATAAATTATCACTAATTATTAACAATTTTATCAAGTACCTAGTGAAAATTATTATAATTTATTGTTAGGTATTAATAATTCGTATTTATTAATAATAATAATTATTATTAATTATGATTAATTAATACGATAAAATTCTGGGGTTTTTAATACTACGTCGGTAATAACTTTTCTATAAAAGAAGTACCTACCAACAAACATTCGAAATTACCTTCATTTCCATAGCACGAAACGCACCTCAGAACAACAAACTCGACATCACTTAAGCCATATGATGTTCCAAAGAGCTTGTTAGTATGAAAATGGACCTGTATTTCAACAGTTTGATTCACGATCCTGTAGTGAGGCACAATCTTTGAGCCTTCATTGTGAACGAACGGCTGGTCGTACAAAGCTGCGGATGGTCTTAAAAAATTCTACGGAACAAACTCTATCTAAATATGAAATAAAAAACATACCGTTCTATATGAATTTTTCGAGATATGAAATTTTCAAAATTTCAAAATTCGTTTTGAACCCCTTCCCCTTGACCTAGGGTTATGAAAAGTTTCGAGGACCATTGTGGGGTTGGTCGAAACCCATAAAAAAAATTTCGTAATTTTAACTCAACGCTAACTGGGCAAAGTGGCGCGGACGGCGGACGGCGGACGGCGTACGGCGTACGGCGTACGGCGGACGGACGGATTTTTTTTTATTCGATTTTCTGAATCTACGTATCTTGAAACGTAAACCAACAAATTTTGAGGGGGGGTTAAAAATTTTTTTTCTTTGGGCGATTCCAATGGTTCATTATCGAAGATAATAAACCAAAAACCTACTCTAATACATTCCTAACAATAGCACTAGCGCTAATAAAAAATTATAAAAAATCCGGAAGCTAAGGTACGTTTTCCTGTGGACGGTCACGTTTTCATAATATTATTTTCAGTTGACATGAAAAATGGTTAATTTCCAAAACTTTACCTTACAAAACTTGTACCTTCCAAAACAGGTTAGTTTCCGGATTTTGCTGAGTTTTAGCCAATTAAATCCTAAATATAACTGAATTCATTCATTCCGCCGCTTCAATTTGAATCAGAAAATGTGATAAACTCATTTTATAACGCAAAAATGTGGATTGGGCGGTATCAGAACTTAAGTGACGAAATGTCTTCTCGCTTTCGCCAAGAGTCGCGATTTGGAAAAAAATCACTAATTTACATTGAAATTATACACAAACTCAGCCAAGATCAGCTCCCAATACGAGTAGGTACATACGATTTTCATGTACTGAAATGTGAAAACGGAAGATAGACAGTCGAGTATGCAATTCACGCACGACTTGGGAGTCTTGAAGGTGAGATGGCAGCCTATCGACCCGTTCGAAGTCTGATTTTGCTCATTCGTTTCATCAGTTTATTTACCTTTCTATTAATTTAATACGAACTCCACGTCATTATAACGTGCCTTGACACGATAAATCAACGGAATTAAAGTCAGTTTGAATTTAACACTTTGAATAAGGTTATTGGACTTCACACAACCTGACCCAATTGACATCTGACACAATTGTGGCCTTTAAAAGAATTTTGATTTTGGGAGTACATTATTTATAGTTCATTATTTATAGTGTATAATATACACTATTATTATGAACTTATTCATATTATGAACTTTCATGAACTTTCAACGAACTTGATGAAACCCAAAAGAATGTTATCTCAAACCCACTGTGCCTAGGGAGGGATATGCTCTCCCAGGGCTTCAACTACCCCAAAAACGTTCAATACCAGCCAGTACTGAAATTGTCACTCAAGGGTAAGGAAAGCAGTTTGGGCCTTCGATATTTACCGACGTACTCCTCACCTCGAAAAGGCAGTCTCAAGACGGACTACAACTACTTTGAAACGGATTTTGAGTATAAAAACCACAACCCAACAAGTTCAACTTGAAGAGTAATACGCCTTCGTCATGGCGAGACTTCCGCTTGCAGATTAAAATACAATTTTATGCTCCCAACGACTAAGTAATGATGCAATGTCACGAACGACAATAATAAAAACGCTGCGTGACTTACACGGCTTCGTAACTGCCGCTTGGGAAAGCGTTTCATGAGATAAAATTTTCAAAAAAAAAAGTAAATAATTATAAAAATAGGTGTTTACAAAATTCAACGCAATAACCCGTGACACGTTAATAAGTTGATTTTCAGCGTGATTATGGAACAAGCTGAACGCCACTGGTGTCTGATGAATATTTTCGGAACGAAATTGCGATTTAGTCAACCTGCGTTTGTCGTTAATCGTTCTTGGTATGAATCATTGACGACGCAGGTTGGTACAAGCTAATTACCACATATTGTGTCAATACAAATAAAAGTTAATGGAACAGCAATTGGTCAGATTTAACAGAGTTATTTATGCAGAGTGATCCTACATGTTTGCGTAAAACTACAACGAAAATGGACATAAATGCTGCCAACTGCATATTTTTGTCTCAATCCGTTCTCGAAACATGATGTTTTAAACGTTTTTATTTATTTTTTATTTTTCAGAAAAACCATGTTTTTTTCATCTTTTAAACTCAAATTTATCTACCTACTTTATACCTACTCCATACAATTTTAACTTTTGACAACATTTTCGGAATCAGCGATTCTTGAGAAGTACCATCTAGTGATTATAACAACATAATATGTTGTTATTTTGTACGAATTTGAACGAATAAAAATTCGGATAATCTACTTAGCTACTACTCTTCTAAAAAAAGTCCTGAAAACTAACAAATCTCATGAAAACTTCTTCATTCAATAAGATTTTGTGTTTTTTAGATTAGGTATAGATTTATAGATTTATCAAGAGAAATTGACATGGAGTTTCTTATTGAATGAAGAAGTTTTCATGAGATTTACCTCAGTTTATTGATTTTTAAACGCTTATCAAGGGTATTCATGGTCGGGAGGTTTATGACGTCGTAACGCGTTAAAGTTCGAAGAAGACGGTCGAAAAACAAAATCGACAAAGATCGACGATACGAGGTGTTGACAGGATTTCGGAGCCCCTTATCAATGCGAAATGGCTGATTCTTATGTGTAGAGCCGATTTCAAGTTATTACTTTAGGGTCGCCATCTCCATACGGACAAGAATACGGAGGGCCCAAATAAACGTGAAAATGTTAGTTCCTTCTGTTTACAACCGTTCGATGTAAGTGCGTCTGATGTACACACGATCATCAATCGATTTTTTCACATTTTTCAACTTTAAAAAAAAAAGAAAAAAGGAAGTGTTCGTATTTATTTCCTTTTAACTTCGCCATAGCCGGTCCCCAGCCCGGTTGAGAAAGAAGGAGGGAAAGGGAATGGACAATTACGAAATTTCATGTGCAAACACGCCTGAAAAGTGAAGGACCGAATGTTGGCCATTATTTCGATACAATCGAATCAAATCAAGAAATGGATAGCACCATGTGAATCAGCGTTGAAAAACAATGTAAATTCATGTGCCACACTTGGGGTTTACCAGAATCCATGTTTGGTAGTTTAGTAGGTCATTGGTTTTTGATAGATTTTTGAATGGCGAATAAGATGGTCGAGTCAAAACAGGGGAAAGAAGAGTTTAAAAGGCCTCAAACCGCTGTCGAAAGATTAGCGCACAAGGGGAAAACGAGGTATCCGGTGTAGGGGTCTAAAAGTTTTGTGAGGACATCATCCTTCAAGTCGTTTCCGCTCTTGGGTCAGCATCAGTCTCGCTTTTGAGAATAATCTCTCAGCAGGAACTGACGTGGCCACAGATCCAACATATTTTTTGTTTATTATCTTCGATAATGAACCCTTGGAATCGACCAAAGAAAAACAACTTTCATTTGAAACGGTAGATTATAATCGTAAAATCTAAACCCCCCCTCCGCCACGGTACCCCGGGGATGAAGACAAATCGTCGCTACTATTGTTACTACCTCCACCAGTAAAATAACAACGACGATTTGTCTTAGTTTGTATTAATCGATTATTATTAGGTACCTACTGATTAATCGGTTTTTGAACACATCTGAATTTTGAAAGCAATTTTTAAGCATATTAGAATGCATTAAACCCTGATGTATCGAAAACCGATTAACCAGTAATAATAATCGATTAATCAGTAATGATAATCAATTATTACAAATAAGCGGCAGCTAAACATCGATTAAAATTAATCAATTAATCGGGGTTAAATAATCCATTATCCTATTAATCGATTATTTATTTGCATCCCTACTTTGGATGTTCAATGCGATATTGCCACCTTATTTCAAACTTTGAACAAAATCGATTAATTTATCTCATTTTACAGTGGACAATGAATTTATTACTATTTTTAATGTCTTTAAAATTGGCTGGAGGGGAATACATGTTATTTGAATACGTATGATTTTTGGCAGTAAAATCGGGATAGTCAGGGACGGATTTTGGTATGAAAATGTTTCAAAAATTCGAGTTTTTAAATTTTTTTTGAAAATTCGCCAACGGAGAAGGTGAGGTGGTTGGCGGAGGCGACGGGATCGTGTTATTGTACAGTCAGCGGGCGGGCGGCGGTAGAGGGCACCACGGAGGCCGATCTTTGACTCGGCCTGTACAACCGCTCTTGAGGCCAATAACCTTCCAAGGCTGTTACAATGGCCTATTTTCCACTGTGGTGACTGTACGTCCTTGTGCCGACACGAGAGGCACCTACAGGCTTTGCCTCCGACGACCGGCGAGTTTAGTTTCAATATTTCATTTCAACGCTGATAGATAGATAGATAAACATGTATAATTTAGAACTAGTAATTTAACAGCATGTGATACAAATACATAACATTATGACTACTGGCTAAGCCCGTCTTTCAAAAGACTTCATATATCCTACAAAAATTAATATTACCTACAACAAACACAGTATACGATGTTATTAACAAATATTATTATTAGACCACTTATTACTAAACAAAATTTCATAATTATAGTTAGGTATTACCTAGGTATACCTAGGTATACCTAGGTATACATACCTATTACTATTATTTAATAGTGGTGAAATTGTTCAGAGCGTTCCGTCCCAGTTAAATTCTGCCACCGACTCCGACCTGTACGCTCATGCAACCTTGCAGTACCTTGCCAATGGAAGCCAATTCGCACCATTCATCATAGTTATGACTTTGTCACGCGTGAGACTTGCTGATCCGAAGTTAGCCATACGGAATTCACTCAGCACGGGACAAACTGCCAAAAAATGGAAGATATCCTCAGGCTCACCCATGTTACAAAGAGCGCAAATATTTCTTGCAGTTACTGCGCTTTCATCTCGCCCTTGTGGCCGACTATTGAGCATAAGGAGGACTCTACAGATCCACCTCAAGACAAACATCGAGGCCTTTTTGAGTTTCGGCAGTCAAGTCTACGCAACGGGTCCCCAGGTCCAAGTGGCGATACACTCGATCATGCGATGCCCGAGCCCTTGCCAAGATTTCAACGATGATTGCGCGGGGGTTTTTCATCGAATTTTCCTCGTTGAACCGTAGAAAGAACACACCTTCGAACAGTGACAAAAACCTGGATTGTGGTTCACAGTTCCAATACAAATCCACAAACTTAACCCTTCAGCGTGCTCAGAATGCTTGCATTCGTTTTATCTGTAAATTTCCTAGGTGGGAACATGTCACGCCGTATTTCCAAAAACTTGGTTGGCTAAAGATTAGAGAGTGAAGAGTGAAGGTATCGCCTTGGTGTGCTTGTTTTTAAAATTTTTGAAATAAAGTAAACCTTCTAATTTGTACCTACGAAGATTTTTTGTTCATGGGTAATTAGGGTTGCCAACTTTTATTCGGAAAAAAGAAGTAGGTCCAAAAGAAAATTTTGAATTCCTTGGTTCATCACCACCACAACAACATGGGGAAATGAGCAGAATGAGCTGCACCTTATTAGGTACCTAGAATACCTAGCGTCCATCAACAGTTTCTATAACTTCGTTTCCATACTTGGCTATTGGTAAAAAAAAAAAACTCAACGCATCGATTTCATAAAATAAAATTTTATTGCAGCACATGCACATTTATTTAAAATGGTACTTGTAGTAGACACTTTTCATAAATAAAAAAAAACTTCATTTTTCAAAGAAGAATTTTTTAAATTCACGATTTTTCAATATTTCTTAGTATGTCTCAGTATTGTGGGCGGGGGAGGGGGGACCCCGGCTACGTCACTGCTTATTGGTAAACGAACTTTTAAATTGAATATTTGACAACATTACTTCTTAATGGTTTTGATCAGCTGATCTACTTGGGGCTCGCGTAGGTTTTCAAGTAGCCACACGATATGCAGAGGAGTTTGCAGAAAATTCGAGTTGACTCGAAAGGGAAATCAACTTCTTCGGTAGAAACTCCAAAACGTTACGAACACCTCCGTCGGCCAAGCATTAGGTTCAGCAATTAGCTCAATATTTTCGTCCGAAACGTCTCGTTATTGCGATCCCGTCGATAATTATAACTCATTACTCGAACGTCGAGCATTCCGATCGGAACGAGATTGGAATCTCAAGACGTCGCGACTGACCGAACGTAGGCAGCGGGGCGTGAAGTCATATCGTATTATTGGGCTCCCGAACTGAGTTCCTTGCACCGAAATCGGTCAACGATCTCGTGGTTGACACCCACCTACCGACTTCCCCCGAGCTTCGAATATCTATGAATAGAAGCAATCGCGGAGAATGAACCGAGATAAGACACGACCTTTACGCAGTCTGATTAGGTATTTAAATACCTGCATCTGGTGCGAACGTATCAGATACCAGGAGATCCACAAGGGCGGTTTCAGCATTTTCATGGGATGGGGGGGGGGGGGGCGAAGGGCTACTATATTGTACAGTAACTCTACTATAAAATTCAGCCTAAAATCACTTGTCGTTAAAAAATCATTTTTTATACCCCTGGCGAATCATCAGATTGGTGAAACATGATTGCTCGCCCCAATCAGAATTTCCCCTTACATACGAGTACATGCAGGTTTGTCAATCAATCCTTGCCACGCGAATCCAGTTGAATTCTAACTAATTTGTATTTGGAGCCCTAAAAGGTACACGCGAATTACATTAAGATCGGAACAACCAGTGTTTCTGCCCAATTCAACCCATATCGACTCATTCAAAGGTCGTCTTCTGAGAAATCACCGAAAAAATTTCAGATTTTCACAAATTTGCTCACACGAAAACGACAATTCCTCTCATTTTACAACAATTACAAAAGTTTGGCGAAATTTGGAATTTTTCATCATGTACGCACAAGATCAGATATTTCTTGGAATAACATCATAACGGATTTTCAAGCCCCCCCCCCTCCCCCCATCCAAATAAAATGTCAAAACCGTTTCTGCTGAGCTGAAATTTGGCACCGAAAGCTCTTGATAAACTTGACGGCGATTTCTTCTCGACTTTCGATTCGGTCCGAACTCGAAAGGGCGGTTGGTTGCCTCGTTCGACGCCGGATGAAGAAGGGCAAGCGAGGCTTTGGAAAGATCAAACGGATCTGGGTTGAAATACATCTCAAATATCTGTTGAAGGAGTCAGAAATTAAATGTGAATATGCGACCCAAGGCCAAAAAATATACTGGTTTTCGTTCGAGTGGTGTAATAACTCAAAAATGAAAAACACGATTTCAATCGGACTGAACGAAGTTACTTAAAGAGTTAAAATCAGAAGTTAAGTTAATAAAGAGTTAAGATCAGAATTGATGTGCATAAGGCGAGGGACTACTGCATTAAAACGCTGCAAATATTTCTACAACGGTTCATTTCAACCCAGTTCGAACTAGTCAGATCACCCACAGGCTGTTTCTACGTACGTCAAACGTTAACTCACAAATTTTTGGAGTTAAACTTTCTTCTCTAGCTCGATTTCAAGCCAAACAACCGAAATGGGCGATAGCGTCGGCAAATTTGGTACCCACTAACTGTAGATCACAAGTTTACTCTAGTTGTGATAGAGCAGTCTGTTCAAATACAGGTGCTGAGCTAACATGGACCTTATAATGATTATTCAACTCATGAAAATCCGTTTGCTTCTGACGTTGGTTCATTCGTGGGTTATATCATTTACGTTTTGGTAAACTAAAAACTCATTCCAGTGATCCAAACATTAACAATTAAATATTGTAAAATCTTGAAACAAGATTCAATTTGACAGATCTGACAGGAGTGCTTGTCCAAAATATGCTTGAACAAAATACGAGCAATGAACCTTCATTAAGCTCGGGAATCAGCACAAGAAGGTGTGAACGTTTACAAAACCTGAAAACCTGGCTTCGTTGTGGCCATAAAATACGCGCCAATTATTCCATTAAATGATAAATTGACACGTGTGAAAGACGAAAGTGGTACGATTGGGCCAACCCAGAAACTGTGAGGTATAGTTGTTAATAAATTATTTTAAGCTGAAATTCCCCTAATTTGATATACAGCCCTTCCCGATATGAAATTCCTTCGAAATCTACAACGGTACAATCTACAGGGTTCGTGGAAACTTCAAAATTGGTACATTCGATGTACAAAATTTGTAATAATGTATGGGAAGCAACTACTAAGCTTAATATTTAATACTGCACATGAATGCTATGTAACAAGGTTAGTAGTTGCGTCCCATACATTATTACATGTAGCCCTATCGGTCAGCCATCTGTTAACGTTCATCTGTTGAAATACAGCGGGTTGCCTTGGTGTAGTAGACATGTAGTTTTCAGGTTTACTATGACTCCATGAGCACTAGCACTACAACTATGAGATATTACGGTAAATTATAAATTAATTTACACATCTGTCGGTACGAAGGGAATAAAATTTAATACTTTACTCAGCCTTCTCATAGGATCGACAAATCCGAGGGCCGAGCAGACAAGTGTTGGGCAAGAAGCGGCCGGGTTTGACGTAGCAGAGCCAACTGGGACAAGGTGATCCTGGTTAGGTGCCACTGACCTGAGGAGGTTATCGAGCATCGTAAGGATTTTTTTTCCTACCTATTTTTTCTCCTTTTTTTTAATCGTGAAGCCACTACGTACCATTTACTGGGGTAGCGAACGAAGCGAGACTAACTTCATAGAAGACGTCACGGCAACAATGCGGGTGGCAGATTTTGTCATTTTCAATGGGGAGATCTCAAGGAGAAACGAAAGGAAATCGGACAACATACGCAGTTCCTGAAATATCGTCCGAGATCCCTTTTACGTGGAAAATTGAACAATGTCAAATTGTACAAAAAACTCCACAGTCATGCAGCGTGGCTATAAGAGCGAATTTTCGAAGAAATCATTTGTCTCCATTTTACTGGTTGTATAACAAACTTTGTCTCCGTTTTTGGCCGAGTGACACCTCAGTTTATAGATTTTTCAACACTGAACACGATGGTGAAGTCAGAATTGCGATTTCTCATTTCTTTATCAGATTAGAGCAGAGGAACCGTGGAAAACATCTCGAGTAACAACCACGTTTCTTCATCTTCAAAGTTTGAGAACAGAATAAGATATCGCAATTCTGAATTCACCATCTTGTTAAAATAACCTTTAAAATGAGGTATCACTTGTCAGACTGTTTCATGGTCTGAAACGTATTTTGGAAATTCGAGTTTTGAAAATTTTGGACCAAGAACAATAGCTTCCTTTCCTTTGAGAATTCGCTACAAATCGGAAAATCGTCGGAAAAAAACGAAACGAAATCGTCACAACGTTTTCACGACCAACCTGTAAATGGGAGTCGTATCTCGGTGCCTTACCAAGCTCTGGAACCAGCCTTGTAGTCCCAATAAGGCTCTAGCACCTGTTCGACTTCTTCTCAACAACGTATTGTGCGATCGCAAAGGGGAGGCCGCGAGAGGTCACATTTGCAGTCGACTAGTGCAATGAAGTTATTGCGTCAACGACAATTTTAAGAAGTCGTGATGCAATTACATTTATAAGAACAGCAGACAGTAATGATAATTAAGTAGAATTGCGTTATTCCAACAATATTGATGTAGGTACGTAACATGTTGGATACATATTTCTGTCTGTTGTCTGTGCAAGTTACCAAAATAGTAACACCTGGTCGTTTACATAAAAAGAATGTGTTGAAATATAAAACTATTATAACGGGTTCAGCGATCAAACCGTCGTCAGTAACCAAACTAATAAGTGGAAACTCATCGTATGCAGTGCACAAGTGCAATCCCAGATGGTGACACCAGTTTGCATACGTACCTCACCCTATTATTGAGCATTTAATTAATTTAATTACACCCTGCATTGAACCTAACTAACATTTTAGATTACTATTTTTATAAACAAATTTTTAACCTGTGTGTGTCTAAATATTACTACAAATAGTTCTCTATATTCATTAAATTTGCTTAATTATGTTTTATAATAAAGCGAAGAAATTGAATAATTCCAACCTTAAAATTGGTGGATTTAGGGCCAGAAAAATAGGTAAATTTGAATAATTGCTAGTAAGTATCAATTGGAACCAGCTGGTGACCTCTCGAAAATTTGTTCCCTATTATTTAGTTGATTGATTGATGAAAATTGTTAGTCAGAAATGGGAGTAATTGTACACAATACAAATGTGGTTTCTGACGCAGGTTGGAGCAATAGTTCAGAAAGTTGTTTTTACAGGACTTTTTTGTTTCTTTTAATATTTCGTGTTTGTAAGCCTCAAGGTAGTGCTAATAGTATGTAGTGTGAGATAAAGTGGTATTAGGTAGAAGTATAGTTCATCTTCATAAATTCATTATTGCCCTCACTAATAATAATTATGAGAATTATTCTCATTTGATTTGAGCTTTGGCAGGTTAATTAAGTTCAAAGCAAAAGGCTTGTTGTTATTGGCAGGTAATCTAAGTTCAAAGGAATTGCTTGTTGCTCAAGCAAATAATCAAGTGCGACACCGAAAACCGTGTGCAGCTCAGGGCTCCAAATCCTTCCAGTCCTTCTCATACAGAAGTGACTTCCTTGTAGTGACAATAAGGAAGTCACTTTTGAATGAGAAGTACGTCAGAGGTTAACCATCAACAAATATGAAAAATTGAGAGTTTGAAAGGTAAACTATCTTAAAGGACTTTGTAATTGTTTACATCTCATTAGGACTTACACACGCGATACTTTATTGCTCTCTATCTCACCTTCCAACTTATTTTGCATGTAGGATAGTTTTCCTCAATAAAGCTCCATCAATAATGAGTCACTTGAGACAAAAATCTCCTAAAATTGAAAAAAAAAAAAAAAAAAAAATCACATATGATGTTTACCTCTGTCGTTCTATAACTATTGTAACTTCTGTTAAGTCAACTCCTTTAGAGGCCTTAGAAAAATGTATCCTGACGACAAGGTTTAGTTCCGAGGACACGAAAATTTGGCTCATACCTCTACATTTAGGCAGCTGCTCGTTAAGAGCTTAGTGGTGTTTTACCAGCTCCCTAACACAGTGTCAGATGTGGAGCCTCATAATTATCCGATGCGTTTCCGTTGTACGGGAGATGTAAGCTCTCATCCGTCAAGTGTGTTATACACCTTGAGCACAGTGGTGTTTCAAAGCGGTAAGGATACACTTCAACGGTTTGGGGATTCGATATGAAGTTTTTAGCATAACTGGGGTTTTATCTCATTTACTTATTTCATTTTTTCACACATTGGAGAGAAACTCATTATCAGCAATACCCAATACCCCAATACCAGCTTGCAATTCAGTTGAAATTACTTTTTAGTACTTTAAAATTTAAAAAAAGGAGATTGTATACATAACAGTGATGTACATAGTTAAGTTTTATTTAAGTCACTTCTTATTTGAAATAGGGTTTTTTACAATTACACTAGTCTTTAGTAACTTATGGCAAGTCAACTCCTTTAGAGGTTAAGACTTAGAGCCTTAGACTTAGACTATCTGTAATACTCAACATCACAATATCTAATACCAGCTTGCAATTAATTTGACATCAATTTTTAGTAACTTAAAATTGAAAAAAGGATATTGTATGCAGAACAGTGATGTACATAGTTAAGTTTTCTTTAAGTCACTTCTTATTTTAAATAGAGTGATTTACATTTACGTCATTAGCCATTAGTAACTTATGTTAAGTCAAGAAAAATGTATCCTGACGACCAAATAACCCAATATGGCTCATGGCCAATATAACTACATTTAGGTAGTTAAGAGTTTTACCATTGGGGTTAAGTTTTCTTCAAGTCACTCCTTATTTGAAATAGAGTGTTTTACAATAAAGTGATTTCGTCAGTAATCTTCGTCCTGATAGAATGTGTGACGTACGAGATGGTTCCCAATCACGCCATATGCCAAAGTAGGTGTCTTGTATTGTGTTGTGGTCGTTGTTACACAGATGTTACATTTGTGTACTGGTAGTGAAGGCGGTATATTTATACCCATAAAGAGAGAGTCCTACTCCTGGTTCTGAACCTGAAGAAGGACGGAGTTTCTACATTCAACGAGAGCCTCCGCCAATGACGAAACCTCCCGACGTGACTTATGACCAGCAATAAAGAATCTCTTGCATGGGTTTGTGTATGACTCACATCAACAGGCTTCAAGAACCTAATTTGGGAGTTTGGTGGCCCGCCGACTGAGGACTTGACTAGTTTCATAGAGGATTCAAGACGGTGGAGGTCTCGGGAATGAGATATAAGATACGGGTCGGTTCGCCTCGGTTGCTCTCGACGTTTTCAGAATGCAAATCTTCCAAAAAAAGAAGAAGGGGGGGGGGGTTCTCTCTTTGATCCTCGCCTGATAAGGGGCGGGCTTGAAGGGAATTATTCTTTTACTCGTACCGACGAGGGTTGTCTCTTTGCTATTGTGAAAAGCGCGAGGTTTAGGGGAAGGTTTCGCAAACGGTGAATCGCTTCGAACACAAAAACCCTCGCAGCTCCCTTATCCGGCCGTACGACGGGATGATGCTCTCAGCGTTTTTCGGGTTTCAAGGGCGAACGAGATCTTAATTGGAATGCACTCTCGTGTGCACGAATCAAAGAGGTTTCTCAATCAACGTCACTCCACTCAAACGGTAATCTTAAGGCCCCAAGTAAAAAAGCCGTATAACGACACAGGCAATCAACATTTTTACGTGATTTTTTACCACTCAATTCAGTAGTTTTCCTTCTATAAGAACAGGGTGCTCCAATTTTCGATAAATACACTTCATTTCAGACACTGAGGTACATTGCGAACGGTTTGAGATCATCATTTTTTGTGCAAATTAGAACTTTTTATCTCAATTCTATCAAGAATGAAACACATGAGTATATAATATATACTCATGTGTTTCATTCTTGATAGAATTGAGAAATTCATATTATGATATTATGATTTGAGAAATTGAGAATTGAGAAATTGATATTATGATTTCTGGTGTCTTTAGGGAGTGAATTCAGGATGGTCTAAAACGGATTTTGGTATGAACATTTTTCGGAAATTCGAAATTTAAAAATTTTGGACCGAGGACAGCAGCTTCTTTGTCTTCGAAAATTCGCTAATATTTCACTGTATTTGTCCGATTGTGGTTCACATGTATTTATCTGGTTTTGGTTTGTTTTCTCCCATTTCAAAATAGGTGGGTTCACGTGTCTACACAAACGGAGTGATTTCGAATATTAGTTGGAAGGTACGTGTTGATTTCAATTATGGGCAATGTGGGTACATAGGTACAGAGAAAAATTGGTAGATGAAATCAATATAAATAAATTGGGTTGGAAGATTAACGAGACCATCACTGAATTAGTAACCAACTACACATCTGAAGAGGGCCATTTCGAACGAAAACACAATATTTTCTCTGAATAATCAAATGATTTTGTACAGTTATGGGACTTTGAGCACTGTTTAGAATAAGAGCATCATCCATCCAAGACACGGACGACTGCTGTCGAATTGTAGACATTCAGTCGTCGGTACATGCAGAAAGGATTTGGCGAGGATTTCGTCAGATCTATCCTATAAGCAAATCTATTCCAAGTAGTATTACAATTGAATATTGGTCGGAAACTGTATGGCTTTGCTGATGACACAGCATTAGTGTACTGGGGTGAAAATTATTGTACACTGACCTTCTCTTGGAAAATGACTGGTTCAATTCTAATGGAATGGCTTTAAATGTAGATACTCAGTAGTATTACAATTGAATATTGGTCGGAAACTGTATGGCTTTGCTGATGACACAGCATTAGGTAGTGTATTGGGGTGAAAATTATTGTACACTGACCTTCTCTTGGCAAATGACTGGTTCAATTCTAATGGTATGGCCTTAAATGTAGATAAAACTTCTGTACTACGATTCAGAGTAGGTAATAAAACATTCCGCCATTATAATAAAACCAAGTATTGCTCTACAGGATACTGTATTAGTCATGATGAGGAGTGTGCCTGTTATCCCATACCCTTCCCTGAGGAATGTAAATACCTTGGTGTATTATTATTATTAATTATGGTATTATATTATGGGGTGGAGCATTTAAATTAAGTAAGTAAGTACAATGTATGCAAAATCTGTTAATTAAAATTATTCTTGGTAAACCTTCAAGGTATCCTTCTGCGAAGCTCTATAAACATTTTGGTGTTAAATCTATTAAACAATTTTGTCTAAATTTCATCCTTGAATTGATGTATATAGTACGGGCATCTGTATTGAATATGTTTCTACTTTTCCGAGTAGAAAAAATTATCATAAGTCAGGAATTGTTCTGCTTAGAGTTCTACAAGAGAAATGCGTATGTTCGTGTACTAAATTTTAATTTTGATAATAATATCAATTTTTCATTTTTTCATAGTTTGGCAAGTTTTAAGAAGAATCTGATGGTAGATTTGTACATGCAATCTTAGTTACCCTTTTTTGTGATATTCGTATTTTTCAGAATAATTTATTAAGATTTTCTTGTTTTCGTAGTTCTTTCTCTTTTATTAATTGGGCTTTCGAGAGATTGTGTTACTCGGACTATAATATGATGTTTTGACGACTCTGGTTGACTTGTTGACTCCATCAGATAGCTCAAATTCTTAGGAACTTATTTTCTGGTGGGCGTCATTTATTTTATATTTATTTACAAGTCGTACTGTCGACCGTTTTCAGTATAATTTTAATTTTTTTTGAACAACTGAAGTGTGTTTTTTATTTTTATATATATTTTTTGTATCAAATGAAATATGTATTTTGATACCAATAAATAGAATGAATTGAATTAAATTACATCATTTTTCTATCACCCAGTGCCACTTTTATTTCTATTATTTCGTTATTCAACAAGCACACAAAGCGGTTGTGGGAAAATCGTTTTTCTTTTCTCTTTACGTGTTGTTTCCTCCGTACGACAAATTTGAAAATAAGCGGAATAACGATAAATATATTCAACTGGCGTTATGGCAGGGCCTCGTTTAACCCTCTCCCACTCTTCTGTTCCTCCTTCCTCTGAACCGAGCAGCTTTCACTCCGTCCCTATCACGTAACCTCCTTACGCAATCTTCGTACGCGGTTCCTCTCTGCCGCAGTTTAATTGCAAGCTTTTATTTTTCCTTCTCTCTCTCCCTTTTTCCGTACTTCAGGCGTATTTTTCCAAGTTCTCAAAACGACTGGTGAATCGAGAGTCGGAGCCAAAACGGCTCGATCAAACGGTTTGGGCGAATTTCCAAAGAACACGAAAAACGATTAAGTTTTGTGTTTAAGGAAGTCCGTGGACCTTCCATGAACTTCCTTCTGAGTATTTGTACCCTTGAATATTGTCTTTACATTTGTTTACAGTCCCGTCAAATACGGGACAGGGGAGGTTACAATAAATTTTGGGTACCGAGAGATCGTGTAAATCACTTTATACTTCATCTACTAGATTGTTCTTAGTTTTGCTCTCCACGACAAGTTTTTTCAACTTTGTAGAAAATATCATCAAGTGACCTTTACGACGTCTGATACGTCTAAACGTCTACACTAATTGGGCGATTTCCCAGAACGGGGGCTGACGACCAGCGCTGATTTCAAGCTAACAAAATCGGATTTTAAATGAATTCGATAAGGGGCAATTCAAAATTTTCATTGTAGTTCGTTACATTCTTTCAATCATGTACCTGTTACAGCCTTTAAGATATTACAGAAACATGGTCGTTTTTTGACCATAGTCACAAGCCCTGCCACATGGTTGAAATCAGCGTTTAAGGGTTCATTCAACGCAAGCATTTAATAATCTTTAATTTTGGAGAAAATAATTCACTTTATGATTCATTAACGAGAAGTATCTTAGTTTTGCTCTCTACGACAAGTTTTTTTCAACTTTGTAGAAAATATCATCAAGTGACCTTTACGACGCATGTTACGTTAAAAGTCTAGCGCTGATTTCCAGCTGACAAAATCGGATTTCAAATGAATTCAATAACGGAATAATATATTATATTTGCTACAAAATAACATTCATGGCAGCTGTTAAAGTTGTTTAGATATTATAGAGGACAAAAAGTTGGAAAATATTGTAGTTTTTTGATCGTAGCTTGTGGCTCTACCACATGGTCGAAATCAACATTTTGGGGGGTCATTCAACGCAGAATTTAATAATCTTGAATTTCGGAGATCATAACTTATACCGTCGTTATAGCCTTAAGTGGTTTTTGGCCAAAAACCGAGAAAAAAACCTTCGTTTTCGAATTTCCATTCAAGGAGGGTGCAGAAACGACGCTTTTCAAACTTTATTGTAACCTACGGCTCTGTGGAGGTGTCATTTTCTTTTTTCCTCATTTATGTTTACTACATACGGAGCCGATAGAGAACCCGGTAGGTAACGTAATACAATATAACCAGGTATTCGAAATACCTGCATCGTTACCTACGAAATTACCTACGTGCGATGGTAACTGGTTTCGAGTCGCGCCCCAGTAACTCTCAGGGCGTTACCGAACGGACTGCTCCGATGGAAGGGAGTTCTCTCGTTATTCTTACGACAAAAATGAGAAAACCGGCTCGAGTCGGGGCGTAGCCCGTTGTCACTGAATCACACGATCCCCCTACGCACAGTCTCCTTTCTCCTGTCGAACGCCTCGCGAACCTCGACTTTTCTTCACTTTAATTGCCTCGGTCGATGGCGGCGAAATCGATTTGCTGATGAATATTTACATCACGTGTCAATTCCACTCATCGACGCACGTATCGGTTTGAAAACTAACCGTAGAAATACTGAGATCAGCACATTAATTATACTGTAGAAGAGCAGAGGTCGACAACCTTGCGCTCGACAGGGGCGCTGAAGACAGTTAAGATCAAGTCGACAGCCCCCTCCCCCCCCCCCCATCACACACACACATTTAAGAAGTGGTACTTTTTTGGGTACATAAAATCTTTTTGAACAATGAAGGGCAGAATAGTAAAGAAAATGGCAGTTCATTCCTCCGAACCTAGGTAATATAATAAATTCAGCCTGTACTTTAAAAACAACAATTATTTTGAAGACTTGATTTGACACTAAAATTAAACAAAAATTCGGTAAAGGATGTTGAGTCAGTGTGCACCTGGTACTGAATTTCGCTGGTTTTTATACGCTTGAAGTCAAGTTCATAGTTTGTGACTGCAGCCTTGCAGTTGCTGTTCAGCAAACAAGCTGTGTACTTGTTTTTCATTGGTAGTATTTAACTACTATTTGTAGTTTTTACGTTGGTATTATTTAAAACAATCACAAATATAAATGACGTATAGATTTTATTTAATGCAATCCAAAATTAATGGTTTGATTTGAGATTGCTATAGGTTTTTTTCTTAATTTTGAGAATGTTTTAGAATGAACAACGCAATTTTTTCGCACTATTATTGGTTGCTTGCTCATATCTTCTAAACCACGCGATTGAGCGTCAGGGTGAACGAGAAACGTTAATCAATTTTCTTTAAAATCCACTGGTCAATAATTTTTTTGCCCGAATAATAACCAAGATACAGCCGGTCAAAAAGGGTAAACTTTTTCAAAATGTGGAAAAATTCAGGTTTTAGGGTAGTACTGACATTTTTTCAAACATCTACGTACACGTATTATGTACACCTCCTCACTTCCATCCTCAATACATTTCTTGTCGACCCCCTCCTTCCCCTTCATTATCCCCCTGCACTGGTTTAAAGTACCTACTCTAATGGATAATGTTCAATATCCAAACCTACGTTTCATCAGACTCTCTTCATAATTGAAGAGAAAATCAATTATTATTTTTTATGAATGACGAAATCTCAAAAACGTAGTGGCAGTTAAAGAACCAATTGCATGATACGAGCTTCTATTTAAGTTATAATTCCAACAAAAACTTGGCAGACAAAATTATTTCGATTACATATTTATAACAGTCCGAAAAATGCTCCCTGGATGGAATTTGGCTACCTTATCCATACCTGAGCACTGGAGTGAGCGAATTTCAAATTTCAATCAGATTTCCTACAATTTTGTTCCTATGATATTTTTCAATCGGCCGATTGAAAAATATCATAGGAACAAAATCATGAGCAGTCATTGTCTGCCTGCAGAAGTTATGTGAGAACAAGATACGCAGGATTTCATAGACGTAGGAGATGAGGTTGCGCCGCCGTTCTGTAATTGATCGCTCGGCCAAATAACAAATGTACAAATCCATTTCACTCGATCCCGAAGGTAAGTGTCGGGATTCCATTCGATCAATGACACGAGCGGATCGGGGGCTCGTACAAAATGTTTTCAGGTTCCGAATTCCTTCAACGCATTTGTATCCTCCATCTCAACGGCCCCCGCGGTCCGACCGCCTCCGCCACGTCACTTGAAAACCCTTGTCGATCAGACATTTCTCTCGAAGCCTTTCCCCTTTTTCAATCAACCGCAAAACACGAAGGCGAAAGGTTCATCTGGTCGAAACGGATGGTTTCATTCGATTCAGACGTCTGTTAAACGTCAGCGGCACGAGCTCCCGTTGACCGTTTATAATTATTATTTCTCTCTTGTTCTTCGAGAAAAATTATATCATTAAAACAATCATTTTGCAGAAGGTACGAAGTGAGAAGACGAAGTAATTTCATTAAGAAGTAATTTTTTTATTATTCAGAAGTTTTTAAGATAGAATGGTTTTAGCAATTTTATTAAAATAGTAGAGATTTTCCGCCGAATTGGGCGGCAATGGCATTGTGGATAGCGAACATCGTGGATAACCCTAAAAAACACTAAAAAATAGGTTACAACGAAAAACATATTTCAGCATAAAAACTATGTTTTATTGTACAAAAAAAAGATAAGTAAAACTTTTAATATATGTTCAGTACAGCAGAAACCTTCGCTCTACATCTTAATCACTGAAAAAAATTATATATAATGTACTGTACAAAAAGAGTTCAGTTATGCCTTTTTAAAAAAATAGTCACTTTCCTCAACATGAATTTTTGTGCCAGATGTGCCAGAAGGTTCAGGATTAAAACTTATTTTTCGTGGCATTCGTGGATAATCGGAGCTCTACTGTTAAATAATTTCACCAAGAAGTAATTTTTAAATTTTTGTGAACTACCCGCTGGAATAAGCTACGAAAATTGGCGGTCGAAATGGTTTTCCTCTCGTTGGTACGCTCCTGTCTTAACATGGGTTTCCACGATTTCGTCGCGAGTGATTTTGTACGTGCAACACTAAATGTGTGCTGAATTTTGAATTTTTGAACCCAAAACATACACAAGATTCAAGTGAAGAAGGTGCGGTTATTTCGACAGAGGATTGACAAAAATTAAAACAGGTAATTCCACTGTTCGTACAACACCTACACTACTCCGCCCGAAACCACCGCCAGCAGTTAATTAGGACAAGTAAACGCAAAATTTGTACAAATTCAAGTTAATTTCCGCATTGAATACGATAATGACCGCAAAACAACATTCCCATATTCCGTTCATACAATCATACAAATCTAAACGCACCCAAATTACACGAAGCATCGCGACTACATTTAGAACGGTAACAAGGAACATGTTGTGGTAGCATCCGTCCAAATTAGGTATACGACATTCACGCGATTGTTTGGTTTCTAAAGCCCCCTGAATATTACCGCCAACTAATTGATGACGATCCCATTATTGTTGAATCAATATAAATTCAATTACAGGCGTCGAGGAGGGGAAGTGTCTCCCCGCATTGCATAAACGGGCTTTCCCGTGAATGTTTGCGGTAAACGTAATTATGATGGATCAAGTGCAACGGACGGGCTTAACCTCCGTCTTATGGCGGAGGTCAAGGGGGTTCCCACGGTGCAGGTAGATGATTATATATTCGGTTGTGTTAGTCAGTAGTCAGTTCGATTGATATTTGGTACGGAGAGGACCACCCCAAAGCGCAGCATGAATACGTGAATCGAACACTGACGGTAGCAATAACACATCGACCATATGTTTCATGATTATTTCATTATAATAAATCCATTGTTAAGTACACAAAAGCAAAGATAAGTAAACGCTACATCATGAAAATCAGTTTTTTGGCTTGAGATGAAACCCTGTTTTCACTCGTTCAAATCATATTTTGAATTTTAACACTGATAATATGGTCCTAAAAATAAGCTCAAACCTGAAGTTTTAAATTCCGTGAAAATACATTTAAACTCCCCATTAGTCTGCTTTTGATCAAACTGAGTCCCACTCTTGTCACCTTGCTCTATTTGGGCTTAGGCTGTTCACATCGAGTATTTTAATTATCAAAAATACCTGTAGAATGATGAGGAATTTAGTAAACTTAATAAATTGAAAAAAAACGTCAAAAACTGTAAATTGGTTGTATTAGTGGCATGAAACACTTTTCAAATAGAAATCAGGACAGTAATTCATAATGAAAGAAGGTTGGCGTGTTCCTTGTGTGTTCCAGGCCCCTGTTACATTGTGGCATTACATCGTGAAAGCACAGCGAGTTTTTAAAAAATAATCTCTATATTGTATCGATGTGTTATATCAATCATTTAAAAAAAAAAAAAAAAGTTGTATCAACTGTTTGTAGGGGCCTGTGTAGCCCTGTCAGGAAAACACTCAATCAATGCAGATTGGCTTGAAATTTGAGTATGAAATGTGACTATATGGAAACTTCCGTCAATTTGAATAAGTGTCAATCCTAACGCTACCCGAATTTTTCAGGAGCTAATCAGCTAAATTTCCAGCTAAACAGAAGTACCCGCACCTAAAGTCGCTACTGGAAGATTTTTTTTCCATTTCGATAACTTCCTAGCTGAAGGAACTAACAGAACTGCGAACTCAACGTGAACAAATTTTGGCTCACAGATAAATTTTGGCTCCCATGTATGTAAATACTGCCCTTGTGAAAAGATCAACCTGAGAACCACCACAATTTTCTACGTAACTCATCTCCTCTAAATGAGTTATGCAAAAAACACCAAATTCACTCTAAAACATCCAATTTCCCCACCCCACCAACTCTATATATATTTATCAGCTACCATCAATTTATATAACCCTTGAAAAATTCAAACACAGGTTTCCTCGGGTACGACGTTTCGCTGCCGTCTTGCAAAAATAGAGTCGTCCACCGGAGGGGTTATTTACCCAAGAGAACCGACCAAGAGCTTCATAAATATTTACTAACCACTCTAATGAGTTTTTCTTTCTTCCCTCTTCAGTTTGAATTTCGCAGTTCCGTTTTTTTTTCTCTCCCTCAGAAAGTTAACGAAATGGAAACAGATCTTTCAGTAGCGAGTTTCAAGAAGTTGCTACAGCCTGTGTAACAAGTTTTAAATGTAGGTACGAGTACGTCTACTTAGTTGGATCCCTCAACTTGAATGACATTGAAAAATACGGAGCGGCGTTAAGATGAACATTTTAGTTCTTTCTTGAAAGTTCTTACTCGAAATTACTCCATATTTGCAAATTTCACACACCAGTAGTTTTTTCACGACCAGCGTGGTGTAAATCTTTTCCTTGCGTCTCGCGCCGTTCTTCCATTTTCAACGAAACGTCTAGACATCCGACTTTTGATCAATTTCCTCTGAACTAATTTTGAGCCAAATTTGGATCGCATGTGGAAAAAATATATCCCACTCTAATTCTTCCTACTATTAGTATTACTATGTTCTTTTCATGATCAGCGCTTCATACAGACGATTTACCTGAGTTCACATTCAACTGCCACGTCCCCAACGATATTTTTGTGACATTTTCATTGTAATTTGGTATGAAACATAAATTCCAATCACAGTGTTTTTTGAAATTTATTTTTAAATTGTCATCGGCATACAAACCTTACAGCCATCGGCCAACCTCTGTCACTTCTGCGTGGGGACGTCTAACTTATTTCTATTTTCGATGTCAAACATTGATTCGTATCCGAGTAATGATATCGCCTGAAATTTTTAATCACACTTAACGGGCGAAATTTGGGAAGATTATGGATGATGCCTTAACTGTGCTGATACACCGCTTCGGTTAAACCATAACCTATTTTTTCAATTATTATCACAAGGATTATTATTATAAATTTTATTTATTTGATTCAATCGAAGCTGATTCACAGCTTCCAAGACCCCGGGAAAAAAGTCGAACCAGGGCCCACGAGGCCTCGCGAATTTCCAAGCCCGAGGCCTAGAATTGATGACTGGTTCTATTCTGCTGATCGAGCCCCATACTGCTGACTGCTGGCTGTAAATGATTCATGATGTAACTGGGCCCTGGAACACACCAAGCCACTGTTTTGACTGGGCATTGTATTCTACCGACTGGGCACTAATTCTGGTTGCTGGGATTTGGTGAAAGGTCGTTAAGAAACCCAAAAGCGAGATTTTAAATTAAAAAATTTGTTACGTGTCCAACCATTTTGAACTGCACGACCATCTCGTACCGGATTCATGAACATAATATTATATTGTAATACCTACCGACAAAACAAATGCTGATCAGATTGATATCAGCATCTCCAACGAGTCATGAACTGTTCAGCCTGAAGCCCTCATTTAGCAACGTCCAACGTCCAAGACCTTTCATACCTACGAGTATTTTGCTGGCCGACTGCATCATACGACGACCTTCGTTCCGACCATTTCATTATCAAAAGGAGAATAAAGATTCCCTCAAGGGATCCCATAGCATTATACTGACGAGCGATCACGACTCCGAAGCTAAAGGGCACCACTTTACTCACGCACTTCTCTTCGGATTCCATCAGGTTCGGGCGGCTACCCATTAAGAGTCGTTTAAATTCATTTTTGCACAATATGTGGGTTCGAACAAGCGTTAGAAAAAAAAACACGTCTCGGATCATCCTGCTTGGCTTGTGCAATTCAAATTTGAATGATAAAGGTCACATAAACGAGAAGATGGTGGTAAATATTCAGATGGATACTGATGGATGCTGATATAAAATGTAGTCGAAAATTCTTGCGGCCCATAGCGGGGATGACAACATCTCAAATACCGCTCATTGCAGTGAATTCGTACAGGCAATCAATCAAAACTGAGATATTTGGAATTACTCCTATGGAATCTCTGGAACTCACTTCGTTGGCTTCAACATCTCCTGGGGCGTCCAGTAAAGTCAATTTGTTCTCAATCTATGAATGGTGAGTTCAAAGAATATCATTTACCATTTCATTGCATTTCACCTTTAAACTAATCTTCGGAAGTCTTCTTCTTGAGGAAACCTTTGGAGGACAATGCAACGTTTCTGGTTGTCTAATCTCAAATATTTGTACCATTACCTCAATGCTATGACTTCAATCAGTATTACGAAGGTTAGCAGGTGAGGTTACTGAGACAATCAGTAACAGGTGGTTGAGCAAAACGTTTTCCCATCCTCGAATCCCTTGCATTACTACGTCCCTGTTCCCTTATAACTGTATGAAACTGAAAACAATTCGGTTTTTGAGCTTTCGATCATTTCAGTGTATATTTGAACTATTTTCCGAAAAACATTCATTTAGAATAAATGGCCTGATACCACCAGGATGTTGTCCCACAGCTCAATATCTTCATATTCGTACATCGTAGCAGTTATTCGTCTTGTAATCGAAGCAGTTAAACAGAAGGACATCTCGACACGTTTGTTTTTTTGACAGTGGTATTTGAGAACCGTCAGCATTTCAAAACCAGTAAACCTGAGGGAATTCATCAGTTCATGCAGCAGGAAGGCTTGAATTGGAATTTATGCAAAAATAGGAGAGTAACTGATCAATAAGGTGTGACAAACTTCGAATTTATGAGCCGTTAATTCCGCATAGGAAGCAAAAGCCGGAAAAAGCGGTTACCCGTGGCCACCAGGAGCGTGTTTACTACTAATTACCTGCTGCCGAGAACAATAAGCGCGAAATTCTACTTCAACGCTTTCGACTCGTTTAGTTCAAAAATGATATGAGCGCGAGAACCGTCAAACCGTTCCATGTTTCCGAGTCGACGGAGGATGAACAAAACGCGCGGATTGCTCCCAAACCAAATGCCGTTCAGCTTTTGAGTGGTTTTGAAAGGTCTGGATTTTCCGCGATTGAAATATTCGACGGGATTTCACGTCGAAAAACGGCAGTGATTCAAAGCGAGAAGCTATGCGTCAGATTCGACAGTTGGGTGAATACGAGATGGAGGCATCCAAAGTCAAAAGTAAATTACAAGCTGATGAACCGACAAGTTGTGCGATAAACATCCACAATACCAAGTGTTTCCGCCAACCCAAGGGATCTTGGATACGCCTGGCTGTCCTCAAGGTCTCCTCCATTCGTTTCTTCGGTTCCTCTTTCAGCTCAGCATCCCTGACGGGTTTATACCGCAGAATCGACGAAAGGCGTCGCTGAAAAATCCCACTTCTGCAACCAGCTTCCCCGTATCGAGGTTGGCCGAGGTCGTCAAACTTTTCACCCCGTTTCCATTCCGTCTAATTCTATTAGCAGCGTAACTTGATTCACGTCTTCAAAAGAGCATTTCGAATACTGGGGGTTTGCCAAACGGATGGGTCGACCCGAAAGTGAATCTCCCTTCTCTCGAAAACTTGTTTATTTATCGCTAATGCAGTTTTTAGTCGGGTCATTGAAAGAGACCCTTTCCATCTGCTTCACCGAAAGTGGAAGTCGAGGCTCTGTGCGAAAACAATACGTAAAAAACGTTTCTGTTAACCTGAAACGCTGAGGAAGCGTCAGCAAAACTGCGCCTAATTTAGAGTAAAATACTGAACATGCATCCTCATCACCACTTTGGCAATTGAGGCTGGCTCACAGGGGTGCGCAGTTTCGCCCAGAAAAGTGTGATTACCACATCAGCAGCAAAGGCCACAAATTATCCACTGATACCAAACAGAACAGATCATTCACAAATATATTAAGAACAGTAAAGGACCTACAACTGAACCTTGTGGTACTCCTTATCGATAGAACGTATTCGTGAGGACGCACGGATGGCACTTTGTAAAATGTTCATACAACTTGTTTGCAATGATTTGTGAAGAACATGTCTCCACGTGGCAAATCAGAAAATGGCAATTCTTTGTTTTTATTTCTACAATGTGCGCGAACTCATGCGTTATTTAGCGTAGTAGAGCGTTAATTACAATTAAATTACGAACTTGCAAGATCCCGCGTAGTGTGAAATGGTTGTCAGAAGGCCTAAGCGTCAGAATCCCCTCTGGAACGAAGTTTCAATTAATAAAGGGTCGACTGCGGTAGGCTGTTGGGAGTCGGACCCGTGCTTATGTGTTCATAACCCAAGCAGCACAATTGGTCGGATTTCACGACTTGCTACCTGATCTGTAGTATATCCGACGTCGGAAATCTGTATGTCAAATATTAACGTCATCACGACGTCGGTACGACGAGAGATTCGTCGGAAATCTATAGTACAGATAGACGAGGTCGCTACGACGTCGGATATTTGTATTACAGGTTGACGAGGTGGCCACAACGTCGTATATCTGTACTATATAACGCTGAGGTCGCCGCGACGTCGGATATCTGTAGTAAAGATAGACGAGGTCGCCACAACGTCGGATATCTATAGTGAAATGGCGATGGCGATAACACGCAGGTGGGACGCTACAGGCGCTCATTCTGTTGTACCGTTTGGGAACTACGTTACTATATATTTCTGTACATGTTTTGTACATCAGCCGACGAGAGGTAGACCTCTACAGATCCTCTACAGATTTGTTACACAATCGTGTAACAATATCGGAACATCCCTAGTTCGCCATCTTTTTCCATTTCCATTACAGGTTAGGTTGAGGTTAGATATTAATTTAAATAATTTTCCAATATATTTATTTCTGAAATTCAAATGTAATAATAACTCTGATAGTTACCAAGGAAATACAGCAGTTTAATAGTGAAACCAGCGAAATAATAAGTCGTCATAACATTTTCACAATAGTTACCAAATTGAAAAAAATATTTACAACGTCTCAAATTCGGAGGGTACTGGTTTTTGAGAGATAGAATCGAGCATTTCACGTTAAATTTGTCTCCGCGGATGATATGAAGAGACATGAACTTACATACGGGAGTTGGTAGGTACCGTGTAATGTTCACACCAAGTATTTCACCATCCACCATCTTAATGATTTCCGTGGAGAGAGATAACCTTCCTCGTCGGAAGATGTCGGTTTTGTATTGAGTCAGTTGAGGTCGGGCGGCGACGTCGGTACAACCAAGAAATCATTCCCCACATTGGTCGGCATTTGGTCGTGGTGAGGTCGGCACGACGTCGTCGCCCGACCTGAGGTCGGGCGGCGACGTCGGTACAACCAAGAAATCATTCCCCACATTGGTCGGCATGTGGTCGTGGTGAGGTCGGTACGACGTCGTCGCCCGAAGTCAGGTCGGATTTCCCGACCTCTTACGACGTCAGACCGACGTCGTTGTGCTGCTTGGGAATACATACCTACGGCGGGTTTATATACTCGTGCATTCGAAGCTTATGTATAATCTCTCCCTTCGGTCTGACCGCGGCCTGTTCCTGCGGTCTGGTGTCGCAATGACGTCTGCGTCTGCCGTTTACGAGTGCAGTCGGTTACACTGGGAGACTTATCAACAGCTGGTCGTTTGAATTAGGTATACGAAAAATCCCGTTTAAATACACGTCGAACCGTCTCTAAGCACACTATTCGTATAAATAAATGCGAGCGTATTAATAACTGACCTAAATGTTCAAAAATGGGGTAAGTATTCGGCCATACGGATCAGGGGCGATACGATTATAAGAGAAATAGAGGCGGCACTGATGGTTGGTAGTGGCTTTTTACAAAGTACTGATGAATAAATGAGGATGTAATAATACAAAATTCATCTTGACTTATCAATCTTGGAAAATAAATTAAGCAACTTCACTGCAACTGAACCAATTTTAATAGGGATTGCTCCATTGTGATCAGCAAGTTCCATTTTTACGAATGCCAGCTGAACAAAGTTGCTACAAAATTCCTAGTAGGGATTCATTAGTAGACGAAGCCGTTCTTTTCACAAGTTCCAGGAAAATGCCTACTCTCTGGACTCTGCTCTGCTTTAACTCCTCATCATAACAAGAAATGTTTTCCTGTTCCTTCAGTTTAAAGGTTTTAGTTTCCATTCAACCGTCTTAAGGTATGTATCCTAGTGCACTGGGCTCATCGTCATGAGTGATTCTAAAACGTCTAACGCATTCTTTTCAGAAGCTGGCAACATCGTGAGCGAAAACAGGAGCCGCCTTTCCAGGCCGATATCACAATTTTAAAAAAAAAAAAGTAATTGAGAAAGACCAAAAACATCCCCTAATCGATACTTTCATACATCGATACACAGTATAGAATTATGTATTCAACGACCTGCGTTGTCCCTTCGTCCCAAGACCATCTTAAAGTGACGTATCGTTTCAGGCGACGGACCGTTTTGAAGTGACGGACCTACGGTGAATTTCACGGCTCATCAAAGAAGCACAAGTGAGACAGGAAGAGAATTCGAGTCACTCGAGAGTTCGACACCCTCTTCCGCCAAGGACCTGCAGCACGAGAAGTCCTCAAACTCAAGCCGCCCTTGAGCTCAACTCAGAGGCCTTGGCCCACCTCCTTTTCACTTTATTTCGTCTTTTCCCATCGTCTCTCCGAGGACTTCAGTCAACCGGGTGGTTTTTTTTTTGGTCGTTGTTCCTCATTTCATTTTAAAGCCGTCCACGACGGTTGACAATCACACTTCATTAGTCGCCGCGGAGTTCACTGATTACCGCTCATTGGAGTGAACGATGCGGAAACGCGGTTTAGAGATCGTTAAAGTCAAGCTGGTACCGACTGCGCCAAATACACTGATTCAAACTCGCGAAATAACACTAACAAAGACCGCTGTTAGGTGGGTGCGCCCAACACTGCAATTAAAACCTGATGACTTCTTAAGGCCTTTGGCTTTAAGGCCTTTTCAAAGATGAACCATTTGAATCAAACAAGAAGAAGACGAAGAAAAATAAAAGATAACCGAACTATAACCACCCCATAAAATTAGTAGATTGATGTTTCAAGACACGTAGAGTCTGAATATTTGATTCAGAAAAGAAAGAGAAAAAAAAACGTCTACCTGATGTACCGACTCGAAAGGCGGACCAACCTGCCGAGAGGATAAGGATGGCAGCACTGCGCGGGTGGCACCACTGCGCGGATCCGCACCGGCCAGCTGACGATTCGAGGTTTTGATATGAGATACCAACACGATGATTTTCCGGTGCTGACGGTACATTGGTATGTCACGGTTGCAACACCCGTGACCTATTTCCGGGGGCTGGACGGCGATTTTACGTGGAACTGCAGTCATTCGATTCCCGATTCCGATTTGAGAATACCTAGCGAGACGTGTGCTTGGCGAGTTAGGTTTCTTTACATTATAATATATTCCTGTGGAATTCAATCGGTTTCATTCCTTCTACACACTTGCCCGTTTTACTTGATAGTGTAGTAGGAATTGTGCTTTCTCCCTGTGGGTAGTTAGTACACTATCGTAAGTACACCATTTCAAAATGTGAAACTTTTATTTCGTGTCCTTCCCTCACCACATCCGTAATGACGAAAACGCTCAAATTTTGTGGACAAAATTCCTATTTTATATCATTCGTTTATGTAAAAGAAATTGGATATCGATATAAAATCAAGTCATCCCTCCAAAAGTATGAAAACTCATAATTAAAATTCAATTTGTTTCTTTTCTATAATTTTAAACTTACTTGGTACATTGGTTTGTATTTAATACTATTTGCTCAAATTGTAATATGATAGTAAATTCAAGTCTTTAGGCCAACTCGTAAAACAAAAGCGGCCGAAACTAAACGAAGATAGCCGAACTAAATTGGGCTAGTCTCAAGGGACTAACGAGAGTTTTGATCACTTCTTCTTTTTCTTGTTTAGGTCCTCGGGAACTTCCTAGACAAAGAGGACTCCTCCCGTTAAATTGAAGAGACCACAACATCACCAAGGATCAGGCGAGACTCAAATTTTGAAGCCTACGTTTAAATGGACGACGACGTGGTTTCTTAAACCGACGTAGAAGTTCTGATTGGCCATAATAGTGATATCCAAGAAGACGAGGACGACTCAGGGCCACGCCCAGTTATCACTTGGAAAGCAGCTAAATCTTCGCTGCGGAAATTACATTGTTATGCATTGAATCCGAAATGGGGGAACAACTTCACCCATCCGCCATACAAATTGAAAACGCCAGTTGACTTGACAAGGCCAGTTTCAAATCGATGTCACAAAAGAAAATCAAATATATTATTATTTTCTGTGTGTACTGTGTGTATTTAGGATTGGATTGATTTAGCCATACACCATATCCATATGATGAGGAGAACCAATGCCACCTACGCCTTCCACCTAACAAAACATAAAGCGATCCTGTCCGCCGAATTTTTCATGGCCTTGTCCCACTAGAAGTCCATTGGTTGGTTGATTTTTTTGTTAATTCTCTCTGTCGCGAAGATTTTGTGGGTTTTTTCCCCTGACAATTGTATCCTTGACAGATGGAATTCTTCACTACGCCCATGACGGAAAATGGAGTTTTCGAAGAAACTGATATTCCGGACGTTGCGGAGAGTCCAGGTGGGCGACAGTGACGGGAGTGCGGGTGTGTCGTCAGCTCAGTTGTCAAGGGAGTTTGGTTCGTCAAAGACTTTCACCGATCGAAACGACTCAAGGACTGGAAAACAACGTCGCGAAAAACCGCATTGCTCGCCGAGACAGAAAAAAATCTATTACGAAAAATATCGTGTCGAGCCACTGGGGAAAAACTCGAGTTATGTGCAATTTTCCAACTGGCACCTTCTTTGAAGTGGGTATGTGTAAGAACTGTGTAGGACGTGTAGGTAAATAATGAGCTGAACAATTGACATCACGTATAAACGCTAATACAAACGCATAATATGTAGCAATTCCAAGTCAAAAATATAAATTTTATTAGACGGAATTGTAGAAACCATTACTGACTGGTGCATTAAATTGGACAACACTATACTGCCGTCCTAAGTTAAAACGTCCTATCTACAGTAAAATTTTACTGTAGATAGGACGTTTTAACTAAGGACGGCAGTATAGTGGTTCATTGGAGGTATGAGGTAAAACGAAATACTGCACAGAGCTACAGGAAAAAAAAAAAAAAAAAAAAAAATCACCAATATTAAGAAAAATTGCTTAATAAAATAAAAAGTGTTGGTCTTTGAGCATTTTTCCTCAAAAAATGCCCAAAAAGCCCAAAACAAGCGTACCAATCTATTTTATTTTTTAGTTTTTTAGCGCATTATCGTCGTGTATTTCTAAAACGACTATTCCTAGGATTGAGCATCCCCAGTTCGCTTTGTGCGAAATGTTACAGTTTTTTTTTGGGATTGAGCATAATATGCTCACACACAGAAATGAGCACAGAAATGAACAGACCCAGCTATGAACACTTTTTTCGCCCAAGCCATTTTTGCCTATTGGGTAGGCCTGTTGCCTATATGTGCCCACCACATATGGAAATAAATATTTAAGAAATGTTCGTTGTTTATTCAGGACTTTTAGAAGAGGCCTTACTCGCTTTTTAATACGAAACTGGTTCAGAAAACATGTTTAATGAGGTTCACTGTAAAAATATTTAACAAGTAGATCCAGACTGTATTGCAATCGGACGTGAATTCTCGGCTGAAAGAGGCGAAATTTAGATTTTATGGGTCAAATACTTCGAAATTGGACCTCAAAGCTCGATATGGGCTCGAATTAGAACATGAAACACCCATTAAACGTGATGTCAAATTGAACGAAATTTTCTCGCTCGTCTTCCGCAACGTCTTCTCGTCTTCTCATACTTCAAAGCCTCTCAAACATTGTAAAATCAGTTCACGATAGTTGGAAACGACCGCACGTTCAACTCGCTCCTCCTTCCAACTCACGTATTTCACCGTCGTTTCTTTCCGTAATCGCCTTCGATTTGTCGTTATAAAACTAGGAAAAATCGAGGCGTTGAAAACACCGAGGCTCCTTCAGAAGCCGATTTGAAAAATGGAATTCAAAACCGCCCACTCTTCGGTTGGTACTTTGTCAGATCAAAGAAGAGAAAAATGACTTTGTATCAGATTCGTTTTTAAATTTGACCCCCAAAATTGGCGCGTCTTTGTGATTAAGCTACTTACATCGAGGAGTTATTTGAAGAGTACGACCAATAAGACACTCACCTGGAACAAAAAATTAGTATATTAATATTGGAACAGCATTCCAACCGCATTCCACAGTCACTATTACAGAAATGGACATCGTAGGTATACAATTTAGTTTTTTTGTGAAAAAGGTCAAACATTTCCAAACACCTCCAGATTCATCCAGATCTTACTAACGTACCTACTTTGAATGTTGCTAAGTAACAATATTTCCGAGCGCTTCAACCCATTATTTCGTTCAATTTGGAAATGCTCTCGTAAACATTCACCTCAGCAGTATGTAATTGTGAGTATTCGTTGAAAATTGATCACCTTAATATTACGTAGAATTCCAAAGTCAAAATTTTGTGGCCTAGAACTACAAGAAGTTTGTCATTGCCATGTTCAATTATAGACCTGCACTTGACTTGATATAAACTAGGCCTTATTACACAATGTGTTGGTAAGTAATAATACTAGTGCAGGTAATGGCTAATAGTTTATAATTTGCGCACAAGATAATCCACAAGATTTGTGCACTACTGCACAAAGATATCTTTAGTAATTAGCATCTTGTTGAACGATCGTCACTAACATAATATTGTTAGAGATATCCAAAATATCGGTTATCACCAATAATATTACAATAATTGGCGTATGTTCGCCAGTAAATTTGATGTTATTGTATGTTGGTGAATAATAATTATTTGAAGATACACTACAAGTTTTCCCACACTAAAGTTTATAAAGAGTGTGTAAATCTCCCCTTTTCCCCATGACTGGACGTTTTTATAACTACAAATCTATGTATTAGGTGTATGGTAATAAGTTACCAAATGGGCGGAACCGGGCCCCTCGAAGAGGCAGTTAAGGGGAATTTTATGGGGGAAAAATTACCTTCCAAAAATTAAGTTATTAAATTAATAATTAAATTATTAAGTTCCAAAAATGAAACAGTCTGACAAGTGACACCTCATTTTAAAGGTTTTGTAATAAGACGATGGATGGTTCAGTCAGAATTGCGATATCTTATTTCGTTCTCAAACTGGAGCACTTTGAAGATGAAGAAAGTGGTTGTTACTTGAGATGTTCTTCACAGTTCATTTGCTCTCGGAATGAGATATCGCAATTTTGACTTCACCTTTTATCATTAATTAAATCAACTTTTACATTTCACATAAAACCAGTTATTTCTTAAAAACTTCGCCCTTACAGCCATGCTGTATGACTGTCGATTTTTCACTCTTTCAATTGTGATATGAAACAAATTTCGAGACTTTTTGAACTTTGTCGAAATTGATTTCCGATGATCGTATCATGATGAAAGGCCCTTGAAAGCTGCTGACTGGGAAGCGGAGTTTCTTCCTCGAAGAGAAACCCGCTGGTTACCTCATTCGAGTCGCCTCCTAACGAGAGAGATTCGGAACGTTACGCAACTCGTTTCGGGAACTGCTTTTCAACTCGTCTCCCGTTAGTTGATTCTTTACTCGACGGAAACGGCTTCCTGAACAACGCGTTCCATCTTGCCCCGTTCCGTTCACCGTCTGGGCGGAAAAACAATCGGGAAGTCGCCCATCACATGTTTATTAAACCGGCGGTGTTGATAGACGTGGGTTGTCTGAGAGCGATTCAGACGCGAAAAGAGCGAGCAGATCGCGTCTTTTGATTTCGGCGAGTTTGGGAAAAAAGACCGGTGAAATGAGTTGAAATCGCACCTCAGAGGAACATCGTTAGGAACATGGAAGTTACCGTTACTCGGATTCACACAGGTCCATAACGAGTTTGCGTAAAAAATGGTAAATTTTTTGTTAAACCCATTTTTGTGGACAAGTGTAGATAAGTGGACATTTATCGTGAAACTCAAACTGGAGCACATTGAAGATGAAGAAACGTGGTTGTTACTTGAGATGTTCTTCATGGACATCGTGTTCTTTAATGGAGACGTTTTACATAAAACCAATTATTTCTTCTTTTTTTTCAGTTTTCCGACGATAAATAATTCAGCAGAGTTCATCAAAGAATAAAATTTAGTTGACATTTATGGTTCAGTAGAAACTTCAGTTTCTTGTCCCATTACGTTCATATCGGGCTAATCAGAGCCCCCACGTGGGTGGGGTGACCGGGGGGAAGCGACTAGGGGGGCGTGGAAGTGGCGGCTAGGGGGCCGTGGAGGCGGCGCCTAGGGGGGCGTGGAAGCGGCGACTAGTGGGCCGTGGAAGCGGCGACTAGGGATAACGAGGGTTTCGAGGCCCACAAGATCGCCCCACATTACACCAATGGATTTTTTCGTGAGGGGATTCATCCACCAACAATCTACTAAACACCCGCTAACCACCCGCTACCACCCGCTCCCACCCGCACAAGTCTGCCTACGAAGCGTCTCCTCTACCTTTCCCTAATTCGGCCTATCTGGGAGTACTCAAGTGGCCTCTGGGGTTCATCCGCTGTAAGCCACATCAAGAAGATTCAAGTGACTCAAAACAGAGTCCTTCGTTGAATAACAGGAGCTCCATGGTAAGTTCGCAATGCAACCCTGCATAACGACCTCGGCATTCTCACTGTTCAAGAAGTGATACGAAACACTTACAAAAAGTTGGACGATAGAATGACTGCACATGAAAACCCTCTAATCTCCTATATTCACCTAAATCCCCCACCACCACCACCAGATAGAAGACGTCTCAAGAGGAAAAGACCCCAGGACTCCTCAATGGTCTGAACAGTACCTACCATACTCAGAGTTACTACTCCTATTGGAACTTCTTACGTTACCAAACCGTCACTTGTTATATTACTACTCCTAATTACTTTTTATTCAGACCTTAATGGTCTGAACCACACAATATCCCTAGTCGCCACATCTATTTATTATTAATTTATTCATCTACTAATGTAAGTGACCATAAATGTATCTTATGTCTGGGAGAGGGCAGCTAATGGGCTGTACCTAGTACATGCATCATGTTAATTAAGCCACCTGCTTTCTATATTATGTTTATCGCAACTGTAATGTTCTTGTTGACAATAAAGTTCACAAAAAAAAAAAAACTTCGAATTTCCTGTCTGGAGTAAAACTTTTATTTTTACCTTGGTATATTCTTCATGTAAGTCTGCTCTAATCGGATAAGGAATAAGATATCGCAATTCCGACTTCACCTTCGTGTTTAGAGTTGAAATGTCCAACAGCTGAGGGAGGTTTTGGGAAGTTGCGAGGGGGGGGGGGGGTCACCCACGAAATTCCAAAAATGAAACGGTCTGGTAAGTGACACCTCATTTTAAAGGTTTTTACTCGTACACTCGGAATAAGATGGTTAAGTCAGAATTGCCATATCGTATTCCCCTCTCAAACTGAGATGTTCTTCATGGACATCGTGTTCTTTAATGAAGATATTTTACATAAAACCGATTATTTCTTCGAAAATTTGCTCTTATAGCCATGCTGCATGTCTGTGGATGTTTTGAAGAATTTAGAGGGTTTTTTTTACCGACGAAAAACGAGATATGAGGACATCCAACGTGAAATCCCTAATGGGAAAACTGTCATAATTTCGAATTTATCGCCAAGTAACTCGTCGGTTTATTTTCTTCTTTGTGTAAAAGAGTGTAAGTAATTAAGAGTTATGAGGGGAGTATCAATTTTTTATTGCGCACCCGTACAATTACCTACTAATTTATGAGGTTCTTACTGTTTTGATAAACATCAAGCGTCTAGTGATTTTGATGAATTTTGCATGAAACTTTTCTGATTCATTCATAATTCATCGAGAACATTCGAGACTGTCGTCTTTTCTGTTACTTATTTATCTATTTATTTTTCGTACCAAAAAAGAAAACCTAAGGTTTCACCCGAGCGAATTTATAGGCAGAAAACAGCTTGGCGCAGACTTGCCAAGAAGAAAACGGATAGGGGTGTTCTTGGAACAGGGTCTGGCGAAGTGGGGGGATGTTGGAACAGCGGCTGAGGAGGTTGCGGGGGTAAAGTTGGAACAGGGTGTGAGGTTTATTGTTAGCGGCCACGCAAGGCCTCACAGAGCAGGACGTTGCCCTCCTGAGCCCAAAGGGGCAAAAGCACCATCGATTCCTCATCCCTCTGTCCAACCGTAACATTTTTTTGCCCTCGCTCGCACGTCCAAATAGTCAACTATTTCGTGTATTGCTTGAAAAAAGTATGTAAAGAAATTAAATTCATTACAGATCAGGATTCGTCTGTTGAAATGATAAGAGACTAACAGCGAGTAGTATTTTCAAATGGATTATTAACCCGAGATGAACCGAGAGTGAGTAGCATAGAAATTAGCTTTAGGAGCCACTCAGCTGATCCGGGGCCTGTTCGGCCTATTGTATAAGTCCTAAGGAGGCTACTCAAAAAAAGTACAGCTTCCTAGAATGAATTGTAAAGAGATTAGCTTTAGGGATCACTCAGCAGATTTTGGGCCTATTCTGCTTGATTTTGTCCTAAGAAGGCTACATACCGAATTACAGCTTCACAGAGTGAATAGCGCAGAAATTAGCTTTAGGAACACACAGCTGATCCGGGGCCTGGACAGCGTCAAGTGTTAGTCCTAAGGAGGCTACATACCAAATTGCTCGTTGCTGTTTATTGGTATCGCCTTACATTTTTTTTCCTGTGAAGCAAAATTTTTCAGGACCTCCAGCGGTAAGACATAATATTAACAAAATCGAAAACGTTTTGGAACTGAGTGCTGCGTTTGAAGTTTTCCGAATTGTTCCAAAACCGAGATTAGTTGATTCGAAGTCAATAAAAACATTCCGTGACGAGTTCGAGTTTATCGCTGAGTCGGTTTGATAGAAGAAAAGCTCGCGGTAAGAAAAAAAAATATATCAATACGACCGGCCAACAACCCCGCGACCCAGTTTTATGGCGGACGAATGAATCGGTGATCATTAGGAAGTGAGTGTAATCAGTACTAATCAGAAAACACTGGTTAAATCGGTTGGTTGGTTGTTGTAACAATATTTTGTGTTGTGGTGCGTAGTGATGACAGTGTTGTTGTGAGTGAAGTCGACAAGAGCGTGTAGAGTGTGCACATCAGGCGAGATGTACCGATTTTGGTGTCAGTGTCCCCCACACTACATACAGACTAGTACAATGTATAATAAGGTCTCCAGTTATAATTAGGTAGAAGGTCATATGCGTAGTCTGGTAACAGTAGCCCACAGACCAGACCAGGGTAGTAGGTATTAGTTGTCCAAGAGCAGTACCTTAAAGTACCTTAAAGCAATACTGAGCCTCAGGTCGTATGAGCACAATATGCGTATTTTAGTGATATTGGTATCGAGCAAGAGTGAGTGGTATCAGTGGCTCTTGGATTTCACTTAGAAAATGTTGAATTTGACTTTCCAAAATGTCTGCTTTTTGAACTCATCCTTTTGTGATTATTGGGATTTCGGAGAACTTGTTAGCAAAGTCAGACAAAATTAGGAAGTACATTTCCGTCAAAATGAGCTGATTGGTATTGATCCATGAACGAGTTTCAGTCATAACCTGGATCGAAGGCAGTCACAACACATTAGGCATTACATAATAACTAATGAGCGAATATTTCAAGACAATCAATTTTACATGCACTTCTTTGTGGAACTTTTTGTTTTAATTCACTATATTGATGAAGGAATAACACTCAAATATTGTACAGTTACAAAAAATTGGCGATTTTTTAACTCATTGAATTCATTGTGTTGACAGTCAGATAAAATGCACTGGTCGGAATTAGGAAGTTGATTCCCGTTGAAAATGCGCTGATTGGAATTGATTCATGGACGAGTTCCAGTCATAACATGTAGCGAATGCAGTCACCTCTCATCATATTATATAACTACTAATGAGCGAATTTTCGAAGAAACTCACTCAATTTGTATTGTGTTTTTGTGGAAATTTGTATCTGCTCACTGTTCTGGTGATTTGTTTTCATGATCGAAGACATTAGTAGTCACTTTTGAACTAAAAACACTCAAATTGTGTACAGTTATTATAAAATTGGCAGTTTTTGAACTCATCAGTTCATTGTGTTGCCAGTCAGATATTAGGAAGTTTATTCCCGTCATTGGAATTGATTCATGGACGAGTTCTAACTAAATTTTTCGTGTTGTTTGTGGAAATTTGTATTTGTTCACTGTTGATGATTTTTCAAGTTAGCAGAAATTTGTAGTCATTTTTGAATGACAAACACTCAAGTTTTGTGCTTCAACTTAAAAATGCGCAGTTTTTGAGCTCATCGGTTCACTGTGTTGCCAAAGTCAGATAGATTGCACGGTCGGAATTAGGAAGTTTATTTGCGTTGAAAATTCGCTAATGATTGGAATTTATTGGCGCAATATTGAAGGAGGAAGGAAGTGGGGGGTTGAGTTGGAGGCGGTGGCGGGTGGTGAATTGACGTGAAGCGGCGGGTGGAGGAGGATGAACCCGGAAGAAGTGGCGGTAAGACGAAGGAGGAGGAGGTGAAGTGATGGGGGAGGGATAAAGGGAAAAGGTGAACGGACGGAAGGCGGAAGGGTTATCGGAGGCGGCGGAGAGCGGGTGGCGGGTTAACGGGGGCGGGAGGTTATTGCGAGGGGCGATGGGGGGCGGCTCCGAGGGTTGGGGGATGATGGGGGGAGTCTTGGGACGGGTTGCCAAGTCTGCTTAGTTTCCAAGTGACGTAATTCCCCCCCCCCCCAATCCGCCCAACCGTAAGGGTAACTGAGTCCTCGACCTCACCCCCTCGACGCCCTTTCAGTGTAATTCAGTTCTTCCCTTCGCAAGTGAAATGTCAGCTTTCTGAGTTGAAATTCGGACCAAAATTAGTATAAATATTGAAATTCCAATGGTTCATTATCGAAGATAAGAAACCAAAACGACAAGAAACTACGCGTACAACGAGAATAATGAAATTAACCCTAGGAGTGCATACATATTCATTTGCTACGTGGACGTCACCCTGGGGTCAATAGTGACCCCTACGGCTTGAAATATCCATGATTCCTCACAAATTCAAAAATATATCATGTTTACACTCTTAAAAAATTCTTCGATAGCTCAATAGTTGATTAATTACAAATATAAGGTCATCTGAGACCCAAAGTTATTTTTAATGAATAAAGGGACGATTCAGACTTTTTACCTAGAAAAGTTTTTCGATCAATTTATTTTGCTTTGGTGGGATCTATTATAAACTATGGGATTCTGATATGGGGAAGTACTTGTGGATCTCACCTTCGGGCACTTCAGGTGACTCAGAATGCCCTACTTGGAGTCTATTTGCGTAAGCCTTATTTGTATCCTACCAGACTTCTATATAAGAAAACCAAATTTCGAAATAATAATTATTATTAGACAGAGCTTCCTCTTCGCCTCCTGCCGGCAGTTGTTCAGGTTGGGCACTAGCAGTGAGTATTTGTCATTGGCGAAACAGACCCGTGCTGCAAGTGGAATTAGATTGCCTGTAGTTCGCACAAATTGTTTTCTAGAACTGCATTTATACAGGCCGTTAAACTCTTGTATTCTAATAAATTAGATGTTGGCCAGTTCAAGAAGTTAAAAGATTTTTGTAATTTTTTTGTTGAAAAGTATTTTCATTAAGAGCGCGCCGTAAGAGTGGCGCCTGCTACTGCAGTGGATTCCGAGAGAACTATGTTTCTGACATGAACAAGGTTCAAGTTTGGAAAATCCCCGGCAGGTACAGCTACTTGTCGTAGCTCTACCTACCGTTAGGGACTTCCCAGGGAACATGTTGACAAAGCGATGACGTACTTGAGATGGCTTACCTCCTTTTCATTCACCCTGCGATTGCAACAAAGGAAAGGGTAAAACCACCACCTACCGACCTCCTTGCCTTGACGCTGGGCCACAACGGGAGCCGGGATATCAGAACTGAACTGCCGACACTTTTTCAATAATATTTTTAAATATTGGTCTAAAATGAAAACGATCATTTCCCACAAAATTTAGAGCTGTTTTGAAGATGAATAATTTAGTCATTACCCATTTCTTCTTTTTTTTAGAATCATCATTGAATTCACAAACATTTTTGTTAGGAAACCATTCAAATAGTATTTTGGTTTATTATCTTCGATAATGAACCATTGGAATCGGCCAAAGAAAAATTCCCCCCCCCCCCCCCCCAAAATTTGTTGGTTCAAACTGACCCAGCTGATTCAAACAGCACATGGTTTTCAAATACCGAGTTAATAAATACTATTTATCTGGATAATTACCGTCCCTTGGGAAAAACGTACTTTCAAAATCTGATATTCTCCCGTTATCCCGTTAAAACCTAAATCCTACCTGTCACTAACTGGCTTTCTAATCTCCTAGGGTATCACCTTGGGAAAAACACCTCTTGGGGATCTCCTCTTGGGGGTCTCTTGGGAAAAAAACACTTTCAAAATCAATTTTTGGGTGCAACACCTGACGGTCTCATTGGCGATGACGGCATCGTAGAAATAAAATGTCCATCCTCGTGTGCCAGTACGACAATAGAAGAAGGATTGAAGACGAAAAAAATAAATTATTGGATAAGTGATAAGAAAGGAGGATGGGTTTTTAATAAAAAACACAAATATTACTACCAAATCCAGGGCCAGCTGGCAATTGCCAGCAGGTCATATTGCATTTTCTGTGCCTGGACCCTACAAGCGATTAGGGTAGAGCGTATTGAGAGGGACCAAAGATTTTGGGATACAATGGTGCCTACCCTTGAAAACTTTTATTTTAATTGTGCCCTACCTGAAATTTTGGATCCCCGAGTATCAAGGAACATGCCGATTAGAGATTCCCCTGATTTCGTAGGTGCAAAACAATGTACAAAAAAAGAGTGTGTGTGATTTAGTTTGACCGTCAGTAAGAATGATGTTGAGGGATGACATCCCTCAACATCAATGTACAAAAAGATATAAATGAATAATTTATAAGTAGGTACGTATCGTGATAATGTGAAATTGAATCTATGAATATAATATATTATGTCAATTATATCAATATTTTTCAGTAAATTGTAGCACTGTTTTTTTTTAATGAATAATCTCCACGACTTGGCTACCTTTGTATGTACCTACTTTTGCAATTCCTAGTAGTAGCCTAAAACGACAAGCGAGTTCTGGAGGAGTAAAAAGTTACCTACAACACATATTATAAAATACACAAGTCAAAGTTAGAATTTCATGTCCAATGTAAAAATAATATAATAATAATAATGTGAAGGGTGATCTTTACAAAGAAGATAATAAACCGTTGTGTCAAGAATTTGCAGAGTTTTTTTTATTCTGCATCCAACTATGCAATTTTCAATTTTTCTGGAATTCACATTAACTTTTTTCCCAATGGGCCCTCTTTTCTATTGTGTAGGCGGATTTGACGCAAAATGTCAAAAAACTATCATATTTTCGGGCATGTTGGCTGTAGTAAACTCAACTGTAATGACTCATTTATTAATTTATCTTCCGTCGCCCTTTCACAACAGAGAGTAGGGACCGGCCAAGTCATGAATGACGTGGCCCTTTTTCCCAATAATGACTTCAACTCTTCCAGATAACCCCCACAACGCTATTGGGATTTGGGAAACCCATGCAGAACAACTTTTGCTTTCAGAAGAGTGCACCTCTGTTTGACTGGTCGGTATAGGGATTATGGGACCGCAGGTACTTGAGAAGTCGCCCTTTCTCACATTCCTCAGTCAGCGGGATCTAGCGGTAAAGGGCTGAACTACTGGCGTTCCCGCCTGTGTCCCGCGATTCAAACTGCTTCAATATCAGATGTCAATTTTTCCCGGGACACCACATCCCCAAAAATGAACCGTTTTTATCGCTTGAGCACTCAAATTGAAGCTTAGGATCTGAAAAAGAGATCCTACGGAGCACAATTTCCATATCACTTCATATAAGGAAGAAACAACCATCCAACTGGGGCAACCTCCCATCTCTCTCGGAATACCAACTTCATGAGATGATGGCTGTCTTCAGGGACGTCATATCAAAAATCGCAAAAGTAGGATCACTAGGACTTGATCTAACTTGAAAAAGAAAAAAAAAATCAAGGAAATCGGTGCAGTTTTGGCAGAGTTACATGGCGGGACAGATACATTGATTTCTTATGGGAGCTGTCACGTACGGCGCCCTCTTAAGTGTAGACTGGTCGTTTGGTTTATATTTTCACATCGTATGCACATGGTTTAGGTTTATTTATACTAGGTAAGGTATTTTGGTGAGGGACAACTCCACCAGATAGCACAAGTGCATCAAGAACTTTTATTCTGGTAGGCAGGGCTTTTTTTTTTTTTAGTTCTGTGTTGTCATTGTAAGCGATACTGTTATAGACATAAATATTAAGTTAGCCAGTAGTATTCAAATTTGCCCTATATACAAATGTATTGTTTGTAAAATTTGTATGTGATTATCTGCCAATAAACAAATTTAAAAAAAAAATCAGGTAAAAATCCATAAAGTTACAAAAACAAAGTTTGTTTCTTTAATTTGCTATTCGTTTATTAAGTTGAATATCAGTTCAATGTCAGGTGTTGAGATACTCCGGCGGAGCCACAACCTCGACAGCGGATTCCGAAGGTCCCACGAAGATTTCGCTAGCCAGCCGTTTTTTTCTTGTTTCGTGGGTTTTTCTGTTCGAAAATTCGCTCACGAGTTTCTCTTACTGTGAGCGTGTGTGTGCATGTGTGTGTATCCGTGTGTCTGTGAGGACGAGAGAAAGTTGTCGGAATAAAATATTAGGCAACAGCCGGAGGAGCCTTTCACTTTCTGACGGAAGGAGGAAAGAAATTCTCTGGGCCGGTCCGTGAAAACTCGCAGGCGGTCCGGATCCGGTTTGGCGGCGGTCTTCCCGTTACATTTGCTAATAAAAATAGTTTAAACAAATACTTGAATAAATAAATGAACAAATATCTAGAGAGAGGAATCGCATGGTTTTCTTTACCAACGAACTGTACAGTTGACTGTAATGTTTAGTTGATGTAAATGAGGTAAAATAGTTAATTGACACTGAATTTTTCATGTTTGTTTCGTGAATTTAAAGTCCACCAATTATCATTTACGTGTATTCAAATTCAAGGTGGATTTTTTTGGAAGGATTTTGATTATGAAGGATGGAAGACAACGCCATATCAAGAGGACATTGAGATATCCCTACAGAGCAGTGAATATTGGCGATGTAGAGGAAATCCTGGCGGATAATGAATAGTCCACTGAACATCCTCCTTCCGCCACCCACCACCCTACAACCGCCCCCATTAAGGGACACAGAGGCACAGACAACCCACACCCCCTTCCCACCCATCGTCACAAACTGCCGCCCTCCTCCCCTTCCCACCCATTGCTCCAAAGTGCCACCCTCCACATTCATCCTTCTCCGCTCCCCTCATTACCACCCTCCACCCGATTACCAGCTCATGAATGACAGACAATAAATAAGATCGTCCCCTCTCTGACAGACTAGCGTACCTAACTTTTTTCCTCCCACAAACTCTCGTAACTGCAAAAAAGCAACTTTTTAAATACATTTTTTTTTTAAATTTGTCTTTCGTATTTTGCGCTATCAGTACGGGGTTCTTTCGGCGTGCACTCTTCGGGAAAAACTTGCCCAGAATGTCAGCTTTTCAATGGTATAAAAAAAAGTGTTTTTCACAGTGAAAGTTGTGGAGAAAATGACGTTTGAGTCCTGAAAAACGTGGATTTTTAGGTGGAACATCAACGTTTTCCACCAAAAGCAAACTTGCTTCATGGAAGTGAGTGCGGTTTAGCAATTTAGGCATTTTTGACGCTGAAACGAATGGTGACACCGCAGCGTACGGCGGACTGACGGATTTTTTTTTTTTCGATTTTCTGAATCTTCCTTGAAATTTAAACCAACAAATTTTGAGGGGGAATTGAAAAAAAAATTTCTTTGGTCGATTCCAATGGTTCATTATTGAAGATAATGAACAAAAAATATTCAGCAAATGGATGAAAATTAGTGGTCACTCATTCTATCGTTATTGTGTCGAAAGGCTTCAAAATACCGACGAATCCGGGGACGATAAATAATCGATGGAATGATGTGATGACAATATAACAACCGATAATCTGATATTCGGAAGGAGTTTATTGAACTCGTTTGAATCTCGCGGCTGTTTGATATAATCGAAAATGTCTCTCTGCAACGCGCCCTATCTTACGGACCTTAAAACACGATAGTTTCAATTACGACTTACGTGATGATAGCGACCACAGATCCGACCAAAAACACGAGTTTCTCGCCGCAGATTCGAATTTACGTGATCTTTTTACGATCATTTTTTTTTCTTTTTCCTCTTGTTCACGTGGATTCGCTCGGTTTATCTCGCCGTGTTTTTTCACGACTCGAGACACGCGCCGGAAACCAGGAAATGTAAACAGCGGGAGGTTGAAGAAGAGAAGAGCGAAAACGTGAGGCCAATAAGACTGATTTGGGTCGTTCCAGGTGGAACCGCTGATAGTATCTTCGAAATAACAGTCGAACGGTTCGTATTTTCAACTTGAAAACCGCGAGTTCCCTCCAAAACCTTGAAACCCCTGAAACCTGATCTTTTTCTTTTCAGTAAATATTTGGAGCAATTTAGGAGAAACACCGCATTTCGACTCGAGATCGACGTTTTTCATGTTTTATCTGGTTTTTCGAGTCGAAAGTTGGACAACTCGAAAGTCGAATTCGTTTTGAAGCGGTAGTTTTGTCCATAGTGGGAACGGAAGCTATGATAACGGTAGCTATTAATGGGATCTTGAGTAGACATAATTGAAGGAATTCACTTTAAACATGCCTTCATTGTCGAAGAATTAAGAACAATCAGGTAACAACAGGAATTCTCGTTCCTCTCTAAGAATACCGTTAATGATAATAGTTATTGGGAGGGGAATACGATTTTGTATAAGGATCCTGAATAAAGCAGTAATGTTGATCATGTTGAATTTTGATCACTCAAATTTTTGACAGGCCCCCGCCCTAAGACATAATATTATTCTGCCGTTTTAAAGTCACTCATGTCCGAATTCGTCAAGATTTGTGAAAAATCGTATAAACCACAGTGGTGACAAGTGACGTATCTTGTGGGTTTTCCATCTCATTTGGAGGCAGAACAACTTATCTGTGGTAGTTTGCAAGAAATAAACCACTTGTGTTTGTCAATTTCTACCACGTATCGAAATTTTACGTCTTCCAATTTGCAGGCAAAACAACTTATCAACCGAAATCTGGTGGCAAGTGGTTTTGCAACGAGACGCATAAGGGTTTTACCATAGCAAGTGATTTATTGCTTAACACCCAAGTGGTTTCTCCTGCGAATTACTCAACTCGATACCAGCTGTTTTGTAAACAGATTTTGATTCATGATATCCATCTGTGAAATTCAGTTTGACTCAAGTGGGTTTTCCAAAAAACGATGCGTCAGAGTGTTTGCAGGCAAACCAGCTCAAGTGGTTTTGCCTCCAAACTGAGTGCTTGAGTTTAGATTATCGAAGGGGAAGAACAACTTAACTACGATTAATCGAAGCGGATTGATATATAATCAATATCAATATGATCGGTTGGACCTAACGTTAACATCGAGCGGAAATACTGATTCGTAACTCTAAACTGAAGACGAGCAATGAAGGGGCCAGCTGAAAAACCTAGAGGCATTTTTTGGACGTCGAAAATTTTGCAAATAAGTGGTTTTTCCATGTCGAAAGATCTCCCGCAATTAGACCTTTATGATCACAGATATTTTAAAATAGCACAAGAGAATAATTACAAAATTTACCGCGGTTACGGCGACATCAACGTTTTTGACAATAACGTTGATCCATGTAAAAAAATACTAAGTCTGCAAAATACTGTAGTAGGGAGGCAGATACATTGTAGGTAGGTAATATCAGATAGGTATCTTTGGACCACAGATCGGTTCAGGACACGAGAAACGCTCGAAAAATGAGTCACGTCTGTTTGGACAGATTTACGACCGAATGAAAATTGAAGTTTTGTAGTTGCGACCCTTAGGCTCTGGGCTACAGATTTACCATTAAAGTTTTCTTCTTCTTCTTCGTCATGCAATCCTTCAACTCCTCCACACACTGAGCGTTCTATTGGAAAAATCGAAGGATCGAAATGTGACAAATGTGAAAATATTCTCACCGCCACGGGGGGGACATGCGATGCGACTACGCGAACGGTATTTTCTCGTTGGGGAGCGGAAACCGGCAATCGTAACGTCGAGATACAACGGGAATTCGCCGACGAAGCGAAAGTTTACTGGTGGGAAAGAAAAAACTCGGAAGTGAGAAAAAAACACACAAAAAGAATCAAACGAAATCGACGAAAGGAAGTGAGAATTATCCATTGTGTCATGGAGAAGGACGTTTTACTGTTACAAATAACTTTACCAGTCATTTTTGAAAAATCTTGAATGATTAGTTTATTAAAACACGACTTTCTGATTCTTTACAGTGGGTTTTGAATTGTGGCTTGATCTTCATCAACGTCGATCAGAGACGAATTTCGAGTCATCATTGACGTGTCTTTGAAGCCTCTGCTGGTGAACCACTTCCACTCCAAAATCTCGGTGGATGTTATCATTGCGAACGTACCAGAATTGACGACGTTCCCGAGCACTTTGTTCTGGCATTTTTGAATAATTTATTACGTTAATTTTGGCTGCACAGCTCCATAGCTGACACCTGTAAGTCCATACAGGCTTGAGGACTTGTTTATACAGAGTGTTTGTACTGAACTAGCCCCAGTCAGAATAATTTGTGGTTTTTTTCTGGACATGTGTCGTCAAGGGTAATTTGGCATCGAGCTACAAACCCAAGTACTTTGCCTCATTGGCGCATCGGATGATTTTCCCATTGAGAAAGGTCGGTATGGACAGGAGCTTTCGATTTGTGAAGTCCACACGTACCGAATAGGTCTCATTCATTTTGATGCTCTATCGTTAGTGACGGGTTCGTTGTTGTTTCCATCAAGAGCCAACAGATTGAGGTGATATCCGCCAATGTAGCATAATGTTTGTTTCTAAATCTGGTAGATCAGCAGCGTAGATCTTATCGAGCAAAGGTCCCAATACACAGCTTCGGGGCACTCCAGCTCTGATCTCTTTTAGCTCTGAGTGGGCGTCTTCCAGTTTGATTCTGAAGAACCAAAAGTGTATTCGAAAGGTATGAACCAATTCTTTCTGTGAACAGTTTTGGCACTGCTCGATGAAGTTTATATTGCAGCCCTTCGAATGCCTGAATTACAACGAAGAAAATAGCTTAACAATCTTCCTTCTCCTCTACGGCGTTTTCTGTTTCGTTCCCAAAACTGTGGCACTTGTTCGATAGTTGAAAGTTTTTCTTCTGAACCCAAACTGGTGAGACCTGCATCCTCACTATTGTACTGGTTATAGTACTATTTTATGTACTGGAGATGAACTTTTTAAAACTGAGATGACTTACGAATTAATCAGATATTTTATAAAGGTGATTTGATTCGGCTCTTCTCGATTCATTCATTCTTTGGTTTTACTTAGTTTGCATTGAATTAGTTGAATTTGTAGGGCTGTTTATTTACTTTTGTGGTATCTGTTCGCTACAGAACAACTTCGAAGAACTTAATCGTTCGATTTGTAATTGTTGGGTCGCTGAGAGTCGTTCTTCCGATTCAGATATGGTCTAAACCCCCCCCCCCCCCCGAAATTAACTCCGATTTGTCACGAGTCGGGACGTCAATATTTCAGGACTCGACAGCTATTGTATCGAATGTTCCTCCGGGACTCGGAGCGCGGGAGGACATTTTAAAAGGCTAAACGGCCAATAAAAATCCCCTCAGACGACGAGGGGAAGACGTCGGGAAACCGAAGGAAGGCCATTAATTCTTTTCGGGAGGACTTTGTGTCCTGAGGCCGTTGACCTTACGGATGCCGATTTGAGGGAGCCGATGCGGCTTCGTCCCCTCGAAATAACTGAATTCGTTTGCTTTTTGTCGAAAGAGTTTTTTTTTTCAATTTATTGAAACCAATTGATTGATCTTACGATACTTTTAATTGCGGTCTGGTCAGTCAACAAGGAGCAGTGCGTGTCCATCGCATCGTTGAAATGGAGAGAGCCAAATGCGCTCCTTTTCCTGAATTGGAAACCGCTCCAAATTCGGCGAGCTGTCAGCTACGAGTGGAATTCAGCAGTTATTTGAAGCTAAAACGTACGAATTTCTTCGGGAAAAATTGCATAGAAGATTCTATCAAGAACCCCAAGAGTAGCACACGAAGAAGTTCAGGTCGACCAGATGGAGTTAGGAGACCCAATCCACAGCGATTCAACGAGCAAGAACAGATTAACCGAAACAGATACTGACCGATTGTATTGTTTCGGATTTTACCAACTGTGCGCCAACTTTCATCAGGACAGACACTCGTAGCATACACCACTTTTAATTTTTAATGGCCTGTCCGTATGTTTTATTTCTTCTTTTCGATTACCAACATCTGTTAACCCTAAAACACACCAGTAGTTTTTGGAGCCGATTCTACACCACTGGGGTATCCAACTCCCCAACTCTTCTTTTTCCTTCAAATAACTTCTAATTGATTTATGCAGTTCAATGCTTGTGAACGCCGTACAAGAGTTCCTGGTAATGAGAAAAAAATCAATGGAAATGGTCAGAAACAAAAATATAATAATTTAATGAAGAATTTTCTCTTAAAATCTGTTTAAACAACAAGCAATTTTATTCGGTCTTTTTTCACAGTTTTGACAACAACAAAATCAGCTCATCAAAGAAGTAACTGTAGATTTCAAAACTAGCGAATAGTAACAGAATGAGGGAAAAATCCGTTTATTAAAAATTAGGTTTTGTATCCTCACAGGAGCTTAGGAATCACAAGGTTACTGGGAGAAAAAAGAAGCCAAATCGGGTTCCTTCCTATTGGAACTTCACAAAGCACAGAAAAATGCAAAGCCTTCCTGCTAACCAAAGCAAAAAGACTCATCAGCAAAATTAGAATTTTTAGGCGAATTGACCTCATCCAACTTTAACACAACACCTTCCGGATTTCCTCAAATGTTTCTTCCTGACGTCTATTCCCTACAACAAAATGAGACAAGATAATCAACAGGAAGAGAAGAAGAAACCGAAGAAGACAGGATTCGCCATTTCTCGATAGCTGAAGGTGGAACCTTTGGAAAAATCCCCACGTACCAAATGTGCTGCAAGGAATAACGTTTCGGGGGGTCAACAACGCGATAAGTGGGAAATTGTGAATTATCGAATTATTCGACGGAAGAGCTCTTTGAAAACGAATCGCGACAGAGACCGATCGCGGAAGTTTTGATTGTGAGCGATGAATTATTCAGATCAATTTCCATTCGGTTTTCTGCGGAGAGGGACGGCGGGAAACGACCGATGGCCGCTGGGATTTGTGAGAGAAATTAATCAACGACGAAACGTTCGTCCGAAAAAAGAGAAGAAAAAATGAGTGAAACATCAATGGGAACGAAGAGGTGGTTTTCAAGGACGTTTCGAAGGGGTACGAGCGATTACTCACAAGAGGCACCTCAAGTGCACCCTTAACTTTGTAGGATAAGGAAACGTAAAGCCACAAAATCACCACTATCCCTTTCCCATGATGATCCCGACGACTTTTCCATTCCCAAACTTTAGTGAGTTGACAAGCTTGACAAGCTCCAAGAAGCACACCCGTTCTTGCTCACCTGCTCCAAACAACTGCAACAACCACCTACGTACATACAAAAAATTTGTATGTAATCAGATTAGATTGTAACAGGGCCTTAGAATGGGACCGGTCCCCATCAACTAAGGAACCTGGTCTTATCCTGAAGAGCGTTGCCCTGTAAGTCATTCTATAGACTCTGGGTTCAGTCTACTCCCCCCACTGGACTGATCACCTTTTCCTATCAGGTTGTTTCAAACACGGTTTCTTCTGGTATCATGTGGAAGATGTTGTGTAAGGCTAGTGCAGGCCCCCTGGCCAATTGACTTTCGTCTTCTACCAGAGGGTCCTGCCCAACAACAGGGTTTGGGTGTGAGGGAAAACTACCTACTTACTAGCAAGTTCACGACCACCACGAATCTAACCTCTGTTGGAGGGCAGGCCGGTGGAGCTGGTATCAGAAGCCTAAAGATTCTGTATAGTTGAGCTTCGAGTGATGTTCCTCCTCTTCACTAAGTCTGCACGACGGATCTTCCCTCGTATATTCCGATTCTGTGCAGATTGAGAAAGCAAGCTCAGTCAGCATCCCCACCAGGAGTCTAATTTTCCTCCTCGGCAGCTCAGTTCCAACTTGCTGAACCCCTGCACCAGGATGTCTTCCCATAACCTCCCAAGCCTTTCCATCTCCCAGTCTCCCAGGAAGGATTCAACCAGCCAGACTAGAATGTTTGCAGAACGTTCAATTTTACATTTCCCTTCACAATGATTAAATTTAGATAAGCATTATTATTTTCGATTTATTTCATTTTTCATAAAAATAACCCCAAACAAAATCTTAGCAGACAATGTACTTAGCTATTTCCAAATCAACACTGAAGATTCTTTCATTACATTGAGGTTTATAGAGTTAATTATCAACAAGTCCTACTGTTTTGTCCAAATTTTCCGTTTCAATTAAAATGATCACATATTATATGTGATATAATATTATCACATATAAATGTATATCATGTATTATCACACATAAGTAAATTTAATTTTTTTCAATCTCATAACTAGAGGTCAGTTGGGGCAATTATATACCAATTTAACAAGTTTAAACTACTAAACAGCTTCCAGAACGTCATGGTTCCCGTTGTATCCCCGTGCAGTGGGATTGTAGTGCAATTAGACTCCTAAAACGATTGCTCCTCCCCAGAGACTATGGGGTAACTATGAACGTCTATTTTTGTTGAAATGGTGAACACACCATCGATGAAAGTGATGATATTTTTTGCAGTTCATAGCAAGGGTTTGATTTAGATTCGAAGGGGTTCATATGAATACTAGTTGAATTTCGGTCACGGGTTGTTCATAGAGCGCTCTAAACGAAGTGTAGCAGCACATGGGGGTCAAACGATTGTAAAATTGCTTCTTTTTTTACACATCGTAAATTAGAAGGCGAACAATCGTTAGTCCCTTCCAGAAATCGATTATCTCGCCGACAAGAGCCATCTCGGGAACGAGTTTTCATTAGGTCGCGTCCTTTCATCACCCATTCATCATTCCCGTAGACGTTCGCCCTCTCGTTTAATCTTAATTTAGACTGCCACTCAATAAAAAAAAAACCTTCTGCAAAAAGAGGAAACCCGGCCGGAAAACGAAATTCGATTCGACGACGCCCCCCATATCGATTCATCGTTGATACTTAGTCATTTTCGGATCATCTCATCGTAGTATTGGGGAATGAGTGTTGAAAACGTCAGGTACGTGCTGCGCCAAAAATGATTAAATCGCAATTCAGATTTTTCATATAGAATTGATTAATTCGAGGAGTGTTTCAAAACCTGCCGATGTTAATTGGTATTCATCGTGTCAAACTATTTCGATTTTGAAGGCCACCCTGCCTTGAAAAGCGAACGAACCTACCGCCAAAAGAAATTCGACTCTTCGACGCCCCTATATCGATTCATCGTCACTTCTCCGCTCGAAGGGGGTGTTGTTAGATCTAATTTGGAAACCTCAGTTCTCTCCGCGCGTGTGCTGTTCGGAAACAATGGGCCCTCATGCTAATTGCTTCATCAGCATGCGATGTCTTCCCCGCTCGGGCGAAGAGAACGAAAAAAAAAGAAACGGTTCACAAGAAATTAGTTATTCTTCCTTGCGAAATCCTCCTCCGAAATTTACGAGCTTTTGTCCGCCAAAGCGAAGGAAAATCTGAATGTCTGACGGTTTGCAATTCGACTCGCGGTGTTGACACTCGGGGAAAATAACCACTTCTACAGCAATTCTCCCTTGCGTCTATTTTATACACACAGAAATGAGCTCCGTGTATTTTATTCAAGAACAGAGTTTCTAAACCGTACCATCTCATTTTTTGGTTACGTAGTTTACAAATTAAACGAGTAAATTTTTTATTTTGATTTTATTTTCAATTTTGGAGTAGGTATTTAGAATGTGGGTCTTGCCGTAAGACAAATTTTGTGCGAAGCCTCGTTATTAGAGGAAATTTTAAATACACAAACCAAATTAGATTGATTTTTTTTTTCAGCATTCAAAACGGTAGAACAGTTTTTATTCTCAGTTTTAAAGCAAAAAACTCTGCAAATTCTTGACACAACGGTTCATTATCTTCTTTGTACAGATCACCCTTCTGTCTAGATCACTAGGTCTAAATGTCTAGATCCTAAATGTTAGATTAATTATTATTATGAATTATAACTAATTATTAATAATTTTATCAAGTACCTAGTGAAAATTATTATAATTTATTGTTAGGTAGGAATTAATCATGTGTATTTATTATTAATAATTATTATTATTAATTATGATTAATTAATACCATATAACTCTGAGGTTTTTAATACTACGTCGGTAATAATTTTTCTATAAAAGAAGTACCTACCAACAAACATTCGAAATTAGCTTCATTTCCGTAGCACGAAACGCACCACAGAACAACAAACTCGACATAACTTAAGCCATATGATGTTCCAAAGAGCTTGTTAGTATGAAAATGGACCTGTATTTCAACAGTTTGATTCACGATCGGGTTGTGAGGCACAATCTTTGGGCCGTCATTGTGAACGAACGGCTGGTCGTACAGAGCTGCGGATGGTCTTAAAAAATTCTACGGAACAAACTCTATCTAAATATGAAATAAAAAACATACCGTTCTATATGAATTTTTCGAGATATGAGATTTTCAAATTTTCAAAATTCGTTTTGAACCCCTTCCCCTTGACTTAGGGTTATGAAAAGTTTCGAGGACCATTGTGGGGTTGGTCGAAACCCATAAAAAAAATTTCGTAATTTTAACTCAACGCTAACTGGGCAAAGTGGCGCGGACGGCGTACGGCGGACGGACGGATTTTTTTTTAATCGATTTTCTGACTCTACGTATCTTGAAACGTAAACCAAAAAATTTTGAGGGGGGGTTAAAAAAATTTTTTCTTTGGGCGATTCCAATGGTTCATTATCGAAGATAATAAACCAAAACGAGAAAAAAAAACATGACATTAAAAAAGCTCAAATCACGAATTAGAGCAACTAAATATCACCAAAATAATGAACCGATGATGGTGTCAATGCCGTGTTGTTGAATAGAACGAAGACGCCGGTAGAACGTCAGTGGCAAAAGTAAATCGGCCGAGCTAATATGTGACGTCAACATGACATCAGTCTACAGTGAGGACCTGACGTTACGAGTACTCACTGCGAATGAGGTCGTTACGATACCGAGAAAAGTAAAACGCACTAGTCGAGGACAAATACGTTATTATTTAGATTTTAATGGTTATACGCCGAAAAAAGTGGTAAAATAAATGAAATTATGAGGGGAAAGAGGTGATTGAGGCACGTCATGTAAGTCGTAGTATGAACGCAAACATTGATATTCGTGCATTAGGAGCCGTTTGAATTCCCATTTTTCGATTCAAATGTGAACCTACTGAGAAATTTAGCATTTTGGGACATAATGACTGTTCATGTACAATGTTTGTCCGATCGTGCAGCCCTACCACAGCAATCATTCTGTACATCACTAGGTACCTAATTGGAATCAAGCCACGAGGTCCGTCAGCATACCCACTGGAAAAGGTGGACGGCTATGCTGTAACCCACCTCAAATTACTACTAATCTGGACATTTGGACGTACGTGCATACAAGAAAACCTCAATTTTAACTTTTCTTAAATAATGGGTTTTCTTGGTGCGTCAGCAGTATCGCCAGACAATTTTCTGCAGGATCTGTTACCTCAGCAATTCAGCAGCAGTGCTTTCTACTCGTCAATTCACCATCGCCATCACGGTACCAGAGCGTGTTCACCACAGATTTGATTTTCGAAATAACAAAGAACAATTTTTGAAGACCCGATCAGTAGCGGGGGAAGGGGAGACACTCATCATGGACCCCCCCCCCCCCCGTCAATATTATAGTAGTTTTTTAAACTTAGCCCAGCTTTATTGCCCAAGGGCCACAAACTTTTCGGCAGGATATCTCGATTATCAGGACATTGACACCTCCCATATTTCGAGGAGTACTCAACTAGGTCCATGGGTACTAAGGCTAAGTTCGAACAAGGACGTCTTTGGCTTGCAAAATGTGTTTTGTCAAAAAAATGGAAAAGCGAAATGGCTAAAAAAAAAAAATTGATTGTACAAGTAGGAGTTAGGTAGAAATTCACTTGTTGTCAGTGATTCCCTAAATGCTCTATATGCAACAGAAAAAATTAACTTTGTCTGTAAAATTCAATCCATATGTCCGTATAAGTTAGGTTATGAACCCAATGAAACCCCCCTCCCTAAATCAAAGTCTGGATCTGTCCCTGCATCTTCAGTAAATAACCCAATCAATATAAATCCCTAAAAAAACTTTCATCAACTCAAATTGTTGGATAAGTTGAAAACCGGGAGGAAAAACGTCGGATGGCTCGAGGCGATACCGAGCGGTGTGTCATTGCCGTATAAACGACAATATTCCCCTGGCAGGAGTCGAGGTCGCCCAACCGCGGGGTAATGGCCAAGAAAGTAAACACGAGGTCTCGAGCCTCCGCAGCCTCCTTCCTCCGCTCCCGAGCACGAGGAAGGTTTTCAACGTTGCCTCATCTCTTCCCTATGGAAATACAACATCTGGTCGCGGTTTTTTCGAGTTAATCGAGCCTGCTCTCCCATCTGCAAGGCCCCATCGGGCGTCATTTTATTGGGCTGCGGAGACCCCTCTCGCCAGTCTCCCATGTCCTCGGCAAGTAATAATTTAAATAGGATTTTTTTCTTCTTTTCGAATTTGGTTTAATTGACACAGTGAACAAAAAAAAAATCAAATTGGGGCGTCCGGTAATTTCTACAACGAAACAAGCGCGAGTCAACTTTAAGCAACAAGAGCTTGAACTACAACCGACGGAATTCAAAATGGTCCATAAGCGCCAAGAGCCACATAGATGATAAACATAAAAGTTATTAATTTATTCTGTTTTCTCGAACGTTTATTTATTAAATAAATAAATTAAATTTAAAATTAAATTTTAATGTAACAAATTGTTTTATCGTACAATTGGGGTCTTGGCACACTCCCCTGGGACACCCCTTCTTTGACTTGATTGAGATCAGAATAGGTACTGATCTTCTGATAATATCCAGAAGTAGTAGTAGATCTACTGGTGCCTTTTGATTACAATGCTTGGCAGTATTTTAGTGGTCGCATCTCTTGCAGTTTTATTAAACAAAAAATGACGAGCTGAAGAAATAAAATCTAACATAGAAAACTCTGCAAATTCTTGACACAACGGTTCATTATCTTCTTTGTACAGATCACCCTTCTGTCTAGATCACTAGGTCTAAATGTCTAGATCCTAAATGTTAGATTAATTATTATTATCAATTATCACTAATTATTAACAATTTTATCAAAAACCTAGTAAAAATTATTATAATTTATTGTTAGGTATTAATAATTCGTATTTACTATTAGTAATAATTATTATTAATTATGATTAATTAATACGATATAATTCTGGGGTTTTTAATACTACGTCGGTAATAATTTTTCTACAAAAGAAGTACCTACCAAGAAACATTCGAAATTACCTTCATTTCCGTAGCACGAAACGCACCTCAGAACAACAAACTCGACATCACTTAAGCCATATGATGTTCCAAAGAGCTTGTTAGTATGAAAATGGACCTGTATTTCAACAGTTTGATTCACGATCGTGTTGTGAGGCACAATCTTTGAGCCGCCATTGTGAACGAACGGCTGGTCGTACAAATTGCGGATGGTCTTAAAAAATTCTACGGAACAAACTCTATCTAAATATGAAATAAAAAACATACCGTTCTATATGAATTTTTCGAGATATGAGATTTTCAAATTTTCAAAATTCGTTTTGAACCCCTTCCCCTTGACCTAGGGTTATGAAAAGTTTCGAGGACCATTGTGGGGTTGGTCTTACGTCATACGCTCGTGCGTCATAGGCTCTGACGCTTTAGTTGGTCTCCTGCCAGCCGTCTTACGTCATACGCTCGTGCGTCATAGGCTCTGACGTACTTGTTGGCCACCTGCCAGCCGTCTTACGTCATACGTTCGTGCGTCATAGGCTCTGACGTACTAGTTAGCCTCCTGCCAGCCGTCTTACGTCATACGCTTGTGCGTCATAGGCTCTGACGCACTAGTTGGACTCCTGCGACTCGTCTTACGTCATACGCTCGTGCGTCATAGGCTCTGACGTACTTTGTTGGCCTCCTGCCAGCCGTCTTACGTCATACGCTCGTGCGTCATAGGCTCTGACGTACTTGTTGGCATCCTGCCAGCCGTCTTACGTCATACGCTCGTGCGTCATAGGCTCTGACGTACTTGTTGGCCACCTGCCAGCCGTCTTACGTCATACGCTCGTGCGTCATAGGCTCTGACGTACTAGTTGGCCTCCTGCCAGCCGTCTTACGTCATACACTCGTGCGTCATAGGCTCTGACGTAATGGCCCGCCGGTCGCTTGTGTTCTGACGTGATCTGAGGGAAAGGGTGAATCAAGGGAACAAATTTTTCCCGTTTCAGTTTATGTGCCAAAGCAAAGACATGAAAATGTCAAAAAAATATGTAAATAGGTACCTAAGCCCAACTGTAATGTCAATTTTCTGACAATGAGTTTTCGACTATAGTTTTCATACCTTTTTACTTAAGTACTTATTGCAATTTGAGACTGATAATGAGCTGTTTGCAAATAAAAAGTCTGATAACTACTTTATTACATCTGATTAATCTATTTTCAAGTTCCGATTCACAGTTGAATGTATTTTATTTAGATGTCGTAAAATTCGAAAACGATGGAATGACGAAACCTGTCGACTACTGACTCAAGTGATACTGTCGACTTCTAACACATGTAGGTCGACTACTAGTGCAAAACCATGTCGACTACTGAAGAAAATGTTGGTCACTGGTATCGACTACTACCTAGAGCATTGGGATTTTTTACAAAACTTGTTTTTCCCTTTTCAAACCATGTTGAATAATATTTCCCGCTGCCAGGTCTTTTAGGGAAGGATCTTGGGTACACAATGAACAGGTTTGCAATGAGGAAAAAACCGAGTGAATATTGAAATGTCATCCATTTCTGACCTATATTTAAAATTTCAAGTATCTAGCTCATCATCAAAATTTAATTTGTTTAAACAAATAGGTATTATTTAAACAATTTTACAGACAAGAAACCGAGTGAATATTGCATTGTGAATTCTGACCTATTTTTAAAATTCCAAGTCAATAGCTCAGCATCAAAATTTAATTTGTATTATTACAAAAAGGGGACAAATGCTGTTAAAAATAGAAAAATGCATATATTTTAATGAAATTTTCAGGATATGTTCAAAATTTAGTCCTTTATTTTTCAACATAGTCCCCAGCAAGTTCCACGCACTTCTGCATCCTAGGCACGAGCTTTTTTATGCCTTCGTCATAGACGCTCCGCTCCACCTCGAACAGCCACTTCTCCACAGACTCCTTGACCTCCTCGTCGGTGGAAAACCGTTTTCCACCCAGGAACTCCTTCAGTTTTGTGAAGAGATGAAAATCCGAGGGCGCCAGGTCAGGGGAATATGGTGGGTGGTTAATGATATCCCATCCAAATCTCACAAGGAGGTCCTGGGTCACACGTGCGGTGTGGGGCCTGGCGTTGTCGTGGAGGAGAGTCACGCCTCGAGTCAGCATTCCCCTCCTTTTGTCCTTAATTTTTTTCTTCAATTTTTTCAAGGTTTCACAATAGGCATCGGCGTTGATGGTGGTCCCTCTGACCATGAAATCAACCAATAACACTCCCTTCCTGTCCCAGAACACAGATGCCATGATTTTGCGTTCTGAAAATTGCACCTTGAATTTTTTGGCAGTGGGGGAGTGGGTATGGCGCCACTGTAGGGACTGTCGTTTGGACTCAGGGGTATAGTGGCATACCCAAGTCTCGTCCCCAGTCACTATTGAGTCCAGGAACGCTTCTCCCTCCGATGCGAAGGAGTCTGTGGAGAAGTGGCTGTTCGAGGTGGAGCGGAGCGTCTATGACGAAGGCATAAAAAAGCTCGTGCCTAGGATGCAGAAGTGCGTGGAACTTGCTGGGGACTATGTTGAAAAATAAAGGACTAAATTTTGAACATATCCTGAAAATTTCATTAAAATATATGCATTTTTCTATTTTTAACAGCATTTGTCCCCTTTTTTTCCGGACGTCCCTCGTATTTTACAGATGAGAAACCGAGTGAATATTGCAATGTGGTCTATCCCCGACTGACGGTTAAAATTTCTAGACTGTAGTTTACCTGGAAGATGAAAAAAGGCAGTTTTATTCTGGGCGGCTACCCGGGACCCACCTAACGGCCGTATTCGACGCGAAGTTTAGTGTTTTTCCTAAACCTTTGCGCGCTCACTGTGAACGAACGGCTGGTCGCACAAAAATCCAATTGGTCTTAAAAGATTCGTAATTTTTCAGGTCATTCAAAAGTGAACTAAATCTTTGTACAGATCACCCTTCTGTCTAGATCACTAGGTCTAAATGTCTAGATCCTAAATGTTAGATTAATTATTATTATCAATTTTATCAAGTAGGGTAAGGTGCTGTACCTGGCGCCACTTTTTGGTTTATATTTTTTCCTGAACCTGTTTTTTGTCCGATTCCATCGTTTTGGTTTGGATTCAACAAAAAACTTCTCAGTTACAACACCCAATTTTTAAAATATTTGTATCTGCATCTTGCTTGATGCTGCAGCAATTTCCCCCAACCCTTCCAAACTGGCGCCAAGTACAAACATGCATGTACCTGGCGCCACCCATGGTTGTACCTAGCGCCACCTCTACCACTACATGTAATTTGAGGAGTTTTCGAATACCAACTAGCAAAATAATCAAGAATATAGTAGAAGAAAGCAAATTTATTTCATCACAATACAAATTACTCAAAAATATTCAGTTCTGACATTACAAAAATATTTACCCATCATTGAAAATAATTCACTTGTAACAGCCTTAAAATCATGAAATGGAGAAAACAAAACCCTGTAAGCAACTTGAAATCGTTTAAAAATACGAATTTTTATCACAAAACGAATATAAGTCGTATTTAACGGAGGAGCTAAAACATTCTCTCCAAAACTAGTAGACTAGGCAGGTAACTTAGCTTTTCAGTTTTATCACTTGAAGTCCTCAAAGTTATTCCTTAAATAACCCTATCAACTGAGATCAAAATCAAAATGTCCGCCGTCCGCGCCACTTTGCCCAGTTAGCGTTGAGTTAAAATTACGAAATTTTTTTTATGGGTTTCGACCAACCCCACAATGGTCCTCGAAACTTTTCATAACCCTAGGTCAAGGGGAAGGGGTTCAAAACGAATTTTGAAATTTTGAAAATTTCATATCTCGAAAAATTCATATAGAACGGTATGTTTTTTATTTCATATTTCGATAGAGTTTGTTCCGTAGAATTTTTTAAGACCATCCGCAGCTTTGTACGACCAGCCGTTCGTTCACAATGACGGCTCAAAGATTGTGCCTCACAACCCGATCGTGAATCAAACTGTTGAAATACAGGTCCATTTTCATACTAACAAGCTCTTTGGAACATCATATGGCTTAAGTGATGTCGAGTTTGTTGTTCTGAGGTGCGTTTCGTGCTACGGAAATGAAGGTAATTTCGAATGTTTGTTGGTAGGTACTTCTTTTATAGAAAAATTATTACCGACGTAGTATTGAAAACCCCAGAATTATATCGTATTAATTAATCATAATTAATAATAATTATTATTAATAATAAATACGAATTATTAATACCTAACAATAAATTATAATAATTTTCACTAGGTACTTGATAAAATTGTTAATCATTAGTGATAATTGATAATAATAATTAATCTAACATTTAGGATCTAGACATTTAGACCTAGTGATCTAGACAGAAGGGTGATCTGTACAAAGAAGATAATGAACCGTTGTGTCAAGAATTTGCAGAGTTTTTTTTATTCGATTTTCTGAATCTACGTATCTTGAAACGTAAACCAACAAATTTTGAGGGGGGGTTAAAATTTTTTTTTCTTTGGGCGATTCCAATGGTTCATTATCGAAGATTATAAACCAAAATGGACATTGGCTTTGTACTAAGTGAACAATTGTGGGAACAATTTGAACATTTTCTAACGAATTGAAATTGAAATTTTCAGTTGGGGTTTACGCCTAAAAGACCTATTTTAAAACGCGTTTTCACAACTTTGAGTTGGATTGGTTTATTCCACCAACAAAGAGATGAATTATGGGAACATACTCCGACGTGTTCACCTTAAATTATTGATGATTTAATATTAATCATTCGGCTTCAAACTCTTAAACGACGTCATTTGGTCACAATTTTGCCCACAACTCAAGAATCTATCCAAAATCTATTGAAAATTAGCTAAGTATAGCAAAGGGTTGTGTATAGTATACCTACTATAGTCTAGATAATATCTTTTCAGGCAGAGGAATGTTATTATTATGTGTTGACCTTCAGTAAGAATAATGATGGGGAGATGTCGAGGGTCGGTCAAATGAGAAAGTTTACTGCTCCAACGTTTCGAAGAATTTAGTTCTCCATCATCAGGGCAGTTGAATAGTGTACGAGGTAGAGTTGGAACTCCAACGTGGGAAGCTATTGCCTCTAGATCACAGATACAACATTTAGTCACTAAAATGTATCTGTGATCTGTAGCTGTATTCTACTGCTGCCCTGATGATGGAGAAATACATTTTTCAAAAAGTTGGCACATCAAACATCTCTCAATTGTCCAAATTTTTCATTTCCAATCTAGCATCCATGTATTTACTACTGGCATCCATTCAAATCATTTATCAGCATCTTCTGTTACCTACGCGCAATTTTGATAATTCATCATTACCATCATTATCATCATTACTCTGTCTACGAACAACCTCCTGTGATATGCCGGTCTTTGTTTTGTTTTATAAATATTTTATTGTTGTGAATCGTTAACTATTTTTTCAGAGTAATATCCCATAAGTAGTTGACTCACCTACTGGTCGTCTGACGATTGATTTTCCTATTTTAGGCCTTTGCCAATACAAAACATATTTGTTTGATTTAATATGAAAAACACCCAACTAATTTTAGCTCATTACATAGAACGGCGGTCTATACAGAAAATAATGAACCGCCGTGGAAAATTTAGCAGCGTATTCAACTATATTTTTCCTCTTCTGTCACCAAACACAGACTCCTGAGTCAACGACCTCATCTGCCGCTAAACGACGAGCCCTATAATTTCTGGCCTTTTGTTTCGCGGCAAAGTGGCGGAATTGATAGGCCGTTACTTTGCAATCCGCGGCTCAATTTTTTGTCCGCAATTTCGACGTCTAGAGGTCAGACGACACCGGTCAGCGACGCGACGTCTGCCGTATTCATCGAGGACCTCCTACAGTTTTCAGACTCCTCTGCAATTCTGAAGTAGTTACGTACGTTTGAAATGTTAAGAAAGAAAGAAAAGAAGACCGGCAGATAAGTTTTAGCAGGAAGTTTTGTGTCACTTCTATAACGCAGTTTCAAGGATTAGTTTCGACAACCAACTGCCTCACCATTAGAACTTCCTTGAACTCTAAAAATGAACGCTGTTCAAATCCAATCCATTTTTATTTTTTTTAATCCCATAGGGTAGTTGCACCAGTAGATGGCACTTGTGAATTCAACTTTTTAAAATAAGAGATTGGAATCACTAAATTGTTTGAATTTGGCATCATTTCAAACGTTAACATGTGCTGAGTTTCCCCTAGAATGTTCTCTACGATTGGAACTACCGTGGTGAGGGTGTCAGCTTATTTCAGAACCATCTGCACGAGGGCATCTGAGTAGCCTAGACAGCTAAGGAGGCGAGTTAGGTTTTTAGTGTTTAATGACAACATTTTATGAATTTTTTCACTCCTCTGGTTTCCAATTGTCTCTCAGATAGACTTGAGAAGATGTAAACCTTTCCCCTTCCCGTAGAAGAAGTAATTTAGGTCTTAAAACAGGATGTCTACTACTGGGTCATCAAGATGTTCATTGCTCCAGTAGTCAGCACTCCTGCCTACTACTGAGGAAACCACATTATTCCTGTTACTTACCCAAATCATGGTTTGGGGAAAAAGTGTATAAATTGTAAAATTGATAATTTTATTGATTTTTAAATATTTTCCAATGAAAGTTCTGAAAAGTGGCTTCAAGTGCCAGAATTGATTTTTTTCCCGCTCTGTTTAGGTGTATGAACGAGCTGGATGTATGTCATGGCATGGATGTATGGCATTTGATAAACTGTACATTTCACACCTTTTTAGTGTGGTCTTTATATTCGTTATAGTCAGAGTACAGGGGTGTAAGACGTCCTGAAATTCGTATTAGGGTGATCCACGAAAATGGTCATTTTTGATGTCAAACATTAACGTCAGACCAGAATCTCGAACAGCAGTTACACGACAGTTCATTCAACTGTGAACTGAGCGGTGAAGAGCGAAATCTCAATCACGGGTGTTGAGCGAATAGTTTGAGCGAAAACAACTCTGATCCTGAGTCGGGTGAATGGAAGGTCAAAGGATTTGGGATCGAACTGTTTACTGAAACCGGAGAGTTTCGAGAGGTTCGAGAGGGCAACGGGGGACCGTCTGGTCTGGGGAGTTTTAGAGAAATTAAACAGTGTAAGGGACAAGGGCGGAATTCGGGATCTCTAATCCAGTACGCAATCCGTTTTCAATGGGGAGTTGGCGATGGTCGTATCCCGAGTTGGGTCGAGTTCAGTTTGACAATTGAACCGCTGAGGAATACATCGAGTTCATCAAACTTACAGTGACAGGGGTTTCGAATTGTTGACGGCCGACGAGAAGAATCAGCAGCATTTCATGTCTTTGTTACGTCCATCTGATATTTGCTACGGTCTCAGGACTAGGATGTTCAAATAATTTGAACAGTCCAAATCACCATCTCTCGACAATGACCGAGTCCCAGGGCAAGGATTTCAAAGTAACTTAATCACTCTGATTCACTATGTCTGGACAATGGCCCAGCCTTAAGACCAGGATTTCCAAATAACTTGAAAATTCTGATTCACTATGTCTGGACAATGGCCCAGCCTTAAGACCAGGATTTCCAAATAACTTGAATAGAACTTGAACATTGTCACCATCTCTAGACAATGTTCCAGACTCAAGACTATGATTTCCAAATAACTTAAAGAGTCCAAATCACCATCTCTAGACAATGGTTCAGACTCAAGATTAGGGCTTCTAAATAACTTGAACAGACTAACTCACCATCTCTAGACATGCCTAGCCTCAGGCACTTCTGAAGCCTGCAGTACTGACACCGGTTTCTGTTGACTCTGTCGACCAGGCATGCTTTGCTCCTCGGGCACTGGTAGTTGACGACAGATGACTGAGATCGCCTGAAGAACCCTTTGCATCCCTCGCAGGTGATGACACCGTAATGCACCCCGGATGACTTGTCCCCGCAGACTTTGCAAGGGATGATCTCTATTTGGGCTGCAATGAGAAAAGAGACACAATTAGGTGTTGAAAACAGGAAGATTCTGAAGAATAATTCAGAATGAAGAGCATGGTTTCATACGTGGTTTTAGAACTAAAATCAGCTGATTTGACAGTGTTTTATGAAAAATGTATGAAAACTGTACAAAACAAATTAACGCCAGTATGGACTTTTGGGTAGTGTTCATTCTTCCATCTTGATGCGAACGACCTGCTGAGAAGATTAAAGAGAGGAAACGATTATGAAAAACCCGCAATTTCTCATAAGACACTGCAAATAGTGAACATCAACTAATATTAGAAATGAGTGGAGAAGCAATGAAAATCAGACGTAAAAAGTAATGAAACTAATACGACTTTACACGATGAATGGTGAGACTTGTGATGAGAGCGTTTTCGCACGGAATGAATGATGATCTACGAGCTTTGATAAAAATGTACATGAGTTCAACTAGTATAGTTTTCACCTATTTTGACTGATATTTCATAGCGTTTCAATATAATCGGGTGTAGGTAGTCTACTTGTGGTTAACCGTTGCCCCAAGGGTGAGATACTGCTTTATTTCTTCACTAAGGAGAGTTAAAAGTGAGTTTGCCATTATACGACGAAAATTGGCTCACCATGTCTTTTTGACATTCAGCCGTTCAGTTCGATACCGTTTCAGTTGAAATATTCGAACATCGTAGTTCTTCAGACGGGGTTGGAGACAGATGGGAAGATTCAATAAAACGACCCGTTCAAACCTGCTCTTTCCGCATAGAGAAGGAATAGGAGAAAACAAACGGGCGATGGTGGGTGGGGGGGGGGGGAGAGGGAGCACATCGAGAAGGGATTCGCACGGAAAACCTACGCGGCCCCTGGTGGTGACTTCGCGTGACTTTTCACGATCGAAGCTCGTTTTCACAAGCCGACTCGATAGGCTTCTGCACTCCATACAAAAGGTTTCCAGCATTTCCACCGATTCTTCCGCCGAACAAAAGCTATTTTCCAAAGGTCTGCGTTTACGTTTAATAAAACGAGCATGAAGTAGTGAACGTATTACGCGTGTTTCGCACGCTAATCTTATTTTGGGATTGGTTTTGTATCGAATCGTGACTACTTCCGGAGTCACAAGAACAGCGGCACCATCACATCAATTCAATTCGGTTAAAAACTTAATTTATTTACATGATAGGATGCAGGTACAGCGCGAGGAAAGCCTGAGGCGACGGGTCAAGAGCATGTATTCATTAATTTATCATTAGCAAATTGAATGACGAAGGACACAAAAAGAGACAACAAAGAAGAGGTGATGTGAACCGTTACAAAATTAAGGGAAAAACTAACCAACCAACTTTCAACGGGTTTTAATAGAGAACTGACTCACTTCTCATTAAACGGAGTCAGTGGCAAAATGAAGGGTTATTACAAAAACTTTACGTGCTAATCCCTTCTCTAGGCTGTTCATAGTACGAAGTGCATAGTCAGTCCTCATTGAACAGAGGCCGTGGCACAATGAAGGGTTATTACAAGCACTACTATGTGCTAATCACTTCTCTATGCTGTTTTCACAGTAAGAAGTGTGTTGTCCTCGTTAAAATGAGACAGTGGCACAATGAAGGGTTATTCCAAACACTCCTATGTGCTAATCACTTCTCTATGCTGTCCTCGTAGTACGAAGTGTATAGCCCTCACTAAACAGATTCAGCAACACAATGAAGGGTTATTACAAACACAACTATGTGCTAATCACTTCTCTATGCTGTTTTCACAGTAAGAAGTGTGTTGTCCTCGTTAAAATGAGACAGTGGCACAATGAAGGGTTATTCCAAACACTCCTAAGTGCTAATCACTTCTCTATGCTGTCCTCGTAGTACGAAGTGTATAGCCCTCACTAAACAGATTCAGCAACACAATGAAGGGTTATTACAAACACTACTATGTGCTAATCACTTCTCTATGCTGTTTTCACAGTAAGAAGTGTGTTGTCCTCGTTAAACAGAGACTGTGGCACAATGAAGGGTTATTCCAAACACTACTATGTGCTAATCACTTCTATATGCTGTCCTCATAGTACGAAGTGTATAGCCCTCACTAAACAGATTCAGCAACACAATGAAGGGTTATTACAAACACTACTATGTGCTAATCACTTCTCTATGCTGTTTTCACAGTAAGAAGTGTGTTGTCCTCGTTAAACAGAGACTGTGGCACAATGAAGGGTTATTCCAAACACTACTGTGTGCTAATCACTTCTATATGCTGTCCTCATAGTACGAAGTGTATAGCCCTCACTAAACAGATTCAGCAACAAAATGAAGGGTTATTACAAACACTACTATGTGCTAATCACTTCTCTATGCTGTTTTCACAGTAAGAAGTGTGTTGTCCTCGTTAAACAGAGACTGTGGCACAATGAAGGGTTATTCCAAACACTACTATGTGCTAATCACTTCTCTATGCTGTCCTCATAGTACGAAGTGTATAGCCCTCACTAAACAGATTCAGTAACACAATGAAGGGTTATTACATACACTATTACTTGCTAATCACTTCTCTATGCTGTCCTCATAGTATACAGTGCGTAGTCCTAATTAAATAGATTCGGCAGCACAATGAAGGGATACCACAAACACGTTTTTGTGCTATGCGAATCACTTCTCTATGCTGCCCTCCTAGTTCCAGTATGCCAGCGTTATTTTGTTGGCAGGTTTATTATTTTGTTCCACGAATCAGAAGATCCCTCTCCCTGAAAATCCTCCCGAAACTATTATCCCTTTTCCCTGACTCTCGTCCGTTTCGCAGCCTCCCATTGTCACGATTCGCGGAACCCGAGGGTTTTTCGAGGGCCACCTTTTTATACCCGTTGTCCCTTTTTTCACGTGGAAGAATTCAACCGTTTATTGTGAATCGGTGCTATCGGGTTTGAGTCGGATGACGGCGGGATGAGGGCCATTACGCAAGAATATTGACGTGCAACCGCTCAAAAAAAGAAGGTTATTGTGCGTGAGCCCAATCGCGGCGTGAAAAGTTTGAACTTGTCCTTAGGCAGTGGAAGCGTTTTTGAGAGAACAGACTCCGTCCACTGGAGGCGAATCTACTTCGTTCCTTCTGTCGTTCAACATGTCGTTGCCAAATATGTGGCAATTGCACGCTTTGGACTCTTCATTTCAAATAAGGAGAAGACGTGCGGCTATACAGGATATGAGGGAAGAGTGGGCAAGGAATATTTTCCTACAACGGCCACAGTTTGGAGAGTGGCGTCACCTGATGGAGGATGTGCCTCAAGAGTCGTTTCAAGAGCTGTTTCAATACCTGACGTCTTCATTTCTTCTTCGATGTCGTCCCACAATTTGAAAGTTGTTTAAATGTCAGTCGAAATCTGGTACAATCCGTAGATGATTTCAGCTCAACCATCAGCCCAAGTATGTCTCTGGATGGACCCTTCAATTAAAATACAATAGGAGTTTTCAAAAATTCATCTATGAGCTTGCAACATGAAGTCTGGTGAGAGAAGTGATTGATTGATCAGGACAAATATGGCACAACTTTGACTTTGCGAGGAGTCAGAAACTGCGGTAAAAAGGGTCACCAGAAATCGTTCACGATATTTCGTGTTGCACCAACATCTTCACATCATCAGTTAAAAACATTTTTGCTCGATGTAACGTTTCCAAACTGTAAAACAGGCAAGTTTCACGCGATTTTTCCACCAGTAAATTCAGAAGTAGTTTCTCGGTCCATACGAGCGTCCAAAGAGGAAGAGATCAGTACAAATTTGGGTTTCTATGCGCATTCCTTCAGGTGGAGGAGCATAGCAGCTCACTTTGTGTACACCCTGAACACATCTTAAAGTTGACCTTTTCCCGTTGGGGATCTCATTAATACCGATCGAAATAGAATTTGCCTCTGTCTTTGCTACAGTATGTACGTTCGACCTGCAGGCAAACTTGGGAGTTCAAATGTAATTTGAATCGGTCGCAACGGTCGTCTCGAAGCTGCATCGGAGAAAGCATTCCCTTCATTCCCAAGAGCCAAACATGAGAGAAAATACGTAGAAAAGCCTCGGGAAAAACCAAAGAAAATAGGACCAATTAGACTCGAAGGACCGCGATTTCAAAAGGGCCTGTCCCCTTCAAAGGAGATGGAAAAGCTGTAGAAATAATGAGTTGGGACGTCTCCAACAAAAGGTATTTTTTCCTATTCTGCTCTTTGCGGGCGGACGGGGCAAAAGGGACAAACGCGTACAATAGCTTTTGATCTTTTAAGAGAAAGCGCTAAACGTATCTAACGAGACGTGCAGATGATGAGAAATCGCAAACAAGTGGAAGCAATTTTCGAGATATTAATTCAACTTGGGAAACGATTCGATGATTGCTTTTGGGTTTAGCGAGGTATTGGAAGTACTCGTATTTCTTTGATGACTCTATGAAGTGGTAATGAGTCCTGCTCAATCAATTTTTGGAATTTGTCGCATAATTAGAATTATTTGTGGCTTCAACACTGGTGCCAGTAGTGCAATAAATGAGAAATGGGCGTTAGTATAATTTTTTGCATAAGAGTAGGAAATGTTCTTTGTTGACGATACAGCGATTCTGGAAAAAGGTGGAGCCATTGCAGAAGCCACTACTAAGCTACAGAACTCTGTAGGTAGTATTCATAAATGGACTAAACAATAGAGGGCCGTATTAATTCAGTGAAAGTGCACCACGCAAATAATTCAAAATGCTTTATGAAACTAGAAGGAGAATAATTCCAATTTGAAGCACATAAGATCAGGAACACCTCAAGGCTGTGTCCTTGGCCCAGAGCTGGTTTGTCTTTTCACATAAAATTGATCCCAGAACCAACTTTGCTGACGATACAGCGGTTCTATTCTGGGAGTAAGAAGATCCGTGGAAGGCCACAGCTAATCTACAGAACTCTGCAGTCAGTATTCATCAACGGGCGAACATATAAATTCAGTGATGATACGCCACGAAAATGCGGCAAAAATCTTGAGTTAAAATCTGTATGCCAAGAAGAAGGCAAAACTCAAACAGGAAAATGTACAGGATACTGAGGAGGCATCCTGAGCCCCCAATCCACAACAAAGTGCTCCTTCATCAGTAAGTGATTAAACTCTCAAATACGCAGTTGCTAGTTCATAATGAAACGTCGGGATTTTCAAAGCACACTCCGTTTCCCACTTCAGCCTTCCAATATCCACCTACTCCTCCGTTCACTTCTTAAGTAGTTTTTCCGACGAAGAACTTTTCGACTAATTATGAATCTTTTCCACTCCTCCGTACAACAGGAAGTAAGTAAAAGGTTTTCTCCCTCCTCTTCTAACAGGATGTCGAAAACTCTGGAAACTTTTCGGAGCTCGAAGCGAGAGAGATCCTCACGGTTCCCCGACCCCACGCTCTTGTTTGCCCTACTGTTTGCTTTCGTGTTTTCTCCGATATTTGCTCATCCCGTTCCCTCTCGTCTTTCTTCTTTTTATTTCTTTCTCTTCCCGTCGAACCAACTAACGGAGGAAAACCTTCTCTAATTGTTGAAAAATGTTCGCCCGAAATAATCTGGATCCCTGGATCCTACAAGTTCCAATGAACGGGGCCTGGGGCTCTTTGGAAATTCTACTGCAAACACTGTGTATTGTTTGGTATTAACAACTGCGAATTCAGCAAAATCGTTGTATTCAATTTTATTGCTAAATAGAGCTACTGCGTTACGACCAATATTTAGTACATCGTATTTCTAGAGAGACTTGTTAAAAATATATAACAACATGACATTTGAAGAGTACAGGGGAAGAATGATACATGGCCATAGAAGCTGATCTCAAGAAAAAACATTATTAAGGTTTAAAAACATTTTGAGGCAAGGGAATGATCAAGGTTAAAAAAGACTTCAGATATTTGCACATATTTTTATTTATTTTAAATCTTGATCATTCCCTTGCCTCGAAACGTTTTTAAACCCAAATAATGGTTTTTCTCAAGGTTTTATGGACATGTATCATTCTTCCCCTGTACTCTTCATATTATATTGTACTGATAGGATGAATGTTGAAGTGTGTAGCCTTAATCTCGGCCATAATGTTAACAAATTAGGTAGGTTATTACCGAATGTACTTTCATTTGTTATGTTACCAACTCCAACTTGTTGGCTGGTTTCAATGAACTTATCGACAACTCCTATGAAATTGATAACTAAATAAGATAACGTTAATTGATTCGAAATTGAATTAAAAATATTTTTCTTGGTTCAGAAATCGAATGAATGCCCATCGAGAAGGGTCTTTGCGTAGATACAGTTTTCCTTTGTCGAAAATTGCTCCAAGAACGTGGTAAAACACAATTTAGGCGATAAAAACTGCTTAAGTAAATCAATTTCAAATTTCAAAGGTTTTTGTGATCCAATTTGTCAGTAACAATCACTGAAAAATAAGTATTTTAGAAGGAAAGTGAGGTGAGGTCGTGCAAAAGTGAAAGGCAGGTAGTGATGGGCTGTTGAAATGAAAGGAAGGTTTGAAGGGAGCCAAAGTGAAGGGCAAACCCGGAACAAGTTGAAATGAAATATTACGTACTTGTTGAGGCCAACGAATTATTAGTAACGGATGCATGTTTTTTCGTGGGTACAAGTAAATCAGTCGTATGATACAAATATCACAACCTTTGTACAATTAGGCATTTAGCTGAATTTGTATGTAAGTAGCCTAATAATGTACAATTTAACCGTCATTTATTTAAGAGTTTAGAACCTTCGCCTGCCCGACCAGACCCCTCTCTGAAGTGTCTGGATCCGCTGCTGCGAATTATCAATTATTTTCTGCATAAGCCTGTTTGTATACTTAGTCTGATAAGCAATTAAAACAAGGTCCTTTTGACTATGGGATTCAATAGGTACGGAAATCCCTCCTTATTTTCGACATCCCCAGGACATCTTTATCACTATTCAATACCGCTATTCACTATTCAATTTGCCATACCCGTATACTTACGTATACTAACGTTATTATGAATGTTTACCATAATAATTGTAAAGTCCAACCCCCCCCCCCCCCCCAGCTTCGCATTTGGTTGTCTGAATAATATTAGGTATTCACTATGACTCATAGTATTCAAGGATACAGTCGATACGGTATCGGCATAGAAGAGTCGAATTCAAGGTTTTATCAGTCATTTAGGGGCTTCGACTGTTAGTTCAATTAAATTAATAAAATGTATAAAATCGGTAATGAAATAACCAGTTTTCATGTTGAGTCTTAATTTGAGTCAATTTGAGTCTTAAACAAGTTTTCAATGTTTAAGACTCCAATTCCCATTGGAGAGGATTTAATTTTTGTTTTTCAAGGGAAATAGATCATACTGGTTCTACACATATAATATAAAAATATAAAATAGCATCATGTAAAGTTGCGAGGGGCTCTTTTGAAAGAAATATGTGTTTCACAAAATCAGCTTTTCGACACATAGATAGTTATTGCATAATACGGTCCAAATGTGGATGCAAAGAATTTGACGCGACAACCCCCATAAATCAGCTCTCCGTATGCGTCGTAAGTAGTCAGATCATCGCACGATATCTAACCTGGACGTCGGTGTGGAATTCAATTCTGAAAATATTTCTCTTGACAAACGCGACGGAAATATGACGACGAGCTATCGCGGTTTTCTGTCTCTAAACAGGGAGACGTACGGATAAATCGAAAGAACCCGAAAGGAGGATGAGGGTTTGAGGTTGATTCTCGTCGAAAACTTCTAGGAGTGACGCTGTCCCCGCTCGTCGAGTTCAACGTCCTCGCCACTCCTTCCCGACAGAACGCGACGTTTTTCTACGTCGAAGAGACTTCGCGGGTTCTGAACAGAAATGAAATCTAAACGAGGAGAACAGCCCGAAATGATGACTGATTTGATACATATTCTATCGCATGTGGCTTGTTGGTACAGATTCCTTACCCCAAATTTAACGTTTTCACGAGAAAAAAGGAAGCTCTCGGAAGCTATTGCTCTCGGTCAAAAAAAAAAAAAAAAACTTTTCATACTTAAATCCGTTTTAGACTATCCTGAGTTCACTGCCAAAAGTCTAAAAAAAACATAATAATATTATGTATTTATGTAGGTATACATATACACATGTGTCATTCAAGAAGATAACTCTCGATAGGATTGAGATAAAAAGTTCAAATTTACACAAAACATCTGTCCTGGCAATCGAAAGGCTAAGTTCGTAGATGGGCAGAAGAGGGCTTTTAGGGTGTTTTAGGTTTTAGACTTTTGATAGGTTTGAGACTTATAGCTATTATTATCGGTCTAAAATTGTTAAAACTCGAATTTCCGAACAAATTTGTACACCAAAATCCGTTTCAGACCATCCTGAATCATTGTAAAGAGACACCAAAAATTATATGTAAATTATATGTACGTAACCATATAGTTACGTAGTTGTTACTTGAGATGCTCTTCACGGTTCATCTGCTCTAATCTGATAACGAAGTGAGATATCGCAATTCTGACTTCACCATCGCGTTCAGCCTTAAAAATTTTATAAACTGAGGTGTTACTCGGCAATAATAGTTGACAAAATTTGTTATAAAACCAGTAGCATGGAGACATATTACATAAAAGTAGTTATTTCTTCGAAAATTTGCTCTTAGAGCCATGCTGCATGACTGCGGATTTTTTCACTTTTGGGGCTCCAGTTAGAGAACGGAATAAAAACGGAGCGTAAAATAACCTTTGAAATGAGGTGTCACTTGTCAGACTGCTCCATTTCAGGAATTTATGGGTACCCCCCCCCCCCCCACACCACTAGCGAATAAATTCGTGGAGTTTTTTCGTAGGGCTGTGTAATCAGTGTATTTAAAAAATATAATATTATGCTTATATATTATAACTCAATAATGAATTATCATGTGCTTCAATTTCGTTTTGTGGTATACCTACCTACTAAATTACTTACTGATTTTGTAATAAATGGCTTTACACTTTAAAAACAGCCGTAACTCCAGCCCTTATATATATATAAATATATATAACATAGTCAACGTCTATTACAGGAGTTTTTTGCTCAGTTACAACCGATTGGTAAAGTTATGGGACTCACGAGGAAATCGTACACGATCAATACAGGATTAAAAAAACCTCCTTTTACTTTTACGAATGAGCAGCGTTTTTGACAAATGACGACGTCCTCAATCTCGATAAGTGCCATTGAAATTGACCATAACGCGATAAGTGGGATGAGCAGCTACGCGAATGAGGAATCCATCAAGACGTATAAATAAAGACGTAAATTTACAGTTTCCGTTCGACTCGCGAGTTTCGACGAACCAGACGCACGACATCGGGCCCCGTGCGTTCACCTTTGACCTATTGAAGAAACTGGCCGCTCGTAAACGATCATGAAACGGTCCTATCGATTTTTACAACGACCCTCAGGCCATCATCAGGCCTCTTTCAACCTTCATGTAAAATTTAGATGTCGTTGAAATCACACCTATTTTCGTATTTCAGTTGTATTTCACCGTTTCAATCTGAATATAGCCAAAGATTGGGTTTTTTGGTTTTGAAACGTATTTTGAAACTCACTAGTATTGAAGGAGAGTAAAAAAATATATATACCTACATTTATAAATAAAGAATTGGTTGATTATAGTGATTTACAGTGAAGGTACCAGATACTGACTTGGCCCAGTAATTGACTTTTCAACTGCCCTTTTTAAGCTGATTTGAGTTCCTTGAGGACCATGAATGGTTCGCCATCCCGTGAAATCCTCGTGATCGGATGAGGTTCATTTTATTTATTGAAAATGAAAGGAATTCCACAACAATTTCGGCAATGGATATTCAAGAGATTTCAAAGCACTAGTGACGTATGGCGAACGTTGACTGGTAGGAAAACAATTCATGTAAGTACGTCAGTCAATGATGTTAATTCGACCAAATTTTTATATTTTGCAAAAAGACAGCAAACGGAACATGTTGTAGGTTGATGATTTCACACGTTGATTGTAAGTTTGATATTTTTCCTACTAGACTATTTTCAGTACCTATTAAATAGTAAAAACTAATACTGTAAATACTGTAAATTTTGTTCGTTGGTTTGACATTGTTTCATTGATCCAAAAGTCCAAACTACTGTCAATTGCTGAAAATCAGCTGTCAGATACTGGAGTACAGAGCTGCGTTCGTACAACTCGCTTTGGAGCTTCAAATTTGGAAATGTGTGGGAATTTTAAATGTTGGTGTGATTTTAGACTTCTTAGAGCAGTGAAACTAGGAAAAACTCTGCAAATTCTTGACACTGGTTTATTATCTTCTTTGTGCAGACTTCTGTCTAAATCACGAAATGATACATGAAACGTTTGTAGAGAAGATGAATTAATTAAAAATAATTTGTACCGATACGAATCTGGAGTTTCTATTTACACCTACCTTCGGTAATAATGGAATAGGTAATTAATTATTATTAATTGCTCAAAAGTATTAAACATTATTATAAACGATTAATAATGATTATTAATTGTTATTAATTAGTATTGTCTATTAACTCGATGTCTCAACTTCAATGTGCTGCCGCGCGATTCACACTCATGTAGAAAAAAAGAAAAAAAAAAAGTTGTCGCGTGTAGGTAAATCATGTTGAAAAAGAAACCTTGTTCAAACTTGAACTGAAATTTCAAAATTCATTTTCAACCCCTTCCCACTGACGTAGGATTATGTGAAGTTTCAAGGATCATCGTGGGTGTTGATCGAACTCGGAAACCAAATTTCGTACGTTTCACTCAACGATAACTGGGCAAACTGTGGGATTTTTGGAATCTGCGTAGGTACCTCGAAACGTAAACCCTTGAAACTTGAGGGGGGGGGGGGGAGGGGAGTTTCTTGGCGATTCTAAAGGTTCATTATCGAAGATCCAAAAATCCAGGGGGTGCAAAAATGGTTTATAATGGGATGCTGAAGTTGAACATTTCTGTACGGAGCCCACTTGGTAAAATTCGTTTTGTAGCTTCAAATTTTTGAATATATCGAAATTTTAAATTTTGGGGCGATTCTTGACTTTCTACGGAACAGGACTGAGAAAAAATCCAACAGGGATGTCAAATTTGGACCGCGAGGAGGCGGTGCACCGCGGTGTAACGTTCAGCTCAAGTGTCACTGGTCTCGACGCGTTTGTTTACAAGGACGAGGAAGAAGGCGAGTCATCTGCCGCGATAACTGGCCGACGGAGGTCATCGCTCTCCTGAAGGCAGCAGGCAGCGGTTGCCCGTGAGTCCTTGAGAAGGTGCCGCGATCTTCTAACCGGAAAAACGGAGTGCGAGGACTGGAAAAAAAAAGAAAGAAAAGAAGTTTCATTCAGTCACGCGGTTCTAACGAGCGATTCGAGTACCGTTGTAGGGCTTTTTCCTCTCTCGTAGTCTCACTCGCATCTTCTCCGTTGCCTCTTGAACTGAATACTGTCGTCCAAAGTAGAAAATAACCGTTAAGATGAATTTTGTCATTTTTGCGGTTTTTTAAACATTTATTTGATTGCTCTGGAAAAACAATTAGGTACCTACAAATATCCCTGAGACTTCTTTAAGAAAAACCTCTACTGTGTTTTCAGTTTTTCCTTGTTAGTTCATCATCTTTAATGATGAACCAATGGAATCGACCAAAGAAAAAATTCTTGTAACCCCCCTCAAAATTTGATGGTTTATGTTTCAAAATACCACGTAATTCAGAAAATCGAAAAATAAAATTTAAAACGTCCGTACGTCCAGTTAACTTTGTTTGTTCCGACCAACCCCACAATGGTGTTGGAAACTTTTCGTAACCCTAGGTTGATGGGAAGGAGTTCAAAACAAATTTTAAAATTTAGAAAAATTCAGATGGACGTTATAGTTTTTAGTTCACATTTAAATCGAGTTTAATCTGTAGAATTTTTTATGTTCATTCACTATTTCTAATGAGGAAATAAGGAGAAAATAAAGAAAAAGTACTGTCAAAACCTTGGGGAAAAATTGTTTTGAACCAAATTCAGCAGTTTTTGGCGATTGAAGTCGTTTATTCCATCATTCGGTACCAAACTAATCGCATAATATCCACCAATGGCGGAGATTTCAAATTTATCAAAAACCGAAGTTGCTTTTCTGATACTCCCAACGCTACCACTTCGCATACAAACCCTTCAAGCAATGCGAATAGTCGTTTGAACCAAATGGTTCACGCTTTTATATATTCGGAATAGCGAATGACAGTGATTTTTTAAAATTTTTTTCTTGAGAAGAACTCACCTTCAGAATAATTAAGTCAGCGGTAAAAAAAAAAATCAAGTAGGTAAGTAGGTACTTATTTTTCTGGAGAGGTTTGAAGTCGTATTGAGCGGGAAAAGGGCAGCAATGTACGTCACCTACCTCCCAAGCCAATCAGAGAGCAGTACGTAGACCGGCTCTGTAAATCGCTCTCTGATTGGGTCCTGGAAGCGCTGCATGAAAGCCACCCCTGCGTGCCCCTATCAGTCGCTGTATCAACAACAACCTTGTCCAACCACGTTGAGCGGGAAAAGTTCAAATTCGCCATTCTTCAGACACATTGTACGATCTGGTAGTGGAACAAAAATTGTCTCGTTCGAAATTACTCGTTTTACATGTCATGTGAGGCACCAATTTTCGATTTTTTACTGGCGTTTCCTATTGCCACATTTTCTTAAATTTTTTCCTCAATGTGAAAGGACTCGAGGACTGGCTGTCGATGGAAATTGATATGTTACTAGGACCAAACAATCGTAACACTATCGAGTTTCAGGGTAAAACCTAAACAAACAAATGTCGTTTTTACGTGTCGTAATGTCACAAATATCCCACGAAACCCCATTTGATGACGAGGGATTTCAATGTTTTGGGTTGTTTCTATAAATTATGTGAGGTGGTTCAATATTGACTCGGTGATTGAAAATAAATCAAAATCACGTACACTTCACGAGAAGCTCCATATCACAACGGTGCCGCACGACAACTAAACGAAGGTGCTTTCGATCACGATTTGTCCGTCGTCAGCTAATTATCATTAATGAATAACGATTTAAACAACAACGAAAAAATCGTCCTTTTAAAAACCCGACGGACGAAACGCCCTTTGATCCCTTAACGCCATGAAGGCAATTAGCATACAACGTACAAACGTTCGGTCGTCGAGAAAACAATTACGGGCGCCGTTAGCGCCGGCGTTACGCCGATGTTTGAATCACGATGAGGTTTCATTCGATGTTTCGAATTGATCGTCTCAATAGGTCGAAGATCCGGAGGTTACATTCAAATTCGATTTCTCAAGACTGCAGGGGTTTTCTTCGGGTAGAAATCGGTATTTGTGTTCAGGCGGTTCCACCGATTTTAGTGTCGAGCAAATAAATCAGATCCCAAGTAAACATTAATCAACAAGAAAACAGAACTAAAAACGTCAACTTCAACGTTTCGTCCTTTCACGGAGTCGCGGTCGAGGGCTTATAGGCCATCAATCTCTCCAGATCTCATTAGGGATTCTTAACCCGGTACATGACTTCACAACCGGAAAGACCTCTCCCCTTCTCCCGTCCAATACGCCGTTAAGGTGTCCCGGAATTTCTCTCTCAACAACACACACATACCGTCTATACGTACACATACGCCTTCCGTCGTGCGAGCCTACAGGCGCCGTCGTATGAATAAGAAGATGGCTATGAATTACCGATGGGACAGAAGGCGTCTATTATGCGCATAATTACGGCAGCAGCTGATTGTCCCACATTCGGAAGTTCCTGATGGAGCGCCTTTAAAAGCCCCTTCCACATCGTCCAAAACACTCAATTTCCAAACATGTATGAAGACGAGGCCACTTGGGATGCAAGTAACTTGGACCAAGTCATTTGGTCCACTTTTCTGGCGTATTGTGAATATATTGGGCATATTAAATAAAAACGCCTCAAGTTTCATGTTTACGAAAATGAGGTTTTTACGGATCCCCCCTATTTTGGACCTGGCCTTTTCGATGGTGTAGTCCAAATTTCAAAATTCGTTAGCTTCGATTTTCGAGTCGTAAAACTCGACATACGACGTGCTATCACTTTTTTCTTCTTTCAAAAGCGAACTAGGCGAGTAACGAGAGGGGGATAAAAACCCTTAACAAAGAACTAGCGTGGGAAATACAAGGGCTTTTATTACGTGTTTTTCATTCGCGGGAGTGTCGAGCGGCGGACCAGAGGAGAATGCGAGCTATGACAACGAGGAGGCACATGTGAATTACATCTGATGTTTCAAAAGAGAGAAAGATTAAAAGAAAAAAAACCCCAGCTCCGTCCGTTCTCTTTCTACAGCTCTGTTTCCGACATTCCAGCCCGCTATGGCATTTAAAACATATTGTTGAGTAATTCACGCATTACGGGGGGTCGTCCATCCATCATAATGTGTTCATCAGTGTATCAACTATCAGTCAATTTGTTCATAAAATTAGACTACAAAATTTGGATTGGTGATCGAGAAAGGACTCGACCAAAAAATATTTTCATAATAATTCATCGTATCATGCACTAAATTTAAACCAATACACGTACATCAAAAGGCCTCGTTAATATCAGAAATAGTGAAAAGAGTGATGTTTTTACGGATTCAGATTATCAACGGTCTGAAGCGGATCGACGTTGTCTTCATCACTGACAGACGCCCTTAAAAAACCCAAACTTGATCCATTCATTGATCCAGTAGTTTTTTTTTCGTTACTTCTAAAATTCGCTCATTAGGTCACTATGCACGACCAGAACTAATCCAAATTTGGACCGTGTTTTGCAAAAACCAGCCAAGTCGACTTGGCTTCATAGTCTGATTCTGGAAATAGTTCTCCATCGTCTACAGTTATCGTTTTGACGATTTGACTGCCATCGGCTGTAAATTTTGGAAAATAATCAACCATAGACGATGGAGAACTATTAGAATATGAAGCTAACTCAATGTGGCCGCCAAGTCGACTTGGCTGGTTGTTGCAAAACACGGTCCATTTAAGGTTCCAATTTGTCACTTAAGATCCTCCGAATTTTTAATTGAAAAAAAAAAAAAAGTTTTGAATAGTTGAATTGAGCCATGCTCTCATATTAAATAAATTCCTCAAAATGCAGAACCGCATTAAACCAATCAACGTCCGTTTCAATTATGCGGTGGAGCCAGTTGGATGCAGAAGTAGCTAAAAAAAAAAGTTTACTTCATATCGACTCGAGGTGTTTATTTGAGTTCGAATGGACCTTCAAGAAGAGCAATTGTCGACACAAATACTTCGTGAAATCGAAAGAAAGTTGACTTCATATCGACTCGAGGTGTTTATTTGAGTTCGAATGGACCTTCAAGAAGAGCAATTGTCGACTCAAATACTTCGTGAAAACGAAAAAAAGTTGACTTCATATCGACTCGAGGTGTTTATTTGAGTTCGAATGGACCTTCAAGAAGAGCAATTGTCGACACAAATACTTCGTGAAATCGAAAGAAAGTTGACTTCATATCGACTCGAGGTGTTTATTTGAGTTCGAATGGACCTTCAAGAAGAGCAATTGTCGACTCAAATACTTCGTGAAAACGAAAAAAAGTTGACTTCATATCGACTCGAGGTGTTTATTTGAGTTCGAATGGACCTTCAAGAAGAGCAATTGTCGACACAAATACTTCGTGAAATCGAAAAAAAGTTGACTTCATATCGACTCGAGGTGTTTATTTGAGTTCGAATGGACCTTCAAGAAGAGCAATTGTCGACTCAAATACTTCGTGAAAACGAAAAAAAGTTGACTTCATATCGACTCGAGATGTTTATTTGAGTTCGAATGGACCTTCAAGAAGAGCAATTGTCGACTCAAATACTTCGTGATAACGAAAAAAAGGTGACTTCATATCGACTCGAGGTGTTTATTTGAGTTCGAATGGACCTTCAAGAAGAGCAATGTCGACTCAAATACTTCGTGAAACGAAAAAAAGTTGACTTCATATCGACTGGAGGTGTTTATTTGAGTTCGAATGGACCTTCAAGAAGAGCAATTGTCGACACAAATACTTCGTGAAATCGAAAAAAAGTTGACTTCATATCGACTCGAGGTGTTTATTTGAGTTCGAATGGACCTTCAAGAAGAGTAATTGTCGACACAAATACTTCGTGAAATCGAAAGAAAGTTGACTTCATATCGACTCGAGGTGTTTATTTGAGTTCGAATGGACCTTCAGGAAGAGCAATTGTCGACTCAAATACTTCGTGAAAACGAAAAAAAGTTGACTTCATATCGACTCGAGGTGTTTATTTGAGTTCGAATGGACCTTCAAGAAGAGCAATTGTCGACTCAAATACTTCGTGATAACGAAAAAAAGTTGACTTCATATCGACTCGAGGTGTTTATTTGAGTTCGAATGGACCTTCAAGAAGAGCAATGTCGACACAAATACTTCGTGAAATCGAAAAAAAGTTGACTTCATATCGACTCGAGGTGTTTATTTGAGTTCGAATGGACCTTCAAGAAGAGCAATTGTCGCCTCAAATACTTCGTGAAAACGAAAAAAAGTTGACTTCATATCGACTCGAGTTGTTTATTTGAGTTCGAATGGACCTTCAAGAAGAGCAATTGTCGAATGAAATACTTCGTGAAAACGAAAAAAAGGAGACCATATTGACTCGAGGTGTTTATTTGAGTTCGAATGGACCTTCAAGAAGAGCAATTGTCGACACAAATACTTCGTGAAAACGAAAAAAAGTTGACTTCAAATCGACTCGACGTGTTTATTTTTGTTCGAATGGACCTTCAAGAAGAGCAATTGTCGACTCAAATACTTCGTGAAAACGAAAAAAAGTTGACTTCATATCGACTCGAGGTGTTTATTTGAGTTCGAATGGACCTTCAAGAAGAGCAATTGTCGACACAAATACTTCGTGAAATCGAAAGAAAGTTGACTTCATATCGACTCGAGGTGTTTATTTGAGTTCGAATGGACCTTCAAGAAGAGCAATTGTCGACTCAAATACTTCGTGAAAACGAAAAAAAGTTGACTTCATATCGACTCGAGGTGTTTATTTGAGTTCGAATGGACCTTCAAGAAGAGCAATTGTCGACACAAATACTTCGTGAAATCGAAAAAAAGTTGACTTCATATCGACTCGAGGTGTTTATTTGAGTTCGAATGGACCTTCAAGAAGAGCAATTGTCGACTCAAATACTTCGTGAAAACGAAAAAAAGTTGACTTCATATCGACTCGAGATGTTTATTTGAGTTCGAATGGACCTTCAAGAAGAGCAATTGTCGACTCAAATACTTCGTGATAACGAAAAAAAGGTGACTTCATATCGACTCGAGGTGTTTATTTGAGTTCGAATGGACCTTCAAGAAGAGCAATGTCGACTCAAATACTTCGTGAAACGAAAAAAAGTTGACTTCATATCGACTGGAGGTGTTTATTTGAGTTCGAATGGACCTTCAAGAAGAGCAATTGTCGACACAAATACTTCGTGAAATCGAAAAAAAGTTGACTTCATATCGACTCGAGGTGTTTATTTGAGTTCGAATGGACCTTCAAGAAGAGTAATTGTCGACACAAATACTTCGTGAAATCGAAAGAAAGTTGACTTCATATCGACTCGAGGTGTTTATTTGAGTTCGAATGGACCTTCAGGAAGAGCAATTGTCGACTCAAATACTTCGTGAAAACGAAAAAAAGTTGACTTCATATCGACTCGAGGTGTTTATTTGAGTTCGAATGGACCTTCAAGAAGAGCAATTGTCGACTCAAATACTTCGTGATAACGAAAAAAAGTTGACTTCATATCGACTCGAGGTGTTTATTTGAGTTCGAATGGACCTTCAAGAAGAGCAATGTCGACACAAATACTTCGTGAAATCGAAAAAAAGTTGACTTCATATCGACTCGAGGTGTTTATTTGAGTTCGAATGGACCTTCAAGAAGAGCAATTGTCGCCTCAAATACTTCGTGAAAACGAAAAAAAGTTGACTTCATATCGACTCGAGTTGTTTATTTGAGTTCGAATGGACCTTCAAGAAGAGCAATTGTCGAATGAAATACTTCGTGAAAACGAAAAAAAGGAGACCATATTGTCTCGAGGTGTTTATTTGAGTTCGAATGGACCTTCAAGAAGAGCAATTGTCGACACAAATACTTCGTGAAAACGAAAAAAAGTTGACTTCAAATCGACTCGACGTGTTTATTTTTGTTCGAATGGACCTTCAAGAAGAGCAATTGTCGACTCAAATACTTCGTGAAAACGAAAAAAAGTTGACTTCATATCGACTTGAGGTGTTTATTTGAGTTCGAATGGACCTTCAAGAAGAGCAATTGTCGACACAAATACTTCGTGAAAACGAAAAAAAGTTGACTTCATATCGACTCGACGTGTTTATTTGAGTTCGAATGGACCTTCAAGAAGAGCAATTGTCGGCTCAAATACTTCGTGAAAACGAAAAAAAGTTGACTTCATATCGACTCGACGTGTTTATTTGAGTTCGAATGGACCTTCAAGAAGAGCAATTGTCGACTCAAATACTTCGCGAAAACGAAAAAAAGTTGACTTCATATCGACTCGACGTGTTTATTTGAGTTCGAATGGACTTTCAAGAAGAACAATTGTCGGCTCAAATACTTCGTGAAAACGAAAAAAAGTTGACTTCATATCGACTCGACGTGTTTATTTGAGTTCGAATGGACATTCAAGAAGAGCAATTGTCGGCTCAAATATTCCGTGAAAACGAAAAAAAGTTGACTTCATATCGACTCGAGGTGTTTATTTGAGTTCGAATGGACCTTCAAGAAGAGCAATTGTCGACTCAAATACTTCGTGAAAACGAAAAAAAGTTGACTTCAAATCGACTCGACGTTTTTATTTGAGTTCGAATGGACCTTCAAGAAGAGCAATTGTCGACTCAAATACTTCGTGAAAACGAAAAAAAGTTGACTTCATATCGACTCGACGTGTTTATTTGAGTTCGAATGGACGTTCAAGAAGAGCAATTGTCGACACAAATACTTCGTGAAAACGAAAAAAAGTTGACTTCATATCGACTCGAGGTGTTTATTTGAGTTCGAGTGGACCTTCAAGAAGAGCAATTGTCGACACAAATACTTCGTGAAATCGAAAGAAAGTTGACTTCATATCGACTCGAGGTGTTTATTTGAGTTCGAGTGGACCTTCAAGAAGAGCAATTGTCGACTCAAATACTTCGTGAAAACGAAAAAAAGTTGACTTCATATCGACTCGACGTGTTTATTTGAGTTCGAATGGACGTTCAAGAAGAGCAATTGTCGACACAAATACTTCGTGAAAACGAAAAAAAGTTGACTTCATATCGACTCGAGGTGTTTATTTGATTTCGAGTGGACCTTCAAGAAGAGCAATTGTCGGCTCAAATACTTAGTGAAAACGAAAAAAAGTTGACTTCGTATCGACTCGAGGTGTTTATTTGAGTTCGAGTGGACCTTCAAGAAGAGCAATTGTCGACACAAATACTTCGTGAAAACGAAAAAAAGTTGACTTCAAATCGACTCGACGTGTTTATTTTTGTTCGAATGGACCTTCAAGAAGAGCAATTGTCGACTCAAATACTTCGTGAAAACGAAAAAAAGTTGACTTCATATCGACTTGAGGTGTTTATTTGAGTTCGAATGGACCTTCAAGAAGAGCAATTGTCGACACAAATACTTCGTGAAAACGAAAAAAAGTTGACTTCATATCGACTCGACGTGTTTATTTGAGTTCGAATGGACCTTCAAGAAGAGCAATTGTCGACACAAATACTTCGTGAAAACGAAAAAAAGTTGACTTCATATCGACTCGACGTGTTTATTTGAGTTCGAATGGACCTTCAAGAAGAGCAATTGTCGACTCAAATACTTCGTGAAAACGAAAAAAAGTTGACTTCATGTCGACTCGACGTGTTTATTTGAGTTCGAGTGGACCTTCAAGAAGAGCAATTGTCGACACAAATACTTCGTGAAAACGAAAAAAAGTTGACTTCAAATCGACTCGACGTGTTTATTTGAGTTCCAATGGACCTTCAAGAAGAGCAATTGTCGGCTCAAATACTTCGTGAAAACGAAAAAAAGTTGACTTCAAATCGACTCGACGTGTTTATTTGAGTTCGAATGGACCTTCAAGAAGAGCAATTGTCGACTCAAATACTTCGTGAAAACGAAAAAAAGTTGACTTCATATCGACTCGAGGTGTTTATTTGAGTTCGAATGGACCTTCAAGAAGAGCAATTGTCGCCTCAAATACTTCGTGAAAACGAAAAAAAGTTGACTTCATATCGACTCGAGTTGTTTATTTGAGTTCGAATGGACCTTCAAGAAGAGCAATTGTCGAATGAAATACTTCGTGAAAACGAAAAAAAGGAGACCATATTGTCTCGAGGTGTTTATTTGAGTTCGAATGGACCTTCAAGAAGAGCAATTGTCGACACAAATACTTCGTGAAAACGAAAAAAAGTTGACTTCAAATCGACTCGACGTGTTTATTTTTGTTCGAATGGACCTTCAAGAAGAGCAATTGTCGACTCAAATACTTCGTGAAAACGAAAAAAAGTTGACTTCATATCGACTTGAGGTGTTTATTTGAGTTCGAATGGACCTTCAAGAAGAGCAATTGTCGACACAAATACTTCGTGAAAACGAAAAAAAGTTGACTTCATATCGACTCGACGTGTTTATTTGAGTTCGAATGGACCTTCAAGAAGAGCAATTGTCGGCTCAAATACTTCGTGAAAACGAAAAAAAGTTGACTTCATATCGACTCGACGTGTTTATTTGAGTTCGAATGGACCTTCAAGAAGAGCAATTGTCGACTCAAATACTTCGCGAAAACGAAAAAAAGTTGACTTCATATCGACTCGACGTGTTTATTTGAGTTCGAATGGACTTTCAAGAAGAACAATTGTCGGCTCAAATACTTCGTGAAAACGAAAAAAAGTTGACTTCATATCGACTCGACGTGTTTATTTGAGTTCGAATGGACATTCAAGAAGAGCAATTGTCGGCTCAAATATTCCGTGAAAACGAAAAAAAGTTGACTTCATATCGACTCGAGGTGTTTATTTGAGTTCGAATGGACCTTCAAGAAGAGCAATTGTCGACTCAAATACTTCGTGAAAACGAAAAAAAGTTGACTTCAAATCGACTCGACGTTTTTATTTGAGTTCGAATGGACCTTCAAGAAGAGCAATTGTCGACTCAAATACTTCGTGAAAACGAAAAAAAGTTGACTTCATATCGACTCGACGTGTTTATTTGAGTTCGAATGGACGTTCAAGAAGAGCAATTGTCGACACAAATACTTCGTGAAAACGAAAAAAAGTTGACTTCATATCGACTCGAGGTGTTTATTTGAGTTCGAGTGGACCTTCAAGAAGAGCAATTGTCGACACAAATACTTCGTGAAATCGAAAGAAAGTTGACTTCATATCGACTCGAGGTGTTTATTTGAGTTCGAGTGGACCTTCAAGAAGAGCAATTGTCGACTCAAATACTTCGTGAAAACGAAAAAAAGTTGACTTCATATCGACTCGACGTGTTTATTTGAGTTCGAATGGACGTTCAAGAAGAGCAATTGTCGACACAAATACTTCGTGAAAACGAAAAAAAGTTGACTTCATATCGACTCGAGGTGTTTATTTGATTTCGAGTGGACCTTCAAGAAGAGCAATTGTCGGCTCAAATACTTAGTGAAAACGAAAAAAAGTTGACTTCGTATCGACTCGAGGTGTTTATTTGAGTTCGAGTGGACCTTCAAGAAGAGCAATTGTCGACACAAATACTTCGTGAAAACAAAAAAAAGTTGACTTCAAATCGACTCGACGTGTTTATTTTTGTTCGAATGGACCTTCAAGAAGAGCAATTGTCGACTCAAATACTTCGTGAAAACGAAAAAAACTTGACTTCATATCGACTTGAGGTGTTTATTTGAGTTCGAATGGACCTTCAAGAAGAGCAATTGTCGACACAAATACTTCGTGAAAACGAAAAAAAGTTGACTTCATATCGACTCGACGTGTTTATTTGAGTTCGAATGGACCTTCAAGAAGAGCAATTGTCGACACAAATACTTCGTGAAAACGAAAAAAAGTTGACTTCATATCGACTCGACGTGTTTATTTGAGTTCGAATGGACCTTCAAGAAGAGCAATTGTCGACTCAAATACTTCGTGAAAACGAAAAAAAGTTGACTTCATGTCGACTCGACGTGTTTATTTGAGTTCGAGTGGACCTTCAAGAAGAGCAATTGTCGACACAAATACTTCGTGAAAACGAAAAAAAGTTGACTTCAAATCGACTCGACGTGTTTATTTGAGTTCCAATGGACCTTCAAGAAGAGCAATTGTCGGCTCAAATACTTCGTGAAAACGAAAAAAAGTTGACTTCAAATCGACTCGACGTGTTTATTTGAGTTCGAATGGACCTTCAAGAAGAGCAATTGTCGACTCAAATACTTCGTGAAAACGAAAAAAAGTTGACTTCAAATCGACTCGACGTGTTTATTTGAGTTCGAATGGACCTTCAAGAAGAGCAATTGTCGGCTCAAATACTTCGTGAAAACGAAAAAAAAGTTGACTTCAAATCGACTCGAGGTGTTTATTTGAGTTCGAATGGACCTTCATGAAGAGCAATTGTCGGCTCAAATACTTCGTGAAAACGAAAAAAAGTTGACTTCAAATCGACTCGACGTGTTTATTTTTGTTCGAATGGACCTTCAAGAAGAGCAATTGTCGACTCAAATGATTCGCGAAAACGAAAAAAAGTTGACTTCATATCGACTCGAGGTGTTTATTTGAGTTCGAATGGACCTTCAAGAAGAGCAATTGTCGACTCAAATACTTCGTGAAAACGAAAAAAAGTTGACTTCATGTCGACTCGACGTGTTTATTTGAGTTCGAATGGGTATCCAAGAAGAGCAATTGTCGACACAAATACTTCGTGAAAACGAAAAAAAGTTGACTTCAAATCGACTCGACGTGTTTATTTTTGTTCGAATGGACCTTCAAGAAGAGCAATTGTCGACTCAAATACTTCGTGAAAACGAAAAAAAGTTGACTTCATATCGACTTGAGGTGTTTATTTGAGTTCGAATGGACCTTCAAGAAGAGCAATTGTCGACACAAATACTTCGTGAAAACGAAAAAAAGTTGACTTCATATCGACTCGACGTGTTTATTTGAGTTCGAATGGACCTTCAAGAAGAGCAATTGTCGGCTCAAATACTTCGTGAAAACGAAAAAAAGTTGACTTCATATCGACTCGACGTGTTTATTTGAGTTCGAATGGACCTTCAAGAAGAGCAATTGTCGACTCAAATACTTCGTGAAAACGAAAAAAAGTTGACTTCATATCGACTTGAGGTGTTTATTTGAGTTCGAATGGACCTTCAAGAAGAGCAATTGTCGACACAAATACTTCGTGAAAACGAAAAAAAAGTTGACTTCATATCGACTCGACGTGTTTATTTGAGGTCGAATGGACCTTCAAGAAGAGCAATTGTCGACTCAAATACTTCGTGAAAACGAAAAAAAGTTGACTTCATGTCGACTCGACGTGTTTATTTGAGTTCGAGTGGACCTTCAAGAAGAGCAATTGTCGACACAAATACTTCGTGAAAACGAAAAAAAGTTGACTTCATGTCGACTCGACGTGTTTATTTGAGTTCGAATGGGTATCCAAGAAGAGCAATTGTCGACACAAATACTTCGTGAAAACGAAAAAAAGTTGACTTCAAATCGACTCGACGTGTTTATTTTTGTTCGAATGGACCTTCAAGAAGAGCAATTGTCGACTCAAATACTTCGTGAAAACGAAAAAAAGTTGACTTCATATCGACTTGAGGTGTTTATTTGAGTTCGAATGGACCTTCAAGAAGAGCAATTGTCGACACAAATACTTCGTGAAAACGAAAAAAAGTTGACTTCATATCGACTCGACGTGTTTATTTGAGTTCGAATGGACCTTCAAGAAGAGCAATTGTCGGCTCAAATACTTCGTGAAAACGAAAAAAAGTTGACTTCATATCGACTCGACGTGTTTATTTGAGTTCGAATGGACCTTCAAGAAGAGCAATTGTCGACTCAAATACTTCGTGAAAACGAAAAAAAGTTGACTTCATATCGACTTGAGGTGTTTATTTGAGTTCGAATGGACCTTCAAGAAGAGCAATTGTCGACACAAATACTTCGTGAAAACGAAAAAAAGTTGACTTCATATCGACTCGACGTGTTTATTTGAGTTCGAATGGACCTTCAAGAAGAGCAATTGTCGGCTCAAATACTTCGTGAAAACGAAAAAAAGTTGACTTCATATCGACTCGACGTGTTTATTTGAGTTCGAATGGACCTTCAAGAAGAGCAATTGTCGACTCAAATACTTCGTGAAAACGAAAAAAAGTTGACTTCATATCGACTTGAGGTGTTTATTTGAGTTCGAATGGACCTTCAAGAAGAGCAATTGTCGACACAAATACTTCGTGAAAACGAAAAAAAGTTGACTTCAAATCGACTCGACGTGTTTATTTTTGTTCCAATGGACCTTCAAGAAGAGCAATTGTCGACTCAAATACTTCGTGAAAACGAAAAAAAGTTGACTTCATATCGACTTGAGGTGTTTATTTGAGTTCGAATGGACCTTCAAGAAGAGCAATTGTCGACACAAATACTTCGTGAAAACGAAAAAAAGTTGGCTTCATATCGACTCGACGTGTTTATTTGAGTTCGAATGGACCTTCAAGAAGAGCAATTGTCGGCTCAAATACTTCGTGAAAACGAAAAAAGGTTGACTTCATATCGACTGGACGTGTTTATTTGAGTTCGAATGGACCTTCAAGACGAGCAATTGTCGACTCAAATACTTCGCGAAAACGAAAAAAAGTTGACTTCATATCGACTCGAGGTGTTTATTTGAGTTCGAATGGACCTTCAAGAAGAGCAATTGTCGGCTCAAATACTTCGTGAAAACGAAAAAAGTTGACTTCATATCGACTCGACGTGTTTATTTGAGTTCGAATGGACCTTCAAGAAGAGCAATTGTCGACTCAAATACTTCGCGAAAACGAAAAAAAGTTGACTTCATATCGACTCGAGGTGTTTATTTGAGTTCGAATGGACCTTCAAGAAGAGCAATTGTCGACTCAAATACTTCGTGAAAACGAAAAAAAGTTGACTTCATGTCGACTCGACGTGTTTATTTGAGTTCGAGTGGACCTTCAAGAAGAGCAATTGTCGACACAAATACTTCGTGAAAACGAAAAAAAGTTGACTTCAAATCGACTCGACGTGTTTATTTGAGTTCCAATGGACCTTCAAGAAGAGCAATTGTCGGCTCAAATACTTCGTGAAAACGAAAAAAAGTTGACTTCAAATCGACTCGACGTGTTTATTTGAGTTCGAATGGACCTTCAAGAAGAGCAATTGTCGACTCAAATACTTCGTGAAAACGAAAAAAAGTTGACTTCAAATCGACTCGACGTGTTTATTTGAGTTCGAATGGACCTTCAAGAAGAGCAATTGTCGGCACAAATACTTCGTGAAAACGAAAAAAAGTTGACTTCAAATCGACTCGAGGTGTTTATTTGAGTTCGAATGGACCTTCAAGAAGAGCAATTGTCGGCTCAAATACTTCGTGAAAACGAAAAAAAGTTGACTTCATATCGACTCGACGTGTTTATTTGAGTTCGAATGGACCTTCAAGAAGAGCAATTGTCGACTCAAATGATTCGCGAAAACGAAAAAAAGTTGACTTCATATCGACTCGAGGTGTTTATTTGAGTTCGAATGGACCTTCAAGAAGAGCAATTGTCGACTCAAATACTTCGTGAAAACGAAAAAAAGTTGACTTCATGTCGACTCGACGTGTTTATTTGAGTTCGAATGGGTATCCAAGAAGAGCAATTGTCGACACAAATACTTCGTGAAAACGAAAAAAAGTTGACTTCAAATCGACTCGACGTGTTTATTTTTGTTCGAATGGACCTTCAAGAAGAGCAATTGTCGACTCAAATACTTCGTGAAAACGAAAAAAAGTTGACTTCATATCGACTTGAGGTGTTTATTTGAGTTCGAATGGACCTTCAAGAAGAGCAATTGTCGGCTCAAATACTTCGTGAAAACGAAAAAAAGTTGACTTCAAATCGACTCGACGTGTTTATTTGAGTTCGAATGGACCTTCAAGAAGAGCAATTGTCGACTCAAATACTTCGTGAAAACGAAAAAAAGTTGACTTCATATCGACTTGAGGTGTTTATTTGAGTTCGAATGGACCTTCAAGAAGAGCAATTGTCGACACAAATACTTCGTGAAAACGAAAAAAAAGTTGACTTCATATCGACTCGACGTGTTTATTTGAGTTCGAATGGACCTTCAAGAAGAGCAATTGTCGACACAAATACTTCGTGAAAACGAAAAAAAGTTGACTTCATATCGACTCGACGTGTTTATTTGAGTTCGAATGGACCTTCAAGAAGAGCAATTGTCGACTCAAATACTTCGTGAAAACGAAAAAAAGTTGACTTCATGTCGACTCGACGTGTTTATTTGAGTTCGAATGGACCTTCAAGAAGAGCAATTGTCGACTCAAATACTTCGTGAAAACGAAAAAAAGTTGACTTCATATCGACTTGAGGTGTTTATTTGAGTTCGAATGGACCTTCAAGAAGAGCAATTGTCGACACAAATACTTCGTGAAAACGAAAAAAAGTTGACTTCATATCGACTCGACGTGTTTATTTGAGTTCGAATGGACCTTCAAGAAGAGCAATTGTCGGCTCAAATACTTCGTGAAAACGAAAAAAAGTTGACTTCATATCGACTCGACGTGTTTATTTGAGTTCGAATGGACCTTCAAGAAGAGCAATTGTCGACTCAAATGATTCGCGAAAACGAAAAAAAGTTGACTTCATATCGACTCGAGGTGTTTATTTGAGTTCGAATGGACCTTCAAGAAGAGCAATTGTCGACTCAAATACTTCGTGAAAACGAAAAAAAGTTGACTTCATGTCGACTCGACGTGTTTATTTGAGTTCGAATGGGTCTTCAAGAAGAGCAATTGTCGACACAAATACTTCGTGAAAACGGAAAAAAGTTGACTTCATATCGACTCGACGTGTTTATTTGAGTTCGAATGGACCTTCAAGAAGAGCAATTGTCGACACAAATACTTCGTGAAAACGAAAAAAAGTTGGCTTCATATCGACTCGAGGTGTTTATTTTTGTTCGAATGGACCTTCAAGAAGAGCAATTGTCGACTCAAATACTTCGTGAAAACGAAAAAAAGGAGACCATATTGTCTCGAGGTGTTTATTTGAGTTCGAATGGACCTTCAAGAAGAGCAATTGTCGACACAAATACTTCGTGAAAACGAAAAAAAGTTGACTTCATATCGACTCGACGTGTTTATTTGAGTTCGAATGGACCTTCAAGAAGAGCAATTGTCGACTCAAATACTTCGTGAAAACGAAAAAAAGTTGACTTCATATCGACTCGAGGTGTTTATTTGAGTTCGAATGGACTTTCAAGAAGAGCAATTGTCGGCTCAAATACTTCGTGAAAACGAAAAAAAGTTGACTTCAAATCGACTCGAGGTGTTTATTTGAGTTCGAATGGACCTTCAAGAAGAGCAATTGTCGGCTCAAATACTTCGTGAAAACGAAAAAAAGTTGACTTCATATCGACTCGACGTGTTTATTTGAGTTCGAATGGACCTTCAAGAAGAGCAATTGTCGGCTCAAATACTTCGTGAAAACGAAAAAAAGTTGACTTCAAATCGACTCGACGTGTTTATTTGAGTTCGAATGGACCTTCAAGAAGAGCAATTGTCGGCTCAAATACTTCGTGAAAACGAAAAAAAGTTGACTTCAAATCGACTCGACGTGTTTATTTGAGTTCGAATGGGTCTTCAAGAAGAGCAATTGTCGACACAAATACTTCGTGAAAACGAAAAAAAGTTGACTTCATATCGACTCGACGTGTTTATTTTTGTTCGAATGGACCTTCAAGAAGAGCAATTGTCGACCCAAATACTTCGCGAAAACGAAAAAAAGTTGACTTCATATCGACTCGAGGTGTTTATTTGAGTTCGAATGGACCTTCAAGAAGAGCAATTGTCGACTCAAATACTTCGTGAAAACGAAAAAAAGTTGACTTCATGTCGACTCGACGTGTTTATTTGAGTTCGAGTGGACCTTCAAGAAGAGCAATTGTCGACTCAAATACTTCGTGAAAACGAAAAAAGTTGACTTCAAATCGACTCGACGTGTTTATTTTTGTTCGAATGGACCTTCAAGAAGAACAATTGTCGACTCAAATACTTCGTGAAAACGAAAAAAAGTTGACTTCATATCGACTCGAGGTGTTTATTTGAGTTCGAATGGACCTTCAAGAAGAGCAATTGTCGACTCAAATACTTCGTGAAAACGAAAAAAAGTTGACTTCATATCGACTCGAGGTGTTTATTTGAGTTCGAATGGACCTTCAAGAAGAGCAATTGTTGACTCAAATACTTCGTGAAAACGAAAAAAAGTTGACTTCATGTCGACTCGACGTGTTTATTTGAGTTCGAGTGGACCTTCAAGAAGAGCAATTGTCGACTCAAATACTTCGTGAAAACGAAAAAAAGTTGACTTCATATCGACTCGACGTGTTTATTTGAGTTCGAATGGACCTTCAAGAAGAGCAATTGTCGACACAAATACTTCGTGAAAACGAAAAAATTTGACTTCAAATCGACTCGACGTGTTTATTTTTGTTCGAATGGACCTTCAAGAAGAGCAATTGTCGACTCAAATACTTCGTGAAAACGAAAAAAAGTTGACTTCAAATCGACTCGACGTGTTTATTTTTGTTCGAATGGACCTTCAAGAAGAGCAATTGTCGACTCAAATGATTCGCGAAAACGAAAAAAAGTTGACTTCATATCGACTCGAGGTGTTTATTTGAGTTCGAATGGACCTTCAAGAAGAGCAATTGTCGACTCAAATACTTCGTGAAAACGAAAAAAAGTTGACTTCAAATCGACTCGACGTGTTTATTTTTGTTCGAATGGACCTTCAAGAAGAGCAATTGTCGACTCAAATACTTCGTGAAAACGAAAAAAAGTTGACTTCATATCGACTTGAGGTGTTTATTTGAGTTCGAATGGACCTTCAAGAAGAGCAATTGTCGACTCAAATACTTCGTGAAAACGAAAAAAAGTTGACTTCATGTCGACTCGACGTGTTTATTTGAGTTCGAGTGGACCTTCAAGAAGAGCAATTGTCGACTCAAATACTTCGTGAAAACGAAAAAAAGTTGACTTCAAATCGACTCGACGTGTTTATTTGAGTTCGAGTGGACCTTCAAGAAGAGCAATTGTCGACTCAAATACTTCGTGAAAACGAAAAAAAGTTGACTTCAAATCGACTCGACGTGTTTATTTTTGTTCGAATGGACCTTCAAGAAGAGCAATTGTCGACTCAAATACTTCGTGAAAACGAAAAAAAGTTGACTTCATATCGACTTGAGGTGTTTATTTGAGTTCGAATGGACCTTCAAGAAGAGCAATTGTCGACTCAAATACTTCGTGAAAACGAAAAAAAGTTGACTTCATATCGACTCGAGGTGTTTATTTGAGTTCGAATGGACCTTCAAGAAGAGCAATTGTCGACTCAAATACTTCGTTAAAACGAAAAAAAGTTGACTTCATGTCGACTCGACGTGTTTATTTGAGTTCGAATGGACCTTCAAGAAGAGCAATTGTCGACACAAATACTTCGTGAAAACGAAAAAAAGTTGGCTTCATATCGACTCGACGTGTTTATTTGAGTTCGAATGGACCTTCAAGAAGAGCAATTGTCGGCTCAAATACTTCGTGAAAACGAAAAAAGGTTGACTTCATATCGACTGGACGTGTTTATTTGAGTTCGAATGGACCTTCAAGACGAGCAATTGTCGACTCAAATACTTCGCGAAAACGAAAAAAAGTTGACTTCATATCGACTCGAGGTGTTTATTTGAGTTCGAATGGACCTTCAAGAAGAGCAATTGTCGGCTCAAATACTTCGTGAAAACGAAAAAAGTTGACTTCATATCGACTCGACGTGTTTATTTGAGTTCGAATGGACCTTCAAGAAGAGCAATTGTCGACTCAAATACTTCGCGAAAACGAAAAAAAGTTGACTTCATATCGACTCGAGGTGTTTATTTGAGTTCGAATGGACCTTCAAGAAGAGCAATTGTCGACTCAAATACTTCGTGAAAACGAAAAAAAGTTGACTTCATGTCGACTCGACGTGTTTATTTGAGTTCGAGTGGACCTTCAAGAAGAGCAATTGTCGACACAAATACTTCGTGAAAACGAAAAAAAGTTGACTTCAAATCGACTCGACGTGTTTATTTGAGTTCCAATGGACCTTCAAGAAGAGCAATTGTCGGCTCAAATACTTCGTGAAAACGAAAAAAAGTTGACTTCAAATCGACTCGACGTGTTTATTTGAGTTCGAATGGACCTTCAAGAAGAGCAATTGTCGACTCAAATACTTCGTGAAAACGAAAAAAAGTTGACTTCAAATCGACTCGACGTGTTTATTTGAGTTCGAATGGACCTTCAAGAAGAGCAATTGTCGGCACAAATACTTCGTGAAAACGAAAAAAAGTTGACTTCAAATCGACTCGAGGTGTTTATTTGAGTTCGAATGGACCTTCAAGAAGAGCAATTGTCGGCTCAAATACTTCGTGAAAACGAAAAAAAGTTGACTTCATATCGACTCGACGTGTTTATTTGAGTTCGAATGGACCTTCAAGAAGAGCAATTGTCGACTCAAATGATTCGCGAAAACGAAAAAAAGTTGACTTCATATCGACTCGAGGTGTTTATTTGAGTTCGAATGGACCTTCAAGAAGAGCAATTGTCGACTCAAATACTTCGTGAAAACGAAAAAAAGTTGACTTCATGTCGACTCGACGTGTTTATTTGAGTTCGAATGGGTATCCAAGAAGAGCAATTGTCGACACAAATACTTCGTGAAAACGAAAAAAAGTTGACTTCAAATCGACTCGACGTGTTTATTTTTGTTCGAATGGACCTTCAAGAAGAGCAATTGTCGACTCAAATACTTCGTGAAAACGAAAAAAAGTTGACTTCATATCGACTTGAGGTGTTTATTTGAGTTCGAATGGACCTTCAAGAAGAGCAATTGTCGGCTCAAATACTTCGTGAAAACGAAAAAAAGTTGACTTCAAATCGACTCGACGTGTTTATTTGAGTTCGAATGGACCTTCAAGAAGAGCAATTGTCGACTCAAATACTTCGTGAAAACGAAAAAAAGTTGACTTCATATCGACTTGAGGTGTTTATTTGAGTTCGAATGGACCTTCAAGAAGAGCAATTGTCGACACAAATACTTCGTGAAAACGAAAAAAAAGTTGACTTCATATCGACTCGACGTGTTTATTTGAGTTCGAATGGACCTTCAAGAAGAGCAATTGTCGACACAAATACTTCGTGAAAACGAAAAAAAGTTGACTTCATATCGACTCGACGTGTTTATTTGAGTTCGAATGGACCTTCAAGAAGAGCAATTGTCGACTCAAATACTTCGTGAAAACGAAAAAAAGTTGACTTCATGTCGACTCGACGTGTTTATTTGAGTTCGAATGGACCTTCAAGAAGAGCAATTGTCGACTCAAATACTTCGTGAAAACGAAAAAAAGTTGACTTCATATCGACTTGAGGTGTTTATTTGAGTTCGAATGGACCTTCAAGAAGAGCAATTGTCGACACAAATACTTCGTGAAAACGAAAAAAAGTTGACTTCATATCGACTCGACGTGTTTATTTGAGTTCGAATGGACCTTCAAGAAGAGCAATTGTCGGCTCAAATACTTCGTGAAAACGAAAAAAAGTTGACTTCATATCGACTCGACGTGTTTATTTGAGTTCGAATGGACCTTCAAGAAGAGCAATTGTCGACTCAAATGATTCGCGAAAACGAAAAAAAGTTGACTTCATATCGACTCGAGGTGTTTATTTGAGTTCGAATGGACCTTCAAGAAGAGCAATTGTCGACTCAAATACTTCGTGAAAACGAAAAAAAGTTGACTTCATGTCGACTCGACGTGTTTATTTGAGTTCGAATGGGTCTTCAAGAAGAGCAATTGTCGACACAAATACTTCGTGAAAACGGAAAAAAGTTGACTTCATATCGACTCGACGTGTTTATTTGAGTTCGAATGGACCTTCAAGAAGAGCAATTGTCGACACAAATACTTCGTGAAAACGAAAAAAAGTTGGCTTCATATCGACTCGAGGTGTTTATTTTTGTTCGAATGGACCTTCAAGAAGAGCAATTGTCGACTCAAATACTTCGTGAAAACGAAAAAAAGGAGACCATATTGTCTCGAGGTGTTTATTTGAGTTCGAATGGACCTTCAAGAAGAGCAATTGTCGACACAAATACTTCGTGAAAACGAAAAAAAGTTGACTTCATATCGACTCGACGTGTTTATTTGAGTTCGAATGGACCTTCAAGAAGAGCAATTGTCGACTCAAATACTTCGTGAAAACGAAAAAAAGTTGACTTCATATCGACTCGAGGTGTTTATTTGAGTTCGAATGGACTTTCAAGAAGAGCAATTGTCGGCTCAAATACTTCGTGAAAACGAAAAAAAGTTGACTTCAAATCGACTCGAGGTGTTTATTTGAGTTCGAATGGACCTTCAAGAAGAGCAATTGTCGGCTCAAATACTTCGTGAAAACGAAAAAAAGTTGACTTCATATCGACTCGACGTGTTTATTTGAGTTCGAATGGACCTTCAAGAAGAGCAATTGTCGGCTCAAATACTTCGTGAAAACGAAAAAAAGTTGACTTCAAATCGACTCGACGTGTTTATTTGAGTTCGAATGGACCTTCAAGAAGAGCAATTGTCGGCTCAAATACTTCGTGAAAACGAAAAAAAGTTGACTTCAAATCGACTCGACGTGTTTATTTGAGTTCGAATGGGTCTTCAAGAAGAGCAATTGTCGACACAAATACTTCGTGAAAACGAAAAAAAGTTGACTTCATATCGACTCGACGTGTTTATTTTTGTTCGAATGGACCTTCAAGAAGAGCAATTGTCGACCCAAATACTTCGCGAAAACGAAAAAAAGTTGACTTCATATCGACTCGAGGTGTTTATTTGAGTTCGAATGGACCTTCAAGAAGAGCAATTGTCGACTCAAATACTTCGTGAAAACGAAAAAAAGTTGACTTCATGTCGACTCGACGTGTTTATTTGAGTTCGAGTGGACCTTCAAGAAGAGCAATTGTCGACTCAAATACTTCGTGAAAACGAAAAAAGTTGACTTCAAATCGACTCGACGTGTTTATTTTTGTTCGAATGGACCTTCAAGAAGAACAATTGTCGACTCAAATACTTCGTGAAAACGAAAAAAAGTTGACTTCATATCGACTCGAGGTGTTTATTTGAGTTCGAATGGACCTTCAAGAAGAGCAATTGTCGACTCAAATACTTCGTGAAAACGAAAAAAAGTTGACTTCATATCGACTCGAGGTGTTTATTTGAGTTCGAATGGACCTTCAAGAAGAGCAATTGTTGACTCAAATACTTCGTGAAAACGAAAAAAAGTTGACTTCATGTCGACTCGACGTGTTTATTTGAGTTCGAGTGGACCTTCAAGAAGAGCAATTGTCGACTCAAATACTTCGTGAAAACGAAAAAAAGTTGACTTCATATCGACTCGACGTGTTTATTTGAGTTCGAATGGACCTTCAAGAAGAGCAATTGTCGACACAAATACTTCGTGAAAACGAAAAAATTTGACTTCAAATCGACTCGACGTGTTTATTTTTGTTCGAATGGACCTTCAAGAAGAGCAATTGTCGACTCAAATACTTCGTGAAAACGAAAAAAAGTTGACTTCAAATCGACTCGACGTGTTTATTTTTGTTCGAATGGACCTTCAAGAAGAGCAATTGTCGACTCAAATGATTCGCGAAAACGAAAAAAAGTTGACTTCATATCGACTCGAGGTGTTTATTTGAGTTCGAATGGACCTTCAAGAAGAGCAATTGTCGACTCAAATACTTCGTGAAAACGAATAAAAGTTGACTTCAAATCGACTCGACGTGTTTATTTTTGTTCGAATGGACCTTCAAGAAGAGCAATTGTCGACTCAAATACTTCGTGAAAACGAAAAAAAGTTGACTTCATATCGACTTGAGGTGTTTATTTGAGTTCGAATGGACCTTCAAGAAGAGCAATTGTCGACTCAAATACTTCGTGAAAACGAAAAAAAGTTGACTTCATGTCGACTCGACGTGTTTATTTGAGTTCGAGTGGACCTTCAAGAAGAGCAATTGTCGACTCAAATACTTCGTGAAAACGAAAAAAAGTTGACTTCAAATCGACTCGACGTGTTTATTTGAGTTCGAGTGGACCTTCAAGAAGAGCAATTGTCGACTCAAATACTTCGTGAAAACGAAAAAAAGTTGACTTCAAATCGACTCGACGTGTTTATTTTTGTTCGAATGGACCTTCAAGAAGAGCAATTGTCGACTCAAATACTTCGTGAAAACGAAAAAAAGTTGACTTCATATCGACTTGAGGTGTTTATTTGAGTTCGAATGGACCTTCAAGAAGAGCAATTGTCGACTCAAATACTTCGTGAAAACGAAAAAAAGTTGACTTCATATCGACTCGAGGTGTTTATTTGAGTTCGAATGGACCTTCAAGAAGAGCAATTGTCGACTCAAATACTTCGTTAAAACGAAAAAAAGTTGACTTCATGTCGACTCGACGTGTTTATTTGAGTTCGAATGGGTCTTCAAGAAGAGCAATTGTCGACACAAATACTTCGTGAAAACGAAAAAAAGTTGACTTCATATCGACTCGACGTGTTTATTTTTGTTCGAATGGACCTTCAAGAAGAGCAATTGTCGACCCAAATACTTCGCGAAAACGAAAAAAAGTTGACTTCATATCGACTCGAGGTGTTTATTTGAGTTCGAATGGACCTTCAAGAAGAGCAATTGTCGACTCAAATACTTCGTGAAAACGAAAAAAAGTTGACTTCATGTCGACTCGACGTGTTTATTTGAGTTCGAGTGGACCTTCAAGAAGAGCAATTGTCGACTCAAATACTTCGTGAAAACGAAAAAAAGTTGACTTCAAATCGACTCGACGTGTTTATTTTTGTTCGAATGGACCTTCAAGAAGAGCAATTGTCGACTCAAATACTTCGTGAAAACGAAAAAAAGTTGACTTCATAGGTATCGACTCGAGGTGTTTATTTGAGTTCGAATGGACCTTCAAGAAGAGCAATTGTCGACTCAAATACTTCGTGAAAACGAAAAAAAGTTGACTTCATATCGACTCGAGGTGTTTATTTGAGTTCGAATGGACCTTCAAGAAGAGCAATTGTCGACACAAATACTTCGTGAAAACGAAAAAATTTGACTTCAAATCGACTCGACGTGTTTATTTTTGTTCGAATGGACCTTCAAGAAGAGCAATTGTCGACTCAAATACTTCGTGAAAACGAAAAAAAGTTGACTTCAAATCGACTCGACGTGTTTATTTTTGTTCGAATGGACCTTCAAGAAGAGCAATTGTCGACTCAAATGATTCGCGAAAACGAAAAAAAGTTGACTTCATATCGACTCGAGGTGTTTATTTGAGTTCGAATGGACCTTCAAGAAGAGCAATTGTCGACTCAAATACTTCGCGAAAACGAAAAAAAGTTGACTTCAAATCGACTCGACGTGTTTATTTTTGTTCGAATGGACCTTCAAGAAGAGCAATTGTCGACTCAAATACTTCGTGAAAACGAAAAAAAGTTGACTTCATATCGACTTGAGGTGTTTATTTGAGTTCGAATGGACCTTCAAGAAGAGCAATTGTCGACTCAAATACTTCGTGAAAACGAAAAAAAGTTGACTTCATGTCGACTCGACGTGTTTATTTGAGTTCGAGTGGACCTTCAAGAAGAGCAATTGTCGACTCAAATACTTCGTGAAAACGAAAAAAAGTTGACTTCAAATCGACTCGACGTGTTTATTTGAGTTCGAATGGACCTTCAAGAAGAGCAATTGTCGACACAAATACTTCGTGAAAACGAAAAAAAGTTGACTTCAAATCGACTCGACGTGTTTATTTTTGTTCGAATGGACCTTCAAGAAGAGCAATTGTCGACTCAAATACTTCGTGAAAACGAAAAAAAGTTGACTTCATATCGACTTGAGGTGTTTATTTGAGTTCGAATGGACCTTCAAGAAGAGCAATTGTCGACTCAAATACTTCGTGAAAACGAAAAAAAGTTGACTTCATGTCGACTCGACGTGTTTATTTGAGTTCGAGTGGACCTTCAAGAAGAGCAATTGTCGACTCAAATACTTCGTGAAAACGAAAAAAAGTTGACTTCAAATCGACTCGACGTGTTTATTTTTGTTCGAATGGACCTTCAAGAAGAGCAATTGTCGACTCAAACACTTCGTGAAAACGAAAAAAAGTTGACTTCATATCGACTCGAGGTGTTTATTTGAGTTCGAATGGACCTTCAAGAAGAGCAATTGTCGACTCAAATACTTCGTGAAAACGAAAAAAAGTTGACTTCATATCGACTCGAGGTGTTTATTTGAGTTCGAATGGACCTTCAAGAAGAGCAATTGTCGACTCAAATACTTCGTGAAAACGAAAAAAAGTTGACTTCATGTCGACTCGACGTGTTTATTTGAGTTCGAGTGGACCTTCAAGAAGAGCAATTGTCGACTCAAATACTTCGTGAAAACGAAAAAAAGTTGACTTCATATCGACTCGACGTGTTTATTTGAGTTCGAATGGACCTTCAAGAAGAGCAATTGTCGACACAAATACTTCGTGAAAACGAAAAAATTTGACTTCAAATCGACTCGACGTGTTTGTTTTTGTTCGAATGGACCTCCAAGAAGAGCAATTGTCGACTCAAATACTTCGTGAAAACGAAAAAAAGTTGACTTCAAATCGACTCGACGTGTTTATTTTTGTTCGAATGGACCTTCAAGAAGAGCAATTGTCGACTCAAATGATTCGCGAAAACGAAAAAAAGTTGACTTCATATCGACTCGAGGTGTTTATTTGAGTTCGAATGGACCTTCAAGAAGAGCAATTGTCGACTCAAATACTTCGTGAAAACGAAAAAAAGTTGACTTCATGTCGACTCGACGTGTTTATTTGAGTTCGAATGGGTCTTCAAGAAGAGCAATTGTCGACACAAATACTTCGTGAAAACGAAAAAAAGTTGACTTCAAATCGACTCGACGTGTTTATTTTTGTTCGAATGGACCTTCAAGAAGAGCAATTGTCGACTCAAATACTTCGTGAAAACGAAAAAAAGTTGACTTCATATCGACTTGAGGTGTTTATTTGAGTTCGAATGGACCTTCAAGAAGAGCAATTGTCGACACAAATACTTCGTGAAAACGAAAAAAAGTTGACTTCATATCGACTCGACGTGTTTATTTGAGTTCGAATGGACCTTCAAGAAGAGCAATTGTCGGCTCAAATACTTCGTGAAAACGAAAAAAAGTTGACTTCATATCGACTCGACGTGTTTATTTGAGTTCGAATGGACCTTCAAGAAGAGCAATTGTCGACTCAAATACTTCGCGAAAACGAAAAAAAGTTGACTTCATATCGACTCGAGGTGTTTATTTGAGTTCGAATGGACCTTCAAGAAGAGCAATTGTCGACTCAAATACTTCGTGAAAACGAAAAAAAGTTGACTTCATGTCGACTCGACGTGTTTATTTGAGTTCGAGTGGACCTTCAAGAAGAGCAATTGTCGACTCAAATACTTCGTGAAAACGAAAAAAAGTTGACTTCATATCGAATCGACGTGTTTATTTGAGTTCGAATGGACCTTCAAGAAGAGCAATTGTCGACACAAATACTTCGTGAAAACGAAAAGATTTGACTTCAAATCGACTGGACGTGTTTATTTTTGTTCGAATGGACCTTCAAGAAGAGCAATTGTCGACTCAAATACTTCGTGAAAACGAAAAAAAGTTGACTTCAAATCGACTCGACGTGTTTATTTTTGTTCGAATGGACCTTCAAGAAGAGCAATTGTCGACTCAAATACTTCGTGAAAACGAAAAAAAGTTGACTTCATATCGACTCGACGTGTTTATTTGATATTCGAATGGACCTTCAAGAAGAGCAATTGTCGGCTCAAATACTTCGTGAAAACGAAAAAAAGTTGACTTCATATCGACTCGACGTGTTTATTTGAGTTCGAATGGACCTTCAAGAAGAGCAATTGTCGACTCAAATACTTCGCGAAAACGAAAAAAAGTTGACTTCATATCGACTCGAGGTGTTTATTTGAGTTCGAATGGACCTTCAAGAAGAGCAATTGTCGACTCAAATACTTCGTGAAAACGAAAAAAAGTTGACTTCATGTCGATTCGACGTGTTTATTTGAGTTCGAGTGGACCTTCAAGAAGAGCAATTGTCGACTCAAATACTTTGTGAAAACGAAAAAAAGTTGACTTCATATCGACTCGACGTGTTTATTTGAGTTCGAATGGACCTTCAAGAAGAGCAATTGTCGACACAAATACTTCGTGAAAACGAAAAAATTTGACTTCAAATCGACTCGACGTGTTTATTTTTGTTCGAATGGACCTTCAAGAAGAGCAATTGTCGACTCAAATACTTCGTGAAAACGAAAAAAAGTTGACTTCATATCGACTCGAGGTGTTTATTTGAGTTCGAATGGACCTTCAAGAAGAGCAATTGTCGACTCAAATACTTCGTGAAAACGAAAAAAAGTTGACTTCATATCGACTCGAGGTGTTTATTTTTGTTCGAATGGACCTTCAAGAAGAGCAATTGTCGACTCAAATACTTCGTGAAAACGAAAAAAAGTTGACTTCATATCGACTCGACGTGTTTATTTGAGTTCGAATGGACCTTCAAGAAGAGCAATTGTCGACACAAATACTTCGTGAAAACGAAAAAATTTGACTTCATATCGACTCGAGGTGTTTATTTGAGTTCGAATGGACCTTCAAGAAGAGCAATTGTCGACTCAAATACTTCGTGAAAACGAAAAAAAGTTGACTTCATATCGACTCGAGGTGTTTATTTGAGTTCGAATGGACCTTCAAGAAGAGCAATTGTCGACTCAAATACTTCGTGAAAACGAAAAAAAGTTGACTTCATATCGACTCGAGGTGTTTATTTTTGTTCGAATGGACCTTCAAGAAGAGCAATTGTCGACTCAAATACTTCGTGAAAACGAAAAAAAGTTGACTTCATATCGACTCGAGGTGTTTATTTGAGTTCGAATGGACCTTCAAGAAGAGCAATTGTCGACTCAAATACTTCGTGAAAACGAAAAAAAGTTGACTTCATATCGACTCGAGGTGTTTATTTGAGTTCGAATGGACCTTCAAGAAGAGCAATTGTCGACTCAAATACTTCGTGAAAACGAAAATCAGTCATTTATACAAAATTATTTTTTCAGTTTCCCTGCACTTTGCTTTTTTTATAGCACGTTTGTACGTATTACGAGGCCGTAAATAATCTACACGAAAACCATCGTTGCCTGTTGATTCATATTTAGCCTTCAAACGTTCAACGTTTCTTTTCATACCCCTGACCTCTTCCGTGAACCATGATCTCCTAGAAGCTGAATTAAAAGCTTCAGATTTCTTAGAATCATCAGAAAAAGAAATGCTTGCATACGAGTCTGCAACACATTGGGACATTTCATGTCTCAGAAGGGATTCAGGGGCCTTTGAATTATAGTTTAAATTATGAAGTTTGCATTCGTGTTGACATTATAAATGATTGAGAATGATCACCTGTGTGTAAACAATTATTTAAACAATCACGCTCATACCGCAGCTTGTCGGCCACGCACTCCGCAGTGGTTAACGTAATATGGTTAGGTAAATAGAGAGCTATCCAACGAGTGGTGAACGATTTTTGTACGATGATAACTGGCGAAGTTAAAGTTCCGTAGCAACGAATCGGTTGTAAGCGAAAATCATCAGAAATTTTCCCGACGATTTCGTGTGATGCTTTTTGTGTAACGTTTTTCGAGTTATGTACCAGAGTAAAGACATAAAATGTCAACATGAATAAATTCCTTTCAATTTATTCGAAATCGAAAAGAAACAAATGTTTCAATAGGTAAAACGCTTCGAGAGCAAATGATTGGAAAATTATTTTTAGCGGTTAAAAAGTATAAAATTGAAGGGTACATCTGTAACTAAATTCGCTTATTGATTTGTGCTCCATGACCGGACTATTGAGGCGTCCAGTTGAGAGTTCCGTTTTTCACAGTGGGACTTTTGTATAAATTTATAACATCCGGACGATTCGGTTGCTCTGACCACCGCGAGAAATCTCATCAAAATATAAATACATATTCGTAGAGTCAGCGTTGCATCAGCGTTACGTAGGGATTTCTCTTCTGCTCGTCAGTTTCGGAACCGAAACGAGATTCGCCCGAACTGCGGTCGTCCCTGCAAAATTATTTAATGCCGAAGAGAACAAACATTCTTCGAGCGAGTGACATTGGCAATATCGTTAGTGATTCATAACGATTGATTCGGCGTCCGTTATCTGTCGGAGAGTCAACGACCGGAGCAAACGTTAGGTAACGGAATGAAAACCTACCAAACTCATAAAAACGCGAGATTTTTTTCCCCTGTCTTCTTCTTCTTCTTCTCCCCTTTGTACCGATAAAAATTTCTCTTTAACGACTGGTTATAAAAATCTATTTTTGGTTTCTAGAGGGCAAACCAGTTTGAACTCACGTATCAACAAGGGAATTCGACGCGATCGCAATATTCGTCACAAACAGCCTAATTTGTTCAATAAACGTCATGAGAATATTTCACATTTTTTCGACACTATTAGGTCTATTAGGTACCTACATGAGACAAGGTGAAGTCCATTATAAATGGGTGTGTAGTAAAAAATAAAGAGTAGGTATTGAAAGAGGATGTTAGGGGTGGGGGATGTGGCATCGACATCAATATTGATACATACCATCAATGTTGGCGATAATTGTACACACGAAAACTCTTTTTTATGGATTAATTTCAATTTTATGTTTCAAAACATGAAGTACGACAAAATAAAATTTTGACAAAGTTTTACTGACTTGTGAACGATTCGCCCGTCATTTATATCTGGTCATTGTGTTGAAATAACATGAAAAATCCGAAGTAAACATTCATTACGTACAAAGAACTCTGATGGAGAATTAAATTTAAGACCTCAATAACTAATACTTCGGCGGTGGCCTACTTGATCATATATGGACGTCGATGTGACCCTGGAATCACACCAGTATTCACTCGTATTAAGGAAGCCAGTAATACGTGATACCACAGATAAAGAAGAAACTATTCACAGGACGATTTTTTCATGTTACCAGAGATTATTTTCTATATTAGGGTTATTAGTACAGAAAGGGTCGAGTTATCATGCAGACGCAAATTCAAACTCTTCTTGTACATTGTTGTTAGGTACTCGGCCTGTCAAAATTTGTCCGTAGCGATGATCAAAAAACATTTTTGCGCTCTTCGGAACGCGAGAGTTCGTTCACACGACCGAGGCTCGACAGAGCGGGTTCTAAGTTTGGGGGTGTGATTCACGGACTAAACGCCTTTTTCACGCCAAAAGACATTTTTAAACCCGCTGTAATCGCCAGGATCGCATTCCCTAGTTTGCCGGGTGAAATGTAAATTCAGTTGAAAACAAATGATTATGATCGTAAACAAAGTGGTTTTCGGTATAAATTTGATTGGAATATAAATGGTGTGTACTCTGTGTAATAAAAAATGAAAACAATGAACCAAAAATAGTGTAAATAATGAAATGTGCGAAAAATTGTTTCAAATGAAGTATTGCAAATATTTCTTGAGGGAAATCCGCTGTGAACGAGCCTTGAACTTCCACCCCCTTCGCCCCCCGCGTATGAGAAGGTTTCGCGAGTCGACTGACGGAGGGGAAGGGAAAGTGGCGCGGAGAGGGGGAAGCCAGAGACGGAGGGGAGTGGGCGTGCGATCAGCTGGGGGACCTGGCGAGGGCCGTGACGTCATAAGGTCGGTCATCGAACCCGCCGCTCGGGGTCTCCCCGTTCCTACGGCCTATCACCTCCAAACAACCGCCGTCCATTTCCTCGCTTTCTGAAAGCCCCCCCCCCCCCCTCCCATCATTTCTCTTCGTCGTTTCTCGAGAAAAAGTCAGAAAGAAAGATAAATACAAAATAAATCCACAGTCACGCAGTGTGGCAATAAGAGCGAATTTTCGAAGAAATAACTGGTTTTATGTAAAATGTTTCAATTTTAGTGATTTTATAACAAATGTCTCAATTTTTGGCCGAATAACGCCTCAGTGTATAGATTTTTCAACGCTTCACAATGGTGCACCATCTTCATCCAACGCTTCATCTTCAAAGTGCACCAGTTTGAGAATGGAATAAGATATTCCAATTCTGACTTCACCATCGTGTTCACCGTACAATAGCCTTAGAAATGATGTCATTCTGGGAATTTACGGGTAATTCCTCCCCCCCCCACCAAATCCCCCCCTTAGAGTGGCCCGATTCCACCCATCTACGAACACATACAATTTATGTGTCATTCCAGGCGATAATGCCATATTGTGATTTATGGTGTGTTTTGGTAGTGAATTCAGCATGGTCTAAAACGGATTTTGGTATAAAATGTTTTTGGAAATTCGAGTTTTACAAATTTTGGAATGAGAGCAATAGCTTCCTTTTCTTTGAAAATTAGATAAAAGCGGAGGTTTTTCTTGTACTTATTATTTTCTTCTTCATCGTGAATGCCTTGATTAATTTATTATAAGTATGATATTCTCCACTTTTCTATAACCATGTTAGTTATTAGTTGTTACCATTGAATTTAGAGGGATAAACATTTAAAAAAAGTCAATTCATAACGTGATCCAAAATGATGAAAAAGTGACTTTTGTCGAAAATTATGTTTGTTGGGCGAAAAACAGGTATCGACTTGGAAAATCCTGGAACTTGAGTTCTTTATAACGACATTTTTTTTACTTCGACGGACATTCGTAGACGGACAAGTTTGAACAGGATGATTCCGTTCGAGGAATCGACGGCCATTGAGTCGAACACAAAGCAGTAACGGGAATGAAAGACTGACAACGTTCGTGGTATTGTTGATATCGCCACAGGACAGACGGATCCGTCGATTTGTGGAATTGAAATGGTGAGGGGTTCGCCACCTGAAAAATATCAACGAAGGTGATCTCGAACGAATTACTGAGTGGAAGAACCCACCGAAAACAACGTTAGACACCGCATAATATAATCGTAATATTCATTTTTAGAAATTAAGTAATAAATTCATTATTGGGGGACGTTGAAATGATGCTTAAAACCTTATACCTACTCAGTGAGAATGGACGCTACATAACCCACAGAGAAGAGATTTACACAATCCACAGAGAAGAGATTTTCACAACCCACAGAGAAGAGATTTACACAACCCACAGAGAAGAGATTTTCGTGGGAATCAACGTGAAAATTACATCGCTGATAAAAATACTCATTTCATTCGCCGAAAGTTAAATTTAATGTACCTAACAATACGATAACATTTTTCCGTATGAATGAGGCCCCGAGTAAACCGCTCGCATTATCAACGAATTCGCGGGCGGACGTCCGCAAAACGACGTTAATTTTCTTGCGTTCGTCGCGATTGTTAGAACTAACTTTAAGGCCGTTATCAGCTTTTTTCAGGGGGGTTTTTCTCCCGATAAATCCGTCGCTGCCCGACAAAACCACTCGACTCCACTCGATCATTCGTTCATTCGTTCGTTCGGAAAATACTTGTCGAACGAATATTTTCACACCCTTGAAAACGGGGAAAAGGTTTAGTTGGAAAAGCCTCGTCGGGGCGCCGTTATGACACCTTTTCACGATTTTCCACGACACAAAAGGTCGCAAGTCGCCCGAAACCGACCGCTTGATTCATCAACGCTTCAAAACCAAGTTTAGTTACCAGACGTTCAAAAAAGAGAGAAAAAGAAATCGAAATATTTGTTCAGATACAAAATTTAGAGAGAAAAATATTTTAGTGTGACTTCACTCACTTTAAGTACATGTCACAATTTCTTGACAGGGTGTGTGGCCAATGATCTGATCGTCTAGTTTTCAATCAGCTGCCATTTAAAATGTCGTTATATTCTCTCAAAGGGTCTAAAAGACACGGGAAAGTGCCCTGTGTCGCTCCAGCCCGAGTGATGTTTAGAAAACAGATTCAAAACCCCACAAACAAATTTTGGTTTGAGATCATTTTCAACAGAACAGAAATAATGTGATTTTGGCTATTTTTCTGTAAGTACTTCTTGTGTAAATGTTGAGTTGTCTCCTATTGTACTGGTCGGTCAGGCGTTTCGTTGGAAAATCAACGAGGACCATCAATGAGCTAGTTACCGACTACCCGCCACGCGACCCCCCCCCCCCCCCTGGTTACAGTATTTTGAAGACACACCTCATTACACCATTAACTCACAAGAATGTTGTGTACAGAATAGTGATCTACACAGAAAATAATTAACCAAACCGAGCGAATTTGAAGAGTTTTTCCTTCATTTAGTTGAATGAAACCGCGAATTCAATTCAAAATCAAATCTGCTGCGGTAGGACTTTCGGTAAATGAAATCAAAATTCGACGAGTTTTGTCTTAATTTTGATTCAACTTGCCAAACTTCAACTCAATGTGACAATACATAACAATCAATGAATTATAATTGAGATTGATGTCGTCAGACACGTTCCAGTACGCATACAGTAAAAACCAGGTTATAAAAGTCTCATTAAAATCTCTTATAAAAGTCTCTTGTTGCCTTGTCTCGAGTATGATGCCCTTCTCTGAGTTTGATGCCCTCGATTGCTTTTCGCCCTTCCCAGTCCTATCGAAAATGGTCGTGTCACATAATTGATCAGCCATTAGGTTGAAATAATCATTATGGCGAAGCTCAACACCATATGAACACCTCTACAGTCTCTTGTGTGGAGGTAAAATACAGGGGCTCGCCTTGGAAAACGATTCTCTCTCATAGAGGTCACATATCGTCGGTCCCACTGCAACATCGGCTAACTGATTTTCACCAATTTTTCAGGAGGAGCAAAAAACTGATTTTTAATGGTTCATTTGGATGATGAGCTAGAGTTTCATCTATCACTTAATGATACAGAGGGTTTGGAGCTCAGACGGCTCATTTTATCCATTTGATAGAGGATGGTCTTATAACCAGATTTCACTGTATTATTCTAAAAATTCGACGACTTGTCACTACAAGACAGGAGTAACATTCTGGGCAAAACTAGTGTTGGTGTCATAAGAAATATCGTGGAAAATACAATAATGGATTAAGAGAATTTTGGCTAGGCCGACGTTTCAACTAATTTATTAATTTTCTTCAGGGCTGGTCCAATTTCCCCATTCCAACAGCCCTGAAGAAAACAAATAAATCAGCTTAAACGTCAGTGTTCAACTTCTGAGTGGCCCTCGCCAATCTCGTGAATTATTGCATTTTCTATGATATTCCTATTGGCAGTAGCGGTCGTTTTGCTCAGAACGTTCCGCGCATAGAAAATTGCCCCATCAATTTTGATTAGGCTCGAAATCCAATCATTTTCATCCTTTCCATCGTCACGAATACCGCCTCCTCATCATCGCCTACGACCCGTACACAAGTCCGTCCCACTATCGGCCAAATAACAAATGTGCTTTCGCCAAAATGTTATGCGGATTTGATGTGTGCGGACTCAAAGGGGAGTTTTCAGAGGGGGAAGGGGAATCGAGGTGGGAGCTCCCGAACAGTTTGAAGGTCTATGACCGGGCGATGAACTCGACCCAAACCCGGGCAACCGCCGAATTCGGGGGCCCCCGAGGAGGATTCGACAGTGCGAGAAATAGAAACCAATTAATTAAATGCAATTAACAAAAATACTAAATACGAAAAAAAAAAAAATAAAAAAAATAGAGAAAATTAAAAAAAATTCTACAAATTTACCGAGCCCTCAAGTTTTCGGCCACAATTGTGGTTTTACGGTTTCTAAGTGGATTTTTCGTGGCAAATTGAATGGAGAAACCAAAGTTCAGAAATCTCAGACGAATTTCGCGCTGATTAACAAAATGCATGAAAATAAATTGTTGAAGGAGGATCTGTGGGTCGTCAGGTATCGTTGATTTTCCAACTGAGTTCCTGGTCGACTTGAATAATTTCCCGATTATTACTTACACTTACGATTACTACTTACATTATTAAGTATCTCCAGAACGAGAAGAATTTGTGAAATTTTAATTTGAGAAATAAGAATTAAGGAATAAATCATTTAAATAAGGAATAAATAATTTAAAGAATTGTCAATGTATTTCTATTCATTTTTGGTCTAATCGGATGGTTTATTATTGAAATTTTTAAAACAAAAACTTATAAAATAGTACAAATAATTTCCCGCTAGTATGACATATTTTAAAATACCAACAATTCATGCAAGCGTAAAACCGCACACAAGTATTCTCACTTGTAACTACTGTCGTATAAAATTCTTTAAATAACATTATCGACGCGAACTGTAACAATAATAACTTAACACGGGAATATCACAGACAGGACAGAAATATCACGGCCAACTGAGGTGACTTGCTTAGATGAAGCTTGAACGAAACGGCCCCTTGAACGTTTAATATTCATTTAATTAAATGAATAAATAAAATAATGATAAACGAAACGGCCCCTTGAATCTTCAGCAATAGTCAACAATACGTCGAAAAACGACGCTTATACGCCTATAAAAGCAGACGGATTCCGATGTTCAAATCATCAGTTTAAGCCATCTAGATCACGATACAGCACAGTAGATCACAGTTGGGCTGACCGTAGAGCGCATATCGAAATAGCACCAGTGGGTCTAACTGTGAGCAGGATTGGACGGAAAAGCAAACTTCATGCTGTCTGTGTCATAACTCAGAGGCCCATATTTTTAGGCGACGAGCTTATTTGGGGTACCTATTTATTACTCTTTTAAGTATTTTTTATTTTATTTTTTTCAACTTTTCGACTTTTACATGAGCCTTATACAGCTTGTGGATGTTCGATTGGGCATTTGAACTATTTTCAGTTTGTGACATGAAATACCAAGTTCTGGGTTGACCCTAAATGATGAGTGGGGAAATTCAACTAAGAGTTGAAGATTTTCATTTAGTTCCATCTCCCAAACACCGCCCGCACTGTAAATCCTTCCCTAACGTCTTTTCTTCAGCGCCGTCCGTCAAGCCTTTCTTCCCTTGGCTACTATAAGACTTCCCGTATCCACGCCATTCTCGCTTCCACAGCTCCGAAGAGGAAGAAGGACCCCTTTACATTACTCCTTCATGCCGCGAAGACCACAGAGGAGAAATCCCACATAAGCCTCTTCCCTTGATTGCGTTCCACGACGTCAGACTTTTCCTCCAACCCCCGTTTTCCGACTGGCGTTGGTGTGTCATCCCGTTTTTCTCGTGTTTGTGTGTTCTGAAAAAGAGACAAAAAAAAAAAAACCTTCTTCCTCCCTTCAATGAGAAAAACCACTGGGTTGACTCCGAAAGGGAACCGCCCCTATTTCATAAAGTGGTTTTCATCGCAGAAACGACAAGGAGTTATTACAGAAAGTCATCATTTCATGTTGACGATATTAAAAACTCCCGGGAGAGAGGGCACATCTTCTTGTTAGAAGGCGAAATCACGAAAGGAAAGTTTGTTCGTCACTTTCCACGGTTGAAAAGACATTTTCGTTCCGCTGTCTGATTCCTCAGAAGGCACGTGAAAACGTTGAATAATATCAAAAATGTCTACTGGAATCTACAAAACTTCCAGAATTTATTTTCTGCCGGTTCCCAAAAACTATAGCATTTTTATATCCGTGAAACTAAAAAGCACCTAAAAAACAAACCAAATTAGAGATTTTTCTCAATTTGAGAAAAATCTCAAAACATTTTAGTCAAATCTACGGTAAAACGGAGACGTATTAGTGGAATTTATCCATAAATGACAAAATTAATTATAAAATTCACAAAAAAGATGAGTATTGTGGGAAAAGTGAATGTTTGTAGAATTTATGTGGAAATAACTTGAATTTTAGCAAAATTTCTTGAACAAATAGGAAAATTTGAGTGAAATTCTCAAAACATTCCGTACATTTTAGTAAGTCACAAAAACATGAGATAAGGCTTTAGTCGTACTTATATTCATATTCACATCCGTATCCCTATTCATACTTTCCAAATGATGAATTTTATTCGTATTCATTGTTATGAATAGTCCCATTTTTGCCGCAAATGAACAATCGACTGTTCGTCTTTGGCGTTGCGAAGTTTTTGGTGGACCCGATTATCTGAAACCTCTACAACGATAACTAATAAAAAAAAATAAAAAAATTTGAAAGCGATCTTGATATCTCTAGCGCAAAACAACATATCGGATTCGCCTCTCGAATCTCTTCTTTGGGAGCTGCTGAAGGGAAAATTGAAACAGGTTACCGAGGAAGTCAGATAAAACCTTATCTGTGCAAAAGTGTCGCGTTCCTCCTTCGGGTTCGGTCGTTGTCGCGTTACTTGAGCCTATCTTCCTGCGACGGGACTCGAAAGATGGGAAGGTGGTTTCCTTGCCGTTTTATCGCTATCTGGGAAAAGCCGAGGAGGGTTTTCATTCAACTCCGAAACCCTTCTCTGAGCGGATAACAGCGAAATAGATGTCTTCGTCGACTTGAATGAAAGGGAAGTGTTGACGGTCAAGCTGGTGAAACCGAACGCTTTTAACTACAAATCAACGCCGCAGTTCATAGGAGAGTCTAACAACATCTTGTATAGAAATTTTAATAACAACCTACGTCATAGAAATTTGTACAAGTCAAATTGATGGGAATCCAAACGTGGGCGCGAACGACCCACTTGCAATTACGAGCTTCGCTCTTAAGTTATTTTCCAGATCATCGACTGGTATGTTACTCCGATTTGTTACATCACATGCCCAATTCATTGATACTTCAACTTGAACCAACTTGAAGTAATAACTTGAGTTCTTGGGTAGAAAGAAATAAGAGTTACTTTTCCGAAGGGTAATTTCAACTCTACGTATTTCAAACTCACATTCAGAGCGTTTCAGGGCAATGGGCGGTTCAAGCTAAATATTTCAAGGACGACACAACTGCATTTTCGAAAACGACGCAATCGTTGAGTAGGTACAACTCCAAGGACTTCGTAGCGTTGACAGGAGAGAATGTGGAGCGACAGTCGAAATCGTAGCAAGTCGCTCGGGACAGAAACCCGTTTTCGTACCGAGGACAACCGTTTTGAGGGCGCTATTTAATTTAATGAGCTCAAGTGATTGACGAGGATGGCGAAGAAACGACTCGGACGACATTTCTGATACGAAGACACGCTTGATGGTGTTCGAGATCATGATCGCGGTGACGAGCGTCGATTTGGACCAACGAAGTCATCAAAGAGTCGGATTAATTACAGCGAGTTTCAACTAAAAAGTTCCAGTCATGCAGCATGGCTATAAGAGCAAAATTTCGAAGGAATAATTGGTTTTATGTAAAATGTGATGTTTGGAACATCTCATTCAAATATGGGCAATCTTAAACTTATTCGGTAACTATAGGTATTCAAGTGTGAAGCTATTCGGTTAATTCGGTATGTATCAGGTGTGGTGCTCTCTGACTAAGTATCGGTAGATAGGTACATACAACAGTCTTAATAGTTACTTGTCATCTTGGAAAGAAAAGGTGCCAGTTCCCTTACGTGTTAATTATGAAATCTTATTACCACTAAAATATGCCAATTTCATCCAACTTACTGAGGTAGTGGATTTTTGCATATTCAAGATTTTGATGAGGTGAAGCATGCAAGAAGGGCTCAGCGTGGTGACAGTAATCTGGAAAAAGCTCAACCGATTGAAGTCACAAAAGTAGAGTTGTTCACCCTAAAGGTACTCGTACACTGCTTTCCATTCCACGGTACGGCAAAGGGAACATTAATGTCCAATTTGGTCATTTTTGTTTTTTGCTCGTTTTTGCCGAGTAACACCTCAGTTCATAGATTTTTAAAAGGATTTAGAGAAAATCAATTTGGCGAATTTTGGCGCAAAACCAATTGGTCTTTAATGGAGTTTTACGTTCTCTGAAGAGCCAGTAGACAGTTTTATGTCAAGTCTTCACTCACTATGCCCACTGTAACAGACATCGTAATAGTACAAACGTAATACAATTTTCTCCACGCAATCATATTTCTCTAAATAAATCGGTTTTTTTTTTTCATATGAAGGCCAACCAGCCGTTTCAGCGCCACAAGAGCTCAAAATCGAAGCGGAATGAAATTCATTCGTATTGTATGAAAATGAGGAGTGCGCCAAACAGTGTGGCAGGCCAGTGAGATGTGCAGAAAATTAACGAATTCGCTGCAATGTGATTTTCTCGGGTTAATTAATAACGTTTGGTTAATTGATGAAACGCGACGTATCAGAGGCGTTTGAATTTGAGACGAGGGCCATCGATTTGTACTGACCGGTGAAATACAATTAAATTACAAATTTTGTATTCTAAAATGAAAAAAAAAAAAAAAAAAAACCGTGGGAGTTAAAAATAACTTCGCTTCCTTCACTTCGCTGAATAGCTCGGTTCACTTTTCACAACTACTGCATTGAGAATTTTTCTTTCCCGCTGAGACTCGCCTGCCAAGTTCGTTCACCCGATTGACGCAGCGATAATGTTGGCTACGAGGGAAACTTCTGCAGCTCCGTGGATTCCCGCCCCTTTTGTTTCCAATCGCTTAAAAACCCTCTTTGTTCTCAATTCGGATTTCGTTAAGGTGAAACTACGAAACACCTCGTACTTGTTATTCTGAGCGATTCACGGCGGGAACTACGGAATTTCGTCCGGGTTAGGGACGGGCATGGATCGGAAATATCGATATCAACCACCAAAATATCGGTATTTTTTAATCGATATCACACACCCTCAAAGTATTTTGCCCCCAATATATCAACATTTTTGTTGTTCTTATTACCAAACTAGTTGTTTCTTCAAAAATCCGCTCTTACAGCCATGCTGCATGACTGCGGATTTTTGGAATTTGTGGGTAATTTTCCCCTTTAAACTCCCCAAAACCCCTCTTAAAGTGGCCCGATTCTGCCCATCTACGAAATTAGCCTTTCGATTGCCTGAACAGATTTTTTGCGCAAATTTGAAGTTTTTATCTCAATTCTATCAATAGTTATCGTCTGGAATGACACATACATCAATATAATATATTATAAGATGGACTGGTGAAACTAAAGACACTCGCGTGAAATATGAATTTGAATGATTGCACAGGAGGATGAAATCATTCAATATAATATATTATATACATATGATTTTTGGCGTCCTTTGGTCGTGAATTCAGGATGGTCTGAAACCGATTTTGGTATGACAATTTTTCGGAAATTCGAGTTTTAAAATAATTTACACAAATTATTTTTGAACCCAGAACAACAGCGTCCTTTTCTTCGAAAATTCGCTAACATGAGTCAGATTTAATATCACTCAAATTACTCAGTAATCGCTGAAAGGAATTCAGTCTTTAAAGTCAAACAAAACTTATCGTGGTTATTCACATTACGTAGTAGTAACAAAACACCACATAACTTGATAGTACAAACCAGATAACGCTGAAATCACAAAAACCACAATCCGATAAGTCTTTTGTAAATGATAAAAAAAACGTAATTGTCTATTGAAGAAGCTGATATGAGGCGGTATTGTGTAACTGCACGTGGAGATATGATCGGAGGTGAAATTTCAACGTGAAAAAATTAATATTGTCATTTTTTTGGTTCTGTTTCGGTATTGTTTTGGTATTCAACTCGTGTATTCAAATATGTCATGGTGCATATATTGATGTTTACTTATTATAGTCACCAACGGGAATTTGAGGGTGAGATAAGAAGAGATTTGACTCAATATTCACGCTGAAAATGAGAATCTTCGTTGCCTGTCACTGTTTAGGGTTTCAAAAGTGGGAGTGAGATAAGATGATTGGAAAATAACCCACTTCAAAGCACTCGAAACGTCGGAAAGTGGGAATTGAGCGTTCGTATGAAGAAATGAATGGGAAACGAAAATTTAATAAATGGGGCGTTTAAAGCCACCATTAAATATGGAGTTTGACGTCTCGTTGTGTAGTGACTCGGTGTGGATTGACGCCTCCAATTTGGGAGTTTGACGAAAATAGAACATTTGAACGAAGTGGTACAAAAAACGGTGACTGAATGAACACTTGGAATACAATAAATAACAGTGCCTTTGTAGGGAGTCTTGTCGTTATGTTGGTTTTTTTGTGCGCACATTTTGGCACAATGACTTTCGTCTATTTAGAGCCTCAAAGGAGGAATTTTATGAGGAGACTTGAAATAACCCACTTGAAGACACTCAAAACCTCAGAAAGTGGCATTCGAGGCGGTCGTATGAAGAAATTGATAGAAAAGGAAAATGTGTTAAATTCCATTTTTAAAGCCACAACAAAATATGAAATTTCTTATTTTTTTAGAAGGTGAAAAAAGATTACTAAGCTACATTCAAGTCAAAAACATCAAATTGGTCTCAGTTCAAAGTCGATAAAGTAACAACCCAAATTTGTCTTCGGCCCCAGAAAAGCACTATTTAACAAATTTTTACGAACGATAATAAAATTAACAATCAAGTAAGGCGACGTCAGAATATTATGGAAGTTAAAAGTCTCGTTGTGTAAAGTCTTCAAGAATACTCGTCACCATGTTAGGCGTTCAATGTAAATATATTTGAACGAGTTTGTACAAAAATAGCAACGCAGGGGTTATAAATGGTTGAATTGTCGACAAAAATCGTGGCTCGATAAAATTTGTCGTTTGATTACTTTTTGCACAGGACGATTCAAATCGAGGGTCTCACGGCAACTTCGTCGTTTGGGCGACTTTTCAGCAGAGCCAAAAAACCATTTGCCAATTAGGTACTATGTTTACTGAGTAATTCAGTAAAATAAATCGTGAGATTTAGTGTTACCTAACTTATACTTAGTTAGATCAATCCGCGGGGGGGAAGACGCTTAGAATGGTATGCATAACTCATTTTGGCCAAAAGTGACGATGTGGGGTGTTGCCGTGAGACCCTCGAAATGTTGGACACCGAAAGCCAATTTGCACACGAAGCGGACTCGCATTTCAAAATATCCAAATCCGTTCGGAAGTCGAAAAATTCGGTCAAAGACGTGAATTTGGGAGCGGAAAAGAAAATTAAAAGTTTATATAAACGCGATGTAATGTGGGAGAGGGGAGAAGCTGAGCTAAAGACGAGGCTTTTTGGTCTTCTGTCTGAAGGACAAGCGAAGTAGACAAGTCTTACAAGCTAAATGAGCTGAAGGATGGATGATGCAAGATGCACGATGATCGTGGATGATGAATGGATGACGTCAAATCGAATAGCTGAAGTGCACCTGATTGAATGCCGGGATAAGGCAGGGATATCGAGATTACACCTACAATACATCACGACTGATATAAGCTACTGATAAGTACCAATCACCAGTGGTTACAGATAAATAATAAGGAGGTTTGAGGTTTGATGATATGAGGGCTTTGTGAATATCACATAACAACAAACTAGAATTGAGGAATAAATACATGAAATTTCCTTGTGAGATGAGTCACATCGACGAACCTGCTGGTTTGAATAATTTGGCGCAATGCGGAAACAACAAGTCTTTCAATCAATGTAGTTCGGCATTTGAAAATATCTCGTATATACGAGACATCCTATACTTCTATTCAACGTAATATACAGTAATATAATTTTCTAGTTTCTAATTTTTCAGGGTGAAGAAGACTGAGCAATAAATCGATTCAAAATTGAAAACTACACCAGTTCAGGCCAATGATTTTGACCTGTCCTTGGAAATTTGACATTTTAGCCCAGTCGATTGTTAAAAAATTGTTTAAAATGCTTGATAGGATCAATTAAAAAAATAAAATAGCTCAGATCTTCGGATCGCGAGTGGTGCATCACGTTAACTTCGAATGTCACAAGGTCAGAAAAGCATGTGCCTTCAATGAGTTCGACAACAAACCGTAACTTCTACAATTTGCCAAAAACCAGAATACAATATTAAGAGCTGCGGTTGTTTTCATTCGAAGCAGAATGTAATTTGGCACAATGTTTATTTCGAGCTGGTTTTTATTAGAGTGTTTTCAGGTGTTTTTGGCGTAAAACTGCTCAAAAACAGGGTTTTTGCAATAAAACGGTTAATGATAATTGAGAGACCCCAAATGGTATATTCTGCGTACAACATCTTGTAAGATATCAAAGTTATTTGGTCACGTATGGAAACGAACTGGATGTATACAACAGCTTTAACACGCCGGGTGAGCCAAAAAAGATGTTGTTTTGCTTTCAACAGCGTCAGAATTTTTAGATATTCATTGGATTTGGTTGAAATTTGGTAAATTATAAAGGGCTTTCAGGGGCCTTGCGACGTGGAAGCCATACGAACCAAAATACCTCAATCGTTCCTTATATCGTCGAGGAATCAGCAACACCACCAAGCTCGTTTTTCACAACTTTTCAGGAGAGAGAAGAAACATAAGAGAGAAAAAACAAAAAATAGATATCATTCATCATGGATATCGAGATATAACTTCAGTCAATTAGGCCTTGATGGACGAAAAAATCGTTCAATATTCGACTGCCTCGTCCATCAGGTGTGTAATATTATTATGATATTGTCTAAAGATGGCTACCAGAGCTCGATGACCTCAAATAACCAATAATACAGCGACCTGTAACGCCTTCTTCACCCTGAAATATCCTACCTGCATTATTGAACGTTTAATGGATCCAAATTTTCGTATTTGATTATAAACTTTATTTTAAAATAATTGGTTCTAGTTGTTCTACTAGTTGTTGATCTACAGTAAAGTTGTTGTAAATATTATATAATGTGTGACACAAGGGAGGGTTCGAGGATATCAGTTGCATTCAATCAGATACACGACAGGTATTTTCAACTTGATCGCCACCAAATTTGGACTTCAGCGATGGAAATTTTGATTTTGATTTTTGTTTTTCTTTTTTCAAAAATTCTACCTCGAATGCTATTGGTGGTGTGGGGCGAAGCGGCGTCCGGCGGGGGCGTGACCGGGGGCGGCGTTGTGCTGGTGACGTCATCCGGGCCGCCCCTGGCGCTCCACGGGCGCCCGGCGCCTGTTTCCCGAGCGCCGCCAAACAGCTCTTCAAGCGCCGCCGATGCAGCGTCCATTTCTACGTGTCATATCGCATAAAAAACCGAGGCCCGAAACGACACAACGCGGAAATTCAAATGGCGAAACTCGGTGGTCTCGATTCGATTTCGAAATTCAATCGAGATATTCCCTAGTAAATTTCAAATAGTGCACTTTTTCAAATAATTTTTTTAAATTAATTTCTACGACTAAGTTCCAAATAGTTCAGAAAATAAAGAAGAAACGCCGTGATAATTCTACAAATTCTTCTCAATCACTTCGAATGGGGACTTGCGTACGTCCTCGAACGCGTCACATCAACTAGAAAAAAACAAACCCCAACAAACAAAACTGTGAATTAGAATTTGAGCAAAAATAGCAAAACAAAAGTTGAAAAACCAATGAAATAACATCACTTACACATTAAAGCGAACAAAGTTTGATTTTTTTGTTTTGTTTTTTGTTTCTATTTTTTTCAAGTCGGCAATAGGAGGTTTCGAAATGTCAGCACGAACATCTTTGCTCTTCCGAGTCGAGTGTCCAAAAACGTCGAGCGGCAATCACTGGGTACAGAGTAAAAGAAAAAAATATTCCGGCGGGATTTCAAATCAAATTCTCACGTCATCCCGTTTAAAATCGAGTGGAGTCGTCTTGTGAGTGGAAGTGCGCGAAAACTCGATTCAAATATTTATAATATCCGGTATGTGATTCAGAGTGGGTATTTTAGTGTTTTAGAGTGGTAGTGTTGTATCTTATAAGAGTGGCTTATAGGTGAATTTCGATGTCAAATGAAGAATTTAAACAAATATATAAAAAGAGGGATGTTTGGTGATTTTGGACAAATTTTGAAGTTACCGTTTGTACGAACCCACTGGAGTTATGAAATGTGTTCAACGCTGAGGTTTAGAGAGTCGTCGATACGCGAGGTCATTGACTTTGAGGAAATTCGAATGGATTAGTGGAAGAAAATTCTAAGTTTGGTATCTCACCGGTAATATCTACACGGTGGACAATTTACAGGTGTTTGAACGCGTACAAAATTTGGAATTTTGGGCAAAATGTTATGATGTGTTTTCTTTGGTCAGGTTAATGGTGAATTACGATGTCAAATGAAGAATTTAAACAAATAAACAGAAAAAGGGAAGTTTGACGATTTTGGACAAATTTTGACGTTACCGTTTGAGGGTTCGTACACTGTAGTTGTGAAATGTGTTCAACGTTGACGTTTAGAGAGTCGTCGATACACAAGGTCATTGACTTTGAGGGAATTCGAATGGATTTGAAGAAGAAAATTCTACGTTTGGTATCTCACAGGAAATACGCGGTGGGTAATTTAGTGCTATTTTTGAATGCGTTCAAAATGTGGAATTTTGGGCAAAATTTTGGTGGTGCGTTTTTTTGGTTAGGGGTTCAAGGGGGAGGGGGGGGGGGGGGTGAAAGAGAAATTTTGGGGAGGCCAAAACAGTGACACGGAAAGGGGGAGGGGGGGAGGAGTTATGATTTGGCAACGCCGCCGGGTGTAATGACCCCGCAAAAAAAAGATCGACAGGCGAAGCCTTCTCGTCGGACTCTGTTGAAATACGAGTGGTTGTCGCTGGTGTTATTGTTGTAAATAATGTAATTTCTAATTTGGGATGACAATGAGACGCCAATATCGCTAGTAATACAAATAAAAAATAAAAAATTATTTAAAAAAACTGTCGCGTATAAACCGATCACACCTCGCAGAATCGCGGATGATTTCCGGAGCCTTTGATGATCGTAAATCAAAGAAATCCGATGTATAGCTACCGGTAACACTCGCGTCGTAGGCGAAAACAATCACTGCACGGGAGGGAGAGGAGGTGGAGGGACACGACGAACTAAGGACGACTTCATGGGATGTTGGCGTGAATTTTTATTATTATTATTATTTTTTTTTTTTTTTTGTAAAAATTAAAAGAAATAATATTAAAAGTCGAGGCTAAAGTTTAAAAAATAGAGGAAAAAAAAGGGTGGGGAGGAGGGGGATGAAAGGGAGACGAAGGGGAAGGAAAAAAAAGGTCGCGATATTGTCGATGGAGAGGGCGCTAGTGACCGGCGTAAAGGATCGCACTAGACTGGCGGCTGTGGCTGTGGCTGTGGGCTTCCCAGTTCAACGACCGAGGAGCCGCTTGGTTCGTAGCCCAGTGACGAAACATAACGGAACGAGCCGAAGGGACCCGAGTAGACACGAGAGCGTTATGCAAGCCCGCGACAGCCCTCTCCCACGACCGTCCGCCCGATGCGATTTCTCTTTTGCTTTATTATTATTATTTCTTTTACAAGTCGTTTGAAAACGATTGGGATCGAACGGAGGAATTGGTACATTTGAAACACCCTCCCCCCCCCCCCTTCATAAGAATTTTGTAAATATCATCTTTATGCTGATGATTTGCAGCTTTATCTCTCCTTCAATTTGCTTTACTGATAAGTCAGAAGGATTGAATGTGAAACTGCAGAGAGCTCAAAATGCTGCGATACGATATATTTTCGACTCCAGTATTTACGACCATGTGACGCCGCTGTATACAAAATTATCTTGGCATAAAATCAATGAAAGGAGATATAATGTAGGAATAATGATGTTCAAGTTACTTGCAACTAGACGACCTCAATATCTATTCCAAAAATATAATAAGATAGAAGACAATCAGATGTGCACTAGAAGTAAAAAAATAATAGAAATTCCCAAACGTACGCAAAACCTTTTGTAGTGCAAGATAGTAAAATGTATAATGATAATTTAGAAATATATGGGAATTCTTCTACATTAAGACGATTTGTAACTCAGTGGAAAATAATAAAAGGTGCACAACGATTAAGTTTATATCGAGAAATGAACTTTAATTTTGTTATCATATAACTGTTTAAAAAGAAGAAAGGACTTTAATTTTTATTTGCACTTTGTAAAATTTACCATTTTTCAGTAGGTATTTAATATTTCAGTCTGACTAGTTGTAAATATGTATGATAAAGATTTTTTTCTGTACTACTGGAAGAGCGGGCTACTGAGCCGGAAGTACGAGTACAGATATATAAATAAAATTATTCAATCAATCAATTTGAGCGACATCGTTGAAGCAGTAAGTACAAAAGGTTAATTCTGATTTAACTCACATTACAAATTTTGTAATTGGGCATATACTAATGGTACTTCAATAAATCCTGTTAAAACCCAGGCTAGTATATTCGCAAAATATAAAATTGCCACTGACCCTATCCCTCCAGTCCTTGTAAATGGTGTTCATATCCCTTATTCTTCAACTGTCCGAAATCTTGGCCTAAGAATGAACTCTACATTGTCTGGTGAGGAACATGTTGCTCAGATTTGTAGGAAAGTTTGCAGATAGTAGCTCTTTGCATCCTCTGAGCTGAGTAAATTCAAGCTGAGTAAATTCACTCCACATAACTTGAAGCGGTCTCTCGTCACAGCTCTAATCTCCTCTCATTTTCTTTATTGTGATTGTATTTTTGTGATGGTAGATTTCAACTGAGCCCGAGACAGTTGTAGATGAGGAGGCGCAAAATAATTTTTAAATCTCAATTCAATAAATTATTCAAAACTTTGATGAAATCGAGAAAAAAGGTACCTGAGAAATAAACGTTCGTTGAGGTGAAATGAAATGAAATCCGCAAACTCAATTCGAAGGGAAAGTGAGGGATTTTCCGAAAAGCGAGAGATTTAGTTCTTTAATTAGAGAGAGAGTTGAAACTTGGCAATTAAGATTTTTGACGCGTATTTGGAGGGTTCATTGTTAATATCGCCGAATGGATCTTACGATAAGTATAATTGAATTATGGGAGGTGAGTGGCACCAGGCAGCACTTCGGTGATATTTAGGGCTCGATGCCTATTCATAAAAGTTACACTTCAAGTGGTGGTGAATTTCACTTAAAAAGTACTGACACGAGTACTGCGGCCATCGTGCACTATTTTACCGTTATCACTCACAAATCAGGAGATTCGTCGATAACTTCAATAATTTCGTTGGAAACAGCTTCTCCATTACCTGGAAAACACAGAAAGAAAGGAAATTAGCGCTTCTGATAGGTAGTTTTATGACAATAAATCTTGATCCTAATTTTATATCAACCAGTTTTCACGTAGCATCAGTACTTCCAGTACCATCAATACCAAATTCAAAAGACACAAATCTTGGTTGGAATGTTTTCAATGAATATTGACAAGCACGTTGCCAACTTCTAATAATTATAGGTCAGCAATGTGATTGTGAATATTCACCAAAATAGAATGATTTAATCTGGGATTTCATAATTTCATTGTACCTACTTGATGAAATGCATATTCCAAGGTTCTTGACTTCAGATAGGTACGTATTCTAAGGCCACTCCGTCATATAGGAGAGGAGGGTAAAATTCATGTAAATAAATGAAAATAAATTTATTTTCGAAAGAATTTTCGTATAACCTAGGATTATTGCTTTTGATTTGTATTCACTAACCTTCATACCATGAGCTGTACACCAGTTTTTTAATTTATGTAGCTCTGAATTCAAACATCGTCGGTCCCACTGCAACAGTGGCTAACTGATTTTCACAAATTTTTCAGGAGGAGCAAAAAACTGGTTTTTAATGGTTCATTTGTTTCATTAAATTTGGATGATGAGCTAGAGTTTCATCCAAATTTAGTAAATAATAAACCATTGAAAACCAGTTTTTTACTCCTCCTGAAAAATAGGTAAAAATCAGTTAGCCAGTGTTGCAGTGGAACCGACGACATGCTACTGATGTTAGAGAGAGAGAGAGAGAGTGTGTGTGTGTGTGTATTTGTAATCAAACAGAAAATTTACATTCAATTTAGACAGAATGAGATATTGCAATTCTGACTTCACCATCGTGTTCAGCGCTGAAAAATCTGTAAACTGAGGTGTTACTCGACAAAAAAAGGGTAGATACAAAATCTGTTATAAAACCAGTAAAATGAAGACATTTTACGTAAACCCAGTTATTTCTTCGAAAATTCGCCCTTATAGCCAGAATTGTTTTTTCTACCTTTCGGAAGAATTGTTGAACCATATTGCGCAAGTCCGTCCGAAGACAAGATGATTCCTGTGTGGGCGCGACGTCTGAGGGGGCAATACCCCGTCGGACAATCATCGACCTGAAGGTTTTTCTTACGTCGGCCGTCGAGAATTAGTCGGGCGGCGATTAGCGAGCGTGACGCTCGATGAATAAATTTCCATTCGATCCGAGAATAGTTTCAAGTCGGAATGTCCAGCTCATAGACTCTCTGAGGGAGGGGGGGGGGGGGGTGTACACAAATCTTTAGTCTACTTTAGGACGGGATTTTGTGTGTTTTGGATATTTCCAAGGGATGAATCGCATAAACAACGACACAAGAAAATTGAGTAGTGGTTGAATTTACTTGGAAAACGTTGAATTTGACTTGAAAGAGATTGGAATAGGTTTAAATTGACTTGGAAAAATATGAATTTGACTTTGAAACGCTATAAATCAGCAATTGTTCGAAATTACTCAAATTTCAGTTAAAGTTTTGATAAATTTTATTCATTTCTTTATTTCCTCCAAAGTTTTAAAATTTGTATGGAACATAACTTTGCCGTTTGCAAATCTTGTAGTTTTGTACAGACTGAATTTGTCTTGGAAAAAGGTTGAATTTACCTTGGGAAAGGGCGAATTTGAATTGTAGCAGGTGGAATTTACCTTAGAAAAGGGCTATTTTAACTTGGAAAAGGTTGAATTTGACTCAGAAATAGTTAAAACCGACGAAGGAATGGTTGAATTTGTTTTGGAAAATGTTGACATGAAGAAAATTTTTTTTAAAAACATGTATATTGTTGAACTAGACTTGCAGCAAGTTGAATTCAATTCGGAAATGATTGAATCTGATGTAAGAATGGTTGAATTTAACTAGGAACATTTTGAGTTCGACTTGGAAAAGTGCGAATTTTACTTGAAGCAAGTTGAATTTTCCTTGGAAAAAATCAAATTTAACTTGGAAAAGGTTGAATTTGACTTAGAACTGGTTGAATTAGACAGAAATGGTTGAATACTACTTGGAAATGTTGAATTTGACCAGTAAATGTTTTAATTTAAATGGAAAATGTTTAATTTGACCAATTTAAAATGACCAATTTAATTAATTTGAAATCCATGTAAAAGTATAATTTTTTCAATCCTTTATTTTGGGGCCTAAGTGTGTGCAAATTTTACTCAACGCTTCAGGAATCTTTTTCAAAAATGATACCTTCGTGTAACAAGTCGTGTTGTGTGGTTTCTACATCATTTTGACGGCGTTGATGATTCGTCGAGATTAATTCGTGGATTTATTGAAGTTCATCGAATTCCGCACGTTATCGACCTTCCCCCGCCGGTACTTTCTCACGTACGTGCTACGTGAGTCAGATCAGGTCGTTGCGCTTGTTAAGACGGAGAGGGGGGGGGGTCGTCACACTCGGCGGATCAGGAGGAGGAGTTAGAGGGGCGGGGGGGAGATGATCCGCCCGTTATAATCCGCCATCCGCCATCCTGATGATTACAGCATCATCCACTCGGATTTTGACTGGAGGAAACCATCAACTCTCTCTCGACACATCATCAAAACCGCCGCATCTTTCGGTGAGCCTTGTCCTGCGCGAATCAAAACCAGATGCGAACCGGTGTCATTCACCTTGACGGCTGACTACACGTGGTCCTCCTCCTCCACCGCGCCATTCTTGCCACAACGCCGCTCCCCCAACACTCCGTCATCCACTCATCATCTTGTCATCGACCACTCAATATCTCAATAGAACGGAGAACGGGTCCGATAACAGAACCTGAGTAGCCGACACTTACGTACACTTACGTAGTTTTTCTCATTCAAAATCCACCTTTTCCAATCAAATTTAGTTGTTCCTTAATCAAAGTTTGTTTTTAGAGAGATCTCGGTCCAAAATTTATAAAACTCGAATTTTCGAAAAAATTACACACCAAAATCCGTTTCAGGCCACCCTGAATCCACTACCAAAAGACACAAACAATTCATGTACATGCATACTATTATGGTGTGGGATATATTGTTTCGAGGTTCGGTCAATGAGAACAATTTTTGATTCAGCCATCTTCAGGGCTGTAACAACAGTATGGCAAATTACAGTATGAAGGTATGGCAAATTACACAAAGATGAAGATGAAGATGGCATAATATGAAAGATGATATTATGCCATCTTCATCTTCATCTTTGTGTAATTTGCCATACCTTCATACTGTAATTTGCCATAGTAATTTGCCTACTGTTGTTACAGCCCTGAAGATGGCTGAATAAACGGCCGAAACGTCGGAACCAAAAATTGTTCTCATTGACCGAACCTCGAAACAAAATATCTCACACCATATAGATACTACGGTCGAAAACCGGACGGAAATCCATTACAACTACATACTAATATACATAGTTCAAATTTGCACAACAAAACCGTCCTGGCAATCGAAAGGCTAAGTTCTTAGATGTGCAGAATCGGGCCACTATGAGAGGGGGGTTTGGGGAGTTTTAGAGGGGAAAAAAATTACCCTTAAATTCCCACAGTCTGACAAGTGACGCCTCATTTTAATGGATTGAACACGATAGTGAAATCAGTAAAATAGAGACATTTTACATAAAAACGTATATTTTCCTAAAATTTGCTATTATTGCCATGCTGCATGGCTGTGGATTTTTCCTAATATTTCGTTTTTTCGCAATCAAATTTAGTTTTTTCTCATTCAAGTTCCTTCTTTCCCAATCAAATTCAGTTTATCATTTGAATTCTCACATTGACTCAGCCAATATGAAGTGGTGGCACCTCGACATAGACACCCGGAAACCAAATTTTGCAATTTTAGCTCAACGCTAACTGGGCCAAAATATTCGAAATATTTACCGGTTTAGTTGTCATTAAATCTCAAGAATTATCGGAGTCAGTTTATTGATGTTAAAAATGCCTTTATAACACACGCTTAGGCGCCATCTCTTACACTCCCATTTCAATCGTGATCTTCCATTTCACCAATGCGGTTTATTAATTACGACTATTACGGCTCAAAACTCACGTATCGACGTTACGTCCGCTCGTTGCGCAACGCACCGTTACACAAGGAATCTCCTGTGTAGACGATACGACCGTATTCGCTTCGCAGCTTTCCGTTCGGATGATTGAATCCCAAAGGAATTTCTATTCGAAGAAAGTCGGGGATCCCGAGTCGTTCTTTCGTTTCGCGGAAGGAGCCGTTCGTCGATCCCGGAGGCCGTAAATTCAAGTTACCGCGATTATTGCGACGGCCGTTGACAGCGTTGATTAAATATTCAATGATTACGTTTGATTTTTCAATTGAAACTGGCGAATTGTCACTTGTTCTTGTAGAGAGTGATTATTCAAGATTCGTCAGAATGTAAAGATATTGGAATATTCTGGGATATTAGGATATTTTGGAATATCGTGATATTCCGGGCTACTGGGATAATCAAGGATATTGGGGTATTCAAGGATAATGGGATAATCTGGGCCATAGGGATATTGTAGGATAGGTATTGGGATATTCTAGGATATTCTGTGCTAATGGGATATTCTGGGTTATTGGGATAATCTGGGCCATTGGGATAATCTGAGCCATTTGGATATTCTAGGATATTGGGATATTCCGGGCTATTGGGATACTCTAGGATGTTGCTATGTTCCGGGATATTAGGATATTCTGAGCTATTGGGATATTCTGGGCTATTGGGATATTCTGGGCTATTGGGATATTCTAAGATATTGGGATTTTCTAGGATATTGGGATATTAAGAAATTTTGGGATGTTGGGCTATTCTGAAAATTCTGAAAAATCGCTTTTCAAATTACTTCAACAATTGAATTAAAATAGGTAAGTACAAAAATTAATTCAACTGCTCAATAAAAATTATATAAAATAGAAATATCCTACTGAACCAAACACAAACATCAACAATATATACATATATCACCCATTATTATTTAAATTAAAAATGTAGAGTAGAAACGAAAAAGAAGAAAAATGAAATCACACAATTTAAATCAAAAAATTGAATTGCATTTTTTCAATTTTGTTGATAAGGTTTTCAAAGTCTGATTGATGAGCCTGTTCAATAGCCTATTCCATCACTTGTATCAATGAGAATATTGCGCGAGTTTGCGTATTTTTTCGTAATCGGATTTAGGACCTTCCGAAACAGTTTGACAGTTACCAAAATCGAAAGTCAGTTTGATTCCCATTAAACAAGAAAAATGGTATTTTTTTCTGTTGTCTCGTTTATATTAAAACACTTGCTGCTGCGGCTGTTGGAAGTTTTCACAATATCAGGCAATACAGGACCCGCGTACACAGTCAGGACCTAACGGCAGCTGGTCTACGTGACTCAGAGGGCATTACACTCGGACGGTAGATTTCTAGAGGTTTATAAATATTTTTTTTCCCCGAGAAAAATGATGTACAGAAAGCCCGATAAAGCTGCTCCGTCAGATAATGACGGCTCTAATGATTCGCTCTTCGGGAGGCAATCAATTTTTCAAAACTCCGACGCAACATCAAGTCGTCCTTCGATAGGAGTTATTTACCGTATTTATCATTTCTACGTAACAATTACCAACGTAAATCAAGAACTCAAAAATCGCCAAGAGCTCATTTCAATCTTCCGATCGGTAAACATCCGCTAACTCAACGTCTGTCGTCACTTCCTCAGAGACCGGTACAACCCCGTGGAACGCACGGTTCATCCAAGTAGCATCGAATTTCGGTAAGTTGTCCGTTTTCAAAAACAGGTATCTAATGATCCAGACGGGGAAGTGTTTCTTAAACCACAACAAAATTTGAACAGACCAAGTTATTTCAAATTTAAATAACGGGCTTTGGAACAGTTTTAGCTTTTGACGGCGTTAGATCCTAAATCCTCGCTTTGGCCAAAGGTATGCACTAATTTTTCGCTCTTACTGAATCAATACATTCATTTACCTGCATAAAATAGGACCTTGCAGTCCTCCCTACCTTTTTTACAGGATATGAATCATACAAATTAACATCAAAAATACAAATCAGTCATTTTGAAAATACTTCTTAAACATGAATAGAGCTTGTTTCCTATAAAACTTTAACAAGATAAAGTCGGTTTAGTGGCTTCTCTATGCTATTGGCTATTTATACCAATATTTAAATAGATACATGACCGTTTCAATGAATGACAATTATAATTATGTAATAATAAATAATATTACACTGAAACAGTGAAAAACTGAAAAATTTACACTGAAACATTTGGCAGTAGCACATCCTTAAATTATTTTTTGAATATTGTGATAGACGATTTTTCTTTGAATAAACTCTAATTCTGAAAGACTGAGGGTAATGGCTGTTCTGGAACTTGTAATAATTTATCCGCTGATCTAGTGCTTCTACTATGTACATCGGACATGATATTATAATCAATGTATTGTACAGGTAATCGGGGGCTTTATTTTTGAGTATCTTGTACAGCAGTACTCCAGCAGGGAATGTTCTCCATTCTTTTATTCTCAACAAACCCAACTTATTATAGTGCGGCGTAACATACTCAAACAATGGAGGATAACAGTCAGTTAATTTGCTCCCGACGTAATAGTAAATTTGAAGGGTCTTCTGATGAGACAAAAAACAAAAAACTTAATACTTGATACGAGAAAAACGAGAAACAGACGAACCAATTGACGGGTTTCCATACAAACCGGACACAGCCCACCAGAGATTGGTGGGTTTTGGAACCGTATTAATTCTCCTTCCGATTTTCGTGGTTTTTAAGTGGTTTAGACTCGCCAAACCGTGACAGAATTGAAGCTGAGGCCATTCTGAATCCATCGATACCCCCAACTCAATTTTTCTTTAAAAAAAATGGAATTAACGGCTTTTGGGAATCAGCGGCGACTCAGTTGTACTCCGTTAGACCCGTGCGTTGCCTTTTTCTCATTCTTTTTTCGCTAAACGCTGAATGAAAAAACCGCCTATTAGTTTCGACGCCGCTGGCCGCTTCAGTTGAGCAAACGATTCGTCTCGGAATTGGAGTGTAGGAAGAAGACGCGGAAAGGCCGCTCCGAACGGGGTAATGCCCTTCTCTATGCGATTTTGATGCGACTTTTATTTTGGTGCCTTTTACGGTAGCCGAAATGGCGCAGTTTAATATGGAAAGAAGAGATTTCGTTACTTGAAGCTCAGTAGTAAAAAACGATTTATGGTTCGCTCGGTAGTGTGAATTGAAAACGCGCGAAGGACTGAAGGAACGAAGTTTTCCATCGATCGTGTGATCGTCCAAAGATGAAATATGTTGCTTCCTCAAATGCATATTACTCCACTGGAGTAAGAGTTTTTAACCACTTTACGACCAGTGTCAAATTTGATTCAATAAATCATCCCACAAAATTAAAATTTACTTTTGTGGGATGATGTATTGAATCAAATTCGACACTGGTCGTAAAGTGGTAATTTAATGTTATTTAAAAAAAAAATGGTCTTTACGTATACAAGATATTGTATAAAGTAATAACCATGTAAAACATAATTTTTCATGTAGGTATATTTTTTTCCAGCAACATTTGGAAAGCAGTGAAACAAGTACAGATGGCTGGTATAATGTAATTTATTTATAGGTACCTATACATTCAAATAATATCTTATAAAGATCAACTAGGTTTCCATGTCACTGGTTTACCCACTAGGGAGACTGTTTCATTCAAATATTTAACAAGAACTATTTGAATCAATATTGTTATCTTTGGCTGGATATAAAAACCTTCAAAGAACTTAAACTTTATCCAACAGAAGACCTTTATCAGCCCCAGGACCTGAATATTTGTTGCAAAAAATGTTCACTTTTTGTCGTCATACAGTAAATATATAACAACGCATTTGAGCATGCGCAGAAAGAAGTTACAGCTGGATTTTGATTTAGTCCAAAATATGATATGTCCTAATATGGTCTGTGTTATAATATTATTATAACACGTTGGTTCCCACTGAGCTTCCTGAAAAAGGCGTGCAAATACGTATTTTATCTTTGAATTCGTGTAATGGACAATTTGAAGTGACTGGGATATTTTTGGTTAAAGCTACCATCTACCACATAATAGGTGTACCTAAAACCATATAATAGGTAAAACACAAGACTACCCATCTCCAGTCGTAACAATCCCCATATCCAGTAGAGGCTTTGTAGTCATTTCTACATATTTTGTATTTAATAATGTAATTTGTAATAATGTTTAATTTGTAATTTACTCACACAAGTATATTTTGTCACCTCCATATTTTTTTGGCATGACCTTTGTGGCTTTGCTAGTCGTTGGTAAGAAAATATAGGTTCAAAAATATGGTTTTACCTACTATATGGGTTTTTATGGTAAACAGAAGCTGTCACTTGAAATAAAATAGCATAGGCGCATCTATTTATTGAAAATTTTGGCGGTCAAGCAGCAACAACGCAACACGCGGGTTCTGTATCTTCTTTGAATTGTAATATTTTTTCTTCCTGATGGCACCCAAAAAACGCGATATGTAGTCAAAATCAGGCAATTCTGTGGGTCCATCAAACTTTGATAATGTGTATGAGCACCCAGTGGTTCTTGACGACGAAAAATAAATAAATAAATAAAAACGCCCGTATATGAAGTATTTCACGACTCACTTCATTAGAATGACCCAAATTTAATTCATATCCGTTATCGACCTCGTCACCTCCCTCCTCATCGTTCTTCGTCATAAAAACATCGGATTTGATTTCCACGCGTTATCCCGTTTAAACAAACACGTCTATTTCCGACTTGATATTCCAATATGAGGGTATCAAATTTAATCCTCTGCGGCGACATCGGGACGAATCGTTATGAAAACGCGATGATTGGAATCTGCGAAGAATTAATTTCAAGTCACGACTAAAACTGAACCCTTTGAAATTAATATTCGACCAACGGTGGATCGCTGAAAGCCCATTGAAGCTGCGCATTTTACAGCTCACAATAACCTTAAATCCCACCATTAAACTTCCACTTCCGTACCGTTTGGAATTTACAGTGAAATACATGACAGTTGTTATACCTTATAATATAATTATGATATTATCAATTATTTTCTCTATAATACTGATGAAACATTTTTTGCAATGGCGTCTATTATTAACCTTGAATCATCTCAATGTAGGTTTTTGGGTTTATTATGTTCAATAATGGACCATTGGAATCGACAAACAAACAATTTTTGTCGACCCCCTCAAAATTGGTGCAGAATCTTGAACAATTATTGTTCTAAAATATTGAAATTCGGGTTGCTGGTTCAGACCAGTTCTACTATGGCCCTTGAAACTTTTCATAGCCCTAGGTCATTAGGAAGGGGTTCAAAAAGAATTTTGAAAAGTTGAAAACGTCATACCTCGAAGTAGAAAACAAAACTCACCATGAACTCCCGTTCCATGTTCATACTAGGAAACAGCTGATTCAAAAACTTGTTGTTGTAATGTCGAGTTTGTTGTTCCGAGGTACTTTTCTTGTCTACATGAAGAAGGTATTTTTGAATATTTATTGGTGGGCACCTACTAAGTCTTATAAATTATTATAATTATTACAGCCGACTAGGTTTAAGAAAAAAAAAATGAAATAAAATTTAAAAAAAACAGTAGGTATTGAAAAAAATTCATTTTTAATGAATTTTTAATATAAATATAAATCTTTAAGTAATATAAATATAAATCTTTAATTTATCCTGTTATAAAAATAAATTATGGACCATCACTGAGCTAGTTACTGAATACGTATAGTTTACTATTTCAATATGTAATTTTTGTTTTTTTAATTTTTGGTTTTTGTCTTGTAAGTCATTTTTAAACGAATGGTACACCGCTTCGTAATAATGAATAAGGTTGAGGGCCGTAGTATTACATTTACCAGTCGGAATAAATAACGTTAGACGTGAAGGAATAAAATATTGCGTTCATACGATCATTAAGGGGGGCTTATTAGTCGGCGTTATTACCAAGTGTGGTTTTGTGCTGTTATTATCGTTCTCTGTTATGTACTTACCAACGTAACTGTACAATAGGTTTCGCTCATTAATATGTAATTTCAAACGAACATCCAGTTTTCATGAGATCATCAAACAAGAGAAGTGTTTCAAAGGCGTTCAAAGTTTAAAAGAAAAAAAAAAAAATTACGGGGTCTCATCTGTTTTTCCAGTTGCCCGGTTCATGGACTCGTTACGATTCCGAGGGGAACGACCTGACGGGTAAACGTCTGTGACTCATCACCAATAGCCGCGGAATGTCTTTAGAATCGTACGTACAGTTCGAATGTGACGAGACGAGAGGAATAACGGGAGGAATAACAGCGGGAACGTACGAGTTTTCACGGTAGTGGAAAAACAAAACAGAGCAATAAATATTTCTACGGCGGTTAAATATTATTTTCTGAACAGAACGCCCGTCTGTCTAGATCGCAGTTTTGTGTTCAACGTCCTCGTAAAGTCCGGTAACTGTTCGAGATAATTGGAGTCATGCGATAAAATGTTTACGTTCGAGAAGGTGACGAGATGGTCACATGATTAGGTACATGATTAACAGTGATGTATTCTTTCCTCAAATCACCCTGGTCATGTAGTATAAGAAAAACATACTTGAATGCCTTATTAAATTAGGAGTGGGTGGAGCCGAAAATAAAATAATTAACGCTTATATCTCATAATGTAAGATATAAATATTTATATTAGATAATTTAATTTTTAAAAAGTACATAAATTCAAAAAAATTAAAATATCCCTAAGGGTAGTGCCTACGCCCTTTTCCCTTTCGTTTTGAGCCTTACGGCTAAATTTCTATAACATGGAACATGTTTCAGCCACTTAGCTGATTTCGGCCCTACGCTGCTCAAAGTGTAAGCCATAAGGAGGCTACAAGCCAAATTTCAAGTCTCTACCACCACGGGAATTGGCTAAATTTTCATAGCTAAGGCGTTTGGTACTTACATACAGCTTCACAGTTTGTAAACAAAAATGAAACCTCTTATGCCCATAGCTGTGCTATTTGTACAGTCAGAGAGTTATGTTGAACAGGAAAATGTTCGTCAAATCGAGAGCATTCCAGCGAGTGGTGAACGATTTGTGCACGATCAAAAATGGCGAAAATCGGTTAACTCGTTACACTCGTGTTTTGCCATTTATGTGAAGGCTAAAACATGTTCCATGTTAAAAATTTTTACCTAAAAATAGAGTGAGTTGGAGCACACTAGTAAAGAGCAGTAGGCTAAAAGCCTGTTGATCCGCTAAAGAGCTGATTGCGTGAAGTGTGTTTAATTTGATTTATGTGTGGAAAATTGTACAAATCGAAATAAATATAAAATATTTACAGTAATATAGCTAATTAATTAATTAATCTCCGAAAGAAGGGTAAGATGGACGGTTGGACTTCAATGGAGGTGTCGTCAATATTACAACGACGTTCCAGACGACGGCCTGATAGTAATGTGTAATAAATAAATGATTAAAGATTTCAAATTCATTTGTTTTATTATTCAAATAATCTACGTTTTTCCGCTTCCGCTCTCGTCGGAGTGAAAAGTTTCAAGAAGGTTTTTCTCTGCCTGGTCTGAGACCGTTTCACGAATTTAAAGGTTTATGTCAATTTTAAATGGGCAATGTGACGAGGACGGACGAATTTTTTCAATTACAATTTTCGTAAAATTTTCAAGAAAACACACACCCAAATTTGGAGGGGTGGTGGAGGGTTAAAAATGATTTATTTTTGTTCGATTCCAATGGTTCATGATAATAAAAAATTAACACAAATTTGCACCAACTTTATGTCCGCGTGTCCTCCACGAGAAGCTCAATTTTCGAAATCGAGTCAGATCCTCAGGACATCGATTCGATCACGTTGTTTACTTACCCCCATTTACTCCGAGCGTTCTTGAACCAGATCGATTAAATCACGAAGTTTCGGGAACAATAATTTCGGATAAAACTTTTATCGAAGTAGGTGACACTAATTACCTACTTTGAGCCTGACGACACCCCCGTCCTTGGAGCAGTCTCGATACGGTTTTCTTGTAATCGCCAACACGCGGCTACGAACGAATCTGCGCCTCGGATGTACCGATGGCATCGCGTGTTTACGACATCGATCATTTTGTTGGGCCCAATGTGACGTTGACGTCAAAAAGGCCGAAAACAACCGAAATCGCCTTCAATTTATTATGGGGGCGAACAGATCGACCAGTTTCCCTCAGTGAAAAATGTATTGCGAAATTATAGATTACGACGGAGTTTCAATAATTTATCGGAGGGTTTCATGAAGGCTCTACACATGCGAGTGAAAAAGCCTCAATAATTCAATGGCTTGAGCGAAATCCATTTATATTGACGATATAGAAGTCCAAGGAACCATAATTTGTACTTGTACTTATTGCAATGTCCAATTTGTGGTGACTCACTAAGTGACTAAGCACAAATTTCTGAGGGGCCACCTGTAATAAGTACAGATTCGTGGGGGCTGTACTATCACCGTTCTTTGACAACTCCCCCAAAAGATTACTAAATAGGTAACTTTGACAACTAAAACAGAACTACGTGAAAAACGAGGAAATGATGCCATAAAGAGCTTGAGATATTTCACTCGTAGTAGCTCATTGGATGAATATAAGAAGTGAATACTTAATGGTTGTTGGTTTTTTATAACTCAAATTTTTTCGTTTATACTTAATAATATTGTTGTGAAAAATCTTCAACAGCCGAATCGATAGCTGAGTAAGCTTAAGCTGGGACAGGAGTTTAATTTAGATTTTTACCAGTGGTTTCTCAATACATGAAGTAACATAATTAAACGGAATACGTTTAATCGTTTGACTCACAATGATGAGATCGGGCTGGAGTAACGATTCAACTGATCGGACTTGGTCTTACCTGTAACAAAAGACGACAAATAAGAAATTTGGAAATTCACAAAATAACGGTCGTCTTTACATGAAAAAACGTAGAAAATTCCGCCCTCAACGCTGGAAAATGTGATGAAAATAATTAAATTTGGCTGCATTAACTTGATAGGCATTAAAAGAGACTAGAACATGGTAAATCTATTTTCTTCTTTTAATCAATTTTTTTTTCTTTCTGTAATTACCAACAACATTAGAGTATATTTAAAAGGGTAGTACTCGTAATCATAATACACAATAGTTGGTTGGGCCAAAAATAGAAAACATATTGGTTCATATGGTTCAAAAATCATGAACAACTCTAATGATTAGTAGTATTCGAAATGCATGAATTGTCAAGCTGCATGAATGGAAAATTGGGACTGTGGAATACTCCCACTTCAACTATTGATTAATAGTTATGAAGGTGACGAAATCGATCATATTATTTTCTCAGTTAGAAACAATATAATTGGTTGGGTTTTGGATTTGTGTATGTTATTGATTTTGGCAAAAATTGTGTTTTCAACTGTCAACTTGCACGGCAATAAATTGTTGACTTATATTATTTAGAGATAGGAACATCTGTTAGTAGGAGCTATTAGAGTATAAACCTCTCTAAATCGTAGTTTTGGAACCGTTCCAAAAGCCTATATCTTTAACCCCTCCGGAAAACGGTACGCCTTGAAGGGGGGGGGGGGGGTGTGGCAAAAGCCTCCTTACAAACCGTATTTTAATTGTAAGTCCTCCCTTCCGCCGTTATGCGCCCTATGGGCCCCCGGAGATCAACAAATAATTCCCTAATCCTCTTCCTCCGTGTGCGGTAAACTCTCGTTGGGCTTGGGGTTGCTGTACGCGGCTAACTTCGACCGAATATATTCCGCCCTCCGGCTACAGCCCCCACTTGATACTAAGGATAATTCAAAACACTGAGTGATTGAATTATTACAGAATTTCACCGATTAACGCTAATCCTGAATTTTAATACCATTTTGAGAGGGAGAAAACCTTAGGATTGACTGGATTAGGTTGAAGAATAGAAGATTTTAACTAACTTCACGAAGGACTAATGAAAAAACGAGTTAATTCCATGGTTTTGGCGAGTTTTCAAGAAAAATACATTTTTTACGTCGAATGCAAAATAGAATGATTTTGGCTTATTTCAACTACAGAGTATTTAAGACACGACTATAGGGGTTTGGTGACGTCATAACATGGTTAATTAAGCGACTTCAAATCAGGTCAATATAGTTGTGCGTATTTGAAAAAACAACGACTGAACCTCATTCATAAAAGGTGGGTATTTCGAATGTTTGTTGGTAGGTACATCTTTTATAGAAACTAAATGCTTGCATACGAGTCCGCAACACATTGGGACATTTTATGTCAATATTGTACTACAGACGTCTATTTCCTCAAGTCCTGTTTTCTCTTTGTTTATACGAATCAAAGGACGGTATTCTGTGGCTGATGGCTAAATCAAAACAAACAATAACAAAACAACAAATCCCAGTTTCCTATACGACCAACTTTGTTTGGATGTAGTATTATTTTAATGACAACAGAAATGTAGGTAACCTCAACCTCAAGCAATTGATCACAAAACAAGTGGCAGTGTTCACTACCTATATCTATTTATAACATAAAAATATATATAAGTCTGACATAAATACCTAGAACAAATACGCAAGAAATGCGTTGTAATTCTAGAGCTTTCGATCGAATTTTGTCCGATGAAAACTACAGAAGTTTCATTTCCCTAGCAACGGCTTGGTTGTAAGTGAAATTGTCGTAAAATGCAGGTAACGCTTTTTGAGGACACTTTTTCGTGACAGTTTGTTATTGACATTTTATGTCTTCGCTTTGGCACATTAAAATTAAAAACTGTGAGTAGCTCTAAGCGTCTGATCTATGTACGTCAAACCTAGTGCGTCAAAACGAAGAGTGAGCGCCTGATCTATGTACGTCAAACCTAGTGCGTCAAAACGAAGCGTGAGCGCCAGATCTATGTACGTCAAACCTAGTGCGTCAAAACGAAGCGTGAGCGCCTGATCTATGTACGTCAAACCTAGTGCGTCAAAACGAAGCGTGAGCGCCTGAACTATGTACGTCAAACCTAGTGCGTCAAAACGAAGCGTGAGCGCCTGATCTATGTACGTCAAACCTAGTGCGTCAAAACGAAGCGTGAGCGCCAGATCTATGTACGTCAAACCTAGTGCGTCAAAACGAAGCGTGAGCGCCAGATCTATGTACGTCAAACCTAGTGCGTCAAAACGAAGCGTGAGCGCCTGAACTATGTACGTCAAACCTAGTGCGTCAAAACGAAGCGTGAGCGCCAGATCTATGTACGTCAAACCTAGTGCGTCAAAACGAAGCGTGAGCGCCTGATCTATGCACGTCAAACCTAGTGCGTCAAAACGAAGCGTGAGCGCCTGATCTATGCACGTCAAACCTAGTGCGTCAAAACGAAGCGTGAGCGCCTGATCTATGCACGTCAAACCTAGTGCGTCAAAACGAAGCGTGAGCGCCTGATCTAGGTACGTCCAACCTAGTGCGTCAAAACGACGCGTGAGCGCCTGATCTATGTACGTCAAACCTAGTGCGTCAAAACGACGCGCGAGCGCCTGATCTATGTACGTCAAAATAAAGTCTTCATTTGTACCTACGTACATAGATCGTTTTGACGCACTAGGTTTAGAAAGGAATGTGACACACACCATAGAATTGGCTCCCCCCAATACTGTCAGGAATAGGCACTGCACCCGCCTTCAAGCTACTGCCGTGTTATGTAGTGGTCAGCACACGCTAATAAAATTGGAAACACGTCGAAACGACGTATAGGCACCCTTCTAGGGTTAAGATTGTTTAACCTTCCGGCAGTCGCGCTGTTGTGAAAAGTACAACACTGTCGGTTTTTTTTAGTGGCACCAGCCAACGTTGTAATAACTGTGTTTTTTTTTTAAATTTTAATGTGCCAAAGCAAAGACATAAAATGTCAAAAATATATATAAGTCTGACATAAATACCAAGAACAAATAAGCAAGAAATCCGTTATAATTCGATAGCTTTCGATCGAATGGAGAACGATTTTTGTCCGATGAGAAGTTTCATTTCCCTAGCAAAGACATAAAATGTCAAAATGAAATGGTGGAGTAAGAACGGTTATAAGCTTTAGCTAGAAATCATGTATAAAGTGCTGTGAACACAACCACAGGTTTTGGTGACGTCATAACATGGTTAAGCGATGTCAAATAAGGTCAATTGATAGATAGATAGATGGAGAACATGTGTATACCTATATATTATATAGGTAAGAGCTGATAATCGGGGTTAGTGTAAGGAGAGTGCCCTGAGGGCCCATCTTTTGGTAGACTGGGGACTACTCTCATTCACCTCGAATCCTTTACCTTCTCGAGTCTCATCTTTATTTAATTATTATTATTTATATTGATTTTACAATTAGGATGCCGGGGCATAACAGTACCCTATTGACAAAGGACTTGGTCCTCCCTTTGCGACTCATCCGCCAATTCGGTTTAGTCTTCGATATTTTTTCGAACAGTTTGTTTTCGTGAATCGCCAAATAATAATTATCAGTCGACTCACAACCAAAATAATTCCATACGACATCGTCCGATCCTAAAAGAGAAAACTTTTCTCTCAAGGCGGTCGGAGTCTCACTGGAAGAGGTCTTTCCCGAGGGCTTTTAGAAGGGGAACGTCTCTTTTCTTCCCTTTAAACAAAGAGGGGGAAAACAATTACGCGCTCGACTGGAAAATGAAAACATACGATCAGAGACGTCTCAGAGACCCAAAACATCTTCGGCCTCGGAGACGCCACTGGAGAGCTCTCAGGGACCCCTTCGCACTGATAATTGACGCCACCGTTTTCATTACATTAAACTCTTCTCTCCTTCTACTTGTTTCTTTTTCATCCTGTCGGTCTGGTGTTTTTGTTTGTCTTCGGAGAGAAAACTCGAATTGGGAAACCACCACAGGCGCCGACGCGTTGTAGCGAATTTTTTTCACACATCATCCACAACAATCAGTGATTATTCAGAGCCATTGAACACCTCCAATCAATTCTCTGCCGTGTCTACCAAACCACTCAACTGGAATATCATTGAAACGGTACACGTCAAAAATAGTAATGTTTAGAAAATATCTAAAGATTCAATGTCACTGAAAGGAGAAGCACGAAACGCGAAAACACGAAATCTCTAGTTTAGGGCTGCCATCCGTCCCGATTTATTAAGAATCTTCGAATCTTCAAAAGATTTTGTATACTCACAAGGCGAAGATGAAAACTGCACAGATGTCCTCCATTGCAGATGACTTGACACCTAAATGGCTCTCTGACATGTCCTTCGCTCAGTTGGTGGAAAAGATGAATAAGTGCAATGACTTTTTTTTTTGGTTATACACCATTAGAAATTAATTAATATAATGTAGGTACCTCTTCATATTTACATAGGTACCTACTTTTATTCGATGGTTTATATTATGATATTAAATAAATTACATATTTTCAAAAATATTGATTTTGGTGAAGTGTTCGTTTAATTTGATCTGGTCCCGATTTTTTTTAAGGCTGTCCCAATATGTCCCGATTTTTAGCTTACACCGTCCCAATTTACCTGGAACAGATATGGCAGTCCTAATCTAGTTTAAGACTGTCTGTGTTTTTCCTGACACGTGTTAATCCAATTTTACGTGGTGTTTCTAAACAATCCGCACTGTAAGCCGTCGGTGTTTGGCGTCGCCTTAATAATCTAAAAAAGGCCGAAAGGACCGACTTTCTATTTGCCATTCTATTTGGTTTATTTAGCGAGAAAGGAGAAAGAGGGAACCACAGGGTTGAAACTAGAGATGTAAACACCTCTTTTCGGGCGCCCGAGCTAGAAGAGTTTACGTTGAATAATGGGGTCCTCCATGAATTTTAAATCCGACTCAAATGACTGTGAGGACTGAGTCACGCTCTCTCTGGTGTAAACTCAGTCCCAACTTACTCTAACACGGTTTTCGTTTGTTTTTCCCGTTATTTTGTCTCAGAGAACTCCAAAAAAACACTGCTTTTCTAGAATGTTATAAAATAAACCCTCCTAAGACCATCTTATGTTCGCCATGAATAGATAGGACGCGTGCATTCGATAGGAAGACCATAGCGGGGGATATGGCCCTCCCCGGCTTCTTAATATATCCGGAAAGACGTTTTCTCTCCGAGGACGCCAAAACAAGTCGTAAAGTAAGGCCGTCTTTATCCATTGGATTAATTCAAGCGATTCCAGCTGCGGCCCGCATTACGGTGAAAATCGTAGAAGGCGACCCTGTGGAGGGCTCGAATGATGAGATTATGATAATAACAGCGTCTACTCAACTCTCAACAATATCTACTCGACATCTTAAGAATACCGATGTTTCCTACGGAGTTTCATGTTAGCAAATCTTCTTGTTAAAATGTTCAAAACGGGACCTGAACGTGTAGGCCGACAACAAACACCAGCAGTATGACAACTATTTCACAAAAACGAAGCGTTAAGTATAATTTGGGTGGTGACCCTACAGAAATTGGTGACGTCTCAACCAAGTACAGGGTTTGATAGAGATTCATCGAAGTGCATAATGAAATGGAGAAGTCAATAGAAGACGTTTTGATGACGTCACATAGATAGGGCTGGTAAAGTCATGACTATGGTTTAGTGATGCCACAACATGATTCAGTGCCTTTAACTAAACACAATAATATCTGGTGTCTTAATAACTACAGAGATTGGCCACGGTCCAACTACAGAGTATCAAGTCGTCACAACAAGAATTAACAAAGGATTGATGTGACGTCACAACTGCGAGGTTTGATGACATTAAAAATAACGAGCAGAGGGTTCAGTAGTTTGATACCTTCACAAAGGGTAGACTTGGCTTCAGTGACGTCACCACTTGGCTTAGTGACATAACATCCACAAAGACATAATATATAATACCTATAATAATAAGAAATAATATTATACTAACAATTACTGCGTTTGCTTAAGTATTGTTTACAAGGTACGTCACAACATGTTTGGCATCACTCATAATATGGGAAAATTATTATTAGTAATAAAATAATTTATAACAATAATAACATATTAATAAAATAATAATAATAACAACCAGTTAACAAGATTTCCAATACTCTACTGTAGGTAGTTGTTTATGACGTCGTTAACCCTGTAATGGTTACGTAATCAAAACCTCAAGATGCGTAACTTCTTCAGTATAATATAATATATTAATATTATTAATGTTACATTATTATGTATAAATATTATTTTGATATAATATATCAAAATATACTGATCGCATCTTGAGGGATAAAGTAACCATTACAGAGTTGATGACGTCATAAACAACTAAGTACCTACAGTTGAGTATTGGAAATCTTTTTAACTAACTATTTTTATTATTATTATTATTAATTTTTTTCTCCAAGTTCGGTATTTGTATGTTGAACGATTTAATTTGATTTAAAAACCAATTACACATTTTTCGGGACATGCGTCACCACAGTTCGCCAACAAAAACCACCAAACGAAGGATTCGTCAATATCCCCTCAACACCTACAACCTTTCGCCTCGTCAATTTCAACGTACTTATCGATTATATCTGTGGTTGCTCAACTCACCCTTAGATTGACGTCACAGCCATCGTTGCGTAAGACGAATCGACTTGTACAGACAATGGAAATTTCCCGTAAAAATGTATTTGACTGATTGCGCTGTGGAGCGAAGCGCGAAATGTTTCGTACGGTTATTGAAAGGTTAATCTAGACACAAACCTGTGACATTTAGAAGGCTGTGACATCAACGTAATAAATGCGATGGAGAAGAGACGATTTCTAGCTCAAGAATCCGGTTTAGAGTTTTCACAATAAATTTGGTTAATTTGGTCAATAAATATTTGGTTAATAGTCCGCTTTATTGCGTCTGGGAGATCTTCCATAACTCCTTATTCCAGGGGAATTTACCTGACATATCGGATTGGTTTCTAATGGAATTTATACTGAATTGCCGGCAGTAATTTTTTACGAAATTTTACGAAACATGTCGGAGATGATGAGGGGGTGAAATATACGGTTTGTTAACAAAATGCTGTTTAGAGACACAAAACCTTTAAGAGATGGAACAAACGACTCATATGATCGAACGCCTCATTATAGAATTTCCAATAGTTGTCAAAATGTCGAAGGCAGTCCCAAGATAGAAAACAACATCTACGATGATAGATTTCTAGCCCAAGGTCGACCACCTCGAATCCTTGGGCAGAGCCACAGCGTTGAAATCATCAAATCTCCACCAGGGGACCTCCTCCCTTCATCTCTTGTTTCAACTGTGTTTTTGTCGCGACCCCACGTCTTCGAAATACATCACAATTATAGTTTCTGAGAAGGCAAAGTTTATGTTGAGGAACGTATTGAGGCCAAGGCTTTATTTTTTTCAAATACAAATGTGTTGTATATTTGGGGGAACGTTCACGTGTGGGAGTTTTCAGGCTCATTGGCCACGTTATTAATATCACTGCGTTGAAAAGATCGTTGGAAGTCGAGCAGGAAACAGAAATCAAATATAAATTGACCCATTCACGTTAGAAAAGAGCGATTTCGTGTTTTTGGTTCGACAGGTGTGGGCCTGCAAGAGCGTAGGGTGCCTTTATGAGATGAATAACCGTTTAGTCACCTACACCCATTTGATACAACATTCACGTGTAACTCCCTCATCACGTCCTTGTAAGGTTATGCTTGCTGGGGTCTGGAACACCAGTTCAACGTATTAATAATTCAATAATGGAGTTTCACCACAAATAAATTAATAGACGCATCGCTCGTTATCTTCCACATACTTCTCGGAGAAAATCAAAGATTGAAGGTATGGTTGCAAGAGGCATATGAAAAATGTCATGTGTAATATGCCATTTAGTCAATATTTACCGTATACACACGTATTTGTACGTACACTAGTGAAAAGCCTACTACCTGCCCCCTCTTGGCATTTCTTAATGATGTAATCATGGTTTCCTACTAACAAACCAAATTATTTGCATTCCCGTATTGACCGTAGGAAAAGATTCATTTTTTAATAAAATTTATTATATTTAATTAGAGAGTTTTTTAATTATTTGAGAAAAATAAAGATTCATTCTTAACATTTATTAATCAAATTCATTATATTTAATATAAAGAGTAGTTTTTCAATTATTTGAAAACATAAAATGAAGATATTAAGAAGTACTTATACATAGGTGTCAGTTGAGGGAACAAAATTGACAGAACGGGGAAGAAGATCATGGAAGCACCGGTCTTCAGATGTCATGCACAATCTACAGCCCTGTCATGTCTTCTGTAGGATGCACCGCTTAGAACGTACTATAAGAACAAAAGTTGACGAAATCCGCGATTTCACACTTTTTGGCTTAAAACTCGTAGTTTTGGCGCTTTCATTTTTGGGACGACCTCAGGTTAATGTTGAATAGCTCAAAATACGTTACAATACGTTCTGGAAAAAAACCCAACCCAAAATTGGTTAGTAGGATCTTCGTAATGACTGGACAATTCGTCGTATCGAGGATTCATAGAGATCGGGAATGCGAACGATTTGTATCACGAACGGCTCTTCTCTGTCAAACGGCCGGGCGAGCCTAATCGCCGCGTTCTAAATTTCTGCTCAGTGGAAGAGTATTATCACGGGATCAGCAGCTGGCAGGAAGCGGTAGCTCGATCCAATTGACCTAAATAAATTTGAGCCGAAATATGGAAAGGAGGAGAAGAAAAAAAAAAAAAAAAATGCTTCCCCTCGCGCACTTTCAAAAAACCAGAAAACAAACTAATTTAAAATAATTGGGTCAACTAGGCCTTTGAGGCTGAGATAAGGCGCACGATAGCGAGAAAAGGTTGTACACGCGCCCCTGCTTGAATAGCTCTCATCAATTACCCACAATACAAAATAATAACCATAACACTGTGTTTGTTCAGTACTTGTACAAATACATTTCGGTCATACGACACATAGAGAAGGTGTAAGTCGTACACTAATCATGCCCACTTTTACCGTATCTAACTGAAGGGTGAGTAACTTAAAGGTAATGGGGACGAGTGAGGTACTCTAGCAGTAAATTCGACGAAGATCGGGCAATTAAGTTAAAGGGCGAGTTAAAGCGCCTTCAACCGGTTTCATTAACGCCAGGCTATAGTTATGTGTTGATGAAAGGAGAATCGGGGTAATGCCACTTTAACCACTATTTTCAATTCGACATTAAACAGCATAAAGCGGCATTAAGCAGTTGGTGAAAGTGGGCATCATCGTCCAAGTATCACCGTTAACTCGGTTGTTTCATAGTACATAGTACCGGTATGGAAAGGATACCGAAATATTCAGTATCGAAATAAAAATACTCACATCAGTATCGAACGTCCCTTCAAGAGGGAAAATGGGGGAGGAGAACGGAATCCACGATATCTTCGCAGAAACAAATGTCCGGAGCTCGGGAGGCCGAAAGCCCATACGATGGCCGTTGCTCCAGATAAGGACCGTATTCTTCCTTCCTTTTTGGTGATATTGCTCCCCGGGCACCGATCCGTCTCAACCGTTTACGAGTTATCCGCACGTGTCGGGAGGTTGTTGGCCCGCTGAAGGCCGACTCCTCCGGAGAACCTCCTCAAGCGAACTGGCGAAATGATGTCTTTTTACACGAATTCGGACGTTGAGTTGAATATCGTGAGATTACATTCGAATTGATGCACGTGATTCAAAAGTCCCCCGAAAATAGAGTGATTCAAATTTTCAATTTCTCATTTTGGTTCACTATTTCCAATAATACCCCTGTACAACTTGCCTTGTGTAATACTGTACAAATTTACCAACCAAGAGCTTTTCAGGATCAGCAGCTCGTGTTCAAAATGGATGCTCTAACGTAGAACTGAGGAAAAATCGACAACACAAGCTGATCGTGCAAAGCTCCAGGTTTGTAAATTTGTACAGTATTACACAGAACGAGTTGTACCGGGGTAGGTACATTATTTCCAACTATTATTGGAAGTAATGAACCAAAATGAGAAATGGTAGATTAGAGGTTATAATCTACCAGAAACGGTAGATTAGAGGTTATAATCTACCAGAAACGGTAGGTTAGAGGTTATAATCTACCAGAAACGGTAGATTAGAGGTTATAATCTACCATTTGTATACTTATTTTATCCATAATTTTTTTAAAATTTAAAAAACACATTTAATGTGTTGTGGTTCTGCTCGGAATTTAGTTCCATAGTAGCATGCTTCGCTAGTGATTCGAGTAGTCGCTATAACCGGTATTCTTCGTAAGAAATGTTGATTATTTAACTGAATTGGGTAGGTGAGCAAGAGGAATTTTGATGTAGTCACCAAAATATTGACTAAATGAAATGCTGCTCACCTTAATAATGAGTTCACTCATTTCTTATACGTGTGGGATTCACAAGGGCGTAGTATACAGAACGGTGATTTCAACAGAAGGGCGATCTACACAAAGAAGTTTTCATTTTAAAATCTTCTCTGTGATCCTTCAAGCGAGGCAGGTTTCTTCTCTGTGACGATGCGTGGATGGCGAGGGGGGTCGTCCGTCCACGTGGCTCCATGCAAAAGGAATACAGGGCCACCGCGACCTTTGCCTCGTTGAGGCAACTCAAGTGCCCAATTTATTGTCCACTCTTCAATTGTGTCCGACTCCGCGAGAGTCGGCAGTTGGCGGGGACCCGCTTCCTCTTTCGACTCATCGCTTTGGTTTCGACCAGTCGATTTCTCGGGAGGGCGATCTTTCAGGATTCGGCGAGGGATTCGGAGCAACGCACGGTTTTCTACGATGACTTTTAGGAGTCAAAATGCGCTGTAGAATACAGTCGATATGTTGTCCTACGGTACGATTTTGGTTGTATTGAGGCGTCCCAGAGCTACAAGAGAGGAATCAGCTACCAGAAAAAGCACCAGAGCCCATTTTCAGTCGTCAGCAGGAAAACCTCAAATGGAGCGGTGTAGTTACCTACTTTACTTGTATAGATTCTAATAAATTTGGATTCGTAGTTATTTTTTCTAAAAACCTGAAGAAAATAGTGCGCACTGCAGGTAGAACTTCCGTACTGGGAAACAGCTGATTGAAATAACAAATATTGTTCTGTGACATAATGTCTCGTTCGGACATACTTTGATTATCTACGGCGATTTGGAAGTTCAGTTGGCAATTCGACAAGACCATCACTGAACTAGTTATCACATAGTGCACCCCTTTTAAAGATGGGTTTTGTCAATATTTCACGAGTCTATCCGAAGGGTTTCGACGTAACAAATCACTTAACGAGAGGTGACCGGGAAATTATACGCCCAAGGTGTAGAATTAGATCTTCGTAAGCCTGATCTCTACCGGATTGTAGCGGAGGGCCCCCTTTTCCTGCTGTATCTGGCCGTTGAACTTGGAGAAACCGCTAGGCCGCCTCCGCTACGATGATAGCGGAGTTGTCGAAACGGTCGTTTTTCTCAGGTAGCTCTAGCTCCCTGCGTGCTGCATCTGAGGTGGAACGAGTTGGGTCCGGCAAGAGCTTGTTTCTATTCGACTCTCCCAATACGTCGAACAATTAAACAATTTCATGACACATCAAGTCAAGCGATATACAACTCGGTCAAGCAATCTCTAAACTATTCAATTCAGAGCAGGTGCGTTGCCTCTAACGACAAATACGTCCACTTCAACCAAGTAAATACCGGAGCAACAGGCTTTCAGAACCGTAAAGTGTGGGCGTCCCAAGACTTGGCCACTGCCACCGGCGGCCCTCCCTCGTCTTATTTTAGACAAATTCGCGCGAACCGCCATTTCAGAGAGCTCCGAAGTCTCAGCTACAATCTACAATGAAATGTTAAGGCCAAAGAATGAAACGAAAATCGCTAAATACGAGTAGGTATGATCCCGACGGTCACTTTCAGTCCTTCCTGAGAACCCGCCGTTGCTGCAACCTCTCGCAAATGCTTCCTCGTTAGTTTGCAACCGCGAATATCGATTTCTCGATTTCTCGTATTTTTGCATGGGGCCACCCCAGATATCTTTTTATTCATTTCACTAACGGCGCAGTCTGTAAGCTGCAGGGCCACTGGATCCTTTGCCGCTTTTAAGGCCCTCCCAATCCCAACTGCCTTTACCATGGTTTATTGAGCGGAATCAGCGTCGTAAACATCAATATTTTCCATACTCCCATGTGAGGTTTTTTCCAAGTCCTAATCCTCGTTGTTTGTTGTGGAGTTGGTAATGAACAGCTTAATAAAAGCGATAAAATATAAATGTTAACCACCAATCGGGCAAAAAACAGGGAATTTTTCTTTAATAAACAAGGAACATGATGGAAATGCTTTGAAAGTCCTAGCGTTCAAATCGACGCAGCAATAAATTTTGTACACCTATTCTGTTGAACCAAAGTCATTTCGAAGAGTCGTATTCGAGGAAAACATAGTGAAGGAGTTATTTTACGTACGGGGATGTGAGGTATATTATGAATTTTCTGAGCCATACGACGAAAACTTCAGTTGAATAAGTCGAGATGTGACTAGAACAGAAATTGGACCCACGAAAGGGCGAGAACTCGATTGTCTTGAATGACTTTGATTGAACGCTCTGAGCGTTGATCAGCAAAGTCAGTTGTAACAGACTGATGAATCTTGAGTAAATTTGAACATGAGGAATTGACTGTAAACGAAAACACTTCGACCGTCCATGAGGTGAGGGCTGAAAATTTCATTTAAGTCATTTAATGACTTCTTCGGTTTTTCGAGTACTTTTAATAGGGTAGACCCTTTTCGTTACCCCATTGTCCACTTAGTGTTACGTGGAATCCTGTGTGGAATTACAAGCAGAGTAGGAAATAACGAAATTGGCAATTTTGGAATTGAATCAAAAATTCAATCAAAGGAAAAATTAACGTGATGGGAAATTAAGAGCATAAAAATAGAAATCTGTAAAATTTGATGAAAACAGAAGTACATCTTTTCATCAAATTTTCAGATTTTTATTTTTATGCTTTTAATTTCTTCCAATGTAGTATCACGTTAATTTCACCTTTAATTCAATTATATTATTTTATAATAAATGGCAAGTCTTGAGAAATATTACTGGCCACATTTTCTTCTCCAACTCATTTCATTCTGCCAGCTTGATTATACAGGAAATCAATACCTTAGTCAGGTTTTGGTTGAATTACGGACTTATCGAATTTTTCAAAAACCCACTTGTATTCTCAAAGAATAGCACTTGGGTTACATATCTATAATTTCAGATAAAATTCCAACAATAAATTGAGAAGCTTTTCGTAATAATTGAACAGTCTTAGGTATAATGTAAGAAAGAAGTTTTCCCCAAATCCTCACCTGAGGCAAGGCAAGCCGAGGCTACATGACCATTTTTGTCCAAAACGTACCGAAACTGAAATATTGGTCGGCCAGTGGATGAAACCTTGAGTTTCCACGATTCTCCACAAGCCATACATTAGTAAACGACTGATTCAAACCCACAGGAGTTTCATGAAATCGAGAGCCCTACAGAAGGAGTTGTATATGAATTGTGAATGGGCGGATAGTTGTTAATAAAATATCGAACAAATTATATACAAGTACGAGTACAAACCGGAGGCGAACGTACGCAGCATTTCATGATGTACAAGTTTGGTATTTTTAGAGATCCAAAACACCGAAATTAACGATATTCTTCAGCTTTGATTGATTCCTGTGAAATAACGTTTTTTCGACAATAAACCGGACGGCGGCGAAATCAATAACTTTATGAATGGAACGGTCTAGAAAACGATTGAATGATGTTAAGGACGGGAAAAATCCCCTTGCTCCGGTTCATTCAAGGACTGTCAAGTTCAACCAGACCCGGATCGAAAAAGGGAAAAATACGGCTGGGGCCCCGCTCGGTTGTTTTTAAAACGGAAATTGCGATCAGCGGGAGAGGCGGCCCCCGGCCTTCCAATAACGTACGAAACGGCGTTTTATTAATAGAACACAAGTGTTTACGGCTCCAGGCTTGCTCGTGTGATAGTACGAGTGTAAACGAGAGGACTCAAGAAGCGCCATCGCACTGCTGTTTAATCAAAATATTATTTAACCTTCCGAAAAAACCACAGCTAATTACTTAGTTACACGTTTTTGAAGACTGGCGAACCCTTCATACAAATTTCTCTGGCCGTTTAATTAAAGTGGCAAAAATATATCGAGTGGGTAGCAAAATAGCGAGAGTTGAGCTAAATAAATATTGTGATTAAACTGAATATCAGTTACTCGGAAAATCGACAAGATGAAGGATTTTTCAACGTGAAGATGTAAATGAATGCAAAATGAAGGCGCGGAATTCCAGAGGCTTATTAAAACCCGATCACCTAGCCAGCCAGCCCTCTGACGTCATTGGCTCTTACGGCATAAGCTGTGACGTACTAATTGGCCTCCTTCCAGCCGTCTGACGTCATACGCTCGTGCGTCATAGGCTCTGACGTACTAGTTGGCCTCCGGCCAGCCGTCTGACGTCATACGCTGGTGCGTCATAGGCTCTGACGTGCTAGTTGGCCTCCGGCCAGCCGTCTGACGTCATAGGTTCTTACGGCATAGGCTTTGACGTACTAGTTGGTCTCCTGCCAACCGTCTGACGTCATACGCTCGTGCGTCATATGTGCGTCTGGCGTAGTGGCCCGCCTGTTGCTTGTGTTCTGACGTGATCTGAGGGAAAGGGTGAATCAAGGAAACAAATTTTTCCCGTTTCAGTTTATGTGCCAAAGCAAAGACATAAAAATGTCAAAAGAATGTCAACTCCATCCTGTTGTTGATACAGTCGAGAATTAAATGCTTGCATACGAGTCTGCAACACATTGAGACATTTTATGTCTTTAAAGAAGTGATTCAAGAACCTACGAACAATGCTACATCACCTACCCCAGTAGCGTAGTTGTTATACTTAATAATTAAGTATAACACAATTATTGTAGGGTTCATCATAAATTATGAAGTATAAAGATAATATTTATATACCTACTCTGATAAAAAATAAAGGCAAAAGAACCCCCTCTATATTCAACATTAAACCCAGAAACTAACTCCGACTCACCTTCAGCAAAATCAAAAGGAGATCGATTTGATTCGTATAGACAATATAAATTATTGAGAATGATCACCTGTGTGTAAACAATTATTTAAACAATCACGCTCATACTGCAGCTTGTCGGCCACGCACTCCGCAGTGGTTAACGTAATATGGTTAGGTAAATCGAGAGCTATCCAACGAGTGGTGAACGATTTTTGTACGATGATAACTGGCGAAGATAAAGTTCCGTAGCACTGAATCGGTTGTAAGCGAAAATCATCAGAACTTTTCGTGACGATTTCGTGTAACGCTTTTGTGTAACGTTTTTCGAGTTATGTGCCAGAGTAAAGACATAAAATGTCAAAACAATATGGAAATTATGGTTGCGAGAGAAAATGACTGAGTCAAATCAGTGTGGCTTACTGGAGTTCAGCAAGCAGATTACCATTTCCTTCACAAGGAACTCTCCCTGGAGGACTTATATACATATAGAAGGTTCTTGGCTGCTGAGAATGGGATAGTATTATGTCCCATGTTTGTTATTTGTCTAAAATTTGCAACTGTTGACAGACAACACAATCTTGCATGAAAGTATGGACTAGTGAAGTTACCTACGTCAGGACATTGTTATATTGAAAACTATGCATATTCTTGACACAACGGTTTATCATCTTCTTTGTGCAGATCACCCTTCTGTCTAGATCACTCAATGATAGGTTGATTATTATTATGAATAATTCATGAAATAATAAATAATTCATGAAAATTATTAATAACTAACAATAATTAATACTAATTTTCACTACTTGATAAAATTATTTTTAATTACTGATAATTATTATCAGTAATTAAAAATAATTTTATCAAGTAGTGAAAATTAGTAAGTATTAATTATTGTTAGTTATTAATAATTTTCATTTATTATTATTAATTATGATTAGTTGCCTTGATATCTGAAACCATGTGCTGTTTGAATCTGCTGGACCAGTATGCATATTGAACCGACCGGTGGCCTCACAACACTACAAAGCGAGTAAGGAATTCATGTAAGTCTTCGCGCATGCACACATATTTTTCTAGTTTCTTACTATTTTCGATATTTTATTATCAACAAATAAAGGTTAGATTGAGCCGGTTTTGAAAAATGTTGGGTGTTTTTTGTTCTACTCGTATATTGGTACTATTCTTCATTTTAATACATTGTTGGTATTTTGGTTTATTTCTATTGATCATCACAAATTCTCCCGAGTACCTACCTAACGCAAGAAACTATATTTTCGGATAAGATTCATGTCTGGAACAAATTTTAAACATGGATTACGTACCTCATACCCATGTACAAATCATTTTAATGGTTTCAAATGGATAAAATTTAAATCAAAGTCCTAAAAATTGAAGACGCAATTCATTAAAAGAACATAAACTAAGGCATGAAAGCTGTCTGTATCCACCTCGTTCATATTATTCTCAGTTCCACCATCTCTCTCAGGTACAGTTCCGTCACAATTTCCAACCACATCTTTTGATATTCCAACTCTGCCAGTTGTTGTCACTGCTCTCCGAAATGCTTCTTCAGGAAGTTTCAATGACGTATACAAATTACAAATTCCTGAAGCCTGACTGATGTAATGTTGAGTTGTAATTTACGTTTTATGGTACCTATGACGTAAGAGAGGACTTAATGGTAATAATTGTATGGCACTAAATAACAAAACAGTCCCTCGAAACGCTACCCAATGAATTTCGAGGGACAGTTGAAATTTTTTTGGACGATTCCAAGGGTGCACAACAGCGGAAAACGTGGCACGCGCTCTCACACGCAAAAGCGCGCAGTTTTCCCGAAATGCGTGCGTCGCGAGTTGACGAGTTCCAATTACGGCCCGCCAGATAACGAGCGGACGTGCCAGAGTCGGTATAACTTGCGAAATCAGCTGGGAGCGATACGGTACGTTGGGAGGTTTGTAACAATATTTCCTCTACTGCGAAATAACAACAGACTGCGGGCTTTTATAGACTTTCCAGTAGCCTCAAGTCAAATACACCTCGCTACTTATTGTTTTTCTCGCAGTACGATTTTTAACGTTTCCCAAGCTTTTTTGCCTGCTATGGGTAGCGTTCTACCTTCTGTACGAAATTGAATTCAATAGGCCCTCTTTTTCGAAGATTAAGGTTCCGCGGGGCGATCAGGAACCGAACGAAGATGACTGCGAGTTTATCGTTATTGAGAGCTAGAAGCAGGGGCGTTGCTTTGCTCTTTGCATTTATGATTTTCAGATTCTTCGTCCAGATAAATTTAATTTTCATATTTTTCAATTCCCTACTTTTTGACCCATAGAAAGTAGTTTGTTAGTTCGCGAAAACCGCCGTACATTTGCAACAGTTGAGATAACCTCTTCTTATTTTCTTTATCCTTTGACTTTTAATGGCTAATGATAAAAGAATTGTGGCTCTTGACCGTTGCCTCGGGCTGTTAAATACTTACCTATTTCTACATAATATGTATTTCTACATAATATGTAATATTATTATTTAGTTCTCTCTCAACCAAATCATGTAAATCAATAAAATTTGGAATTTGAATTTCAGCAACCGACAGTTCATCAAATCAGTCGACACAAATTCGACTCGACACCCACCGTTTGGAGGCCTCATTCGTCGGAGACGAACTCCCGGTCAACGGGACCGGGCACCGGGGGAAAGGGTTATTTTTCAACGGATAATCTTCCATGGCGGAGGCCCGTTGCAAAAAAAAGAGGCGGAACTGGCCTAATGCAAATGCCCCCGAGTGCCTTCAAAAGCCGGTGAAGAATCGTCGGGAAGAATGGCGCAGGAAACGGCGCGCCGGGGCTCGACTCCCATACAAAATCGGAGGACAACGTTCTATTTTCCCGTTGAAACCTACCGGCCGTGGGGGGGTTATCAAACGCAACTATTCAAAGTCCCCGTGTTTGACGAGAGAAGAAAATTACTATTAAATTTTACAAAATTTACAAAATTTGTAATTTAATAGCAGTCTTCTTCAGATTGTATTTATTTTACTAGGATTTCGGAGATAGTTTATGAATTAGAAGTTAAGTTGACAAAACGCAACTTTTAACTCACAAACTAGTTCTGCCTCGAGGAGGATGAGACGGCAGGACACGTCCTATGCCACTGCGACGGACTAGCTAGGTCCTGGTTTCTGTGCCTAGGCAACGAAAAACCAGACCCAGAATACTATATTATATTATAAAGAATCTTTTTAACCTCTGGAAGGAATTTACCCTTCTTTTCACATCACCAACAAAATGTTCATAATTGAAAATGAAATGTGAAATGTGCTCAACGCCGAAATGCTGTAACTTCGAGTATGGAAAACCTAAATCGCATCAAGATAAAGCAGTCAAATGAAGTTACAGCATTTCGGCGTTGAGCACATTTCACATTTCATTTTCAATTATGAACATTTTAATGAACATTTATGAACGCTCGTGAGCGAATCCCAAGGATGATAGGAATAGTATAAATAGAAGCCCTACGGAGACCAGATGGCTCGTATGCAAATTTCCCTCGCAGAAGAATAAGGTAAGATCGGCGGTGGTGAAGAAGAAGAAGGAGATGAAGAAGAAGAAGGAGAAGTCGGTCCCAACCGTAAGGGCTCGTTCAAAAGGTTCCCTGCATAAGCTCAGCTGAGTCACCTTCGGCTCAGAATAAAGTTGTGGCCTTTTACGGCTGCAAAAAAAGAAAACCCCTTCATAACCTCCCTCCTCCTTTCACCCTGTCCACCGGCATCTATTACGTCACCGTAGACCCAACCCCTCGGGGCATCTATCCACGTCTGACCTCCTCACCTCTTCTCTTTTATCTCCTGAACCTCACTGGGAGCTGAAGGTTTCACCATTGTTTTCAGTTCGCCTATACGTTTCCATAGGCCCAGTTGACTTTTAATTCACCGCTAACCCCCAAACGTAACGTACAGTGACGATTTCAGACTTTGACGTTCCAGGCTTATGGATAGAGTTGACCAACCAGACCCAATATGGACTGTATGAATCACGAATAATACAGTGATTCGGCAAAAACTCCGCCAGTCAGAAGAAATTTGAGCATGAACCCTACTAGTACAACAGGGACTGTCGTGGTGCCAGAGGTTTCAGAGTTTCTTGAGGCTCGATAACATTCGCCAACAAGAGATTTACAAGAACAAGTAAGGAGCCAGTTTCCCCAACCTTCATCCTCGGTGAACGACACCGAAGAAGATGTATTTTTGAGTTCAAATTTTCAAAGAAAAATTAAATTTTGTTCTTTGCCATCATTTTTTCCCAAAGCTCCTGTTGGTAGTAATTTGAATGACGTTTCTTGCAGAGACTGTATCCTATGGTATCTTTCTAGAAACCTCTTGCCACGTCTGTGTTCTATGTATATGTAGCTATATACAAATATTTACAGATATATCTTCCTGGAAAGCTTGTGATGCCAGTATCCTATGTTATCTTTATGGAAACCTCATTGGGACACCAGTATATCATGGTATCCTTAGGGATAGCATTTTTAAATTGTCTATATTTTGATAAATAAGGGGTAAATTATAATTCGGCGAGCTGAAAGAATCTATTTGGGAAGAAAAATGAAGAGCTAAATGAAAAAAACCGAACATTTGATTGGGTGAAAGATTTGCGATAACGTTGAGAAGTTACTTGCCACTAGTTCCCTCCCTTCGGCACGCTATTTAACACCATCCTTTCCACCAAACTTCACAGGAACGTCCGACATTGTAACGCTGTAGGTAAGAAAACATGCAGAAACCCCGTATTTCCAACACCAAAATCGTCAGCCTTTAGTTCCGTACAATATTTCAGAAACAGGTCAAAAGTAAAATTCACGGAACCCTCCTGAACCCAATTACCACGCTCGTCCAAATACCGGTTTCACAGTAGACATCTATTATATGTTTTTACTCAGAACTTGAAAACCAATGAGACGTTCAGCTTTCTATTATAGTAAATAACCCGTCTCTCGTGACCTGTCCGCGAAACCCATTTCTGCTTTTACTACGAATCTCTGTCCAGGAATACGAAGCCTCTGATGCATAAAAAACCCACGTTGAAGGCGTTTGCTATCTAAACGCCCTCTCGAAATTTGTACAAAACGACTTTTGAAATTTTGGAAACGTCATATTTCGAAAATTTCGATTTGAACGGTTTAGTTTACGGTCCAAATATGAATCGAGAATTGAAGCTTTTTGTAGCAGTTGTACGTATGAACACACCGAGTTACCACCTTCCAGTGTGTACCCTCATAATTCGACTAATTAACTAATTGGTTGGGAATCAACATTTTTTTTAGTTTGAGTTGAATGGTGTTTTCAACATGATTTCGTTATTCTGTTAGTGATGGACTAAACTAGTTCAGTTTTACAAGTGAGCCAAAAATTCACAATATAAGGCAAATTGAAAGGAATAAATGAGGAGAAACGAAACAAAACCATTTATGAGAATTTATGCAAAAAGTATTTATGAGAAAATAATTTATGAGTAGCTATATTAGGTGTTAATGAATGCAAAAGTAAGATCAGCAAGATTAATATGCATCACAGGGAAATAGGGAAGGAATCACTGCGGGGTTCCCGAGATGACAGAAGGTTGGAATGCTCTGGATTTGGTGCAGACGACAAACCTAGTCTCATTTTAAGTGGGAGAAAACTCAATTTGAGTTATTGCCCTCCTTCAGGTTACCAAGAAGCTTCAAGAACGCGCGGAAAAATTTAATAAAGTGAATTTTGCGCTAAAATGAAATGAGTTTCGACAGCAAAAACACTGATCATTTTCGTCGGTTTTATGAGAGGGAACTAACAGATACCGAATGCCCGTTCGTTTCAACGTTGGACGTGGAAAAAATAAAAATAAAAGGTTGCTCGAGGGCTTATCGTACGCTTTAGCGAGGGACATTTAAATGGACTACAAGCCAGGAAAAAGCCCCTACGTCTTGAGTTCCTTCAATCTCAGCAGTAGAGTAAATGAGTGAATGAATATCTTTACTCACGTAAATTTTAATTAAAAAAAAATTACTTGTGCCTAAATTTTTTTTTTTTTCTCTTTTAACCTTATTTTATTGGCCCGTGCTCATCCGTGCTTATTCCAAGTCCTCATTCAGACCACCAGTTTGAATTCACTGTCGTCACCGGAGACATTTTATTGCGCAGAAAAAAAAACCTTCTCAGTGGATCCTGAAGAACGACAAAGTTGAACAACAAGAGGTATTTTTAGACAGACTGTTTACATAGTGGCGGCCATTCATTTTCCAATACTACGCTCTGTTTTTCTGTCGTTTTTTCTTCTTGTTGGTTGCATTGTTTCATTATTTCATTATTATATAACAGTAACAGGCGACCTTTTTTTGCAATAAACAATTCAATTTCCGGGTCGGAAGTCAGTAAACAAGAATGTTTACCTACTTTTGTCATTGCATTATTATTGTTGTCATTTAGTTTTTGTTTGAGGTTTTTCAACAGATTTCTTTTCTATTCAACCCAAATGAATAGCCCTAATCAAATCCGACATTTTTAGCACTATTTCATTTATTTCGAGTCGAATCATGGTATTGTCTAAGGTCTTATTCATAAAAAATGAATGGCATTACTTACTCGAATTAAATTCAATTTTTTTCTAGTTGAATCCCAAATGAATATCTTTATTTTAATCAACATCGAACATTTTGAAACGAATCACGGTCTAGTCGAAGATCATTTACATCCCACATGAATAGCTTTACTCGAATCAAATTTTTTTTATTTTTTTATTTTTTATTTTTTTTTTTAAAGTCGAATCTTGGTTACGTCGAAGATAATTTCATTCCGAAATGAAAAGATCTAATCAAATCAAATGAGAAAATTTCCAACGTTTTTCGTATTTCCTAACTGAACCTCGGTCTTGTCGAAGGTCCTTTTGATCCCAATGAATAGCTCGACTCGAAATATATATATGATTTCTGGTGACTTTTGGCAGTGAATTCAGGATGGTCTGAAACGGATTTTGGCATAAAAATATTTCGGAAATTATAGTTTTGAAAAGTTTGGGCAGAGAACAATAGCTTCTTTTTTTTCGAAAATTTGCTAAAATCGCTGCCACTTCACAGTGGACTAGTGTGTGAACGGAGAGAGACGAGACGAATCCAATTGGAACACTCCGCTAGTAGGTACTTTGATATTTCAATATTCACCTGTGTCGTCTACTCGGGCATCTTCACGGAAAAATAGATCGTGCTTACCTGAAAAAAATAAAAATAATTAAAATTCGAGTCCCAACATTGCAACCAACAATTTAAGAAAATTTATATTACAAGCAATAATATTGTATTATAAGTAGTTTAGAAACAGTAAAAAACACTGGGGAACACGCTAGGAACACTCTTAACAATTACATTGTAGAGAACAGACTCCGAGAGCTTCAAAAATAGAATGTTCCATTGAACACACAAACTTGCCGATGCTTTTTCGAAATCACCCGCTTTAATGCGAATAGAGAAACAAAATGATCAATGATGAGTACAATGTATCATTTGGTTGTAAAACTGCCCGTGTAACAAACATTAAAATACACATCACAGTTCTGGTCATCGTCATTCACGTATAATGTTTAACGTTAGACGTATTAAAACGGAGACATTGAAATCTATGACTGAAGGAATTTATGAACCGGCGGGAGCACCAGATTGCGCTGTAACTGTGTCTAGGCTGCGGTAAATTACCATACAAGTCGCCCTGCCAGACGATAAGAGGCCGCGATACCCCGTGAGAAATGTTCCGTCGGAGGAACGCCCGGTCGAAATGGGCCTTTTAATAAATTAGCCACGAATGAAATGATGGTCCGAAGAACAAGTAGTTTCACAATATAATTTGAAATAAGTTGTACGGGTAGTAGGTACGTTGTTAGGAAACAAAAAAAAAAGTATTTTTGTCACGAAAACATTGGTTTGGTTCAGTCGAATCGCGTTGTGATTCATTTGAAAGTCGAGCTATTAGCAGCCGACAGGTGAGAGGGTTGAAGGGAAGCCAACATAATTTGGTAGGTCATGTGCGAGTCGTTAGTAGATATTATCTCTAAAGCCTGTCATTATGTTTATGTGCAAACTATACGCATCAGAGGTACATACCACAAGTGGTTTTATGTGTGCTAATCATGGAAAATCACAATCGTATTAAGCGAACCATGTTCGAGTGGCTCGTATAAGTCTTATACTTAGTATAAACTGTCACTGTATATCACGCTGAAACACCAGAAATAATGTTATTAAAACGAACTTGAAAAAATATTAAAATAGCAGATATTACCTACTACTGTTTTTAAGAAGTAGAGGCGAACAGATCTGATATTAATATTGTAAATATTGTCATGAATACAACGTGATTCATGTGTTGTGAATTATCAACAAAATACATAAAAATATGCTCTTTCTCTACAGGTCTAGCGTTTTAACGTCACTAATACTTTATTTTTAAAGAATAAACAGGTATTGTGTAGAAAGACTGCGCCATCGACCCGAAAAACCTTCTCAATCTCATAGAACGTTGGTGAACCTTATCCCATGAACTCCTGCTATAACACATCTACATCCTTGTTCGTGTTCAGTCACTGAGATCGCTTAATTTTAGTCGTTTCCTTCTCTACAGTGGATTTAGTACAACTGGTCCTCTACCACGGGTTCTTCTCAAACAGATTTCTGCAAACCATTTCAAACAAATTTCTGCACGAAATCATTTATATTACTTTGCAAATTCCAATTTTAGAAGGAAGAGGAAGGAGAAGGACAAGTTGGATGGACAATCTCAAAGAATGGAACCACTGCAATTCCCAGCAGGGGCGGATCCAGACTGTGATCTTGGGGGGTCATGAGGTTCTTACATGGACATATAGATTGAATTTTCCAGCAGACGAAGTTAATTCTTCCTATTGTATGTTCAGAACTTAGGGAATCACTGACAATAACTGAATTTCTACCTTACTCCTAGATACTTGTACATGTCCAAATCAATTTTTTTTAAAGCAATTTTGTCTTTTGCGTTTTTAAAAAATAAAACACTTTTTGCACGCTAAAGACGTCCATGTTCGAATTCAGCCTAACAATGAACCTATTGAGCAACCCCTCGAAATGTGGTAGGTGTCAATATCTTGAAAATCGAGATATCCTGCCGAAAACTTTGTTGCCATTGGCCAATAAGGCTGGGCTACGCCCATGCAACTGCTTTTTTGGCTCGGGCGGGGGGGTGTCATGACCCTCCTCCTTGAATCCGCCACTGATTTGCAGTAACTGTTCAGAGCTGCAAGGGACAATGACAAAGTGGCCAAAATGATTGCATCCTCCGATAGGAGAGGAGCATAAGAAGAAGACAAATTCAGATGGAAATCAACAAAAACAGACTAACATCCGTGTTTAGATCATTTGATAAAATTAGGAGAGCGAGAGGGTTTGATAGTTGGTTAATGAGTGTTTTGGTTTAAATTTCGGTATTACCTACCTGATTAATGGTAGATTGTAGGGAACAATGATATGACGGTACCTTTTTGAAATTCGAAATCAGCGGTTCCCTTGGAAGGCGGTTTCTTTCCGAAATCGCCCTCACTCTTTCGACGTGTCGCGTGATCGTGAACGAGCGACCAACGGACGACTCGGGCCGACGACACTTTCAAATAGCTCCGGCACCCCTCGGCGACGCACCGCCACTTTTCGACACCGCCGGCCAATAATTTGTGAAAACGGAATTTGAATCCGGACACGGTGTAAAAGGTTTTGCCTCGGGAGCTCCGAGCAGTGCCGTCGATCGGCCAAGTCATCCGAGCGACGACTGGGTACTTCCGGAGTCGTGCGACCGCCCCCACCCTCGCATACGGCATAATGCAGAGAGATATGTAAAACTCAACGATACCGGCTTATAATAAGTGGGTACCTTGCGTTGATAACAGACAGAAGTGTGTCGCTATACGAGTCCAGAATTACGTTATACAATGCCTCAGCGATTGAAAACCAATGAATGGAGTAAGTAATTTATGGCCGCGATTAGATACCATAAAAAACATAAAGCAAGAGTTGCTTCAACGCAGTATGACCAAATGAATGAATTCTCCTACGAAACCTCTCACTACAAGTCCCCACAACCCAAACCACCACAAATTGATGTACCAGGTTGGTTTTCCTGAGATTGAGTGAATACCAGTTTTGCACTATTTTCTTTGGCTGTTACGCCAAAATATTCTCCTCAGAATTGACAGATTCCAGCACTCGTCGATGGAGTGCCGATTCTGCAACTCTATAAACGGCTACAGCCACAGAGCCGTTCTCAGTAGCCAACTTGTGATACCGAAGAGTTTAATCAACCAGCATTATTACACCTACAACGGCTCACAGTTTAAACCAGAGTGTACAACAAGGTGACAAAAACTTCGAATTGAAATTTGATCGACTCTTCCAGGGATGAGGCCAGGAATCTTGAAGGATCCTCAATGGGATGGTGCAAGGTAGTACTACTTCCGCAAGGAATATTTCCCTGAATTTCGCCTATTTTTCCCTACGTTTGTCTCAAGATGTAATTGTATCCGAACTATAACAACCAAAGGTTTCGATTATAGGTACTGCAGGTAGGTGAGAGAACTAATTCTTAGACCAAAACAGAAAATTACAGTTTACTTGAGTTTACTTATCAAAAATTCGTCACAATCTTCATTTGCATTCACTAAGTATCATGAAAGAAATTTAGGTTATTTCTAAGGTAACCCCAACCGTTTATTTCTGCTCATATGAACACCTACTTGAATTACGACGTTGCAAAGTTATTTCAAGTTTGTTAAAGGGGAGTTAATTACAGTCTCAGAATTTGTGGCATTCCTCCAGGAGGAAATTCGCAATGTGAATATTCATAAATTAAGAATATGACATTCATAAATTCAGAATATTATTCTTAAAAATGGCTGGTGATATTCAAATTGTATTTTTGATCGAAGAAATATTTCAGTTAGTTTTGTATTCGGAGCGCCCTGTTTAAAAGTCCGTAGCAGTCGCAGACCCTCCATTTCGGACAACCTCATCTACCGGTATTAAACCCTCAAGTATTTCGAGTTTAGCTTAGAAAAGTTGAAAGAAACGCATTTGACTTGGAGAAAGGAGAAAAGCTGGAAGACTAAACAAATGTCCATTTTTTAGTCCTCTTTTACCGTGAGAGACGCCTGGTTTACACGGTTTTTATTGGTTCCACCGAGTCGCAAGAGCGTCTCGATCTAGGGAATCGATAAATCCACTTTTTTTTAAAACTTTGTACACTTTAAACATAATCTGGAGTGGGAATTTTTTTGAAACAATGTAGAATGTAACTGGACGTTAAATGTTAAATTTTAACTATTCCATCACACAGAGATATAACTCAAACATTGTAACTTTGGTACCAACCAATGATAATGATCTAACTGTAGCATCCTTACACTGCCAAGCCTCAGTGTGGGTGGAATATCAGAAGCTAAGTCACTTGGAAGAAGGTTATAATCAGTGAATATTTTCGTACCAAACCTCATCACAACAGCACATGTCAGGCTTTTGCCAAATGCCCCCACGTATCTACACAATTCCCAGTCGTTTCTGTGAATCCAATCAGAATATTGATATTCTCTTTGAGGTTCGAAAAATACGCGATTTCTGGGAGTTCATGTCGAAAAATGTGCTTCTTCAAAGTGAAGATCAAAGTTACAGGACAGGGGAATCTAATTTTGACTGCCTTCTAATGCGCTCATTAAATCATACTCAATACATTGCCTGAATATAGGTACCTGTATGTTTCATGAAGGCATATGGATACACAAGAAATGACTCCCATACTATGGGGATATGTGTGATATAATGACGGAAAGCTTATTTGTATAATTGTAACTGTTACATGACTGTCGCTTTTCTTTGGTATGGAGTATTTATTGTTATGAGCACAACATGTCATGCTTTCGTCGTGAATGGTATTCATGTACCTACGAGTTTGAACCAGGAAATGATTGAGATTCTTAGAATCGTGGTTGTATTCTAAAACAGGTAAAACTGATTTGGCGCAAGTCTGATTGCAAAAGCGCCTCACCGGACGAGCATTCGCAAGTTCGGGCTTCCGGTAACTCAGTTTCAAAATGGACCAAACATCTTGGATGGTAACAAAAATCTCGATATTGTGAAGAATCTGAAGAAGTTATTGCATCATGATATTGCGGTGATATGAAGAGTTCCGTTTTTTTTTTTTTTTTGGACAAAATCATAATTGGCGACAGGAGACGGCGCCTGGGGATACAATACAGCGCAGATAATAGTCTTTATGTAGTTATAAGAAAAGCCGTATTGTAGACGTGAAAATTTGACAAGGGCTGATGCGGCGAGGCACCCAGTATTTACTGTTGTTGTCCAAGGTTTTGGCGACGAGTTTGCGGATATGTACGAAAAAGGGTAGCGGGAAGGATGCAGATAAACGGGCAGCGGTGTATCCTATGAATGAAATCAGCTGAGGGGCCGTATCCATCTGTTATCTTTGGTAAATACAAACAAACACGCAAAAAGCTCGAGGCGTCACAGATAACGGCGAGAGGTTAACGGTCCGGGAAACGGGAATGTGACAAGTATTGTATTCGGATACATCTGATTTACTATACAGATATCGTAGTGTTTATTCAGTATCACGCCAGGCACGAGGACGCTCATTACTACGAGTGGCTGTAATAACGCGTAACAGCTACGAATGGGCGGTTACTGGAAAAACGGAGCCAATTTTTCCTCAACAGGGAAGTACGGATTATTATTTTCTACAAAGATCACCGTTCTGTGTATGATATCCTCGTGAGTCGCACAACTGTTACAAACAATGCCAGATGGTAATTTCCGAGTGAAAGCGACGCTGCTGAGACGGTAACTACCTCAGTGACTCGCAACGGAATCAATTCGTGAGGAAATGATTATTTTCTGTATTAATCACTGTTCTATGTACATCCTTGTGAGTCTGATAACTATACAGAATAATTCGAGTAATGAGGTAAAATATTGCGTATTCGTTCAAGATGGTGACCAGATGGTCTTCCGCATGCTGAAGAGTCAGTAACTAGTCTCTGGTCTCGATGACTAGTGAATGATGATGTTCCATATGATTTACTATTGATTCATTTGTATTAATACAATTCAGGGCTTATTACATGCACGTAGTTACTTCAGCGGTAGGTAATTGGTTTCGAGGACATACCAACAAATGTTGGAAATAAGCTAATTTCTATAGACATGAAGAGTTAGAGTATCTTCAAAGTTTAAAGTTCAAAAGTATTAAATACATTTTATTGGCAATTCTTTTTCTTTTGTACATACAAATTTTTACAATAATGTACCTACACAATAATATATACAAATTTTTTTGTATATAATACAAAACGATTGAAACGTTGCAATAAACCGAATGATAACAACGACTAGTGTTGGTCATCCTAATCCGCAAACTACTCAAATTTGTATATATAAATTTTCGAATATACAAAATTACCACAGGATATATAATATACAGTAACACAAAACGAACCCTAATATCAATTTCAAGAAAAGAGAAATAAAATAGTGAATACCTAATCGTTTTTCAATTTATCGCCCACCGAGGAATAAGTCCCTAGGAACTTGTGCTCCTCGGAGGAGTTCCTATGAAACAAATTTAAATAAACAAAATATTCAAAAAAGTCCAGTTAAAGTAAACTATAAATTAGGGAAAAAAGTGACCACGGAAAGTTATGAGAAGATTGTCATGACAGCTCAATTCATAACGATGACAGTATTCTTTTGTAAGCAGATAGATTCGGAAAAAATAATCTGGTAGCATTTATACCTAATAGCATTTCTCTTATAGAATTCTGAATTTATTTTTGGAAGGATTTTTCGAGATTTATTAAAATTGCGCGTAACAGAAGATGCTGATAAAAGATCTGAATGGATAATGGATATATCTCAAAACAATCACGATACCCACAGTCATGCAGCATGGCTATAAGAGCAAATTCTTCGAAGAAATAACTGGTTTTATGTACAAATTTTCCGTTTTACTGGTTTTATAACAAATTTTGACTCCTTCATGATTCCTAACATGATTTAGAAGCCAGAATTGCGATATCTCATTCCAGTGTCAGATTAGAGCAGATGAACCGTGAAGAACGTCTCAAGTAACAACAATTAAAGTTCTCACGTTTGACATTGAATTCAGGATGGTCTAGAACGGATTTTGGAAAAATTTTCGGGAATTCGAGTTTTAAACATTTTGGACCGAGAACAGAAGCTTCGTTTTTTTCGAAAATTCGCTAAAAACCGGCGAAGGCGGTTGAGGCCACACTCTGCGTCAACGTACGGACGCCTCTCACAGCATCTTCATCAGACGAGCCATCGCTCTCCAGAAGGCCGCACGCACTCACACCGGTGTCTCCCAAGTTTGCCGTCGATGCCTATCGAAAAACCTCGAAATTTCTTCAAGGCAAACAAAAGGCACCGGAGTGGGGGACACCCTCTGAATGAAAAGAAAAATCGGCTCCGTTGCGCCACGTCCTTATCGTCCAAAGCCTGCGCCTTTCCGACCTATCTCGATTCACCTGCCTTTTGTTTGCCGCCTCAGGTCCCTCTGCCGCTCCTTTAAAAACAATAGCTAATAGTACATTGTCCTCTTTGACCCATTTTCTATTCGTCAAGCGAACCCTTAAGGTACTCGGAGGCGTCTATTTTTAAAAGGTTTGACTCCTTATTCACCGGTTATTCGTCACATCATGTTGCCTCTGGGTAAACTTCTGGCCGCCCCAGTTACGCTCCTTCTCCTTCTTGGACTCTTGTTATCCTTCAACTCTTACGGCAGTTCCTTCGGTCTCTCGTACATCACATCACATCCATCTTCTCGCCTCTCGGCCTTTTTTAACGGTACTCACGCCTGGACTGTTCGTTTTTTTGTTTCTTTTCCCCCTTTCATTCTTCCCCGAGCCTTCTTTTCATCCTCTTCTTCTTCTTCTCATCCACCGCTCCATACCACACCCGGGTAACGGGTTTCACGTAATTGATGGAGCTATTAACCAACAACGTTCCGGCTCGAGCTCATGTAGTGAACTCGACTAATATTAAAATCAGGTCGAAATCAAATTTCAAAAATCCGAAAAACTAATTTTAAAAGATCCGTCCGTCCGCTGCTTTGAAAACCACAAAAACATTCGGTATACGGGCTAGGATCAGACAGAGCCAATGCGAAGAGAGGTGAAACATGGAACTTGACAATCTCAAAACTTCATAACTCGGAACGTTTAGAATGGGACAGCATAGTAGTTTTTCTGTAGGGATTTGAGTATATTTCGATTCAAAGAATTTTCAGGAAAATGAGAGCTTGAAGGTTCGACTGTAGATTTTGAGACCAATTTTCATCTGGTTCACACATTACTTTGTTTTGAGATATTGAGCTGTGAGGCACAAAAAAAGCTAATTTCAGGTATTGGTCTTCTTATTATGAATATTATTTCTGTTTTTGTGGATCAAAGCAATAAAATCACGATTATACAGCGGAGTTTTGAAATGCACAAAAAATCGGTATACAGGCTCGGACCAGGCAGAACAGCATAGTAGTTTCTGGTAGAAATTTTAGTACATTTCGATTGATACAATTTTTCAAGACTTCACAGATCGTTGTAGAATCAAACGTTCAAAATGAGAGCTTGAAGGTTCGACTGCAGATTTTGAGACCGATTTTCATCTGTTTCACACATCACTTGGTTTTGAGATATTGAGCTGTGAGGCACAAAAAGGAGCTAATTTCAGATATTGGTCTTCTTATTATGAATATTATTGCTATTTTTTGTGAATCAAATAATAAAATCATAATTACAGAGGTTGCCCCGGCATTTAGTTGGAATATTGACGATCATTGAGCTAGTTACCAACTACCCTCATCCGAGGACTCACGAGGTGAAAAACGTACAGACAGTGAGCTTGACAGACACTATAAAGCGTTTCCGTTTATGGTTTGAGATGTATGAGACGGTCATTCATCAGTTCAAAATCTTAAAACCAGATCTGTGTTCGTTGTGTAAAAGTTCAGAGGGAGCTCGCTGTATGACGTTGTACCGATCCCTCTACAGGTGCTCAAGCAGGTCCGCGCATAAAACCAAGCCTATCGAATCACCAGTTAACGTCACCACAGTCGTTCGAAATTCGCGAAACTCGGAGAAATCACTCGTGAGAAACAAGACACACGCCGGATGCGTTTATTGGTAGCGAAAACGTGGTTGATCTCCGGTGAAACTATTCTCCACCAACGTTTGCCTTTGCAAACCAGGAAAAAGAGAAAATGGTTGTAAAACCAAATGGGAAGTGGCCCTCTAATGAGAAAAGGTCCCACGAATTCCACCATTTTCTCCGAGCCTCGTTTTCTTCCTAACATTACGATTGCGCCTCTTCAGGATCGCCGAGGTAGCAGAATCGAGGTTTTAGGCTTTTTGGTCGAAATTGCATTACCCTTTCGAGCCGCCTCAGTTAAAAAGGTGCCTGAACGCGGACTAGTTAACGGAATAGCGAAGGTTTTCTGTTTAGAGAGGAGCTTCATTGAATTAACACAATTTTATTAGTACACGATTTTAATAGCGGTCTCTCCCCCACTTGTCCCACGAATAAATGAAGAGGGTCCCGGAAGTACGAGGAGGGAACGCCCTCTTGACTATGTAACTGGGTCAGGATGGAGGAAAATGAGCGGAATTAAATATTGTTGGATGTATTCATACGTTGTTCTAGCGGTAATTGGTGACATGTTTTAGCATACACTGGACCGGAAGCCACCACAACAAACTCGCTAAATTTATCCAGAAAGCAGGAATCACACTTTTGACTGACAAACACGCTCAGAAACCATTTCAACAACGCGCAGCATAACACATTTCCAACTAACATTCAGGAAGGAACAACAGGACGTCGTTTAAAAACAAGAAACAGAACAGATCATTCAGACTCAACACACGACGATCCAATTCCACCACGTATACGACCAAGGACATGACCTGTCTGACATCAACAAATGCGTGGTTCTATTACACCCACAAACTTGACACACTTCGTAACTTAGAAAGGTATTTGAAATCAACCAACTTACACGTTTACGCTATTTTAGGCACAATATTCAAACCACTGGACAAATAGATGAACACTGACACTCCAGCAGACCAAAACAACGTCGACATGACACCAACACAACACGACCAGGGAACACCTAAATGTTCCATAATTTGTACATAAAAACAATCGAAAATTTACCAAAAAATTCAATTACTCAAGTCATTTTGTTTTACCCTTATTTTATTAGAGTGCACTAACGCCTATCATAATGAACGGTTCTACTTAAACACTGACCTCCTCCCATTCTAAATGTTAGTCCAGCACTTGAAACACATGTGTTATGAAGCCTCCGAAAATACAGCACTTCACGAACGACCTTTCACTTCCCGTGGTAATTTAATCATCACCAACTCAACACTGTTTTACAGAAATAATAACTAGAAATCTGAAGGGAAAAAAAAATTAGTTTTATTACTAGACATTACAGCAAGTAACGTGATATTGAATCAGAGTAACTGCTCGATATCGCGGGAATAGGAGAAAATTCCGCGATACCGAGCAATTACTGTGATTGAGCATATTATGATATTGAATCACAGATATATAAATGATTTATAAATACATGACATAGAATCACAGTAATTGCTTGGTATCGCGGAATTATATTAAATATATTATATTTAATATAATTTAAAATACAACTGTGTATTCCAAAACTAGAATAAAATTATGTAGTTGGTAGAATAATTGTTATTGTACCAACTATTATAGTGAGAGTATTGGTGCATCAACACAAAGAAATTAAAAATAATATAGTTTCTGATTTTAGATTAATGATTTATTAGTAAGTGTATTGGTCTGGAATTAAGTAGAAACGCCATAAATACTATCACTGAGCTAGTTACTGACTCTATACGCTGGACTTCTATTTCACCCGTTAATTCGATTATTTCGTATAGTCATGGGACTCTCAAGGATGTTCTTCACAGAGCAATGACCCATACACAAGAGCGATCTGTAGGGTGGGAACGAGGTGGGCGAATTCGGGCGATTTTAAAATGGCCTTTGAAGCAACTTATGTATAACCTGTTCGTGCCACTCTGTTTTCAAATTAAAAACCACCCCCTTTAATTGCGAAGTTCCCACTTGATTTTTTTCCTCCCTCGTTTAATCGGCTTTTTTTGTTGTCAAAAGTTGGCAAACGGCAGTAACGCCCAAGAAGTGAATCTGCGCAAAAAAAATAAACCCTCGTCGGACGATCTCCTTTCTACCTGGAGGCTGGCAAATTCGCCTGGAGCCTTAAAGATCACGGACCTAAAACCGCGCAATCCTGTTGTATCAGTAGGGCCACTCCCTCTCGTACGTTACATCATAAATAAGATCATTTGGTTTACAACCCCCGTTTTCGCCGCCTCGATTATAATTCGATCAATTAATCGTAACACGTTCTCTTCAACTTTTGTAAAGCTTTATAAAAAACCTGCCAATTTTTCAACAACGGTTTAATATTTTCTGTATAGATCACTGTTCTGTGAACAATATCCTAGTGAATCTTACAGCAATGGAGTAATGAGGTAAAATATTGTGTGCTCATTCGAGAAGGTGACCAGATGCTCCATGAGCCAGTAACTTCCCTCAGTGACGGTCTCACCGGTTTCCAAACAAATTTCCGAGTACACCCTAATAACAATTTATACGTATAAATTATGAATAAAATGATTATTTGAATCATAAAAAAATTAATTTAATTCAGTTGAAATTTATTCACCTACGTGATTTGTGGTGCGTGCCACAATTCGCTTTAAATGAATTAAATAAATAAGCGGCGGTCATTATCAGCGATGCAAGTCGTTCTGGTAAGTACGAGTAACTACCTACGCCCGTTCCATCCGGTGTGACACTGATTCGATCCGGACGATTGATTGCGGATTGATTGTATATTTCAGCTTCATTCGAGCACGCAGTTTTGGGTCATCATAATGATTTGTCAAGCATTCGGAAAAGTACTGAAGGTTGTCATTGCTATTTGAGTGCTATTTTAGTCAACTCTGTATTTCTGGGTTTCTGCTCCAGATTCCTGTAAGTTTCAACGGTTATGCGGCCAGTTTGAGTACAATCAACACTATCAGAGTATCAATCTCACTACAATTTTGTTCAACAGTCACGGTTAAGACCTGTTTCATGTAAAATACTGCAGAACGGTTTAAAGTTAATTTTCGATAAATTTCGTTCGAATTCAGACGAATCATTTCATGAATCCTTCCCTCACAAATCGCAGGTCCCCTCCGCGCAGGTCAAGCGGTCTGCTCACCCGTTGGCCTATTTTTCCGTTTTGTCTCGCCCCTATTTTTGGAGCATTCCGAAATTGGGGCAGTTAAATTTAAACTCCGCTTGTAGGCCCCCCCAATACAAGCTGAACTCTAAATCATCACTATTGCATCCCAAAAATAAGGAGCTTTCGCTGCACTGCGGTGCGATTAGGTGGAGTACAACATTAGAACGTCACTCACTCTGATTGTTAACGCCGAAGAGTAGAATTCTTGCGAATTTCATTCCACCTGAAGCGTACTAATAGGTGCCTTCGTTTTGAACAACGATGGTCCTAAACAATGCTTTGAATCAAAATCTCTTAAAATTCGTACAAAATACCACACCCTTATACTTGAAATTTCCGAAATATTGTTTCAAGGATCACCCACGGCCTGGTCAGAGCCTGCAAGCCGTATTACGAATTTGAATTCGTCAGTATTGAATGAGTTGCGATTGAAAGAATTCAATTCATTCAATTTTTGGCTCTTATCTCGGAATGCCAACTGTTTGATGTCCACCAGACACACAGCCGACTTATCGGTACAAATCAACGCATTACCATTAGTGAGATGCTTGGGGCCATTTCAGTGGACACCCCCCCCCCCCAACACAGAACTGAAGGCGGGGAAAACTGGACATAACCGGTCGCCACCTTAATGACCAGAAAAACTGGCCTGAGGCGTAAACAAGTCATTCTCGGAGGAGCTATCGTACAGAAAACCGTCGTCAGAGTCCCGCGTTTCGGGTGTTTCCCCGAGAGAAAACATTCGTCGTGTACGAAGTTCCATTTCGTCCAAATCACGATGAAAATCGGTGAAATGAGATTCAATTTCTCTTTCGTTCGTACCCTCGTAGAAGTTGGCTCAAATTCAGATGTTGCATGTTTTATACTCGTGAAAAAAATCATCATAATTTTGGGACACTGAGACACATTGATTCGCTTTAGGAACAGCATCAATAGAAGAAATGTCGGAGTAAAAGGAACAAATTATTCATCGAATTGCAGTCATTTGCGTATAAGATAGAAAAATGCAAAAATGAATGTAACTACTGGAAGGAAAAAACAGAACAAATTTTGTTTATTTAAAAACATTCTGAGTAGGTATGCCATTTTACTAGAATAATATCAAAAGTTTCAATGAAAGTGGGCAGTGGCGGATTCAAGGAGGGGGTTTAAGTGGGCCATTATCCCCCCCCCCCCCCAGGCCAAAAATCGACAATAGTGTCGCAGTTGTCTGTGCCAAGCCCAACCTTATTACCCAATTGCCGCTATCCTTTCGGAATGATATCTTGATTTTCAAGACAGTGACACCTCCCAAATTTCGAGGCGTTGCTCAATAAGTCCGTACTAAGGTTGAGTTCACACATGGACGTCTTTGGCGTCCAAAATGTTAAACACACATCGCTCAGTATGTCGCTCAAAAATATTGATTTGGCCATGTACAACAGTGGTGTGGGCAGGTGGGATGGGGGTCATGACCTTGTCAATGGAATGGATATGGATTGTCATTTGAAATTTCAATTGAAATAAATGATTAAACCGAGACAGGGGATTTGAACCTAAATAATATTCTTTCAAATTTTTCAAAGGTTTTTTAAAAAAAATTGATTCTTGATTGATTTGAACTTGAGCGTAATAGAAAATTATTATCTTTTTTGTTCGGTTGAAAATAATTACAAATAAAAAAGTACTCTTCATTAATGAATAAATTTTAATCATGATTTGTCTATTAAATGATTTTCGCCCATAGGTACAATACCCACTTGAAACATTGAGGAAGTTTATTTATTGTGGAAAAATTTGTCGAAAAAACATCGAAGACCGGTACATTGAAAGATCGATCTTTTTCACCGATATATCGAATCACTATTTCGATATCTTTTTAAAATACCTATACTCGATATATCGATATTGTTTTCCGATAGTTGCATCTCTAGCCTTGATCCACCGTCTGTCGGTTTTTCGGCGATCTTTTTGACGGTTCGCAGTAAATCGTTATTGTCTGTGCGTCCCTCGTTCAGATATAGGTACTTAAGTACATTGAAATGCAGTCTGTAGTTCAAGATGAACTTGAATTAATACTGCATTTCGATGTACCTGTATCTTGATGCAATAACGTTGTTGTGTAGAGTAGTTGAGTAATTATTTCGAGCATGCTAAATAAAATGGACTGGTCTGAAGACCAGCTGTTCAAACTGATTGACAATAATTGTCAATCGGTTAATAATTATTATCGAAACAAATGTCTTCTCTGGGAGTGGATCACACAAGGATCACTTTAAAAAACATCTCAAAGCTGATGATGTAGGTTCATAGGTTTCTTATGGATCGCGGGAGGCAAGTGTGGATTTTACTCTTGAACGGTTGGTTCATGAGCGGAGATTTCTCATTTAACCTTCCAAAGGCTGTTGTGCAAGTCCGTCGAGTGGGAGATCGAGGAACCGAACAGCTGTCGCGATCAATGACCCACTGATTGATCCATTTACCGCTTCGAATTGATAGTGAATTTAGAGACGCGGTCTCGAGAGAGGGAAAATGAATAATAATAAAAGTAAAAGAAAAAAGATCTTGTAGCAAACTACGAGGGGAAAAATGAAGAGAGGAGAAAAAAAAGCTGTTAGGTAACGGTAGAAGTCAGAAAGAACGGGCGGACGGGAAGCGGCAGACGGAGTGGGGGCTCTTCATGAGGGCATTCGCGGGAGTCAGTGTGTCAATGAACTGGAGGTTGACGGCGCATGCGCGCTGCCCGTCCTGACCCACTTATGCCCCTTCTACGTATTAATAGTTAACAGGTATCAACGAGATGCTGTATTTATAGAAAAGTTGGTGTACGGGAGCGAAGGCGGTGAAAGGGGAGTTTTCGGCGGTTTTCATCGTAAAATTCGATCATGTTCGGGGCTTTGCGGGTCCCTCGGGCGACGTCAAGGTCCCCCGAGATCTCCGTTGGCCGGTCGTCTGTTGAGGTTTAACCACGGAGCTTAGTCTTGCTCGGATTTAGTGGGATATTGAAGGAAAACAAGACGAGACCGGGAACAGCGGATTTTTGTCAGCTCCTCTTCTTGACGCCTCACAACAGATTCACGAAAAATATATAGATAATACAGATACAAAAGGAAATCGTTAATGACGAATAATATTGTCCAGCATTAGGTTGTTGCTGATATTGAATAGACTGTTTAAAATTTTACATGCCTACGAAATGGGGTATGCGCATGAGAAATGAAAATTGGAAAGGACCGATCGTTATCTTATTTGAGTTGCTAATGCACGTAAAGTAGTTTCCATGTCGAAAAAACTTCATAGGCTTTGACGTACTAGTTAGACTCCTGCCAGCCGTCTGACGTCATACGCTCGTGCGTCATAGGTGCGTCTGACGTAGTGGTCCGCCTGTCGCTTGTGTTCTGACGTTATCTGAGGGAAAGGGTGAATCAAGGAAACAAATGCTTCCCGTTTCAGTTTATGTGCCAAAGCAAAGACATGAAAATGTCAAAAGAATGTCAACTCCATCCTGTTGTTGATACAGTCGAGAATTAAATGCTTGCATACGAGTCTGCAACACATTGGGACTTTTTATGCTTTAAAGAAGTGATTCAAGAACCTTCGAACAATGCTACATCACCTACCCCAGTAGCGTAGTTGTTATGAAGCTTGCATTCGTCTTGACAATATAAATTATTGTGAATGATCACCTGTGTGTAAACAATTATTTAAACAATCACGCTCATACCGCAGCTTGTCGGCCACGCACTCCGCAGTGGTTAACGTAATATGGTTAGGTAAATAGAGAGCTATCCAACGAGTGGTGAACGATTTTTGTACGATGATAACTGGCGAAGATAAAGTTCCGTAGCAACGAATCGGTTGTAAGCGAAAATCATCAGAAATTTTCGTGACGATTTCGTGTAACGCTTTTGTGTAACGTTTTTCGAGTTATGTGCCAGAGTAAAGACATAAAATGTCAAAAATGTGACGTTTTTGGGCACGGTTCCAGCGGTGGTATAGACATGAAATTTGGCATGTAGCCTGCTTAGGACTTCCACTTTAAGCAGAATAGTTTCGGAATCCGCTGAGTGGTTCCTAAAGCTAATTTGTATGCTATTCACCCGATTGTTTCAAAATGTCGTACATTTACGGAACCATTGAAGGAACCAAACGTCTCGTATAGAATCCGCAGAACTCCCACAACCCAAACTACCATCGTGGTAACCAAAGTTTTACGAGTTGAAGCCTCATACGATGAAAATGATACCCGAGTCAAATTAAATACCTACACGAAATAAAACCGCGAGAACGACCTTCTGGGCGAAAACTTTACTGAACCCGCCCCGCGTCCAGCGCTGTCCCAACGTTTTAAAGTCCTCCCTCGCCATTTTCTTTCTTTTTTTTTTTTTTGGTCGAGCTCCAAACTACACATGCATTATTAATGATCAGAAAGTCTGATCCTTGTGGTCCTTTTTGTATTTTTCGCGGACGACCTTTTTCCTCTGAATAATTCATGAACGAAGTATAATTAAGCCCTCCGCCGCACCCCTCGCCGCTCTTACCATCAAAGAAACTATAGTATTTGCTCAACGCACGTCTGGGGCCGCCCGGGCTACCGAAAAAAGGATATTGCGATCACTGAATACATTAGTGTCGTAAGTTTGAAATAAAAAATAATAATAATCAGTTTGTCGCGAGAGGGATCTTGTTTTCACGTATTTGAAACCTGCAGACAAGTTTTGAGTTCGCATTTCTCGAATGATTTTTTTTCTTCGATGACCGACGAGCGTTTTGGGTGCTTATGGAGATACCGTTGAATTATTCATTTCTACGGGGAAATGGATTGAAATGGGGGATTGTGACGGAAGGACGTTTTTGAACACGAGACGTACAACTCAGTTTGAATGAATGGGAAATACGAAAGGGGGACTTGCTATTCCGTCTTCCGGCTGGGTGGCTTTTGAGTGAAAACTTTGACATTGTTTCAACGCTGAGATAAATGCGGTAACGGGTCGTATTGCAATACTCCTTTCTCGCCGCCATTTCGTGGTATAAATAAAAATAACAGAGGGATTCCACTCGCAACCTCATTATGTGACGGCGGTATTGAAAGGTGTACAAATTTCTACAATACAGGTTTCAAAGCTACACATTTTGGAGGTGGACATCAATAAAGAAGATGGTTGAAAATCTAGTGCAAGATGGACAAAAATGTTTCCTCATACCAAAAAAAAGTAGTTTTCCTCATACCAAAAAAAGATAGAGAAGCTACGGAGCTCACTCAGGTGGTGAGAATCCTTGCATTCGTGAGGAGAGGTGGTAGGTGACTCAGCTGATCAGTATTTGCACATTTGGGGAAACTTATTTATTTATTTAACAAAACGGGCAATGCCCAATGAACAAAAGAATGAAATTAAAAAAAAAAAAAAATAGTTGACCAAGCTGGGGCAAAAAATACAGAGAGTGAGAGAAAAAAGAAAGAACAAAAATACACAAGCAACGTAAAGAGTAAATACAATAATAATAAAAACTGTAAACTGAAAACCATAGATGTGGGGACTTATGGAACACTGGAGAGAATACCAGGCAGTAGTGACTTGAATACAGTTTGTGAGTGACGCTGGAAGAAATCAAAACTGGAGTGGTCCTGAAGCAGAAGGTTGGCTTGCTATTGAGTGGTTGATCTATTGAATCAGTGGTTGAATCTATTGAACTTGGTTTGGTTCCGCAGCAACACCTATGTAAAATAGAATTTTGCCATTTCACACCCATGCAAAACCTTGATTTTGCCAACATAATGATTCGATTTTCGGATTGTACGGTATCTTAAAACGTTAACCGAAGTTGAACTAATTTTGAGGGGGATTAAAAGATGAGTCTTGTTGGTCGATTCTAACGATTCATTACTGAACACAAAGACTTGACAACAGATAAATGATACAAAAATGAGGAATTTAGCGGTGGATGAGAGGAGTCTGTGTGAATCGAGTCTGTAAGCGGCCTTCAAACTCTCAGTTTGATGACTCGAAATCTGCTCGCCAGCACAAAATATTCGCCGGGCCGTGTCGCCGGCCGCAACATTTTTAGGACGACCGCTCGGGGCCGCTGGCGTCATGCCACATCCCTTAATATGAGCGTCGGCTCAGAAATAGTTGGGTCGTTTTATTTCCTCTTATAAACGATGAAAACGGTTACGTCAAAACGGCGTAGGGCATGAATAACGGGCACGTTCCTCCGGAGTACCCGCAAATATTAGAGGGCCCTCATTCACTCGGCCTCTTCATCGGGATTCTGCACGACTCGCGTGGGCGTTTTTCACGTTGAGACAAAAAAACTCCTAAATGATGTAACTACGGCGATATGAAGTGTACACGGAGTGATACAATGCGTCCTCATTTACTACAATCACTGTGCAAAAACAACAAACGCGTTGCTACGATACCGCCTTGAGAGGGAAGCAAAGATCTGCCAAAAGTAAAGAACTGCTACGCACAAAACACAACAAAGTATAAAGGAATCTAAATCATCAATAAAGATTTTCAGAGAATTTCAGACATGAGGAATATAAACTACCTACAAGAAGAGAAATAGACAAATTAATTTACAGTAGGAGATTTGATTATTTTATAACATGAAATAAAGTATTTGTATGCAGTGGAACCGACAAAATTAACCAATTAAAATTAAATAAAACCGACCACTGTCAGGGGGGTTTTGGGGAGTTTTAGGGAGGAATTATCTGCTCTAATCTGGTAACGGAATGAGATATCGCAATTCTGACTTCACCACCGTGTTCAGCAAAAAAAATCTATAAACTGATGTGTTACTCGGCCAAAAGAGGCGACAAAATTTGGTATAATACCAGTAAAATTGAGACATTTTGCATAAACCCTGTTATTTCACCGAAACTTCGCTGTTATAGCCATGCTGCTTGACTGTGGATTTTTTCTATTCCCTAGTACATATTACCAGATGATTTCTGAGTGTTTCCAACCATCGCATTTTAACAAAATCCTCAGTTTTGACACGGGTGTTTTTCTCAATACAAATTGAAAAACTACCCAATTTTCTGATCAAAAATTGCAACGCAAGACCGATAAAGAAATTCGGTAATAAGCCTGCAAGAATGAACTCCGAAATCATTGGAAATACGTTTATTTATGTCTGTAGCCTCCTTAGGACTTGAACTTGCCGTTGCCCAGGCCCCGGTTAAGCTAGTTTCTGTGTTATTCACTATACTAAACTGTAATTTGCTATGTAGCCTCCTTAGAACTTACACTTTGAGCAGAATAGGCCATGGATCAGCTGAATGCCTCATAAAGCTAATTTCTACGCTATCCACTCGATGAAGCTGTAATTTGGTATGTAGCCTCGTTAGGACTTACATTTTAAGCAGAATAGGCGCAGGATCATTTTGTTTTACTTGAGACACAAAATACATACCTATTTTAAGGGGATTCAAAAAAAGTTGAGTTAAAAAAAGCTGATGTTGCGTTTGTGAAACATGGGATAGCTGGTGTTGCGACTGAAACGACTATTTATGTATTTACTGTAATAATGGGGTATTTGTTAATGCTCTATTTGGTAATACGCCGGAGTCTTGTGGGAGGAACGACGAGGAACTGGAACCAGTTATAATACGTTGTGGTTTTTTCTTTTTCCGTTTTAGAAAGGCGACTATGAGGGACCGGTCGACAAGCGATTTAACTCGGAGAAAGCCACAATCCGTCAGCAAATGGTAGGAAGCGCTTCCAAAACAGGAAGTCCGAAAGAGGAAGGAAAGAAGGCAAGTTGGCAATGGCCGCGGAGGGGACAGTCGGGTCAACGGGAGTTTTACGGGTTTTGGCTCGGGAGCAGGTAGTGTAAGTTGATACGGCAAACAGCGGACACGCCTGCGTCCATGCGACCAACTTCATGGTTCATAACGCGTTTCGCTTGTGACAAAAGGGAGTGTGTGGTGTTTGGACGTAAATATCAACACTGATCTCAGCCCAGTGATGAACTCCTGGACTGTGCCGAATCGATATTCCCAAAATGTACTAATGAATTCAAAAGACGCAAAACTTCAAGCGCAGCTATCCCATATAAACTTCATTATAACCTAAGGCCTAGGTATCTCAGAAAAAAAAAATCTATTTTGAGCTGAAGGTAAAATTCCAAAGCGGGAGCTCTGTTAGTGCTTAAAACGTTATCATGGCTTAACTCAACTTAAACCCACCTGTCATCTGTCCATCTCCCGTCTCATTTTTATTTAACTCATTAGGTACCTACTGTTTGCTTTGATGTTATAACTAGGATGCTGGGACATAACACCACCCATTCCTGATTTTCGGTGCTTGAGGTTCTTTGATTTTTCTGATATAACCGTGTCTTTGGTAGTGACATTGCAGTAGTGAACCATTTGAAAAGAAAGAGTTATTGGTATTGCTCGATTTGTAATTTTGATTCAAAAACGATAGTAATAATACGATTACAATTCTAGTGCTTGGGTGCTCTGTCATCGCTTAAAAGGTTACCATGCCGTAACTCAGTGGTCCTTCCAGTTCCTGATTTCGCACTGTGATCTTCCTTGATTTTTTCACTACAATCGCGTCTTCTTATTGATTTGTTAAATGTTTTGTTAATCTTTTCGATAATAAACCTCTGACAGGAAAAAACTCAAAATCAGTGAGTTTACATAGTAGTTCACCTACGTAGAATTACAAAATCAATGACAATCCATCCGACCGTTGTACATACATGGTTCACATACCCTTCGCGAGCATCAAGGCTTAACTCTTATCTCTAAAATACCCCAGCATGATCTGTATCATACATTTTTGTTGGAATAGACATAAATAGTTTATGTAGACAATTATTGTCTACTGGTTCAAACATGATTCCTAAAACTAGTGAACCAAAATGAACATTCAAGTGACCAAAAGCGAGAACAAGTCCGTTTCAAAACCCGTGAAAACTGAACTTAGGAGGAGCCGCCGGGACGTTTCTCCACTTCCACAAGGAGTTTATGACGGTAATGTTTTCCCTTTTTTTACAGCTCAAGACCCCCAGACGTGGCCCTCGGGGGAGGACGGCATGTTTGTGAAGAGGGTCTGCAGAAGGCAGAAGGCCCCGTCAAAATAGGATTTATTAGCGAGAGGAACCAACTGTGGCAATACATCATCTCTCAGAGACGTCCTCAGGCCTCTCCTCCCGGAAAAACTATATACATTTTTTTTTTCGGGTTCTTCCTCTTCCAGGTTTTCCCTTCAAAGTAACACGACAGGGGTCGAGGAGAGGGAAGTTCTCTAGTCTGCCCGTTTTTCCATATTCTTCCCATTTCACCGGAGGGAGTCGAAAGTTTTGACGGGAAAAGGCCGTCGACCTTCGCAGTTCGAAACCACGCCAGCTGTTATACAAATCAGAATTATCGTGTTTCACGAACACAACAGATTCGGACTTCGCAACAAATACCGTCGTGGAAATTCCTTCCTAGAAGTTGAATCGTCTTTTAACTTCATTTCTAGAGAAATCGATAAAAATACGGAAAACTGGTGATCCAAACAACGTGGAGCATCATTTTTTATCATCACAAATACTTATTAGTAATGGAACATCCGTATTCTCTTCGTTTGAGGAATCACAAATCTTATTAAAAGTGGAGAAGACACGTTTAAATATGAAATCCAAAATCTTCCAGCCACATCTTCAACTCAACGGCTCTTCAGCCAAAACGCAACGCTGTTGGATGGGGAGTCGATGCCGTTTCATTGATCTACCAAAGTAGTTCGGCTATTTTCAAATGTAAAATGCAGGAGAAACCAATTCGTTAGGTTCAATGCTAATCAAATTCGAACTCCACCAGAAGCGCAACAAAACGCAAAAAAAACCCAACAAAACGGAAAAATGAGTACCGACGCGACAAACAAAATGTCGGGTTTTGGACCTGACACAGGCTACAAGAGGTTCTTACATACTAGTTCAGATCATACTGATTTTGGAACTGGAAATGTCAACTTTTCATCCTTCCGATTGTGTGGTTTTGACTGGTTCAGACTCGCGAACCCGAATAGAAGCTGAGGCCATTCTGCTGAGGCCTTCCAACTCAATTTTCATCAAAACATGGTTTCATCAAAACAAAATGTCTCAACTGCGTTAGACAGGTTACCGTCTTCATTAAAAATTGAATTCATTCATTCCTCCTGTATTCCCCTAAACTGTTTACCTACCTCAGTCCAATAGCTTACGTTCAACTCTTCGTGCTGAAGAAACACAACAGGTTTGGAGTCGCCAAACTGCGTCAGAATTGAAGCTACGATACCCCCCTGAATATTTTTCAAAAAATGCGATCAACAGCTTTTGGAAATCAAGCTTTTGGTCATTGGCACTTAATTACTCAGATGAACTTACTGACTTCCTATTTTTACAAACAGTACTGCATTCTTCGTCTGGTTTCTTACCTGAAATAAAAATGAGAGAGAATTAGAAACGAACTCCGTACACAACGAATGAGGTATTTCAACCCACAGCCCACATGCCACATTCCATTTTTTTGCATTGTTAAATAAATGATTTGTAGGAAAAATGACAACGTAGATATTACCTACTTAAAAGTTGTACTACATTAAACCTTTCGCTAAGTTATGACCTATCGCGTCACTGATTCCTCGCATGAGCTCCTGTACCACTCAAAAATCCTCGACGTCACGCTCGTATTTTGCCACATTTCGTTGCGTTACCAAGAAGGAATTCGGAGTTCAAAATTGGCCCAAGAGGGTTTTTGAGGGTTTTGGAACTTGGAAGAATTTCCCGGAGGTGACGTGTGTCAATAAACGGTTCAAGATGCGCTAAACGAGAAACATAAAAACGCTGCAAAAGTGATACAAGGACGACAACTTCACTTTGCCTGTATAAATAACTCGAGTGGAGTCCTATTTGAGTGAAGAGTTTGATGTGAGTCTCGAGTGAAGAGAGTTGGGATGCTGAGTGCAACTGCATAGCGATGCACTGTGTACTCTTATTGATTGCGAAGGCGGGAGGAACTGGCGCCTCTCACGGTCAAAAACACTCTTCGTCTTCTTCCTCCCTCAGAAGTTTCGCTTCGTTCTATTTTTCAACGGCTTTTCAAACGAGTTTCACTTCAGAGAAGAAAAACTCGGTAACGGTTTTTTAATGTAGACACCGGAATTGAGTAATGGATTTTCTTCGTGGTGGCGCACGAGCCGACCGTATACGTCATTCGAACCGGAAATTTGAATTTAGCAACCAAACAGCAACATCAAGAGTTGTCACATTTTGGTTAAATACGTACCGCAGATAATACGAGTTTTTTTTTTTTTTTTACAGAAAACAGGACCGTCTCGGCAAAATCAAGACGTTTATGGTTGCTACGAATGAGTACACATTGGAAATTTCATTCTGAGTTTTTAGGGCGTTAGTAACGAGTCCTTCTATTTCTTGTACTGGTTGGCCGAGGTCCAAGATTATATCAGTACGTTGTACCTATATTAATATTAGTAATAAGGGAGTTGTTAAATTTTGAAAAGTGGCTCGAGGTTAGAGGAACAGAACAATAAGAGTACGATTTAATTATTGAAATGACTGGCGTAGGAATTTAATATAATATATTAGGTATTTGACATATTTTATTATGTTGCTTACGAGAATGTTACTATATAGTCAGTTAGATTGTCGATATTGTACTTGTATTGTGAAATGAAAATTGTGGAAGACAAACTTATCAGACGGTCAAATATGAATATTATTACTATCCCATGGTTCTGCTCAATGAAATGTTCACATTGAACTCATTCATGAATAAAGTCTAATTTTGTGTTTCTTCATTGGGAATCCAAACAAGTTGAGACCCAAAAGACCCGTTGACCCAAGTCCGTGGGACGAAATCACTTACTTCAGTCCTCTTCTTGAATTCTACTTTGAAAAGGTCTCCCTAATTTCTCTTTTTATGGGCCGAGTTTGGTATGATTTTGCAGCCATAAACTGGAGGAAATATTCTTCAGGTCTTAAAATTGTCCACAAATGCACAGATGTACACATGAGTGATGGATGAATCACCCAACAATACTGCCACAAATAAATTGTATTTTTTCTGGATTTTTTCCTCTACTCTAACGCAAAGCGGGGAAAAATCCAACCAACTGCCCGCCAAATACCTGAAGATGTGGTTGAACTTTCTGTGGAATAAGATTTTTTGTGTTTCGAGCACCCACGCACCAGTTGATCGTCTGCCAGTCACCGGGTTGTCGCGCCAAATCCTCCACCTGCCGTGAAATTATTTTCGCATCTGCTAATTTCCGCCGGCCGACCGCCGAACGACTTTTGGTTCATTATTTTTCAATGGATGAACCGCCCAAGGGAACGAATTTTCTGTTCCAAATCCATTTAAATGAGATGTTTCGTTACCTCAGAGTACGAAGAAGTGTATTCGATTGTTTTCATTTATGATTATTCAATTACATCCTGGGTCGTGCGAGTACCAAGATTCTATTTTCAACATTGTAAAAACGGAACTGTTAGGTTTTCATGCTCATGCCAAAATTTAATGAAATACGCCTATTTTGAAAAACAAACAGAAAAATTGACAAAAATTTTTAACTCGCCCGTTAAATTTGGTGGCCAAGAATCTAAAGAACGAATTTGAAAAAATCCCGTCTTCACCGCTGTGCGGGGTAGTGTTGGCCATTTAAACTCTACTTCAAACTATGAAATTCGACCTGAGTGAGGATTTTGAAGTTTTTCGAGGTTATTGTGCCAATTTGTATGCTGACTAAGCGAATTTTTCGACGTGCTGGAACGTTGAAATGAGGGCTCAATGGTAGCACCATCAACGCATTCGTCCAAATCGTCAAAGGTAGTAAACATGAGTGTCAAATGGTGGCACACCAGGCCTATTCCCATTCAGGGGAACATCTGGTTCAAACAGCACATGGTTTTTTTTGTCCATACCAGGAGAATTGATAATTTTTCTTCCGAAACTTCATTTAAGTTGAAAATTCGATTCATATACTGGGTAAGTATTTGGTAATGGTAGATACTTCAGAAGTACGTTTAGAACACCCGATTTACAAACGAAACAGGCTTCTGACAGGAATCGCAGCATCGTTGAGGGGCTAAATATTGAAATTGTATGGACCAGGTTCACTTCAGCGTCAAACGCCTTGAAACGGTTTAATACTAAAATAACGTCAGGGAAACCACATTTGTAAGAAATTGAAAAAAAAGTTTCAACTCCTCCGTTAAATTTGGTGGCCAAGAATCCAAAAAACGGATTTGAAACAATCCGTCCTTATCGCCGTTCGGGGTAGTGTTGGCCATTTAAAATCGACTTCAAACTATGAAATTCGACCTGAGAGAGGGTTTAATTTTTAATATTTTTCGAGTTTTTTGTGCCAATTTGTATAGATTTTTTACTGAGCGAATGTTTGACGTGCTGGAACGTCGTACGACCAGCCGTTTGTTCGAAATGAGGGCTCAATGGTAGCTCCATCAACGCAATCGTCCAAATCCTCAAAGGCTGTAAACATGAGTGTCAAATGGTGGTACATCAGGCCTATTGCCATACAGGGGAACATGTGGTTCAATCAGCACGTTGCTTTTTTTACCATACCAGGAGAATCGATGATTTTGCTTCCGAAACTTCATTTAAGTTGAAAATTCGATTCATATACTGGGTAAGTATTTGGTAATGGTAGTTTCTTCAGAAGTACGTTTAGAACACCCGATTTTTAAACGAAACAGGCTTCTGACAGGAATCGCATCATCTTTGAGGGGCTCAATACTGAAATTGTATGGACCAGGTTCACTTCAGCGTCAAACGCCTTGAAACGGTTTAATACTAAAATAACGTCAGGGAAACCACATTTGTAAGAAATTGAAAAAAAAGTTTCAACTCCTCCGTTAAATTTGGTGGCCAAGAATCCAAAAAACGGATTTGAAACAATCCGTCCTTATCGCCGTTCGGGGTAGTGTTGGCCATTTAAAATCGACTTCAAACTATGAAATTCGACCTGAGAGAGGGTTTAATTTTTAATATTTCTCGAGTTTTTTGTGCCAATTTGTATAGATTTTTTACTGAGCGAATGTTTGACGTGCTGGAACGTCGTACGACCAGCCATTTGTTCGAAATGAGGGCTCAATGGTAGCTCCATCAACGCAATCGTCCAAATCCTCAAAGGCTGTAAACATGAGCGTCAAATGGTGGTACATCAGGCCTATTGCCATACAGGGGAACATGTGGTTCAATCAGCACGTTGCTTTTTTTACCATACCAGGAGAATCGATGATTTTGCTTCCGAAACTTCATTTATGTTGAAAATTCGATTCATATACTGGGTAGTAGGTAATGGTAGTTTCTTCAGAAGTACGTTTAGAACACCCGATTTTTAAACGAAACAGGCTTCTGACAGGAATCGCATCATCTTTGAGGGGCTCAATACTGAAATTGTATGGACCAGGTTCACTTCAGCGTCAAACGCCTTGAAACGGTTTAATACTAAAATAACGTCAGGGAAACCACATTTGTAAGAAATTGAAAAAAAAGTTTCAACTCCTCCGTTAAATTTGGTGGCCAAGAATCCAAAAAACGGATTTGAAAAAATCCGTCCTTATCGCCGTTCGGGGTAGTGTTGGCCATTTAAAATCGACTTCAAACTATGAAATTCGACCTGAGAGAGGGTTTAATTTTTAATATTTTTCGAGTTTTTTGTGCCAATTTGTATAGATTTTTTACTGAGCGAATGTTTGACGTGCTGGAACGTCGTACGACCAGCCGTTTGTTCGAAATGAGGGCTCAATGGTAGCTCCATCAACGCAATCGTCCAAATCCTCAAAGGCTGTAAACATGAGTGTCAAATGGTGGTACATCAGGCCTATTGCCATACAGGGGAACATGTGGTTCAATCAGCACGTTGCTTTTTTTACCATACCAGGAGAATCGATGATTTTGCTTCCGAAACTTCATTTATGTTGAAAATTCGATTCATATACTGGGTAGTAGGTAATGGTAGTTTCTTCAGAAGTACGTTTAGAACACCCGATTTTTAAACGAAACAGGCTTCTGACAGGAATCGCATCATCTTTGAGGGGCTCAATACTGAAATTGTATGGACCAGGTTCACTTCAGCGTCAAACGCCTTGAAACGGTTTAATACTAAAATAACGTCAGGGAAACCACATTTGTAAGAAATTGAAAAAAAAGTTTCAACTCCTCCGTTAAATTTGGTGGCCAAGAATCCAAAAAACGGATTTGAAAAAATCCGTCCTTATCGCCGTTCGGGGTAGTGTTGGCCATTTAAAATCGACTTCAAACTATGAAATTCAACGTGAGTGAGGATTTGAAATTTTCATGCTTTTCGAGTTTTTTGTGTAAATTTGTATAGATTTTGACTGGAACTAGGTTCACTTCACCGTCAAGCGCCTTGAAACGGTTTAATACGAAAATAACGTCAGGGAAACCATATTTGTAAGAAATTGCGTACGAGCGTGCACGTGTAGGTCGTTTCCCGACGTTAGAAATGAACTTCAATTCACGTCAAGTCCTCACAACCGACGGAACTGGGCGTTTTGTCTCAATCAACGTTACTTGTCAGCTCCCCCTCATCGTCCTAGCGAACTGTGCGAAAAAATAGACGAGAACCATAGAATAGTGAAAAGCAAGGGCGAGGACCCGAACCGCTAGGGCTCCAACTAGTTTTCACCCCTCATCATCCGAGTGTCTATTTTAATGAATAACTCATTTGATTTTTCATCCGCTTTTTTTTCTTCACTCTTTATCATTGATGATAGCGACAGCGACGTGTATCGGGAGTAGGAAATGAGAATGAAAAGTACCGGATCATACAGGTCCGCAGGGCGTTGCCCTTTGGGGTGATCAATAGAAAGAGGCTTTGTCGCCGAATAAATAGGATAATCTTTGTACCTACCAGATAGCGGCGGGCCATCGACCCCAGCGTGACTAGTTCATAGAGCACGCTATTGTCAACTCCCGGTTTTTGCGGTTTCGTCAATATTTTATGTCAATTTTTGTATTTTTTCATATGATATAAAATGAGTGAAGAAACCACTACCAGAAACTACCCAATTTCCGTGGTAGTGCCAGACAACTAGGGAACCAGCGGTTACAATAAATCTTGGGAAGTGTTGGGACTTTTTCTAACTAAATTTTTGTCTACTGAAATTTTATGAAAAATGAACCCACTGCTATCGTTCAGTGATAAATTAATTGCTACTATTTACATTACATATAAAATTCTATTCCCTAGCCGAGGCCGAAAGCCGAGGCACACCTAAATTGCTAGGTAATATAATATTATATAATGTATTAGTAGGTAGTATATTAATATAATATAATCTTCCGAAGAGAGAAATATCTACCCCGGTATGGGAGCAAGTACTTCCTGAAGGGAAAACAGCTACTCCACACAGGTTGTGGGAGCGAGTACTTCTTCTGAAGGAAGAAACCCGCTACAACACGATACAGGAGCAAAGCACTCCCTATAGAAAAAACCACTACACTGTATGAAGGAGCAAGTACTTCTCGAAGGATAATTAGCTACAACTTCATACAAGAGCGAGTAGGTACTTTCCTAAAGGAAAACAGCTACGCTGTATATTTATGAAGGAGACAAAGTACAATTCGAGGGTGAAGTGGACACATGACATGTGTTTTGGCCATATTGAGTAAGAGGTGGTTCTACGAGTATATATACTCGTAGAACCACCTCTTACTCAATATGGCCAAATCGATTCAGCGAGAAATTTGCTATATATAGCAAATTTCTCGCTGAATCGATTGGTGACGTTAGTTTTAGCGTTTTTCCGCCAGAAATAGGGATGGGATATCGATATCCGATAGTATCGAAATATCGATATCTAGCGTCCGATATCCGATATTCTGATATCGATATCAGCACTGGCGATAATATCGATATATCGATATTCTGACAACCGATATCGGGTCGATATCACAAACTGTGATTCACTGTTATCTTTCACTGGCGAACCGCGAAGTTCTTCTTGTGGGCATCATTCCGTTTCCGTGCTGTTGTTGGCTAAAAAGTATCCGCGTTTTTGTGTTGTGTTGAGCCCCTGTTGAAATTGAAACTTAAATTGACCATGAAGTCAGCCTCAACCTGAGTACCATCAGAGAGGCTATTTTCAAGGGCGGGGAATATTCTCACCTCGGACCGGAACAGGCTGAAGGGGGAAACTCTCTCCAAGTTACTTTTCCTGGAGAGCCTCGATGAACGCTTCTTTTTTTGAATCCCGAAATATACCTGTAATTCTTTTATGATTTTGCCGTTCTTGTATTCTGTCCAATTTTCGTTTAGAAACATATTGAAATAAAAATTCCGTATTACATATTCATGTGTATAATTTAACTTTCCTATCAAGGCGGGAACAAAAAATAAATGAATAAATAAATAAAAATAAAGATCTGACTGAAAAATAATCAGAAGAATTTTTTTTTTTTTAGAAAGGAATTTTGAACCAACAGGCTGTAGGTAGGTATTGTAGCGACACTACAGTTTATTTTTGGTGACAAAATTTTTATTTCGATCATACGTTACCAAAAATATGTTCAGAGTTCAATTTCAAAAAGTCAGGGAGTCGCAACAAAATTTTCTCACAAGTGTTCTTCCGATAGTTCGTTTCTAAAAACCGTTTTCCAATTCGTGAGTTCATTTAACAATAAATCTTTTGGAGTCAGATTCATTCAGTCATCATTTGTAGTTAGTCACCACACACACACACACGCATCAACATACCATAACTACAAACTGGTGACCCCGACGTGATCATCTGAACCACGAATATGGAATCTCGAACCTCGTCCGAATCTCAGCCTCCGACAGTTCCGTCACTCCAAGTCAGTCGAGTAGCCATAAGGGTCCCGCCTTTTTGGAAGGCTAACCCCAGACTTTGGTTTCAACAACTCGACTCCCAATTTTTCAATTCGGGCATCACCAACGACGTCACAAAGTACCACACGTTAGTTGGAGCTGTCGAGAGCGACGTGTTGGCGTGCGTTAGCGACATAATCTTGCAACCACCAACACAGGACCTTTATGCCACCCTCAGACGACGACTCGAAGACCACTATTCCGACTCAGAGGAGAAACAACTTCGGAAGCTCCTCAGCGACCTCGAGCTCGGGGACCGACGCCCTTCGCAGCTATTACGCGAGATGAGAGATTTGTCATATGGAAAAGTAAGTGACGAATTTCTAAAGTCTCTCTGGCTACTGCGCCTACCCACGCAGATTCAGGCGATTCTTCTCACTACTAGCACCAACGATCTTAATCTTATCGCTACTATGGCCGATAAAATTAACGAGGTCCTTTCCGTTTCACCTCATACTATCCGTTCGGTAACACATTCCCAACCTAGCACTAGTAGGACTAGTACTACAAACAAATCGGATAGCGAGACGCTCGCCCACATTTTAAACGAGCTCAAAAATTTGTCCACTCGCCTAGACGCGCTAGAAAACCAAACATCTCGACCTCGGAGTCGGTCACTCAACCACAGAAAGTTTGAAGAGCCAACACACTACGAGGGAGTATGCAAATACCACCACCATTACAAGAATAGGGCGTATAACTGCATCACACCTTGTACTTTTTCAGCTAAAACCACCCCGGCAGCTTCACAGCGTTTCGCTGATTCTCCGGAAAAACTCCCAGAGTCATCACTAGAGGCGTCGGACGCTTCGACCCTCACACAACGACGCTTGTTTGTAGCAGATAGGGCTTCCGGGTATCAATTTTTGGTTGACAGTGGTGCGGATATTTCAGTTATCCCTCCTGCCAATCGCGTAACACTTACACCAAAACCTGGGGAGTTCCAACTTTATGCCGCCAATGGGACGACCATCAACACATACGGCTGTCAAATTTTACAATTGGACTTAGGTTTACGTCGTTCTTTCCGTTGGCCTTTTACAATTGCTGCAGTCGACAAAGCGATTATTGGGGCCGATTTTTTACATCATTTCGGCTTGTTGGTAGACATCAAAGGTCGGAGATTAGTAGACAATTGCACTTCTCTCCATGTCTCTGGTATTCTACAAGACGTTTCATGCATTGGAATTTCTACAGTAGGGCCAGCTAACGACTCTCCGTATTTTGCACTGCTTTCTCGCTACCCCGATTTGACAAACCCAAATTCCATTGGAAAAGTCGCTGCTAAACATTCTGTCACCCATCACATCCTAACTGAAGGACCCCCAATTCGTGCACGAGCTCGGAAGTTATCTCCGGAGAAAGAGGCCATAGCACGGGCCGAATTCTCTTACATGCTTGAACAAGGGATTTGCCGACCTTCCAACAGCCCATGGTCCAGCCCTCTGCACATGGTTCCTAAGAAAGACGGTACCTGGCGGCCATGCGGAGACTATCGCGCCTTGAACGCTTGCACCATTCCCGATCGGTATCCTCTCCCAAACATCCACGACTTTGCCCACACACTCGCTGAAAAAACCATTTTTAGTACAGTCGATTTGGTCAAGGCTTACCACCAAATCCCAATGGAACCGGCTGATATCCCAAAGACTGCAATTATTACGTCATTTGGCTTGTTTGAATTTCCAGTAATGACTTTTGGTCTTAGGAATGCGGCACAGAGTTTCCAACGTTTCATCCATACAGTCACTCGTGACCTAGATTTCTGTTTTCCCTACATTGATGACGTTTTGGTCGCATCCACAAACGAGGAGGAACACCTCAAACACCTCAACCAACTCTTTGAAAGGTTTCAACAATTCGGAGTCGTCATCAATGTCAGCAAAAGCAATTTCGGAATACCAGAAGTTAAATTTCTTGGTCATCTGGTCACGCCTCAGGGTACAAAACCTCTACCAGAGAAGGTCATAGCCGTTCGTGACTACCCAAAGCCAACTACTATTGCTGAATTGCGACGCTTCTTAGGAAAACTCAATTTTTACCGCCGTTTCATTCCACATGCAGCTGACAGCCAGGCGATACTCCACTCACTTCATGACGGATGTACAAAGCGCGACAAAACTCCCATTCACTGGACTCCTGAACTGGAACTCGCATTTACCAGGTGTAAGGAAAGTCTTGCAGAGGCTACACTCCTCGCTCACCCCGTTCACGATGCCACTATTTCTCTATCGGTGGATGCTTCTGGTACCTCGATAGGGGCGGTGGTTGAACAATTAGTTAGTGGGTATTGGCAACCCCTGAGTTTTTTCTCCAAAAAACTGAATCCAGCGCAGACTAAATACAGCGCCTACGATCGAGAGCTCCTTGCAATTTATGAGGCCATCAAACATTTCAAACATTTATTGGAGGGTCGGGTTTTCACAATATTTACCGACCACAAGCCTATCACCTTCGCATTCCGACAAAACCTCGAAAAAGCAAGTCCTAGACAAGTTCGCTATCTTGATTACATTGGCCAATTTTCAACTGACATTCGTTTTGTTTCTGGAAAGGACAATGTAGTGGCGGACGCGCTTTCCCGAATATCAGCTGTCTCGTCCATTCCTCAAATTGACTGGGCTAAGGTAGCTGAAGAGCAGGAATGTGATGACGAACTCAAGACACTACAACAATCCAACTCATTTAATTTCGTTAAAGTATGCATGCATGATTCTGACATTCCCATCTACTGCGACACTTCTACAGGACGACTGCGCCCTTACATCACTGCCAACTTTCGTCGAAACGCTTTTGACATTGTTCACAGCTTGTCCCATCCAGGAAATCGAGCTACCCAGAAAATGTTGAAGGCGAGGTTCATTTGGCCATCAATAACACGTGATTGTCAAGTATGGACCCGCTCATGTACCAACTGCCAGCTTGCCAAGGTACAACGCCACACAGTTAGCCCCCCAGGCGAGTTTCTCGTTCCAGGCGAAAGATTTGCCCATATTCACGTAGACCTTATAGGACCTCTACCATCTTCTCAGGGTTTTTCCTACTGTCTCACAGTCATAGATCGGTTTACCCGCTGGCCCGAGTGTATTCCTATAGCCGATTCCACTTCAGAGTCTGTGGCTCGTGCGCTCGTCGCTAACTGGATCAGTCGTTTTGGCGTTCCACTTAAAATAACTAGTGATCAGGGGCGCCAATTCGAATCCGCTCTTTTCCGATCACTGTCCAAAGTTCTGGGAATGCGTCACATCCACACCACATCCTTTCATCCATCTGCTAATGGTTTGGTTGAACGCCTCAATCGATCCATCAAGACCGCGCTTCGCGCGCATGCATCTCCTCAGTGGATTGACCTCATCCCAATAGTTCTCCTTGGCATAAGATCTGCATTCCATGAGGATGTGAAAGCCACTTCATCCCAACTTGTGTATGGAACCACATTGCGTCTGCCAGGAGAGTTTCTTGATGCCCCCACTGAACAGGAACCATCGGAGTTTGTGGCCAATCTCCAAAACATCATTGGCCAACTCAAGCCTGTTCCAACCACTCATCACGGGATCAAGACAACATTTGTTCACCCGGATCTTCGTACCTGTTCCCATGTTTTCCTCCGCCATGACGCCTCCCGACGACCACTGCAGGCTCCCTACGATGGACCTTTCCTTGTTTTGGAGCGAGCCGACAAGTTTTTCAAGCTCCATGTCCGAGGCAAGGACACCTTTGTATCCGTGGACCGCCTCAAGCCAGCTTATGCCCTCGCCGAGTCGCCCCAAAACCTTGGCTCGGTAGAGCAGATAGAGGAATCCGTTCATCCCAAGCCACGCAGCGTACGACGAGTGCGTTTCTCGTCCCCGGAGGAAGGGGAGTGTCTGTAGCGACACTACAGTTTATTTTTGGTGACAAAATTTTTATTTCGATCATACGTTACCAAAAATATGTTCAGAGTTCAATTTCAAAAAGTCAGGGAGTCGCAACAAAATTTTCTCACAAGTGTTCTTCCGATAGTTCGTTTCTAAAAACCGTTTTCCAATTCGTGAGTTCATTTAACAATAAATCTTTTGGAGTCAGATTCATTCAGTCATCATTTGTAGTTAGTCACCACACACACACACACGCATCAACATACCATAACTACAGTATCAACACTAGATGTCACTACTTTGTCCACGGTAAATTATTGACCAGTTGGTATCTTAGGTAGGAACTGCAAGTGCAAAAATGTTCGGAGAAAAGGAATGAAAAGGGTGAAATTAAAAAAAAACGAAGTAGGAGTTTTTATAACCGATATCGATATATATCGGTTGATATCGATATTATGAAGCCGATATCTACCTGGTATCGATACCACTCTTCCGATGTCAATATCGATACCGATATCGATATCGAGCCCTCGATATCCCATCCCTAGCCAGAAACCCCCAAAGAAACGTGTTGTAGCTACCGGCTGCAGCGTCACACAATCGCATAGCAACCATCGACCAACTTTGTTCTTCATTGGCGTAGGGGGGATATGAGGTGTCAGCCAAAAATTGAATCTTTAGTAATTTTAGCAGAAGTTTCGTCTTGGAAGGAACTTCCAACGTTATTGCATTGATAATAGGAGAAATCAGTTTTTTGTATCTCCTGTAAAATCTGGAAAAATGAGTTAGGCCACGTTGTCACTTCACACTCGAATTGTACTTTTCGCTGGAAAACAGCTACACTGTGTTATGACGGAGACTAAGTACCACTTCCAACGGATAAACACCTCGCTTCACAATTTCAAATATTTATGAAAAATAAATATAAACAGTTTGGTTTTAGAGAACAGGGATTTGACCTGCGTCTCCTGCCTGTTTAAATACTGCTCGTAGGAGCCCCTTCTCCAACTTTCGGGAAAACCCCAGGTCATTCTCCTTACCACCAGCCAACGCCCTGATCTGCTGGGAAAGGAAAGGATTTCACGAGAAAATATTTAGATTTGAACCATTTTGAATTGGCGATCTGATACACACTGGGCTAGGAATCGTACAACTAAGATGGGCAACTATTTTCTTTTTAATTTTCTGCATTAAAATATATATTTTGAAACGGTTTTATAGTTATTTACTCATGTTCAATGACTATACACTTGAATTCAGACATCTCCAAGCCTCAAAATTGGAGTTGCCAAGTTCTACACGAAAAACTTTATATTTCCACAAGTCAGTAATAATCGAGTTAGTTCTGTGGTTTTCAAATGGTGTTGTATTCCAATTCAATGGTCCATTCTGTGAGTTCCTTGTCGAATACACGAGCCTCCAGTGCTGTCCCAACGCTGTCGAATTCAGTCAATGTCGATAGAGTGGCCTTGTGCGATAGACCTTGAGTATAAGAAGGAAAAGACGTGAAAAATTCTGACAGTGAATGTAATACAAGGGGGAAGGGGTGCATGCGCTGTGCGGGAGCGAAAGTTACGCAAGTTGCCACCAGGCACCTCCTCCGGTTCCCTTGTGATGCAATAGGAGAAAGTTTGCAAGTGAGCTCCAACAATTCTCGTTTCTACCTACCGAATTTTCAGCTCGGGAACGAGATATGAAATATTTGTTTCCTAAATAGTTTTTCCGGGAGTCATGTACGAGTATGAGGTTAAAATCTCGTAGTTATTAACGATACACGATCAGAGGTGGTAGATCAAAGTAGGTACCAACGTGTCATGTACGTTAAACATGACACACAGAGTAGTCATGTACGTTAAACATGACACACAGAGTAGTACAGTAACGTGTATACACGGTTCTTCCATTTACACTGTTTTCCATTAATGGGTACTCAATATATTGAGTACCCATTAATGGAAAACCGTGTAATGAAGTCACTTTATATTAAATGAACTGCCTTATAACGCACTACGAAGGTCGCATGAGCCTCGCTGTAAGCTTTGCAGTCAATATCTGATTTTTGATGCCCTAAGCTAGTGGTTCTCAACCTTTTCACTGCTGAGCACCACTTCGTACCCTTCTGACCGAAGCGGACCACATACCATAGAATCAAAATTTCCACAACAGTTACATACGAGTTAGGACATTGGTCGTTTTTAAATGATTCATGAGGATATTGCTTTTGGCAGCCATTCACAGTTCATATAGTATATGGATTGGCCAACCCACCAAAAGAATAAAAACTCCTAGTTAAAATTAAATTTGTTTCTTTCCTATTTATTTATCAAGAAAATATTTAAACAATGATGGGGGATGTCGAGGGCCGGTTAAATTGAAGATGTTTTATGTGCCAACGTTTCGAAGAAATATTTCTCCATCACCAGGGCAGTAGTTGAATAGTGTAAAAGATTGAAAAGCGTACAAATATTTAAACTAACTTTGTACTTATGTTTGTGTTTGGTACTAGTTCCTCAGGTTGTAATATAATGGTAAATTCAAGTCTTTAGGCCAACTCGTGAAGCAAATGAGGCCGAAACTAAACGAAGATAGCCGAACTAACTATTGGACGCCTACGAATCTCTCTGCAAGCGCGTGTGGTCAACACGATACTGCAAACTCACGCTTCAGGAGATTGAAACCTACCGCCAAAAATTCTACCATGGAGCAGTTGCATGTTGAGTAAACCAATTTCGGTAGATGCATTAATTTTCGTCCAGATCCAAGATTCGATTATCATTATCATCATCATTATTTTTTATTTATTTATTTATTTTTTCAACAACAACAATAAAGCCATTTATTACCATAATCCGCATAGTACATAAATAAAAGAATTGGATACTTAAAGTAAAATTATTCGAGTACAAATTTATGTAGGTAAAACAAAAACATTTGGCAACATTAAAGTCCAATCCAAAAAGTTCGGACTGAAAAGTCCACGAAAAATGGTCCATAGTCTGAAAAGTCCAAAAAAATAAAATCCACAGAAGAGGTCCCTAAACAGATTTATTGAAGTCACAAACCATATTTATTGAAGCATTTTAAACAATCATATCAACGATTTTACAAGTGTAAATTGTGCCCAATGGACGTCATGTATTCTAGTTCTCTGTTATCATCAACGTAGTCTTGGTAGCTGTTGACTAAGTTTGCAATGCGATCTTTGACTCGTTTTAATTTACCCGCAGACAGATTTTTTAACTTCTTTCCCAAACGTAGTATGTAGGCTGTCCTATTCTATGTCAGACTGTTCCTTAGCCAACTCATTAATAATATTGTAAAGGCTGTTTGTAAATTACTAAAATTGTAAAGGCTGTAAATCATCAGAGTTTTAAATGCTCACTCCCTCGCTCGTTTGCAGTTGCCTAGCTCTTGCGAAAAGTAAAAAAAAAAATCCCCTAAACCACAGATCTCGTACATATAGATTAGTAGGACATACACATTTAGTGGAGGTAGAGCGTTAGAGGACATAAAGTCCAAACCAAAAAGTCCTCACCGAATAGTTCTTGAACCAAAAGGCTACTTGAACTTAATATTAGGTTATGAAATAATAATATGAAGTTGCAATATCTGAAGAAGCAAGGAAGGCGCACATTAATTTACAACAGATGTATTTACCAGGTACTTATAGGATATTAGTAATGTTGTGCTTAAATATCATGGAATTGTCGAGTTTTTTTCAAGGTACTCCCAAGTTTTACAGCCATCTGATTGCTTGACCCGCTATAGCGATGCCCTAACGGTTTCTAAATCACTTCTAAATAAATTTAAACTCTAAATATCCAAGAAATACCGATGAAACTGCTGAGATGAACCCAATTCCAAATTGTAAATGTAGAGTTTGAACGTATAAATTTACAATTTGGAATTGGGTTCATCTATGTAGAGTTTGAACGTATAAATAATTGTACACACTTGAGGATCACTAAGGATCATTTCAAATTCCACCGTTTCCCGCTATACAAAATGTATCATTCAACATATTTTAAAATTCAGTATACAAAATTTGTATACATTTAATGTACGACTGCTTCTTGCATTGAAATGTCTGATGTGTAACGGAAACATTTCAGAAAAAGCATCAGGACCTTCAAAGTCAGAATCAATTTTGTCAATGAATTTTAGGTTGTCTTTTTAGTGAATTTTCGAAAAAAAGAACCTATTGTTCTCGGTCCAAAAGTTTTAAAACTTTAGACCATCCCGAAATCACTGCCAAAAATATGTATGTGTCATTCAAGGCGATAACTCTCGATAGCATTGAGATAAAAAGTTCAAATTTGCACAAAAAATCTGTCTTGGCAATCGAAAGGCTAAGTTCGTAGATGGTCAGAATCGGGCGACTCTAATTTCTTTTGTCCCAATAAAGTAAATAATAATGAAAACAAAGCGGTTCGTGGGTGTAACGGACCTTTGAAATGATATTCGATAGATTAGGTCGAATTGACCATCACGACAGTCGTTATCGCTGATGATATCGACTCTATTCTTCCCGCTACGGCAATATTCCAAAATCGTCATTCCACAGAGATAAGTCACAAAAAGTGTACAATGGCCTTTCTAACCACAAACGTAACAGCAGGTACAGGGTCCCGTAACAATGGACACGTTAGGTATCCAGTGATCACCCCAACGGACAAGGTAGACGAATAAAAAGGGTCGGGGCAGACCGGGTAGTTCGCAAAGGGGTAAATGAGGACCAGCCGTTTTTCGCACTACCGAGTCATAACTTTTCTCACAGGCACAACTTACCTCATTAGTTGGGCCCTTAAGTGACGACGGTGGTGGGACGGGGGTAGGGTGTGTCTAGTTATATTTAAACCTTCAGGAAGTGAATGTTGCATTCCTTCCCCGTGCAAGCTTGTAGTTATAAGTAGAATAAGTTGTAATCGAGTTATTCAGATTACACAGGCGACAGGTGAGGTTTCCTTCTCGTGCTGCAAATTACATGATACGAATGTAAATCGCCAATGATGTTTGTAATTTTACTGAAAACGTTATAGACATGCACTTGCACTCAGTCATTAAAAATGCAAATATCATTTGAGCAAAAACATATTTTTCGTTATTTGGGTGAAAAATTAAGGGTTCATTGCAGTACTTATTTTCATATTACAGTCAAGCGAAAGGCGTCGTTCACTTCACTTCCCTCACTTAACGCGAAAAGCCTAAAAAAATCCAAATTATTTTATTCAAACTCAATTTGATCTAATTATGACCTATGAGAAAAAAGAGCCACGTCTTCCACGTAGAAAATGTTCAGGAGAGCCAAAAATACGAAAAACTAGAAAAAATGTCGAAAAGCAAAAATGTGTGTTATTATCGACTATGACAAGAAATTCAACTTGCATTCTGATCTCCAGGGTTATTTTTATAATTTTATCTTTTGTTTTATGAAAAATCTACGTGGGCTTTATTTCTGTGCTTTCTGGGTGAAGGCGGTTAATTCTAAAAAGAAGGATTTGAGCTATGTGAATCGAAAGTTCCATAATTTTTCCGAAATCACGTATTAGAGAATTTTGTCCAAGTGAGCAGATAGATTTTTAAAAACCCCTCTCTCACTTTCAATTGCATATAGCTCAAACCTACTTTTTGGACTCTATCCCGAAAACGCAGATATATATCGAAAAAAAAAAACGGAAGCAAACTCGAGTATCAAGTAATGGAGGAGGGGGGCTTCCACTGATTCAATTTCAGTGTGTACCGTTACTTTATAGTGGTTTTTCGAAAATTGTCTCACTCTCGACTTGTCCTAAACATATTTCAACACCACCATAAGTCATCATGATTTCCAAAAACTAACTGTGCTACTATTGTTCAGCACATTCCCTACTGTAAGAATCATTGTCTCCAAACCTCAGAAGATACCTAACAGGGAAAACTTCTTTACTAAAATCAGACTTCAGGGTCCACTACTAGGGGAGAAAATCAACAGAATTAGGAGAAAACAAGGCTTTTACCACAATTCTCTGCGTTTTCTGTATCATATAATATTATTGAGGGATTCACATGAGATTCACAGATGTCCCGTGAGTTACTCTGCATGTATCAAGTTACAAAAAAATATATATACATATTTCAATATTTCAAAGTTATTTTTTGCCATTGAGGGTCTTCGAGTTTACAGACAAGAAGAGTGCAAGACGAATTTATACGCCCACAATATATCGCAAGGGCGTTAGTTGAACAGCGAGTTACAACAACCGACTTGGCGAATGAAAGGTCCGCCGCCCTTCAAACCTTGATATTTATGGAGCCCAAAGGTCCCATTGAACGACCACAAGTGTAGTATTTCTACGGGAGTAGTATGATAATAATCTCGGATACGCCGAATCGTTCATCGGCCGGACAACCGCACAAATATCGGAACGTTCGGACGGTCAATAACAGTGACTTATGTTGGTTAACGTAAATTCCTGACCTTCTACGAACGAGTTTTCCGGCAGCTGTTTGTACGTGTAACAGCTCTCAGTCGAACTTCAATTTTCCTTCAAATTGATCTCAACATAGTGTTGGTACGTGATCGAAAAACGTGAAACGCATGAACCGTACAAAGTACTGTTGATAGTTGATTTCAGTTAATCTGAAGGACTGATTCAGCACGGAATCTTTACATTTACTAAAAACAGTTTGGTAGAAATTCGATATTTCTTAAGATTAACAACAGGTAAAGTCACAAAACAGTTGTCCACATTTTTCAATATCACAAATCTCAACATTTAGAGACCCAAGTTTAACAGTAGCAAATACATCATGATTAAAGGGTGAAATAATTCAGCATTTTCCAGGCATCAAATAACTCCAATTACCCAAACTCGGAGGACATCAAATTAGGCGGCCGATTAGGGAGTTCTATTGCCTCCCGTTGTTGGGGCGGAAGGCGGCAACGGCTCGTTATTCGCGGATTTCGTATTATTTAACTCATCTCAGCGGCTTAAACCCTTGAATATCTCCTAATGACGATTTTTTATGAGTGTACAATTTTGGAGACCCGATTCATGATATTTCGATAATTGGTAAAATAATAAATAATGCGGTAAAATTATTAAAATATTGAAGATATTAAAATCTAATCGGCAAGGAACCTTGTACTGCCTGGTAATCAGAATCAACAACTTCATTAAAAAGGGCTGCAAAGAAATTCAAAATTAATAAGTGAAATCGTGATGACCTACGGCCACATGACGACCCTTAATTCGCCATTGAACCGACCCCGTATCGCCAACTAAAAGGTAAACTTGATGCAATATTATGAATGGGACGTTATATAATGCGATCTGATAACGTTGCATAATTTTTCACTCAGATCGTATCGGAGAGGAAGCGGTAGATAACGATAACGATTCAATATTTCCGTAGACCTCCGACGCCCCGTTACGATTTGTTGACTCGTCTCGCGACGATGCCCGAAGTAAACAAATGCGTTCGGTGAAATAGATAAGTTCTAAATACTCGTTTTCTTTGTACTCTCAAGTGCGGGACGACGGGACGTTTCTGCGGAAAAATAAACAAAAATGATAATAGCGTAATTGTGGGGGGTTACGTGTATTGTGTGGCAGGCTGGAACAGATACGTCGACGAAATAACGGAAGAGTTCGCTTAAGAAAATATTTTTCTTTCAAATTTTTGATAACAGCGACTGGACTCAACTCAATATCAATACGGGATTGTCATTGCGGTTGAGACTTCATTTGAAACGCAGTTGAATACAAAATATAAACCTTAAAGCATACAACTAATACACGCAGCATTAAATTTTGCTTAAATATTTACCTAATGGGAACATAAACAAAACTTGCACATTTTGGTTTTGGTTTCTAGAAGTGGTTTTGGCACGGGATTCATCTCAGGAAGAGATTTTTTTAAATGTATCTCCTACGCTATGTAAACGAAATTTCTGGTTGAAAATAGGAACACTGACAGTTCTAACTAAACTGAACAAGAATCCAGAGTGAAATGTAGTATTTTCAAACCGTCAGAAGTACACCGAAAGTTCATCTCACGAGTTTTGTATTTATAAGGCGAAGGAACGCTGAATATTCATAATTCAGACCGTTGAATGAGATAATGATACAACGGCTGTATCAACATTCGAGATTATTCATAGGTCTGATAAGGATCTTCGTGACCCGCGGGACGAGACAGGTTTATTTTTCTAAATGGAAAAGAATCGTCATATTTCGATTCCGTAGTAAAACTTTGATTGCATGCTTTGTGATGCACGAGGATGCGAGGACTTACAAGCACTGAATTGAAACATTGAACAAAATCTGGTTAAATACGTCAAAAGTCTCCCAACCTGTAATTTTGAGTAGCAACTCGTGAATACGATTAGAGCCATTTCAAACATTATTTCGAGATTAAAACACGATGATGAAGTCAGAACTGCGATATCGTATCCCGTTATCAGATTACAGCAGATGAACGGTGAAGACATCTCAAGTGACAAACACGTTTCTTCATCTTCAAAGTGCTTCAGTTTGAGGAAGGAATAAGATATCGCAATTCTGATTTCATCTTCGCGTTCACAGTAACAAAACCCTTTAAAACGAGGTGTCACGTGTTTCATTTTGGGAATTTATGGGTAATTTTTCCTTCCTAAAACTCCCCAAAACCCCCCTTAGAGTGGCGGGATTCTGACCATCTACGAACATAGCCTTTTAACTGCTAGGAAGGATTTTTTGTGCAAATTAAACTTCTTATCTCAATTCTATCGTGAGTTATCGGCTGGAATGACACATGAATAAATGAATAAATGTATATATGAGTTTCGGAGATTTTTGGCAGTGAATTCAGGATGGTCTGGAACGGATATTGTTATGAAAAGTTTTCGAAAATTTGAGTTTTAAAAATATACGATCGAGAACAATAGCTTAATTTTCTTTGAAAATTCGCTTATAAAACAGCAGTTCAAAATGCAGGCCAACAGTAAGTGAGGATTATACTTCAACCCCTCACGTAGTTTACTAACTAAAAATCATTTTTGGTCATGTCACCGAAGTTGCCACATTCAAGCAACATCGTGGGAAATTTGTACACTAGATTGTGTATTTTAAAATTACACTTGGTTAAATAAACGTTCTTGAAATCATTGTATACTGAGGAAAATTGACTTTTGGTAGAGTTTGGGACATGATATTTTCAAGTGTTCTTCAACATTTATCATTCAAATACTATTCAATTTTCGCTGATTGAGAAAATGCACCATTTACCAATACAAGTCGTAATAATAACAGTTAAAGGCAACTTTTTCATGTTAAAAAGTAATCAATCCAAATCCATCAAACGCCAATTTTCACCAATGTTTTTGACGCGGTGAACCCGAAGTTTGTTTTGATTGAAATTCGCCGGAATACACTTTCGTTTGGTATTGATGAAACGAGAGTTTATTGCGATTTTAAAGGTTTTTTCAGGTGTGTCCGAACCGGTCATTTCAACGGAACTACGGACATCAGACTCTACTTCCGCGATTTACTCGATTTTTTTTTTTTTTTTTTTTTTTGAAACGATATTTTGCCGGTAAATGAGTGAAATCGAATTTTTGAATCTCTACAGGCGCCACTTGTCGGTCAAATACTCTCGGTCTAAAATATAAAGAGAATGACGTTCCTAATCAGCCGACTCGCTGATTTATCTAAAAGGCAAACACGACCTACTTTTAGGCTCATCATCAAAAGAAATAAAAACGAGAAAAAAAAGTTTTTAGAACAATAAACGTTCATTCAACCTTTCTTATCGACAATCGACAGACCGTTCAATTCCATTTTGGGTCAGATTTGGAAAGTTCTAAAAAAATACGAATATTCCTCAGATTCAAGACATTCAATTATATTCAAGATCAAATCGCAGCAAATCTAATTTTTGAAGGATCACATCTACTAACCCAAAGTCATGTACCAAATCGCCTCAGTTCAACCTCGTCCTGGAATATGTGAACATTTTCGGGAATATTCGCCTCAGAATTACTCAGATACTTGACTTTGACTCAACGCTTGCCACCAAAACAATTTGCCTGCCAAAGTTTTCAATCAGCTTGTCTAGTAGTAACCTAATATTGGTTCAAACCCAAACGTTTGTCATGTATTGAACTCTGAAATACCACACCTGAATAAAACGTGGAGGATACAGTGGATAAAATGCCACGTAACTGATATTTTTGAGGTTTTTAATGGAGATGGTACCTGAATGGAAATAGTGAGGATTAGTACATGATCATTATGTGTAAACTCTTTTTTTCTACTAAATTAGAGCTAATAAATAATAATTTTTAGGTCTAAAAACCGTTTAATGGTGTCCCCCAAGGAACAGTCACCAAAATATCAATAAACATGTATTGGATAGTTTCACAATTTCCGCTGAAACATTTGATCATGTTTACCTGAAACAACTTATTCAAAACCCTGTAGTTAATGAATACCACAAAGTTAATGGAATTGCATTGAAAAAAAAAACTTTCTTAAATAATTTTATTTTATTTCCTGCGATACATAGTATACAGTAGTTTCTTGATAAGCAAAAATCTAATTTTGTGAAAAAGTGCACTTGATCACTTTTTTTACCAACCCGACGGTATATCATTGGGTCATTGATAAAAGTGATCAAGTAACATTTTACAAATTTTACAGGAGAGCCTTCCAAAGTTTCTCAGTCTTTCTGAATCGTTAAATGGACATTACAAACAGTATCTTCCTTCGTATTCCCTTTTATGTGATTGAACGTAGCATTTAGTGTCTTACTAAAATTAAAAACCCTCCAAAATCCCGTTAATATTGAAATTATAGTGATTTTTTTCTGTAGAAAACGGACTTGGTCAGTACTACCAGCCCAAATTTCTTTGAGAGTATGAACAGGAGTCCGCAAAATGTGTCCATCTGGCACATGGTCAGTTTTACCAAACAAACTTCCGTATCCCCCGTAATAGTGAATTGAAGAAAAACTGACCATTTGCCACTTGATCAATTTTACATGGAAACAAAATGAGCGCATTTCCTTCATAATCACTTTTACCAGCAGAGTTCTGTCCAACCAGTGGAATCGATTGTGGGGGTTAATGTGATCATGTGCCAGATGATCATGTGAAGGTCAAAATATCGAGGTGCAAAAAATTATTTTGCCTTTTTCTTCAAATTGAAGTGAAATATCATTATAAACCCGTTTTCAGTTTATAAATCAACAACATCCTTTTCTCAAAAAAATGTCACTTGATCAATTCTACGATCCCCCCACGATATATAAACTTGACTGAATTGTGATTTGGGTAGTTGATGGGAAGTCTCCAAATCAACAAATTTTGTTGATGGGTAGTTGAATTGATGAATTGATCCCCAATGTGGGTGGGTGCGTACATAAGAATAATTGGTTATTTGTACAATTATTTCATGTATAAGTCATATCGAAAAAATATTACTAGGTCAGCCCGTTATTTGGCACAGCTGTGGGACTCGCAAGGATGCTGCATATATGACAGTGCAGTTCAGAAGATAACAACCCCCTTGTGATAATATTTGCAGCGTTTTCTTTCATTCCATTCGAGTGGACACGCCTACAGAAGTCACGTCGATGACGTCAACTCCTAGAGCCCTCCTCTTCCGCAATTTATATCCACCTCCTTCGTACTATCGCTATTCGTCTTCTATTCGTCGGTGCGGTAGAAAAGACACCACGTGATATCATTGTTCGGATTAAATTGAAGAGGTGCACTTGCTCTATCTCCTCCGCTTTGTCCCTCGAATCTGGTCTGGCATCCCATTTTCCTTCAGGGCAAAATCCCGATGTCTTTTCCTTTAAAAGGTTTAAAGATTTTCTTTTCTGTGGAGGGGGGAGAAGGGGGGAGGGGTGTTATCGTCAAAAAAACGAAAACAGATACCCATCAGGGTTTTGTGATATTGAGTTTCTTGCTCTGAGATATTTTTCGTGTCTTCTGAGCGGATGTAATTTCGGATATTTGTTGGTAGGCAGTTCTGAATGAAAACGACCTGTGAGATGTACAGGTCGACTAGGCACTTGGTTCGAATATCGACGAGACCGTCGCTGAGCTAGTTGCTGACTACTACCACTCGAGAGAGGACCTGATCATCGAATACACAATTTTATACTTCAATTATTTAGTATTGTTACTGGACTTACAAGGACATTGTACACAAAAAAGTGATCTAGTCATAACAGTAATTTTGATAGAAGGGTTTCCAGACAGAAATCTATTCATAACAATGATCTTGATGGAGGGTGATATACATAGACGGAACAGTGATCTAGTCGTAACAGTAGGTAATCTTGATAGAAGGGTTTCTAGACGGAACAGTGATCACGATTTTGAGGCGATTACCTAGACTGAAGGGTGTTCTAAACAGTGCAGTGACTTGTACATGACGGCGATCTGAACGAAAAATGATAATCCGTTGCAGAACTGTCTGCAGCGTTTCGAAGACATGAAACCTAGGGTTGTAAAACGTTTCAAGTAAATCAACGTGTATTTTGAGGCCGTAGAACTGCGTACACGACCGATACCGTACGGAAAAGACCGTCTAAACTCCTTCGTGTCGGCAGATTTTCGTCGATTTCGCTCTGTCTTCAACGGGCTGAACAGCGTGGCCGTTGGTGGAAAGTTCAAAAACCTCAGGCTGCCTCTAATAAAGGCGAATTATCAGTTCCTGATGGTTATCGGCAAACTCCTAGTCTGAAAGGCCAAAAGCCAACTTCGGTTCTGAGCAAACTCGCATCTGCCGGTCATAGACCCCGACAGCTGTCGGCGAAGGCTTTTAGCGGATATTTTGTCAAGAGCCCGGACAGCGTCTGTATTTGCACAGATCGTGAGACGGCGTGGGATGGAAGGTTTTGTTGTTGTTATTTTCTCGCTGTGAAACGCATCAAATTATAAGACGAGGTACCCACAAGTTAGATATCACATGAATATCGAATGAGAGGGTCATAACGACTAAACACAACCGTTATACTAAGCGAAAAATTATACGTCTTCCGAACACAAAATTCCATAACAACCACACGACGGTACCTGATCAAGTACAAGATCTGATTTGTGCAGGAGTGGAGCAACCCATTTCTGCCTACAGACAGAGCGAACCAATTTGAAGGCCAATCGTTTTTACAAATAAAAATTTCTGTCTATAAAATGGTCGCACAGACCGCCTAATGACAATATAAAATTTATATTCATTTAATGAATAACCACTGAAAATTTCGTCAGAATCGGTTTTTGTGAGCTCTCAATATCACACGTTTGGGAATCCGCAAATTCCGTTGATCTGGACTTATTATTGAGGATTCCAATCAAACAGCAATTGCGCGGACGAAAAGCCTCGGTAGGATATTTCATGAAATTCATCATGAAACCACGCAAAGACTCTCATATTCACTGTGACGCTCAAAAAAATGTCGAAGGTTCGACCAGGAGTTATTTAGACGGAATTCAATAATAGAACCATTCAGGGACCAACTCTCTACATTTCCAGACAAACAGAAATGGAACGAAATTCCATCCAAAGCAAAACACAAGAAAAAATTTCGATTTTGTACAACAAAATTTAAAAAAAATTCCGTCTACACAATGAATTTTGATTTATTACTATAGTTTGAGTCGCTTCTCATTTCCAACATATTAGTGCATATAATATAAGTACATTCTCAGTAGTTCAAAAATCTAGCATATGTATTAGGTACTTAGTTTAAAATACATGCAGACAAATTTAGGGCGTTTGCCAAAAATTCGTTTGAAATTATTAGAAAAATCACGAGTAACATAATTAAATGACAATATCACAATACTAGCATGCATTACGTACTTGAATAGAGTGTAAATTAGTTTTGACCAAAGTTGTAACGGGTTTGTCCATAAGGAAAAATCAAGAACGTGATGACTGGTGAAAGAACGAACATCATGTATCAGCCACATATAGTGCATAAAAAGTAAGAAATATCATAAAACTCACACCAATCACCATATTCATGATTCACATAGCCTCACACCGAAAAATGAAATTTTGACGGGAGTTATGTACAGATATTGTGGTCATCTAACAATAAATTCGCGGAGGGCAGCCCAACGGACATCAATGAAACGATGAAAGGTAAATAAATAAATAATAATAAAAAATTGGAAGATATTACTGAATTTAACTCCGTGAGGGATAATTCTGATTCCGCATCTTATAGAGAGCATACCTCGGCAAACTGCAAAGAAGAAGAAAATACAAAAATAATCCTTCTCGTTCAATGAGAACAACATCACACAATTCATTGTAAAAGGGTCGACTTTTCTACGGTACAACCAAGGAAAATGGCTACTGGAGGAAAACTACTCGTCAATTATCCGAAATCAAAATGATAGTGAAAGGGCCTATGAATGCAGTGATTGGATGGAGAATCATTGGCGGAAGTTACATTCTCAACTGTTATATTTGGGGTGATACAAGAGTTTCGTTTAGGGTTGAAGATCATCGTTCAAGATACAGTTCAGAGGTGAGAAGGGAATAGTAGTGAATATGAGAGAAAATATGGAACTAAATTAACATTATGGTAGATAAACATCCCTACACCACAATAACTAACAGTCAACGTTAAATTCAACGGTCAATCGATACATTCCGGAGGAATAGGAATAAGTTTCGAAGTCAGTCAGCTTGTCCCTAGTTATAGCCGTAGGGGTGGAAGGTGAGTGAAGGGCAAGGTGATAGGGGAGAGTGGGGAAGTGAAAGGTTGTTTGTCAGCAGGTGTGGATATGATGTGTGACTTTACTGATTGAACAGCAATATTATGCAGTGAATGACTACATGTTATTATATGAGTAGGTATATAAATTATGAAAAAATAAAGGTTGTTAGGTCGTCTTTTGTGTTGTATGTTACTGTCGTGTGGGTGTTATGTCATCTTATCCTCATGTACCTGTCATATAACGGCGTATACCTAGATATCCCTTAGGGTATCCAATTACAAAGGATTAAACGTAAGACTCTGACCGTTAAAAAAGAGAAACAAACAACCTTTCACTCCTATCACATTGCCCTTCACTCGCCTTTCACTTCCCTTGACCACATGAGACAGTACAAACTGACTGACTTGATGAAACACCTTCAACATTCGACGAGTAAAGACGGATTCCTCTGGAACGTATGTTAATTGTACTTTATTCTAGGAGAACTAACCCTTCAGGTTAAATATTTGATACGTTTATTCTTGATAATGATTTGAAATCCAAAGATTCCAAACGCGCTATGGGTGTATTGTACTGTTTGTTACTTGAAATTCGGTGGAATATAATTTTTGCAAAACTATTGAACTAGAACGCTTGAAGGATTTGATGGGAAGAAAAATATTTCATCCACCAACCTTCACAATTGAATTAACAAATATTCCATTGCCACCAAAAAAGCCATAGTTTTCGTTTACCTGCTTAATTGTTCTGAGTGAAACTAAATGAATGATATTATATTCTAAGTAAATAATAGAACGAAAAGCAATTTTAGCTGTTATACTCGTAAATGTTGACGAACGTACCTTTGATGGAGCCTGATGAGGTATGAGGTTGTTGAGAGTTGTGCGGCGTTTCCGACTCCTGATCCGAATCCAATTTGGACCCAACTGAATTCCACATTTCAAACATTTTTGGACTAATTTTGTTTAATTTTCTAACAATTTAATTAAAAAGTCTTGCGTTAATACGAGAATTCACAAAACGGTGGCACTTGAGATTTTTTTTTTCTGTATATTTACTTTGCTAAATTTATTTAAACTAGACGAGAAGAATGAGATAATTTTGATTTATTGACGAGTTGGTAGATTTTTTTTGTCAATGAGGTAAAATGTTGAGTTTGTTTTGGAGGGAAAAAAGCCACGTGTTACGTGTTGTCCATAAAATTCGAACTACTGGTTCTGACGGACAGCATGGTCGGGGGTCAGCGGAGTGACGTCATCGCCATCGTCAAATTCGAATAACTCCAGTCGGTGGCTAGAAAACAGGAAGAAGACAAATGTCATTTCAATTTTGAGACAAGTCAAATGTCAAACTCTTGCGCTCGTCGGAAGTCCCAAAATGTTCCACGGAAATTTGACTGTTAGACGGTTCTTGTTCGACGGTTGGTCGTTGAGTCGTTTAGATGGCGGTGGTAATTCGAACTGTCGTGAAAATCAGTATTTGATTGAACTCAGGCGAGAGACGGTTTCAAACCGCGTAAAACGAAACGGCAAATCATGTAAATCATATGAGAAATCTGAACGAAATGAACGACGAAACACACGAAAAAACCTGTTTCGGTTCGATACGTTCATTCCATGCGGTCTGAAGGATGTTAAGGGCTCCAAGTGGCGGCCGTGTAACTATTTTACGAGTATGTCAAAAGTATGCCACTCGAGGCTTTAATAATGATAAATTTTAAAATGCACTGTTCAGCTCTAGATTCAACATTTCGCTCGACTAGTACCACACAAAATCCACACACGAAATCGTCCCTTAAGATCCCAAAAGGTGCTTTCCAACGTACTGTAGTAATTTCTATGGTTATCGCGGTTTTCATACGTTGAAGAAGCATTTTCCTGCATTGCAATACAGGCCAAACCAACGAGCTAGAATGACGGACCAAAGTATTTCGCATAAGTATCTTCTTAACTCATTTGGTCAAAGAACTAAGTTAACCTTGTGGGATCTCAAGGGACCAAAAGGGACCAAGATTTAATCGTTCTTACAGTGGAAATCCCAGTTGTATTAAATCCCAGTTGTACAAATTTTGGTGATAATTTCTAGTCCAGTTTGGTCTTCCGTTTGTAAGGGAATATTTCCCACAATAATTGTCTCTGTTAAGCCCCCGAAATCGTCGTGATAACAAACAAAGAGCCGACCAAAAGAAATGAAATTTGAAAAAAAAAAAAAAAAAATCCCGTAAGTTGTGAGAAGGTTTTGGCGATTTCCCTCGAGAGCGTAACGTAACCAGCGCCACTCCCGACCGTCTTTCTCCACCAGGCGGCCGAAAAGAAGTTCCTTTTTACGTAATAACTTTCTTTCTTCTTTCCCCCCAATCAGTTTTATCTCTCTGACAAATCCCACAAACACGAATAGACTCGAAAGTTTCCGCGGCGTGGGCGGAGCGGTACGAAATAGGCTTAAATAGGTACCTAAGACCGTCGAGATGACTTGTTCCGTGGTGTTGTTGACATGTTAATGTTAAGGGTACAACATAAAGAGCTTAAACTCATTTATTTTAAAGATGAGGGATGCTCTAAATTTAAAATCACTAGCCGATCGTCGGAAAGTATTCGATGTGGTTTTCGTTTATAAACTGATGAATGGTTTGTACAACGCTCCAAGCCATCTCGAAAGTTTGATATTCAAGACGCCAATGTTCCACTCTAGGAATAAAGACATATTTGTGCCTAACTACAAGCGCACAAATTATTCTTTTAACAGCCCGCTTACCATGGTAAGGGGGGTGAATTCTGCAGAATTCAGCGGCTGGTAAATGATGTAGGTGTCGATTTGGACTTTAACTTTGAGTCAGAGAGGACAAACAACATAAAAGAAATCACCTATATGAATATTTCCCCAATGATGGTATCAAAGATTAATTAAAAATTGATAATTATTACATTTTTTGTGGTATCTTTTTTTTTGTAGCAATGCACACGATATTTGTTTTGATTTTTCTTAGGATTTGTTTTTAATTCATGTTATTCTGTGTGGTCCGGAATGTAATTTGGTATTTTTGTGTAATTGGGATTGTATCCCGTTTTCTAAAATAAATAAATAAACCCTTAAACGACACGGTAATTTTAACACCACAATTTAAAAACCGCAGGGTTCAGGCAGTTTTTTCAAGACGCGTGATACTCGTATTGAACCCGAATATAATTACTTTTTTCCTTCCTACTGATCTCATGGGAAGATCATAAACAACACAAACTTGTAAGAAATGGTTGGTTTTTTTATTGCCAGATCTGGGATTTTCTTCTATTAACACCAAATTTATTTCAAAATTAGAGAGAGAAACATCAAAATGTTGACGAGTAATTGCGCAATGAGGGTTCAGGATGTCCACCACCGATGGCGAAACTTTCTTCTAGGCCTTTTACTGCAGAAAAACCGTCTAGTTTTCAATATCAAGCGTGGAAAATTAGGTGGTGTCACCAGAACATCCGTCGGGATTTCTCGATTAGGCGGTGTCACCACCGAAATACTCATACGAAAACTCTACCGATTTCCCGGATCGGAGTGAAAATCGTTTGCAAGCCCCGCACCGGAGGTGCGGAGAAATGGACTGAAAACTCGAGCGAGGATTCGGCTTGAAAACACGTCCTCACGACTAGAATACGAATGACTGGTGAGTTCGGTCGGACTCGAGACTGATTTTGTATTCAGTTTGATCAAAAACTAAAAGCGAACTGAGTCTGTTCAAAGTACTGGTGACTCAGCGTCCACAACGTAACGCAGAGAGTCCTGAAGAAATCCAAGCAACGATGAAAATTAGGCCCCTAAAACTGTTCTTACCCTACAAACACAAAATTGGGGGAAACCCCCTTTTCGATCTTTTTTGGGGCGTAAATCGAATTATAACAGATTATTACTTTTTGAGCAGTTTCAGAACTACCGTCTCTAAAATGAACTGTAAAGTACAGTAGGATACGTAACATAGTATTTTATATCCAATAATATCGTATTTTCCCACCCAATTAATTCACTTTCAACTAAACCGGCGACAGAAATGTGATTTGGAGAGAAAACTTACGAATCAGCAGGTTACGCATCAGTACCTTATCTATAAGGTCAATCTTTCGTGTACCACAAATAACTGCGTTTGGAGCAAAAACAGCGTTTGTTAATAGTTTTTTCTTCACTCCAATAACCCGAATTATTCGATTTTGTGAAAGACTGACAGATTTCCACCTTATATTTTATTATACCTTCTTTGATTCGTTTGGTTTGTCAATTTCTTAACTTAAAATATTACACTCACATATTTTTTGTTAACGTGAAAATTCCCCATGTATCACCAAAGACTTTATTGGAAGTGAAAAAGGTTTATTTCGATGAAAAAATACTGGTACTCAAAATTCAAGCTGTTTATGTAATCACCTCATCAGCTTAAAAATTCCCCTTCACAATCCAAAAACACCTGATTTCAGTGTCAAATTATTTCCGGAAAAATAATAACGAAGTTACCCATGAGGACCAACTACGACCCCCTCAAGTTAACAATAATTAATCTTCCTAGAGTTTTTGATGACATTATTTTCATAGGTCAAGAGAGATTGATATAAGTAAATGTAATACATGAAATTGTGTATTTTACACAAATTAAGTCACCTATATTGTTCCTGCTTTCCTGTGGAATAATTGTGACTGATAAAAAGCGTAAAGTGTACAGAGCCGACTTAGTCCCAAAAACACGGGCCTAAGTCTGTTCCAACTCATAGAATCGTGATTATCAATAATTGATTGTTGAAATTGCTCTCGAATGAAGCGCTTAAAAGTGAGCTAGAGAACAGCATGTCATCGACTTTGTATGATGTTTGACTTTTATGATTATTATACATATTTTATTGTCAAATTTAATACATCGCGTGAAATTACAAGTGGAAACGACCGGCTCGAATAGTCTTCAACTTTTGGCCGAGTGATGAAAATCGACACTTGAATTTCGTATCAGGGATCCGACGAGATATTTATCCGTCGCCCGCCTCCCTGATATTCATCTTAAATACGTATGAGGCAACTCGTATCTCTTCGCCATCGCTTTATGTCCGCAGGAGGTCGAAACATTCAACAAAAGAACGCATCGAGAGAACCAAGTCTATTGCGAAAGGTGAACTTACCGTGCAGTGAGGCCGGTAATGGACGGACTTATCGTCAATGGGTTCCAACCCGAGCTGGTTGACCCACTTACATCTTCAAATGTCAGATACGACGTCGTAAGAGGGTTAATCGAGAATATAATGAATCGCAGTGCCACCTCTTCGAGAAAAATTAATTTGTCGAGTGTCAACACGATTTTTTATGGTCGTTCAAGCAGCAAAATACCGAATGTGGCAATTTTCGAACGATTTAGCGCTAAAAACACCCCTTGAAGCTTATTTGATAATAATTTGGGTTGTAATTGAGGCAATAATCAATAATCACAAGAAAGCCAACTTTCTTTGTCAACTTTCCTCAATTCCCTAATATTATACGTCCAAAGCTGATTTTGTATTTCTGCCGAATCTTTTCAGCGGTGTGTAATTGGATTGAGCATTAGCACACATCCTCAACGAGCTCCAGAATTACTATTATTTTTTTTCTGTTTCTAGTTCGATTGCTACACTTCCTCCATACACACCGTGTTGAGTTAGGAAAGTTACAAATTCAACTTATCATCACTTACGTCCGTAAAATCTACGATGCAACAAGATGCAAAATGAATAGAAACGATCTACTGTAGCATTAAAACTTCGCCAGAAAGTATTAATCGCTCTTTATTCCCATTTTTACTCGATTCAATTTTTTACGGTTTTGACAAGAAAATTGAATCGAGTAAAAATGGGAATAAAGAGCGATTAATACTTTCTGGCGAAGTTTTAATGCTACAGTAGATCGTATCTATTCATTTTGAATCTTGTTGCATCGCAGATTTTACGGACGTAAGTGATGATAAGTTGAAGTTGTAACTTTCCTAACTCAACACGGTTGTTATAACCTGTTTTCGAGGAAGCACTTTCTGGCAGGTCACTCGGTGGCGATTTGAAAATACCAAGAAACGAAAACAAAGACGTCTTCAGTATTTCGTTCCTGTTACTTCATTGTATTCGCCACGCTCAAGGACCGTGAATTCCTCGAACAGGTCTGCATGTACGAACATGTCCGTCTGTGAGTACCAGGAATTTCAGGCAGGAACGTTGTCGTTGTAGTTGTCAACGCCATCGACCAACATTATTTTTCACAAAGGTCCCTTTCGTCCTTTTTCTGAAGATTCCTATGAAGTTGACGTACCCGAATCAGCTTACCCACATTTTTTGGTACCTGTCGTTAGTTCACATAAAAAAATCGTTTTTTCACCAATAATAAGCGAACTAATCGCATAATTCAGTGGGTACGCCAACTCCACAATCCCCGAAAATAGCCAACCCACTTTTTTGAAGTTGACGTACCTACCGAAATTTCGGTTTGTCTTCAAAAATTTATCGAGTATTTGCGATGCTGTATAAAAAAACGGTGGGTACAGCTTTCGTACAAGGACGCAACCACGAATTTTATGTCTTTGCGCCGCCTCCCACACCCACACCACGTACCACGTACCTCGTACTTTAATAATGATGTGATGAACTTCATAAATACCTGTGTGTAAACAATTATTTAAACAATCACGCTTATACCACAGCTTGTCGGCCACGCACTCCGCAGTGGTTAACGTAATATGGTTAGGTAAATCGAGAGCTATCCGACGAGTGGTGAACGATTTTTGTACGATGATAACTGGCGAAGTTCCGTAGCAACAAATCGGTTGTACGTGAAAATCATTAGACATTTTTCATTTATGTTATAACGCTTTCTTCGTCACACTTTTTGAGTTATGTGCCATAGTAAAGACATAAAATGTCAAAAATCGCCCAAGTGTCGTTAATTTGGTAGTTCAAGAGAAAGGCACTAAGTATTTTCTGAAAGACTGAACGGAATTGAATCAACAGTAGGAATCAATCAGCCACGTGATGGATGTCCCAAATTGCAGTTAAAACACGCAAAATGTAGTGAACCGAAACGTGGCAACACACCATTTTAAGCCCAATCAAATGGTGCATTGGATTGGACATTAATTCGGCTAAAAGAGAAATCTATGATTTTTTCCAATAAAATATTGGACGTCTAAACTCTGGGTGGCCCTAGCAATCACGAAATTTCTGAAATGTTTTCAGTTTTTTTAACGTAACAGAAAATGTACATAGCGATTTGTAAGTAGTGGAGACATTTTTTAATTTTTTTTATTGAAGATACATAGATCTATCAAAAGGTAGCATATCCATTTTCCAAAATTGTTCATTGTCATTTTGATGCAAAACCAGTGTCATATCCCCTTTTGAATGAACAGCTGAATGTTGATAGTTAAAACTCCCCCCAAAACGCCAATACTTCCCTTCACATCACCATATCCAAGTATGCTAACGTAGTGGACCTGCAGTCAATCTCTGAACACAAAACTTCTCGAAAGTGTTGGATAAAAAAAATTTGCTATAATATATTATTATCATTTTTATTCAACGGATTTAACCGGGATAATATCCATACCCTGTTTTTTTTTTTTTTTTTGTATGTACATATTATGTCACCTTTTGATTTAAAATAAACTAGGATTCGTTCGGATAGCTGGAGCCTGGGGAGTTCAATCAAGCCCATCCAAAAGATAGAGAAAATGCAACTAAAAAAAACAAGTTTTTCCGAAAAGTGGATATTTCCCAAATACCAAGGAAGCTACAGCTTTTATAAAATTAACAGCGATTTGTGAGCTACCCAGGTCGTCCCAGAGTTCATTCAATTATGCCCGTTGGCCGATTATAATTATTTTCCGATCGATCGTTGAAAAAAATAGTTTTGATCGGAGGAGGGCAAACGTTGTGGCAGACTCCTTCTTCGGGATTCCTTCATCGTGTAAAACCGTCCTTGACTCGGGACACGACCGCGAGATGTCGAAACCTTCTCAAGGACGGGGGAGGTTGCGGAGACGGATTTGGTCACCCCCAGAGCCTCCGCAACGCCCTTCCACGGCGATCTGGGAACGGGCGAGATGGCGGATGGGGACTAACCCGCAGGAGTATCGAGACCTTCATGGAAATTCGTTAGACCCTTCGAAAAAGACTCGACAATGGAGTTTTCCGTAGAAAATCCGAAAGGCAGGAACTCGAGATGGACATCAGCCTCTACATTGTTGAATCGAGTAGAAACCTCGAACAAGGCTTTAAAAAAACTACCTGAAGAATGGAAAAACTTGAAAATTCGTCTCTTCAGCTCTTACATGAGCAATATACATGCATATATGCAGATTTCAGAGCATCGTCAGCCAAATTATCAGTGATACCAGCGGCAAAGCTACGTCTACAGGCGGTTTCTTCAGACACAAAAATGAAGGTGAAAATCACATTGGATACGAGTCAGCTACAATGCATTGATTGATGCTGAATTTCTAAAATACTGAAATGTGAACCTGAAATGTGAACATCACAAATTTTTCGATGCTGGACATCTACAATGCATTTTGCGCAAGTTCGTCTGCATATATTCAGACTTCAGACGATCATCAACCAAATTATCTATGATACTAGCAGCAGAGCTCCGTTTACAGACGGTTTTGCAACATTAATAAGTTAGATTGCATGCCTAGTAAGAACGATCATGGCGTTGGTTTAGTTTGGGCATTCAGATTGGATACGTCTAGTTTATCTCATAGTTAGTCATATCAGGGAGACGGTCATGTACTGGACACTTTGCAAGTTCGTCTGAAGAAATCTAAATGTTAGATACGATGGAAGCCACCAAGTGTAGGAATGCGTTTCTCCAGAAACAAGAAGTGAAGGTGAAAATCACTTTGGATACGAATTTACCGCATGCATTGTTTGATGCTGAATTTCTCAAAATACTGAACCTGAAATGTATGCAACACAAAGCTTTCGATGCTGTACATCTAAATTGCATTTTGTGCTGTTTCTTCTACTCATACCATCAGTATGAGCCAGCAGCAAAGCTACGTCTACAGACGGTTTTGCAACATTAAAAAGTTAGATTGCATGCCTAGTAAGAACGATCATGGCGTTGGTTTAGTTTGGGCATTCAGATTGAATACGTCCAGATTATCAGATGGTTAGTCATATCAGGGAGACAGTCATTTATTGGACACTTTGCAAGCTAACGAAAGCTGAATAGTGCGATGGAAGCCACCAAGTGTAGGATTGCTTTTCTCCAGAAACAAGAAGTGAAGGTGAAAATCATTTTGGATACGAATTTTACCGCATGGATTGATTGATGCTGAATTTTTCAAAATACTGAACCTGAAATGTGAACAAAACAAAGTTTTCGATGCTGTTACCACGATTGTTGGGACGTTATAAACCAACACGGGCCAATTTCTAGAACATGACGGACTTTCAGAATGGAAACGTCTGGTTTATCTAACGGTTAGTCACATCAAAAGGACACTGCACACTCAAAACATTGAAGCAAAAGACACAACACGACTCCGTCAATTCTTCATAACTAACACCATCCATGATCCTGCAATATTCAGTGTTTATCTGAGACAATTTCGTGATTCTAGTGCAGATTTACGTTAGTTTGTAGAACTGTACAAATTATTTTTTTAAATAGCGGTTTTGGACATCCACTGGGTTTTACCATGTGACTTGGCTCTGGCTTCCTAAAAGCACGGTTTTCCAGCTGTAAATCCAATTTTTGATGTTGTTGGACAAAGCGTTTCTCCAGAGGCTCATTTTCGTTTTATAAATTACACAGAATGAGATCCCCCGAACCTAAACCAGGAAACGGACATATTGACGATTTTGGGGGTCCACCTTTCGCGAAACGTACGAATCATCATCAGTGACACAACTCGTGTTACACCTCGTTGCGCTTCACCAGACAAAGTGAAAGGTTATTGACGACCTGAAGACGGTCGTTGACTACCTGACGCCGGTGGTCATAAGCGACGGTGAAAGGGCGTATCGCAGGTAAATGATCGTCACTTGAAAGCGTGTCGGATTTGAAGTGTTTTGTACAGGAGACGATTCAGAGTGTCTTGTTACGAGTTGCTTTTACTACGGACAGAAAGTAATTTCGGGTATTTGTAGTCCAAGAGGGTACAAATCCGTAAATATCATAATATGGTAGGTATTATCTTGGGGTGATTTTGAATTTTTATAAATTTTTTGACATGAGTAGATATGTCTTACCGCTGGGGGTGATGACAATTTTGCTACACGGAAATATTTTTTAAGGTGATACCGATACACAGCAACGGTCGGATTTCGATAGCTGCAATTCGGTATGTAGCCTCCTTAGGACCTTACACTTCAAGTAGAATAGGCCATGAATTGCCTGAGTGGCTCCTGAAGCTAATTTCGATGCCATTCACTCAACATCAGTGTTTACTGATTTGTTCATCTGGTAAAAAGATAGATTAACCGACGGCAGTTGACGTCTAGCAACCCCCCCCCCCCCCTCCCAATCAAAGTTTCTAGCATTGAAATTTCGTAAATACGAGGGTGAATGATTTTCTTCTCGTGGTCGTCGTAGAAAATAATAAAAGGCGAAGAGAAACCCCGAGGTTGGATCCGCCTGTCACACGAAAGTTTCCCCGAAGATGAACCAAATCGATGAAACCGCCCGAACAGGAGACTTCGATCACTCAAACCGCCCGCCTCTTTTTTTTCAACTTCCATTTCGCTTTGGGCAAATATGCGAGCTCGACATACTGGGATTCGTAGGCGGTTATTCCGATTGTCAGCTTCGAAACTAACGAAGGGCGAAGGACGAACTTTCCTAAGAAAGTCCTACCTAACTCCATTTTTGAGCTTTTCGAGGTTAGGACATATTCCTATAGATTTTGACGATATCTATCAATTGGACTAAGTTTGAAAGCCATATCTCCATCAGAAGTGCTTGAAAATCAACGTCCTAACGGCAGTTCTGCCATTAACGGTATAGAAAATACACAGCGAGTCCCAAAACCTCGTTTTCCTCAAAACTGCCACAAATGGAGAATGGCCTCCCAACACGAGAAGCAAAGAAAATCGCGTGATTTCGACCAGAGAATTTGAGTCTTCACGGAATTTTACGTGTTTGTGTTCTCTCCCAACTTCTTGATGTCCTCTTCCGACCAGGATCGGTAGAATCAGGACACGTCTCCCTCCTGAGGGTCACCGAAAATATACATTCAACATTTAGCCACCTTTTCATGAATGTCAAAAATCGGACGGCGAATGTATTTAGAAATTTAATATTGTGAATTTATTTCAAAAGAGGAAATTTACTTCAAAAACTTTCCAACCTGGGTCATGCACTGCCCTGTTCAGGTAAAACGCCTCAACTCAAAATTCAAAACATTGCAGAAATTCGCCTCAACGTTTTTGACTAAAACCTTTGATGTAAGTTGACTGTAACTCATTATAAAAACTCCATTTCTTGATGAGATATCGATATGACTTCAACCAATTCAACGGTGAAAAAAAAAACTCGCAAATTAATCGATTTATAAGCGATTAATTGCAGTTATGGCGATTTTAAAATTTCCAACATCCAGTTTGTTGAGGTAAAATGCCTCAACTTGCTCGTGAGGCAGTCACCTTAATGTAAATAACTCAATCAAACGGATGTTTCGTTTGGAAATTTTGATTGACTGCCTCAACCGAAATCTGAAGTCAAATTAATGTTAATTTTTGTTGGTAAAACGCCTCATCTCAATATTTTGGTGAGTTGAGGCGTTTTACCCTAACATTGACCAATTTTCGTATGTTTATGGTCAGAATTTCCCCCACTTCCATCGAAAAGGCCAGGTCCCAATGGGCCCCAACGGTTTTGTATTCTGGATGAGCTGAAACGAATTATTTGTACGTTTGTCTTTCCTCTCTGAACTTCGTGTTGTGCCCTTCCGAACCAGACGAAGGACATTGAAAATAGCTCATTAAAATCTTAATATTCAATAAAACCTTATGGTAAAATTTCGAGGCTTTGAAGCCCACCGGTGAGGCCTTCCAACACCCAAAGTAGAGAAAATCACTGAATTTCGACCACGAATTTGAGTTTTCACTGATTTGTACCAGTTTCTTTCGCCTCGCATCATGAGATTCTCACGACCGGTAAAATAAGGACTTGTCCCACTCCCACTACGGACGTCCTAAAATAGAAAAAGTCCACTAATTTCTAGATAATCTCAAACCGCCAATTCTGAAATCCTTCAACGGGGATGTTGAATATTATTGTTGACACTTGAAGAGATAGCAGTGTTTACTGTCATTTAGCGTCAGACGCTCCGCGCCACAATAAAAACCCTTTCAACGTCCACTTTGAAAAAAAACCACCAAAAAAAAACCGCACGGTATTCGTAATGCGGAGAACATTAAAAGTCACAAGATACTTGTAAATAATGTTCCTCTTCACTTCAATTATCCACGAGTTTTGGAACGTTACACAAATTTCTACAGTAAAATAACGTTCAAACTACACTTCGCGCAGTTTTTTTGATAAACACTTTTTACTGCACAAAAATCAGCACAGGCTCAACAGAGTCCTGGGAAATCAACTTGTCCTCATTAGGGTCCAACGCAACGTGTGACATCCAGCTTATAAGTAGTTGAGCGTTCAGACTTTTTATTGGAAATATCAACAACGAAAAATACGAAAATCAGTAAATGTACCTACTGTCTGTATTAACTCGAAGGTTGAGAATTCTCGTGTACATCTGACGAATTTTTCACAATTATCAGTATTAAATAAGTACTAATAACTGTACCAAATTGTGCAAAATAATGGCCATACAAATTTTGTTTGGTAAAAAACCTCAATCAAAATGCGAAAATTAGCAATTCTGCCGTCTGTACTTAAGCAGGGGATAGGAATATGTCAGATGGATTGACCTAAAAGTTCACGTTTGTAAGAAGAAAAAACTGCACGAAAATCAGTAGATACCTACGAGAATACGAATTCACGAATATATCAGAAGAATTTGGCATGATTTTCAGATTTGTGTGGAAATAACCCACAATCAATATCACGGAATTAATACAATCTACTGATTGTACATTGTATTAATTCCGTTATTTTGATTTTGGGATTTTGGGTTTTATGCCAAATCCAAAGCTAATCTACTGATTGTACATAAACCAGGGGATAGGAATTTGTCCAATGAATTGGCTTTGGATTTGGCCTAAAACCCAAATTCAGAAAATATCTGACTGTACGTGAACAGAAATACGAATTTTCGTGTATATCAGATGAATTTGTCGCGATTAGTAAATTTTTACGAAAAAATAGTCAATCAATACAACCTCGGAAACGTGCTGCCTGTACTTAACCAAGGGATAGGAATATGTCAGATGAATTTGGCGTAATTACCTGATTTGTATGGTAAAACGACAATCAGTAAATCTACTGACTGTACATTACCAGGAAATACGAGTTTTTGTGTACAGATGAATTTGTTGGAAATGCAAGATTTTAATACGAAAACCCGGCGATCAAAATACGAAAACCAGCAAATTCAGAACTCACGCAAATAACCGAATGTGATGAATTTATCGCGATTAGTGTGGCAAAATCCACAATCAATACGAAAATCAGTAAATCAACTGAATGTAGGTACTTAACGAGGGGATACGAATATTCGTGTACGGGTAAGTTCGCGAAAAATTGTCTTTTCTTGTCCCATAAGTGGTCTTCCATAAGACATTTTAAATTTTTTGAAAAGAGTGTTGTGTAAGGCTTGGCTGGAAATTTGAATATTAAGGGCTTGTAATTGTCATTCATCTGGATGTCCCATGAGTTCAACTGTCAACTTTTTCGAACGTGCAGCCGAAACAAGTAAGAAGGGAGAATTCAATATTTTACCACTAAATCAACCAACGTGTTCTTTACAATATTTTTGTACATGTTTTTTTTTCGAATATGGTAGTTTTATAATGCTACTAGTCGCCATAGAACACTAGTCAGCTGAATCTTTAATTCCATACCTACTGTATACTTGTAGGTAAGCAAACCAGTCAGCTCTATGCAGCTCAAACTTGTTTCGTTACTTTTTGGGCCAATTTATTTATTTTCAAGAAAAGATTATGCGTTTCAAGAGTTTATTGATCAAATAATTTATAGTTTACTGTATCTTGTTCCCAAGATTTCCATTTCGAGTTTATTAAAAAAATTGTTCAAAGAATCGCACAGTTTTGTGGTGTTCACCCTCCTTCCCAGTGATAAATAGTCCAAAACTTCGATCGGCCCTTGGGCCAAAACACATGGGAGAACTTCAAGCCCCTTTACAGGATTTTGTTAGCATCCCATTGTAAAGAAAAAAATAGTTCGAAAAGATGGATTACAGCACCTACTTTTTTTCGTTTTTTGGGTTGCCAAAAAAGGCGACTTTTCGCGGTATTAGCCATATGTCAGTTGATTTAGTTCGAAATGGCTGATTTATATGGGGGGTAAAACCTTGATCAATTTTGTCAGATAAATTGGTCTCAAAGTTCATTTTGGATTTTAAAAAACCGGAGAAAACACTAATCAATTTGTCATTTACTGCCTGTACATAACAGGGGGGTACGAATTTGTGTGGAATCAACAGGTGGATCCGTCAAAATCATTTGAGGCGACGACGAGTTCGACGTGAGCGCAAGAGTTTGTCGAGTTCAATTCGTTGATGAAAACGTCCTTTACCTTGTTGAGATGACGAGGGGAAAAAGCTCTGGGCGGTCGTAATCCAAAATTTTGCACACTTTCGAGTAATCCGAGATGTTTTGGTCACAACACTTTGAAAATGTAATCACTTCCGCGAGTTCAAAATGGTGACAGAGAAAAAAAACCGAAAAAAAATTGTCGCACTGATTTAGGACGAAAATCACTCGAAAACGCGGGAAAAAAACTGACCGCGGGCGGTTGACGCGGCGGAAGAGAATCAAATGTGAGTGGGGGGGGGAGGAGGTGGAAATCGGAAGAAATGCGGTCGGAGGGGGGAGGGAGGGGGCGGAGACGAGAGAAAAGTAAAACGGCACTGAATAATGTGGAAGAAGCAACAAAATGCAAACCCTTCACTGAGAAGCGTTCCTTCACTGAGAAGCGCCTGCCACTCACTGAATTCAGACGTGTAGTTTGGGGAAGCCCCTCCCCCTCCGGGCGTCGCTCCCCCCTCCCCCACCCCTGACGGGCGTCGCTTTCCTCTCACCCTCCCCCCCATCAGATCCGCCGTCCCCACTCGCTAACCGGACGGGAGATCAGCGGTTTTCTCCTGAGACAGCGCCGCCGCCCCCTCCGCCGCCGTCAGTGATAGGGAGGCGGCGTGGGTGAGAGAAGCGGCGCTGTGATCAGGGGGGGGGGGGGAGAAATAGCGGATTTTTCTCTTTTCGGCCGTATGACGCCCGAGTGGGTGGCACACGAGGAGGAGGAGGAGGAGTGTGACGGGGGGGAGATTCCTGTGGCAAAAGCGTGACGACTTCCGCGATATCGCGAAACCCAGTGCGACGCCCTCCTACGCCAAAACTCGACCGCGATATCGAACTCCTTCACTCAAATTCATTCAGTGAAACGACACAAAAGTCATAAAAGTGAACAAAACCGCATTCCGACCCAAATGAGACAATGTCAGCCCATTTTGACACATGAACAAACTAACTCTAAATTTTGCAACTAAATACGAAGGGTACAAACATAATCTAAGTATATCTAAGATTCCAAATTTTTATTGGCAATATTCACAAAAATTGACATAATAGTGGACATTAACCACTATGGGACAACATGGCTCACCAAGGCAAAAATATCGATAACGTTACTTACCTACGTAATAGCACTTACGTAGGAATTTATTTTGGGAATAATGATCAGAGAACTATTGTAGTCACGGGAATAAAGTGAAGTAGATAAATGAATTGATTGAATGCCTGTGGTATACAGATGATCACATGATTGAAAATTAAAAATTTGATTAAAAGTTTTTAAACTTTGAAGTGCTTGAACAGTAATGTGGTAGAATACGTACAGTTTCTAGATAATATTATTTTTAACAGTCTATTTTGCATAATTTGGACTTACTAATTTTTGGACGATGTATTCAACATCATCTTGTATACTTGGGAGTGTCAACAGTGATTCTCCTCGCTCCAGCACAAGTTGAGCTTGACGGGGGAGTAGCAAAGCATATCTTTATTGTTTGGTCATATCACAGTATATTGCATTTAAAAATTTCAAAAATTCTAACTAATCGAATTTTTTAGACTTTATTAGCTTGACGAGCGTGCAGTATTAGATAATATCGAGATTTACGCTATCGCACCATAGAAATACTCGTTCAAACAACCCGTTTACGTGACTTTAAAGACACGTATTTGAAAAAAAAAGAGAAAAAAAAACTGAACCCTAAATTTGCCAACTAAATTGAACAAAGCGAATTTTTTGGCCCATATTCGATAATTGGGAAATTGCCGCTATCGAAATGTCTGTTAAATACCCCCGCGGTGCCGTTAACGTGCCTCTAAAATCACGCATTTAAGAAAAAAATGCGAACCCTAGATTTGGCCACTGAATCGATCAAATCGATTTTTTTTTTACCTTTTTCGGCTTTACGATCGTTTGATGAGCGTGTGGTATTCGATAATATCGAAATATCCGCTATCGCACGATCGAAATCGACCCGTTCGAAAAACCCGTGGCGCCGTTTACGTGCCCGTAAAATCACGTATTTGAGAGGCCGTGATTCGCTCGAGGACGTTACGTGCGGTGATACGACATGTTTACATCGCTCAGTTCGGACGGAAGATAACGGGCGGCGTTTCAATTGTATCAACATCAAGTTTCGGAAGTTTCGGAAACGGGACACGTTCCTGTGATGAAGGATGAGAGAATGAGCGAATTTTTCAAGTCTTCCTTCGCTAGGCCCTCGTTTTACCGCACGTCTATAATTTTGAACAGCGTAGGTTTAAGGCCAAAAAAGAAAACTCTGCAAATTCTTGACACAACGGTTCATTATCTTCTTTGTACAGATCACCCTTCTGTCTAGATCACTAGGTCTAAATGTCTAGATCCTAAATGTTAGATTAATTATTATTATCAATTATCACTAATTATTAACAATTTTATCAAGTACCTAGTGAAAATTATTATAATTTATTGTTAGGTATTAATAATTCGTATTTATTATTAATAATAATTATTATTAATTATGATTAATTAATACGATATAATTCCGGGGTTTTTAATACTACGTCGGTAATAATTTTTCTATAAAAGAAGTACCTACCAACAAACATTCGAAATTACCTTCATTTCCGTAGCACGAAACGTACCTCAGAACGACAAACTCGACATCACTTAAGCCATATGATGTTCCAAAGAGCTTATTAGTATGAAAATGGACCTGTATTTCAACAGTTTGATTCACGATCGTGATGTGAGGCACAATCTTTGAGCCGTCATTGTGAACGAACGGCTGGTCGTACAAAGCTGCGGATGGTCTTAAAAAATTCTACGGAACAAACTCTATCTAAATATGAAATAAAAAACTCTGCAAATTCTTGACACAACGGTTTATTATCTTCCTTGTGCAGATCACCCTTCTGTCTATACCAGACTGTATTGCAAATCGGCACCATACCATATTCTCACCGTACTCATACCATACCATACGAATTTCTTTCCTATCATACCATACTGTATTATACCAAATCATACATACAATAATATACCATACCATACTCATACCATGTCATACAAACCGAGTGAATAATGAAATGTCATCCATTTCAGACCTATATTTAAAATTTCAAGTATCTAGCTCATCATCAACATTTAATTTGTTTAAACAAATAGGTATTATTTAAACAATTTTACAGACAAGAAACCGAGTGAATATTGCATTGTGATCCAGTTCTGACCTATTTTTAAAATTTCAAGTCAATAGCTCATCATCAAAATTTAATTTGTATTATTACAAAAAGGTATTATTTAAACAATTTTACAGATGAGAAACCGAGTAAATATTGCAATGTGGTCTATCCCCGACTCACGGTTAAAATTTCTAGACTGTAGTTTACCGGGAAGATGAAAAAAGGTAGTTTTATTCTGGGCGTCTGGTGGTTGGGTCACATAACGGCCGTTTTCGGCGCGAAAGTTTAGTGTTTTTCCTAAACCTTTGCGCGCTCACTGTGAACGAACAGCTGGTCGCACAAAAATCCAATTGGTCTTAAAAGATTCGTAATTTTCAAAAGTGAACTAAACATTACACGGTTCAGTTAAATATTTGGAGATATGACACTGTCGAAATTTTAAATTTCGTTTTGAACCCCTTCCCCTTGACCTAGGGTTATGAAAAGTTTCGAGGATCATTGTGGGGCTGGTCCAAAACCAGAAACCAAATTTCGTAATTTTAGCTCAACGCTAACTGGGCAAAACGGCGTGGACGGCGGACGGCGGACGGCGTACGGCGTACGGGGGACGGCGTACGGCGTACGGCGTACGGTGTACGGCGTACGGCGGACGGACGGATTTTTTTTTATTCGATTTTCTGAATCTACGTGTCTTGAAACGTAAACCAACAAATTTTGAGGGGGGGTTAAAAAAATTTTTTCTTTGGGCGATTCCAATGGTTCATTATCGAAGATAATAAACCAAAACATACCGTTCTATATGAATTTTTCGAGATATGAGATTTTCAAATTTTCAAAATTCGTGTTGAACCCCTTCCCCTTGACCTAGGGTTATGAAAAGTTTCGAGGATCATTGTGGGGCTGGTCCAAACCCAGAAACCAAATTTCGTAATTTTAGCTCAACGTTAACTGGGCAAAGTGGCGCGGACGGCGTACGGCGTACGGCGGACGGCGGACGGCGTACGGCGGACGGACGGATTTTTTTTTATTCGATTTTCTGAATCTACGTATCTTGAAACGTAAACCAACAAATTTTGAGGGGTGGGGGGGGGTTAAAAAATTTTTTTCTTTGGGCGATTCCAATGGTTCATTATCGAAGATAATAAACCAAAAAGCGACGTGTAGAAGCTAATTCCCCCTTAATATCCCTAAAATCGTTTTCATAATTCTTAATCATTTCCCTGAATTTCCTACCAGTTTGCCTGCAATACTCAAGTCCACATGAACATTTTAATTTATATACCTACCCCACTTTTATCCTGCAGATTAATTTTATCCTTAACTGAACCTAATGAAGATTCGAGATTTTTGGTTTATTATCTTCGATAATGAACCATTGGAATCGCCCAAAGAAAAAAAAATTTTAACCCCCCCTCAAAATTTGTTGGTTTACGTTTCAAGACACGTAGATTCAGAAAATCGAATAAAAAAAAATCCGTCCGTCCGCCGTACGCCGTCCCCCGTACGCCGTACGCCGTCCGCGCCACTTTGCCCAGTTAGCGTTGAGTTAAAATTACGAAATTCGGTTTCTGGGTTCGGACCAGCCCCACAATGGTCCTCGAAACTTTTCATAACCCTAGGTCAAGGGGAAGGGGTTCAAAACGAAATTTAAAAGTTCGACAATGTCATATCTCAAAATATTTAACTGAAACGTGTAATTTTCAGTTCACTTTTGAATGACCTGAAAAATTACGAATCTTTTAAGACCAATTGGATTTTTGTGCGACCAGCCGTTCGTTCACAGTGAGCGCGCAAAGGTTTAGGAAAAACACTAATCTTTCGCGTTGAAAACGGCCGTTATGTGACCCAACCCTCAGACGCCCAGAATAAAACTACCTTTTATCATCTTCCCGGTAAACTACAGTCTAGAAATTTTAACCGTGAGTCGGGGATAGACCACATTGCAATATTTACTCGGTTTCTCATCTGTAAAATTGTTTAAATAATACCTTTTTGTAATAATACAAATTAAATTTTGATGATGAGCTATTGACTTGAAATTTTAAAAATAGGTCAGAACTGGATCACAGAACTGGATTCACTCGGTTTCTTGTCTGTAAAATTGTTTGAATAATACCTATTTGTTTAAACAAATTAAATTTTGATGATGAGCTAGATACTTGAAATTTTAAATATAGGTCAGAAATGGATGACATTTCAATATTCACTCGGTTTGTATGACATGGTATGAGTATGGTATGGTATATTATTGTATGTATGATTTGGTATAATACAGTATGGTATGATAGGAAAGAAATTCGTAAGGTATGGTATGAGTACGGTGAGAATATGGTATGGTGCCGATTTGCAATACAGTCTGGTATAGACAGAAGGGTGATCTGCACAAGGAAGATAATAAACCGTTGTGTCAAGAATTTGCAGAGTTTTTAGTTTCATACACCACTTTGAATCCTTTAGTAGTTATTATTTTACCAATTCTTTCAGACATTTTCCAAAATGTTCTTCAGTCACAGCTTCCCTAACTAAATTTGAAATTCCTTCCCTACTCTTTTGGTCCATTATCTTCTACAATGAACCATTGGAATCGACCAAAGAAAAAACTTTTTTTAACCCCCGCTCAAAATTTTTTGGTTTACGTTTCAAGATACGTAGATTCAGAAAATCGAAAAAAAAAACTCTGCAAATTCTTGACACCGGTTTATTATCTTCTTTGTGCAGAAACTAAATGATAGAAATGATGAATTAATTACAAATAAAATGTACCGATATAATTCTGGGGTTTTTAACTCCACCTACCTACGTCGGCAATAATTTATATATAAAAGAAGTACCTACCAACAAACATTCGAAATTACCTTCTTTCCTTAGCACGAAAAGTACCTCAGAACAGAAACTAGGAAAAAATACGTCCGCGACACTTTGCCCATTTAGCGTTGAGCTATCATTACGAAATTTGGTTTACGGGTACGGACCAACCCCACAATGATCCTCGAAACTTTTCAGAACCCTAGGTCAAGAGGAAGGGGTTCAAAACGAATTTTGAAATCTTAAAAACTTCATAACTTGAAAAATTCAAATGGAACGGTATAGGTTTAAGTTCACATTGAGAGTTTATTATTTACCTAGAATTTTTCATGACCATCCACAGCTTGTACGGCCAGCCGTTCGTTCACAATGAGGTCTCAAAGTTGGAGCAGATCGAAAGTCGTACATGATGGTCAATCGTGAGGCCGCCGGTTGGTTCAATGTTCAGTTGATTCGATCAGCACATGGTTTTCAGATATCGAGTTAATGAATAATAAATAATGATAATTAACAAAGTAATACCTAATCAACAAAAATAATTAATAATTAATAATAATTCACACTGCTTAATAATAATTATCAATAGTTTTTTTTTTAATTCGATTTTCTGAATCTACGTACTTATCTTGAAACGTGAACCCTCAAATTTGAGCGGGGGTTAAAAGATTCCAATGGTTCATTATCGAAGATAATAAACCAAAAATTGCCAATTTTTGCGGAAATTCGAGTTTTATTAAATTTTTTTGGAAATTTGAAGATAACAAACCAAAAACTCTGCAAATTCTTGACACAACGGTTCATTATCTTCTTTGTACAGATCACCCTTCTGTCTAGATCACTAGGTCTGAATGTCTATATCCTAAATGTTAGATTAATTATTATTATCAATTATCACTAATTATTAGACATTTTATCAAGTACCTAGTGAAAATTATTATAATTTATTGTTAGGTATTGATAATTCGTATTTATTATTAATAATTATTATTATTAATTATGATCAATTAATACGATATAATTTTGGAATTTAATACTACGTCGGTAATAATTTTTCTATAAAAGAAGTACCTACCAACAAACATTCGAAATTACCTTCATTTCAGTAGCACGAAACGCACCTCAGAACAACAAACTCGACATCACTTAAGCCATATGATGTTCCAAAGAGCTTGTTAGTATGAAAATGGACCTGTATTTCAACAGTTTGAGTCACGATCGTGTTGTGAGGCACAATCTTTGAGCCGTCATTGTGAACGAACGGCTGGTCGTACAAAGCTGCGGATGGTCTTAAAAAATTCTACGGAACAAACTCTATCTAAACATGAAATAAAAAACATACCGTTCCATATGAATTTTTCGAGATATGAGATTTTCAAAATTTGTTTTGAACCCCTTCCCCTTGACCTAGGGTTCTGAAAAGTTTCGAGGACCATTGTGGGGTTGGTCGAAACCCATAAAAAAAATTTCGTAATTTTAACTCAACGCTAACTGGGCAAAGTGGCGCGGACGGCGTACGGCGGACGGCGGACGGCGGACGGCGTACGGCGTACGGCGTACGGCGGACGGACGGATTTTTTTTTATTCGATTTTCTGAATCTACGTATCTTGAAACGTAAACCAACAAATTTTGAGGGGGGGTTAAAAAAATTTTTTCTTTGGGCGATTCCAATGGTTCATTATCGAAGATAATAAACCAAAATTTGTCAATTTTTTCGGAAATTCGAGTTAAAAATTTTGGACCGAGAACAATAACTTCCTTTTCTTCGATAATTCGCTAAAAAAGGTACGGATCAGACTCCGAAAGTTAGCGTCCTCGGTAATCCTAGGATTACGACTAACTCGGAGAGGTGAAAACCTTTTTCGGTGACTCGAAGTGGTGAATATTACGAGGTAGGTACCATACTCGTATTATTGATTGTCTGTCGGGAGGCCGTACCACCCACCACCCATCACCCACCACCCACCACCCATCACCCACTACCCACTACCCACCGTCCATCACCCACCATTAGGAGGCACTGTCACCCCCTCCCCCCGCCTTATTACCACCCATCTCTTCCAAAGGCACCCCCTCACCCCTCCCACTGCTTTCAGCCATCCCCGCTCTTCTCTTCCTCCTCAACGTCCGATTACCAACCGCGACTAACAATTATGTAGTGAAGGCCAGCTCTTGAATGGTAGACAATAAATACTCGTAATATGATTCGTTCTTACTACCGCCTTCCAAATAGTCATTGGCCTAATAATTGAACTAATAATTATTATAAATAATAATTTACACTACGCATAACAATTAATAATACCTATAATGATAATTCATAATCTACCATTTAGTGATCTAGACCAAAGGGTGATCTGCACGAAGAAGATAATGAACCGTTTTATCAAGAATTTGCAGTTTTTTTTCTTTAGAGCCCTACTCCTACGTAACTCGGAAGTATGATGTGTCGGCACCTAATTCAAGTCCTCATAGTGTCATCAAGTGTATTCATCATCAATCCAATATATTCAAGTGGAGGGACAATGTATTAGGATTATTATTGAGTCCATCTACTTGATTAAGATGACATCCTAATCAACTGTTTACCAACGAAGTATTAACAGAATCCATAATATTATAATTAAATAATTGTTTACACACAGGTGATCATTCTCATTTATATTGTCAAGACGAATGCAAGCTTCATAATTTATGATGGACCCTACAATTAAGTATAACAACTACGCTACTGGGGTAGGTGATGTAGCATTGTTCGAAGGTTCTTGAATCACTTCTTTAAAGACATAAAATGTCCCAATGTGTTGCAGAATTTAATTCTCGACTGTATCAACAACAGGATGGAGTTGACATTCGTTTGACATTTTCATGTCTTTGCTTTGGCATATAAACTGAAACGGGAAAAATTTGTTTCCTTGATTCACCCTTTCCCTCAGATCACGTCAGAACACAAGCGACAGGCGGGCCACTACGTCAGACGACCCTATGACGCACGAGCGTATGACGTCAGATGGCGGGCAGGAGGCCAATTAGTACGTCACAGCCTATGCCGTAAGCGCCTATGACGTCAGACAGCTGGCCGGAGGCCAACTAGTACGTCAGAACCTATGACGCACGAGCGAATGACGTCAGACGGCTGGCAGAAGGCCAACTAGTACGTCACAGCCTATGCCGTAAGAGCCTATGCCGTCAGAGGGCTGGCTGGCTAGGTGATCGGGTTTTAATAAGCCTTTTGATGTAGGTACCTAATAACATTGCCTGATTTGGAAAAACTCTTTCGCGAAGTACGGAAGGAGCAACTATTTGCATTTAACACGATTCAACCTAGGTACATTCTTCTTCTTCCTCTTGTTATTTGTGTTGTTCCCAGTTGATTATTTGATAGTTCAATTCAAAGAACTACTTGTGCCGTTTTTTTTCAACTAGGTAGGTAGTTTTTTTTTTTTTTTTCAAATTGAGAAACAGTTATAACGTTTTTTTCCCAAAATAGTTTCTCGTTTCTTGACCCATCCCTACTCCATAGTCAACTGTTCACCTACTTCGTATTCAACTGTTTATAGACGCCATATTCAACTGTTTCATGGTCTTCGTCACGCTTTCGCCGGTCTCTCGTATTAACCGACATCGTTGTAAACGATATCCACCATTAGACCGAGTGATTTGCTACTCCGGATTTTCCTGTGGACGGCTTCGGAGCACTTTAAAAGCCCTACGGGGGCCCCTTCGTCCCTTTTTTTTCTCCTCTGGTAAATCATAACGGTACTTCCTCCTCTGGACAGCCACAAGGGTTCGGGTACCGAACGGTGAACCTTTTTCTCATAACAATGCGCCTCTCACAACAAACATATGTTCCCGGCATATGTTAGTCTTATACCTGTTCCGCTTCACAGATTTCCTTCTTTATATTTTTTTTGTTCTCCCTCTCAGACCTTTATCCTGTTTAATTAACGGGAAACGTTTATATTTAATTCTATCGGGGGAGAGATTTGTATCAAAAAGCGGTGGCCCACCTGACGGAACGGGAACCTTTTCAAATCCTTCAGCCCATTCATTTCGATGGATGCTCTCAAATCGCTCCAGTTTCCCCAGAGGCCCTTAACCTTCTTCTAAGCTCACCTTCACATGTGTCACCTTACCATATCCATTCTGTAGGTATAATATTCCTCCACCAATCCAATCAAAAACGACGAAATGACGGGAAATAGAGTCAAGACGACGTTCGACTGCCATAGAATCGGACTAGGGATGGCCATCGATAGTAGCGGAATATCGATATTTCCTGTCGACATATCGATATTTTTATATCGATAGTGCATCGTGTTGAGGAAAGTGTGGTGCTCACAGAGCTAAAAACCAAATTCTTTAAATAAATAGTACCTCAATAGTAAACCAATTGTTCGTACTGAGAAGGCTGTATAAGAGATACGATTGCAGAAATTCAATTGCTGTATTATTGGAATGAATCGAAATAATTCCTACCTAACAATGGCATGCCATGCAAAAAAAAGATGAAGAATCAAGTAAGTATAAATGAAGAATACCTAGTCAATAGATGAGTTCGCTGTACAGTTCTTTAAATTAATCACACGTGACGACGGACGATGCGACGATGGCCAATGTGGGGAAGTTGATTGAATTCCGATTCCAAATAAAATATATGAAACGGACTGACCTTAAATGTCTCCAAATTGCCGAATTCGGACTTCCGTGAGTGAATTTCGGAGAGTTCCTCGAGTCAGTATGACATCAGGGTGGCTGATGTCGGCACTTGGTGCGAAAAGGGGCGGCCGCCTCGTGGAGGAAAAAAGATGGTGCGTCTTGGACGAAAAATACGAATATAGGTCAGACTTGACGAGCGATATATCGCGAACTGGCGAGATGGCAAAGCTAGCGAATAGAAGACATGTAGTGGGGACGATGGGGCTGGTCAGGACAGTCTCCGATGTTTTCGAGGAGATTCCAAAGAACAAGGTGACGATTCCAGAAGGTGATCTGTTGTTGTCACAAAGAAAGCTGAACTCGCGATTGCCTAAACACATCGTCCGATAGTATCGGGTATCAATACTTGAGTAACCAATAGTTTCTCACTATACATTTTTTTTTTTAATCCGATAATATCGATTATAATTTTTGATAATTTTTGATATACCTATTATATAAAAAATTTCCAAAATTCCTGAGTCGAATGGAAAAATCTGCGTGTTGGACGTTCTAACCTTCATAAGTAAATTTCACTAAATGTGTCCATCATGGCGTCGGCCTGAACAGGAAAATGGAAAGAATAAGGGGAACCCTTTGTGTTGATTTTCATAAGGGTGAGTGTTACACTCTGTGTTTAATTTGTCTGTATCGTAAACAAGTACTTATGTTTAAATAGGTATGAGAACTATAGTCAAAAACTCATTGCTAGAAAATTGACATTACAGTTGGGCTTAGTTACTTACCTATTTACATAGTTTTTCAAAAATATCGAGATTTTTGATCGGTACTATCGGGTGCAAAAAGTATCGATACTGAGCTATACGTTAAATATCGTCATCGATACCTTACCTCCGATACTATCGAATATCGATATGTTGGCTACCGATGGCCATACCTAAATCGGACCAAATTTGACCCCTATGCGCTCCTACCCCCCCCCCCCCCCCCCATCAACACACACCTCTTCACTTCTAACAGCCAATCAGAAGCTGCTTCTTTTCGTTTGGTGGCAATCAAACTCAATAGAGTATTGTTTCGTTACTGACGATGGTTAAATCACCGAAATCGGCCCAACAGTGTAGGTACTCATATTTCAGTGGAAATAGACGATTTTTGTCCAATACTCTTGTTTTCCTTAAGAGTTACGTACTTGGTTTTCAAGCTATTCGGAATGCAAAATCGATTTACGAACCTAACGTTCGTCAAGCTGGTAAAGGCTGCTTCCGCCAGTAAACAATATAGTAAAACGTGAAAAATGTGTGAAATAACAATGGAACGGTTTGTTTGAAAATTAGCAAATTAGGATGGCATCGTGCAGGCCGAATTTTTGTTTTCGAACGTGGAAAACTGCCAAAATTCAATGTAATGCACTAATTTGAACAACCCTATGAAATCGCTTTACGCAAAATTTTAAAACCTCACAATTTGACAATAAGCTGAGGTGAAGTGGATCAAATTTGTACTTAGTGAAACTTGTATTAGATTTTTATATTTATACATTCAATATAATATTACGCAGGGTCTTGAATTACGGGATACGAGTAGAATTCGCCGTTACGTTATACGGATTTTAATTGTATTTCTCGAGATATTATTCCTCCGAATACCATTTACACCGTTGTTTCATTTTCAGTTGTTCCTCTGGTTACCTCGTGTAATTTCCCTAATATCACGTTGCTCCTAATTTCAAGTGGCGTTGCCGTTAGGGAGAAAGAGAAACAGAAAAGAAGCGCTCGCCCGCGTAGGTGCCTGTTATCGGGAGTGATGGCCGTAAGCGTATCATTAAAAAGTCCGCTCCTGACCACTCTAATTGTCAGCTGGAGGGGATTCATCAGGAAATCATAATTTGGTTTAAGGTAAAAAAAACCAGATTATAGGTAAAGAGATAAAGGGAGTAACTGTAAACGAAAATCTACAAGGCAATTTAACTACACAAGTGGATTTTTCAAAGGACACTATTACAGAATTGGCGTCCTGATGAACTCGTTCTCACCAACAAACGTAACGAAGAAAATTCTTTTGGGATTTCAGTGGGACAAGAAAAGACATTATGGTAACTCGAGGTCCTAAAGTGGATCGAAAAGGGCTGCAATTTTGAGAGGTGGTAGAAAATATGTTTGTTTACCACCACCCAAATTGGTAGCTCTAATTTAGGGCTTTTAGGACCTCGAGTTGCCATTGTGTCCTTTTTCTCCAATTGATTTTGGCTCCTGATCGTGAGATAATAGACGATTTTGTTTATGGGCGCCTCAAATCCAATCACGACGCTAGTAATGGAATGGGTGAAACGAGGTTGTTGTGTGTTGTGAGCGTGAGGTTCCTAAGCAATACTTTTGTTGGGGTACTAAAAAAATAATTAATGTTCTATTAATAAATATAAAATTGTATTTACTTCTTGAGTAAAGGGGTTGATAACTACTCATTGTGTTCTCCAGTAAACATTAACTAAACGCAACACCGAAATTGAATTGAACTCCTGACCGGAGATCCTTGGGTGCACAGGACAACTTCAGGTACTGGGAACAAAGTATTCGGGGGTACCGGCCGAGGAAGAATTTACGTTCAAAAGAACGTTTGCCCCAGGGTTTTCCAGAATCGGTTAGTTTAAAATGATGCTGTCCGAAAACCCCTGGCTGTGGTTTTTTCATCGGGAGAAAAGACCGACAAATCGAAATATGGCGCCAAAATAAGGGCCTCGAATCACGAATGTCTTCTCAGTGTTAATGTCTTCTCAGTGTAGATCCCCCTATAAGTCTTATCGCATAAGTTGGTCGAACATTGATCTCGACCTCACAAACCACCACACAGTCGTGCCTTCTCAAGATTCCCACCTTTGCCACTCAGGCTCAAAATGTCTTGTGCCTGTCCTTAATTCAGTCCAGGGATTTCCCCGGGGGATGGACATGAAGCAAACAAGTAGTGAACCTATTTCACACGAAATTTTGAAAATGGCGACAAAAGTTTCATGATTGAACTGAAACGTATTTCTTGACTACTTTTAGCTCTATTTCAACAGAGCTAAATCTAGTTGCCCCAAGCCCATTTTGGGCTCTAGTTGTTCGAAAATTAATCTAGTTTTAGAACCTGATTTTGTGATTTTTTACGGTTTGTGAATTATAACGTTATTTGCAGAACCAATCCATTTCCAAAAAAGTACGAGATTGAATCAAACCGAGAGCAAATAACGGTATAATTCACAAAACGCAAAAAAATAACAAAAAGATCCTAAAACTGGACTGATTTTGGAAATGAGCTTGGATACGGCTGGCGATAACTACCTACTTTTCACTTTATTGAAATAACTAGATTGGTTCTGCGAATAACGTTATAAACGCATAAATTGGCAAAAAATTGAAAAAAAATCTGAAACTATCTAAAACTACCTAGGAACTCAAATCCTCAGGGTTGTCAATGTTTGGATAATTTTGTGAATGAGTTCGACTTTTTTCCACCAAGATTGGCTAAAGTCAACCCTGTACACCGCCATGTGGGGGCGGTTCGATACATTTTAAGAAAATATCGGAAGGTATCGATACTCCATTTTCGATAGCACTCGATATTTCCTCTGAAATGAAAAACCCTCTTTTATAGGGTTGGGTTACAATACAAACAGCTGAGTTCGGTTCTACATACAGCAACTTTACCGAATTCACCAGTTAGCATCAGTGACCAACAATCAGAAAAATGAAAATTCAAATGGGTCTTTCAGCCTATCTTCAGAGAATTATTCATGCAATACAATTTACGTAGTTTTTAGAAAAATTAAGGCTTCAAAATCAGTATTTTGCTTCGAAAAAGTACTTACATAAGTATCGGTGTGGAGATTTTGTATGAAACGTAAGGTACCTATTGATTGGTATCGAATTTTATACCACATGGTATACCATGTATTTAATACCGACCTTACGTTAATTATCCATATGAATTGTTGAGACTTTTAAAATCAGGTTTTCAAAATAATTGAGTCTTTTAAAGTCGGTAACTATTTGTATAGAAATTTATTGATGTTCTTGTTGTGTCCTTATGAACCGAAAGTTAGATCAGAATTTAATGGTGCCTATACATTTTTTATGGAAACCAAAATACGGGCAACAAAAGGGTTTTTTCCTTTTTTACTTAGTGTTGCTGATTAGGATTGAATGATATCGATAGTATGGAGTATCGATCGTTCAATACTTTTCGGTACTTGGAAAAATGAATTGTGCCGTCCGTACCGCTAAGTTCTCGAAGGGCTTTTGATCAGATGTACGATATATACGGTATATATATTGTACCGATTGAGGGAATAAGTCAACTAGGACGTGAAGAAAGCAAATCTTATTTTAAATTTGTGATAAATTGAGTAATTTGAGTGAATAAATGCAACATAATAGTAAAGTTTGTGACGAGGTCTGTCAGTTGTGGTATAATGGAGCTTGAGTAACGGGAAAGTGAGGCTTTATCAGGCATTTATGCAGGTTATGGGCACTTTTCGTAGGATGTAGTTAACACTGAAAGTGATTGATTGTGATGACGAAATTAAACACGTACAGTCAGTTATTACGAGTAGTTCAGTTTCCAAAGAAAAAATCGTTCGGAGGAGTGCATCGGTGAAAATATCGAAAGGATTTCAACGGATGCCAACTTTCGCCGGATCGATCAGCTTTTTCTCTCTGTGATTACCCTTTGTACTCCCAAATAATTACTCTTTAGTCTCCCGACTCGGAGCGAGGGATGACCATTGTACGATGTGTCACTTCACTTTCTCCTCGACGGGTTTTATTGAATATGTTCCTCGACGTCACGTAACGTCTGAACGGATCCGAACGGGTTCCATTCAGTCAATCGTGATTTCGATTTTTCCTTCGCGATCCGAATCGAAATGATCGAATTTTGTTTTGTACCGAGTCACCGGTTCTGATTGCTTCCGCGTCAACCGCGCCGTGAAGAAATG